>CM031940.1:57853803-59053803 GCA_018703725.1 Brassica juncea
CTTGTCTGAAAGCGGAAAGAGAATAGGTCTCAACGAGCATTCGGTAAAGCTAGAAAGCAACCGAAAGAGGCACATCAAAAGGTCTGAAATCAGTCTAGCCTGCCAAGGCAAACTAGGGATGGATCGGAAGTTTGAATTCCCTCCTAACCAACTAATCTCCTTACCTCCTATTCCTGGGATTACTGGGATTACTGGTTCTCCCATTCCTAACATTCCTAGGAATTCGCAAGACACCATAGGCAACATGGGAATCCTTGATCTACTTGTTTCTCAGATTCCCTTTGAGGTTAAAAGAGTGAGTCGATTCGACGAGGCTAGCTTGTAGGTTAGCCTTTAGTTTCCGTCAAAGAATTGGATTTTCATACTTCCTTCCCCTTTGGTCGATTCAAGTGGACTTTATCCTAGATTTGTCGATTTCTCCCTGGTTGAGGACCTTTGGATGCCAGTTTTCTAGATGCCAGTTTTCTATAAGAAGGGTCAGCCTTAAAGGAAAAAAACCAATCCCAAGGTAAGGTCTAAACTGATCTAATCGGTAAAGCCGGAAAAAGAGCTGAGTTTAACGGCGAAAAGCTCCTTTCAAAGGAAGGAGTGACAGAAAAGGTCGGGACAGTGGCTGCTACCGCATTGACTTCGGAAGATTTGGATGTGTTAAGGCTAACCTCCCAAAACTCACTAAATTTACGTTGCTTCACAAGGTAATTCCTATTTGCTTACTTGTTAGAGTAAGGAAAGGAGAAGAGCTTCAAGGTAGAACCTATGAACGTAGATCGCATATAATGTGTCGATCTTATCACCTTACCAACCAGGGCCTATGTATACGAAACTAGTGCACCATCTGCAATCGCTATATATACCTGACCTAGCTTCTCGTGTATCACCCTTTCTTTCTTCCTTTCCTAACTATCACTGACCGCGGGGGAAATGCTGACAGAATGCCAATACTTGTTCGATCGAAATTCTAACAGTTGTTCCGGGCGTTTAATGTTTGTTCTGGTTCAAGCTATAAAACGGTCAAGTGTGTTTCTAATCAGGGTTATCTAAATTGGAGAAAAGCCCTTCTTAGTCAAGCTTAGTCCCTTTGGAGTATATTTAAAGGGAAGTGCGGATCTGGAGTGTTTTGTTTAGACGAGCTATGCAGCAAGCTGAGTTCTATCGAAACAACGTTTTCCGGGCATACGAGAAAAGAGTCCAGCCCAGCATATTTATTTGCGACTTTCTTGATCCCGGAAATCTTGTACTCAGAGTCACGGATAAAGATAAAGTGGACTACCCTGTATGACCTACAGTTCTTTTTAGTGGCTTTTTCTTGTCCTGGACCATTCAGCCTTTTCTCAACCAAGTATAGGTAGAAGCCCTCTTTTCCATACAGATAAAGGTTCGACTTCCAAGAGGTGTGACAGACTCTTTTCTTTACATACATTGATCAACGTTTAACGACCTGCTTACTTCCCAGGAATAATTGAAGAGAGTTATCTCCAGTCACCAACATTGGCATAAAAAAAGTAAGAATGGATAAATAACACATAAATCGAGGGCTATGCGGATCCTCGGACATATATGAAATGGAATAAAGATGGACCAAGCTACTTATGGATGTAACCACAATTAACATCACTACGGTCGGGCTATCGAACACAGAGTCAGAAGTGAATTACGAGTCGGACCTATTTGCGAATCGAGCGAGCTCCCCTTGCATGCAATGATGTGGTGGTGAACCTCTCATTCTAATTCAGTGCTCTCCGAACCGTGCGGGAAGGTTTCCCATCACACGGCTCACCAACTTGATCTTCCGCGGGAACCGTATGTCCAAACAGGCCTAGAAAAACAGGTACGATCTCGCTTTCCTTTGCCACTCAAGTGTACGAATCAAATCCGTGCTTAGGCCCCTTCTTCCCTTCCAAGAGTCCACCACCCACCTTAGTAGTCTCAAATAGGGCGTGCAGGCCTCCCTATTTTTTGAGTAGGTGATTCACTACCGAAGCGAAGAAAAGGCTGGATCAAGAAAAGGGGGTACTACGAGCCCTCTGCCCCACGCATCTAACCAGCTCGCGTGGTTCACCGGTTCCACCGACTAGACCAAAAGAGTGATTCAGTCGATAACTAGCCCTGCTATTATTGTCCAAACCAAACCAGCCTATCCGAATCGAACTGAAATTTCGGTTTACGGTTTCGTGTTCGGTTAATTCGGTAGGATTTTTAAAATTAATTCAATTTTCGGTTCGGTTTTCGATTTAAAAAAACTAAATTATGAACTTAACCGAAAATAATCGAACAAAATCCAAAAAACCAAACCGAAAATAACCAAATTTAACCGAATAACTGAATTTAACCAAAAATATCCTATTTTTAAAAACAAATATACCAAAATTGATTGAAAACTTAAAATTTCGATTATTTTCGGAAATAAATTTGAAAACCAAAATTAACCGATAACCAAATTTAATGAATTTAGATATTTAATTCAAATTATTGCTAGTTGAAATATAAATTTTGCATATGTGATGAATGGATTAGACTAATGGCGATGTATTGAAATTAAAATTTGCCTTTATTTTTGCCGACTCACCAACACGTGACCGCCGAATCACTCTTCACAAACGGCTATTTTACAAAATCATTAAACGTTGATCAATGTATGTAAATTCCAAATTTTATGAGTTGATGTATGTTATGTAAATTATTGTTAAATTGAGGTATATTTTTGCATCCCTGGTATCTATGAATCATGAATGTATATTTGGAGTGGAATCGCGGAAACTGCTGAGGTTGGAGTTGACCAATTTCTTGCTTTTCATGTGAGACCTTCTATTTTTTTTCCCTTGAAGATTATTCAACTTTTTCAACTTATACATGTAAGCTTATTGACAGATTACCTGTGGAAAATTCGGATGCAAAAGTTCCATTAGTGAAGCAATTTAGAGTTGGTTGATGACACTTTGCTGTAACACACATCACTCGAAGTTTTATTTGTAAACAGGTCCAAAGTCTTATACACAAGTATCTAAAGTGTTGGGGACATATTAATCTTTGATAAACAGAGAGGACATGAGGGTTTGATTCTCAGCCACATTTCTATACACTCCGGATGAAATAGGTGTAAGCATTCAAGTTTCCTTATTGGTTCATCCTTGTCTCCATATTTCCCCAAGCAGAATAATAATGAAGGAAAGCAATGAAAACCCTATTTTCCTTGAGGTCCGGATTTTCTGGGAGAGCCGACGACAAGTGACCAAATAAATGTGGAAAAGGGTTTGTTAAGAGTTGGGACTGGACCTTAAGAAAGGCTTCCTACGTACCCCTTTCGAGGATCAAGTCGGACGTAGTTCAGTTAGAAAGAATTGAACAAGAGACCGAACCGCCTGGGCGAGTTCGTCTGGTACGAGCGTGGGTCATAGAAACAGGCATGTCGAGAATAATGCCTAGGGTTTCTAAGTGCCGAGATCTAGAGTAAAAGAATTGTCCGATCCTTCCTAGAGGAACAGAGATCTGCAAAAAAGATAAAAATAGAACAAGAGGCGGCCAGACGTTCTAGGTCCAGCCTTGCCAGTTTAACCGCCTAAATTCTAAGTTCTATATGCTAACGGGAGTTCTCTAGGTCTCAAATCTTGGATCCCTTTTTCTTCTGTTCTAGCTCTCCTTATATAGCTGCTCTAGGTCGGTGGCCCATTTCATCCTTTGTCTTTTGGCCCAAATTTATCCCTTTTTGGGAATATTCAATTTATCGTCGATCTTCGTAGTTATCCTCGAGTCTTCCCTTTTATCTTTGGAAACTTAGCATTTATCATATTCCGCGAGTTAGGACAAACCGTCATAACTCCTATGGGCTTGAATCCCTTCTGAGATCGTAGGTGGGCCCCTAGACAAGTTTGGATCCTTGCGGGCCGTTCTTAGGTCTTTGGGCGTTTACACAATCTCTCGGTTTTTGGTCGTAAGGCTTCGAGAATAACCTTAATTGAGACGAAACAAGAGGTATATAGTCCCGGGTGTCGGATGGCACGGCTATACGGATGATACGGGAGTTAAGTCGGACAGGCCGGGACTGGGTCGCGCTCGCCCATGGGCGGGCGGACCGTCGCACTGGTTGCGCTCGCCCATGGGCGGGGGGACCGTCGCACTGGTTGCGCTCGTCCATGGGCTAGCGGACTGTCGTGATGGTCGCGCTCGCCCGTGGGCGAGCGGACCGTAGTGCTGGTCACGCTCGCCCATGGGCGAGCGGACCTTGTGCTGGTCGCGCTTGCCCATGGGCGAGCGGAACGTCGTGCTGGTCACGCTCGTCCATGGGCGAGCGGACCTTGTGCTGGTCGCGCTCGCCATGGGCGAGCGGACCATCGTGCTGGTCCGCTCGCTCATGGGTGAGCGGACTGCTGTGATGGTCGCGCTAGCCCGTGGGCGAGCGGACCTTGTGCTGGTCGCGCTCGTCCGTGGGCGAGCAGACCGTCGTGCTGGTCACGCTCGCCCATGGGTGAGCGGACTGTCGTGATGGTCGCGCTCGCCCGTAGACGAGCGGACCTTGTGCTGGTCGCGCTCGCCCGTGGGCGAGCAGACCGTCGTGCTGGTCACGCTCGCCCATGGGCGAGCGGACCTTGTGCTGGTCGCGCTCGCCCATGGACGAGCGGACCGTCGTGCTGGTCACGCTCGCCCATGGGCGAGCGGACCTTATGCTGGTCACGCTCGCCCATGGACGAGCGGACCGTCGTGCTGGTCACGCTCGCCCATGGGCGAGCGGACCTTATGCTGGTCGCACTCGCCCATGGGCGAGGGGACCGTCGTGCTGGTCACGCTTGCCCATGGGCGAGCGGACCTTGTGCTGGTCGCGCTCGCCCATGAGCGAGCGGACCGTCGTGCTGGTCACGCTCACCCATGGGCGAACAGACCTTGTGCTGGTCACGCTCGCCCATGGGCGAGCGGACCTTGTGCTGGTCGTGCTCGCCCATGGGCGAGCGGACTGTCGTGATGGTCGCGCTCGCCCGTGGGCGAGCGGACCTTGTGCTGGTCGCGCTCGCCCGTGGGAGAGCAGACCATCGTGCTGGTCCCGCTCGCCCATGGGCGAGCGGACCTTGTGCTGGTCACGCTCACCCATGGGCGAGCGGACCGTCGTGCTGGTCACGTTCGCCCATGGACGCGAGCGGACCTTGTGCTGGTCGCGCTCGCCCATGGGCGAGCGGACCGTCGAGCTGGTCACGCTCGCCCATGGGCGAGCGGACCGTCGTGCTGGTCACGCTCGCCCATGGGCGAGCGGAACTTGTGCTGGTTGCTCTCGCCCATGGGTGAGCGGACCGTCGTGCTGGTCACGCTCGCCCATGGGCGAGCGGACTTTGTGCTGGTCACGCTCATCCATGGCCGAGCGGACCGTTGTTCTGGTCGCGCTCGCCCATGGGCGAGCGGACCATTGTGTTGGTCACGCTGGCCCATGGGCGAGCGGACCTTGATCGGGATATTCCGCTGCTTGATCCGTTTCTTTTCGTACCGATCTTTCCGGGGACCCTTGTACGCACACACCCGGTCTCTTCCAATCTTATTTTCGATGAGTGTTTTGTGAAGAACCCATAAACAAACATAATCTTAGTCATTGATTTCGAGATAACCGTTTTCGACCCCAACAAAAAATACTTTTTGGGAACTTTCAGACATTAATTCTGTCGTGACCGATTTTGACCCCAACAAACAAACAAACCAGAAATTATAAACTAGAAATTATAAATTATGGAGTCATTCTTTATAATTTCTGGTTTGATTGCTGTAATCGAATCTTAACTGGGTCGTTCTTAGTCTAAAATTAGTTTAATTAACCAAAATGGTTTTTGTTTATAGGTTTGAACCGAGTAATTTAATTGTATGGGATTATAGCTTTTAAACTTGTATTTCAGGGATATATAAGAGTTATGCTATAGTTTCATGGGAAAATAGGTTTCGAACTTTTATTTCGGAGACATCTGGAATGAGTTTATAGTTTGGGAGACATATGAAAAGATACTATACTTTTCGTGGAGAAATAGCACGTTTTCCCTGCAAAAGGACATAAAGAGCATGTTAGAATATAAATCCCATATCTAATGCCGCTGTAAGCATAGAACCACATCCTTAACCTGCAAGAGACAATTTAGGGAAAAAAAATTAAGGGCAGATAAATGTTATTAGTTAAATCAACTCTGTTTTTAAGAAATGATGTTATATATTGGGGATGCTCACCGGTGCAGTATAGAATGATCCTCAGATGAATTGTGTAAGAAAAACAATACGTATCCGAAAAACAATCCCACGAAGAAACATTCAAGTGCCGTCTTGAAAAAGTCCATCACCCCATTGATTCTGCAGCCAATAAACCATTACGGAGTCTCTTTTAGCTAATCAAACACATTAAGTGCCAAAGAGAAGACAAGTGTCTGGCCGAGGAGCAGTGATCCAGTGGCTGAGATAAGACGAAGATAGTTTTATATGTACCTTTCTCTTGAGTATTCATCCCCAGCAACTTGAATATTATTTTCTTCATCTGAAGCTAGTGCAGTATATGGGGTAGATAGAGAGGGATCTTGATTAATATAAGTGTGAAAACGCCAAGACAGGATAGGGACTGTGGCTATGCAGGCACAAGTATAACCGATTACCCATATAAACAAAGGTGCTTGTAAGTGTTCGTCTTTTGCCATAGTCAGACTCAGAACAACTAAGGCTGCGAGAATCTGGACAAAAGTGGCCACTAAGTTCCCAAATTTACTAGGGCGCGGAATCCATTCACCGTTACTCGTCGAGCTATACCAAAATTCCATCTATATCCGTGCAGATAAACCAAAGCATATAACATAACTTTCGAGCTGCTTTGCTGCTAAGTTATATAGTCGTTTTGGAAGACTAGATCTTCGTGAAGACCCACTTTGATTTAAAGACTCACCAGAATAACATTCTGAGTCAGATCCACCTACATATTACAGCTCTGGCTATTCTGAATCATTCAATGTCATGATTTTGATAACGAAGAAGTCAAATGAGGTGATTAATATTAAAATATTAAATTACCAAGAAGATTTCAAGACAAGGATGAAGCCTTCTCCATATATTAAAAGCAAGAATTGGCAACAGAATAGTTGAGAGGCCTTTTTTTTTACTGCAAATAATTGCAACTCTAAGCTGGAAATGAGAATGACTTGATATAATGTTTTTGCCTAAACTCTCATAGACCAAAAGGGCAGAAACAAACGGAAGAATATGTAGATTACTTGGCAAGAAAGTAATAGCGAATATGTAACTGGCATTACGGTTGAATCTAATCTACATAGCAATATTATATACACACAACAGTTTCTTTTCTTATAATGATTTTAGTTTTTCACTCTTTGTTCTTGGAAGATCGGTCTTTTTTTTGACCACCAAGGATACGTGAAATCTGCAAACCTCTACTAAACGCTTGGTTAAAGAGCATTCTTGTCTGGAACTCAGACACGAACGGGAACCAAGCCAAGAACGCTACCGGAGTGAACAAAAGCAAACCCATCAGAATCTCATAGCCTCGTGCCAGCGTCCGAACCGATGACCAGATCCCTAGCCGTTGAATCAGAGGCTTACATGCTTGTGCAATCTGTAGACAAAAAATGTTGTTTTGAATTAAAAAAAAAAAAAAAAAGATCAAAAAACTATTTTTACATACGAGACAAACACAAAGATGTCTTACAAGTAACATTCCCCATCCGGTTGGCATGAAAGCGAGCATACAAAGGAGGATGTCTTTAGGTGTTAAGAGACGAAGAGCTATGAAAGTAATGAGGATTGCAAGGAATGTGAGGAACACAAGACCCTTGATGATCCTGAAGAGTAGCTGGAAGTTTGTGCTGAACCGTCTCCTTCCCATGCCCAAACCCTGTGATTAGTTTAGTTACTGTTAAATTTCAGCTTAAACTGATCTTGACCAGCCATAATTCAAAATGTAGAATGAATGTTACCATACCTTCACAATGAGTAAAATGAACAAGATCACGAACCATGAAGCTCCATATATCTGCCAAAAAAATCGAAATTTAGTTTACGACAAACTACAAGATTCAGTAGATAAAGAAGAGAAACATGAGTTGAGTAAGCTCTCTCACCCACAAGCTTTGGTTTTCCTGTTTGAAAGTGCTGAGTTGGTACACAAGTCCATACTGAAAGATGAAGAAGCGCAAAGCCAAAACAATCTCCAGGACGATACCGCGTTTCCCCGAGTGTCTAAGATGCTCTATCTCCTTCTCCCACCAAGACTCCCAACTCTTCTCCGGAGGAACACCGATTCCTCCTCGGTTATATATCCATTTGTTCCAATCCGTCCAATCATCCACAATCTTTTGCCACTCGAAACCAGACGGGTTGAACAAGAAAGGAGCAAACAGCCAAGTCACCACCATGAACCATATCGAAACAGTAATCAGAATATACGTAACCACGCCTCTGTAGGCGTGGCCAAATATCTGATACACCAGCAGTAGTATCATCAGCTCTATACCCTTCACGAAATGGCTGCGAGAGTAAAACCTGTAGTTTTCAGCAAACTTGGCATGGAATACCACGAAGCCACGCCCAGTGCCTCTGTACTCCGCGCCTCCGTGGAACAGCGTTCTACCGTAGTAATGAGTTTTTGTGCCGAGCTGGAACGTGAAGAACACGGAAGCGAGTTGTAACTGCATCAGTACAAAGTCGATCAAGGCGTTATGGAATCCTCTTTCGAGTCCAATCTCCATCATCATAGGTAAGGCCATTAAGAAACCGATTTGCACAAATGATTGAGAAGCAAGCGCTGCTTGAAGAGGCATGTTGGAACGGAAAGCTTTTTGGTTGCTTAATCCTTCTTCAAGACCACTAAGGACGAGGTACAAACGGCCATATAGAAATACATAGACCGTAAGCACCGTTAACTGTAAAGAAAGACACAAGCAATGTTTCAGACAGAGAAATATCATACTGATTGTGAGACAGAAAAAAAAAAAAAGGCAGAGTTTTGACGTACCATTGTACTGAAATAGAACCCAATTGTAGTGAAATAACAAGAAAGCATACGGAAGAAATCAAATCGGTGTCCTAGTCTGTATAAGTCACGACTTAGAGTTTGCTCCCCGTTTCCGTTAGCTATCTTTGCCTCAAACATTGAAATCTGGTTGAGTCCCACATCTCTCCCTTTACCAACTTGTATGTACTCATGATGAGTCACATTGCCTTCACGTAGAGTAGAGTTGAAACCTGAAAACAGCAACGGTATGAGAAAAAAGATTGAGAAAAAAGTATTGAACCAGATCATAACGTGTCATTATAATAAAAAAAAGGGAGTTTGAAGCAAGTGCCTGCAAATATGTCTTCACTTAGGTTGATAACTTTAGAAGCTTTGCAGACACCACCTCTAGTAAGGTGAAACAGCCGATCAAAAACATCTGGATGTCCATAATGGAACCGCACCCTGGAAGAGTTGAAACAAAGGGTCAACTTCAACCACTACAAATCGCAATATCCTTCAGAAGTTTTCAAAACAGGAGAAAAAAAAAACTTACTTCAAGGGGCTAGCTAGTACCCTCTGCCCAATAGTGACAAAACTGTTCTCCTGATTTGACATAAACCATGCAAGAGAAGAAACACTGCCACAAGAAACGAGACAAGTATGAAATCAATTGGTGCATGAATACCAAAGTGACTGTCTAAACGGCAAGTACAAGATCATATTGTGATACCTTCCAGTGAAAATGTGCTCTCTAAGTCCAAGTATTGTAGGGGTTCTTACGCCTCCGTGCTTTTCAAGAAACTCTTGCAGCAAGTTCCTCATTTTGAAAGCTTCTTCCATGTAGTTATCCTGTTGATCAAACATTTAGATCAAAACTCTACCTACGAGTATGATGAGATTAACTAGGATACTCAGCCTAGGCCAAATGAAAATTGGTAGGGACACACACCTGGTTCATGTCTATTGTCTGTAACCCTTCTCCACGAGTAAAAATGATAGAATGATTCTGATTCTCCGGCTTTCCCTCTCCTAATATTGCTGGTCCTGGTAGCTTAATCCGATAAATGACCTGCAGGAAGATATATAATTATAAACTTAATTCTCCAAAACTAGAACAGCAATGTATACTCATGTATTCTCTAGACCCTATACTTCCATTGTTTCTAGGCATTATACATCGAGTTATTTTGAATTTTATACCTGGTCTAGTGTTTGCACAGATTCTGAAGAATCCATAGGTTTGGTCTGTGGAGCAGCTTTGACAAGAGCTGAGTAATAAATTTTGTCGTCTGCCCCTTTATAGCTGTCTTTATGTGTCTGCTCAACCTCATCAATATAAGCAACACGCAGAGATGGGTACCTGCAACAAAGAAATAGTACGCTCAACTCATGCATTTGAGAATGAAATAACAGACCTATCGAATAAGACATACGTGGTCATGAGCCTCAATATGTCTTTAGCACGTTGGTCACCAGATCTCTTCTGGATACTATATTGTTGGCATGAAACCACAAAGGTGAACTTCATATCAGCAAGTGCTTGACACTGAGCCCAGAGTGACTTTCCGCTCTTTGATGCATCTTCACTAGTTAGCTCAAGAGCTTTGTACCCTTTCATTAGTTCTTAAACAGAACAAAAGACACAGCTTTAAGAATGTTTTCACAGGTTTTACGAGCATAAAAATAATCAAACAATGTTCAGTGAGGAACCTTCATCCTTTGCCATATCAAGAAAAGCCTGGAGCTCCAAAGCCTTTCGGTAATACATCATGCCTCGCACTGGTTTATCAAAATCAGAAAAAATCAGTCACAACATGTACATAGCAAACACAATATCATAGAGCTAAATCGTGAAGAAGAGTTTGTCTGATGAAAAAACTAATACAGAGACCACATACCAGTTTTGGTCAGGGTTTGGCCTCTGTAAGATGCCCATAGACGAAGCTCCTCTTGCAAGTCTTCTCTCGTTCTGATTTCTTCCTCGTTGCTACATTTAATTCGTTCCAGAAAGTTTGTCCACTCATCTGAGGTAAACCACGTACTCAGTTGACAGGATAAAACTCCAGATTACAATTAGAGTGTCACAAGACCATATGGAAACAAGAAGAAAAAAGTGGAGAAACCTGGAAATATTTTCTGCAAGTAAAAGAGAATAGAGACTCCATCTTCATTTTGCTTCTCCAAGCCAAAAATGGAGAAAAGAACATCCTCTTGATAATATGGTGTTAGGACCCTATGGAAAATCAAAAGCATAGACAATAAGTTGTTTGTGATAGAGAGAGATGTAGCATATGACTGAAACAGAGTGTCTTCCTCCATCTAGAACATCATACATTCACATGCAATATGTGGCCAAAACTTAAGCTAAAAAAGGATGGAACATACGAAAAAGAAAGCATGTTGCGGATCTTGGGTGCATCTGGCATTTCCATGAATAGAGAGTTTGAAAAGAAAGTAAGACGCCTTCGAGCTTCCAAGTTGGATGGTACATCCATAGCTGACTCTTTGACAGTAAGTAAAAGATGAAGCCTCTTGATCTGCACAATGAGAAAGAGGAAAACAAACAGATAACTTGAAATGTCTTCTTCCGAAAGAGATCAAATGCAACACTATCATGGAAACAGCAATGAGACAAATAAATGAATGTAAAGGAGAAAACTTGCCTTTTCTTTCCATGCCTCTGTTTGTGAGTACACAGGGAACCGAAGTTGGCTGAAATATTTTTTCTGTTGATGAAGAGGAGTCATCACGTCGTACTTGACATAAGTTCCATTTTGGGCTGTCTCTAGCAAGCTATAGAAAGAAGACTCTAGATGAGAGTGCTTCAAACAACATTGATCAAACCATTCAAGAAAAGCCTAACTCAAACGATCTTACCTTGGGACCTCGTAGTCCATTATGTCTCTTGTGACCACTTCTAACATGTTCAACAACACAATAACAATCTGGTCCTTGTCCTCCTCTTTGTTTTCCATCTGTTTGCAAGTACACCAAATTTCCGTTATTTTCTTGAATTCACGCAAAAGCTGCAGAGGTATTCAACATGGTATTGCCACAAGACTTACCAGATATTCAATTAATCGAACAAACTGACCATACAGATCAGGAAGAGCACTCAAGTCCAGCGTCTCTATCAGTGTTTCGTTTGCTATATATTCATCAATCTTGGCAAAAATTTCGAAAATGACCCTGCACAAGACAAATAAATTAGAAAAGTAAAATGTATTTTCCCAGATTAAACACATTAAAACTCTATAAAACTCACTGTCTTTCACGTTCCCCAACAACCAAGAAGTTTATGAGATTCCTAAAAGAGGCATAGCACTCTCTAACTGCACAAGTCATGTAGCTGTCGATACTCAATCTCTTTTTCAGTTCACGATCTTTTCCATTGCTATCTTTCGCCATATCCAGAGCTATTGGGATCTATTACATTAATAACAAGAGTAATCAAGATGACAACAGAAAGACAAACTTAAGTTCATATTGAAAGACCAAGATAAATACTCACCTTACTAGCCAGCAAAAACGGTGGCCAGCGGATAAGATCCAGATCAGGGTCAGCCCAATATGGTACAAGAAGGAGTTCCATTTCCCTGCGTATTAATGAACATTAGCATTGAACTCTTCACTCAAGTAAAAGAAAGAAAACTCAAAGGCACACTCAACCTATCGCTAATCAAATCCTCTTCTCGGAAACTACTGATGATCTTGTTCCACATCTGAGCAAACCGTGCGGCTTCCTTGTCTTTACTAGATGGAATCTGAAATTGCCAAAACATAACACAGCTTCAAAATGGAGCTCTAACCAAAAGAAGTTATTAAGAGAAAAACATTTTTTTGTAAAAAATACTGGTCTGTGTCATGTTTCATTTGTGAACAGACCTGATCAAACTTGCGGGAGAAAGTCGCCTTAATCCCTCTCTTCTTTACAGTTTCGCTTTTCTCATTTGGAACCAAGCAAGCATTAAAGGCCCCTGGTAAGGACTGAAATCTAGACCTCAACATGCCTAACGTTCGGATCTGCAAATGATATAAACTTCTATTCAGACATTTTTTTGTGCGTGGTAGACTCAAGAAATGTGAGCATGTCACTTCATCATCTAATAACTAAGTTCTATTTGGGAAGAAAGCATGTATAAACCTCTCCAAGACGTCGAAAAGCTCCATTTAATCCTCCAACCAGGGTTGATACAATAGCATACCAGATTTGTGTGTCCATAAAATAGACCTGTAAATTAAAGTTAGCATAGAGATATATGTATATATATAGGTTGGGCATAGAAAGAAGCATATGGCAGTGGAAGCTGTGGCCAACTCACAAGAATGACAGGTGACCAGAGCGCGACCACAACACCCAAATTATTCTTTGCTGAAACAAAAGAAAAAATAAAACTAGGTTATTAAGGCCCTGATTGGCAAAGCAGATGAGAAAGCAGTAGCAGTATGCTATAAAGCAGTATGCTGCAGAAGCTGTATGTTTTTGCTAAACTGTTTAATAGATTGATTGGTAGAGCAGTATGGACATACTATTTGAAATTATTATTAAAATTAGTATATAATATATAATATATTTATTTATAATGAATATATTTATAAGATATATATTTATTTATTTTATTATATATATATTATATTAATATATAAAATATATATAATAATTTTATTTTATTTACTAATTTCAAAAATTATGTTTATATCGAAAATGTTATTTAAAAAATAAATTTTACAATTAAAACATCTATTTTAAAAATAATATTTCGCATTTGAAATATAATTTATTTATATGATTAATTTAATTATATTATATTTTAAAATATAATATAATTTATATAATTAATTAAAAATATAATTTATATAATTAATTAAAAATATAATTTATATAATTAATTAAAAGTATAATTTATATAATTAATTTAGTTACATATAATTAAATTATATTTTAAATGTGAAATAATATTTTAAAAAAATATTTATATGGTAAATTTATTTTAGAAATCAAAGTTTTATTTTCTGGATATAAAAATAATTTTATGATATTATTAAAAATCAAATAAATGAACTAATTATATATTATTCTTAAATTTATAAATTATAAATGCAAATGCTCTTCCAAAAGCTTCATATGAGAGCATTTGCCAGAGAGCATTTGGAGGGCATTAGCATTTAGTAAATGCTTTTCTAAATGCTTTTCTAACAAATGTTGATTGGATAATGTATAGCATAATACTAATGCTAATGCTCTACCAATCAAGGCATAAGTAAGAAATTTAATAGGCAACGAACTAACACTGTATGCTACTAAACATTACCATGAGGAAAAAACTCGTGCCAGCGGTAGACTGAGATATGAACTCGCATAATATCTTTGGTTGGAACAACAAGGGGTTTAATCTGCTCCAGAAATGAAAGTATGAGAAACATATATTTATGAATTGATAAAAATATCACTACAATTATCTCAATGGATGCTAGTAAAGAATGTCTTCAGTCTTTATATGCTCCTTACTTATTGCTCTTGTTAGATTAGGAAAAAACTCATTCAAGATATGTGCAGAATATGGTACCTCAGCATAAAAACTGAATGCAAGCTTTGCTATCAGAAGGACAACCCAGTACATCGTGTACCTAGATACCAGTAACAAAACCTCATTAGGAAGTGCGTTGTAAGACAATCAAACATTAATTATAACCCTAGCATGCAAGTTTTACAGTCTTACTTAAAGAGAGACCATGCACTCTCATGCATACCCCTTCCTATGTATAGCCTCGGCTGCATCACCAAGAAACAGAATCAAGATTAGCAGCCTTCTTAAATAACATTCATGAACTAGCGACTTACTAAGACTTAAAGATTTATGAATAAAAAAAGTACCTGAGACCACCACATCATCAACATCACTATTTTAATGTCAGACCTTTCAAGATAACGTCGGATGAATGGGAACACGAAGAGCAGTGTAGAGAGCATGTTCGGGGATAAGTAGATAAGAATGACCATAATGAAAAGGGAAGGTGAGGAGCCGCTGTGTCCCCCCAACCAGTTCTTTATGGTTTCCGCAATACCGGAAGGGCTTCTCCAGCTGTATGCGTAAGTCACTGGCATGAGTACAACCCATACTGCAGCTGCAATTGCCTTCAAGATGAATCTGAGCTTTGCATGAAATGACATGCTATGCCTTGATTTCCAACTCAGAGCTATATCAAGGACAGCTGAAAATTTGGCAACCATTTCAGAGAAAGGAAAGAGCATGTCAAGAAATGTAAGAACAGAGAAATTTATGTATAAGATACATAGCTACTATGATTGGGATAAAGTGAAGACGTGTAGATTGTTGGGTATATACATATGAAACACATTAAAGTGGTATAGGTTGACGAATCACCACCTTGTGCAAGCTTTAATATAGCTGCCGTAATGAAGATGCTCAAAACCTTTAGGAAGACATCACCTTGAAAGATGGCGCCCAAATCGCCTGATCCATTCCAGGCAATTATTATCATTGCCTATACAAGATAAATACATCAAACTAAATGTCAGGACAAAAAAAGTAGTATATGTTTGGAGATTGAATTTAATGAACATTACTAGTCGTACCTGCAAAGACAGGATATAGAAACTCCACATTCGATCGAAACTTCTAAATATATGCCAGAAGGAGCGTATCTCAACAAAGTTAACTTTGCCCATCCATCGATCTCCAGTTTTTGGTTTGTCCTGCAGCATTGTGAACATCAACCATGAAAGTCTAGATACACAAACTTGAGGAAAACAAATGGAGCATTTCTACATAACGTTTCTCATGACTTGTTGAACTACCATTTAAAGTATAGAACTTGTATGTTTCTTTAACACAGTATACACAAGAAGTTGAAAAGAACAAAAGATAACGAGCCTAGTTTCTTCTACCCATACCTCACTTCTGTCAAGTCGAAGTTCCTCAGCTGTCTGACAAAAGAAATCAGCATCAGCACGCATAGGCCACCCTAGCCGAAAGCACCGAACTGACCTACAAGTTGGAAAAACAAGGAGGTCCAGTCATGAAGAATTGTAAAAGACGACATTTTAGAAGGTTACAAGTTATCATCTGCATCATACCAAAAATACTCGTTCAAGTCGTCATAGTTTCTCCACTCAGAGTGCTTCGACTTTCCTCCTCTACTTCTCTTTGCTTCCTACAGTACGCATATGATGATGAAAAATGGAGGAGACAGTAAAATAAGACAAATGGCCAAGACTGAAGAACAAAGCAAGCAACCTTAGCTATAGTCTTGTATATAGGAGTCACTACTTTCTGCAGGAAAGCTTCATCGTCACCACCATATGCCGGTTTTATATGCTCCCCTGTCGTTGGACTAACACTCCCAGCCAACATCCCGTACAATTCAAAAGCCATCTAAACAAATTCAGAAGGTAAGATTTAAACTCGGATTTAGAGACAAGTAGGAAAAAAAATCCTAGTAAATGTCAAATATGTATTACTAAGTTCTGGATATTTCATTTTCTTTCTGTCTCCACCATGTGAACATTTCACATACTCACTAATACTCAACGATGGATGTGGTTTACTTTCTCTAACGTTTTGGGCTCTCCCGTTTACTAGTCCAGAACTACGTCCATGTAATGTTTCCCTTTCAGCCAAACAACATAGAGAAACTGAAGACATACATGGTGATATATATAGCAAAGACATTCTGGCATGAATCTTAGGTTGGCAGCCTCTCCCCATATCAAGAGATAAAGTCCCATATATAGCAGTTTCCGCTGCTGGACCTCTTGTTGAATCGTGGGCAACCTACACATGGGAACAAGAGAGATGAATTGGTAGAAAATCACAAGGCGTTACATCTCTTTTCTATGTTTTTAAGAAAAGAAAAATGAGACATCACTAGGAGAATCCTTACCAGAGGCTGCTTTTACGACCCAAGTACTTGCACCACTTTTTGTAATTTTTGAAAAGTTTCTTCATCACTATAGTCAATGCGCGATCATCCAACTAAAGACATACATCGTAAATTAAACCATTAGTGCAGATAGAGAGAACCACTGAACTAGACTCATGAATTGTAAACTGTGAACTGGAGTTCAGAAGAGAAGATACCTTTGGTTGTTGTTCAGGTCTCGGAAACTGTCGAATGTGGACATTAGCAAGTAACAAAATCAAGTGCTCTCTCTGATTGGCAACATTATCTTTCTGCCATTTAGAAGGTTTGGATCACAATCAGCACACGGAGAAATTCTCAATCAACTAAACAAAAACAGAATATTCACTAGTATCACCTGAAAACCAAACATAGTTTGAAGCCAGTCTAGCATGTCTTCATCGAGTTTCTTCTTGTGGCCTGCTGGCCATGGTAGACCCCTAGTGTTCCGAAGTGCGATAACTGTAGCTTGTATCTGTATAACAGTGTGAAAGTGTTTATTATTCTGACTCAGAACAGAACTAAACATAAAATGAAAGTGTTTATTTGGTTAAAACCTCAGGAAATCTCATTATAGCCTGATTTTGACTGTCGGGATCAAGGGGAAGAATGTTGTAAGGCACGTAGATTTGGCTTTTTTCTTCAACCTTTGTGTGGGCTTCTAAAATCTAAAGGATGAACAGAGACAAGTGAGGCAACAATTTGGTAACCCAATTCATGAGAATATCAACATGTTTCCTCCATGAAACCATGGCTAAAGACCTGCATAAGGACATAAGTACGAGCCTTAAAAACTATTAGATATGTACTCACCTCATCAGCCACTTCCACATCTTCTGTCTGATTAACAGCCTTTAAGACTTCAAAGAGAACAGCAGCAGTTTGATATGCCTTTGTAAGTTGAGCACTACAAGGCCAAAAAACATTGTTGTATTAAGAATTAAAAAGACACACCAAAGATAAGAGCATAAAACACGGGTCCGAACAAACAGTTCCATCAAACACAAACCGGTCAGCTTTGTCGGCAGCGTTAAGCAAAGCCTGGATGTATTTCTTGTAGTAGTGTTGATAGAAACTCTGCATTTCTCGTGCGTCACTCTTCTGCCTTCCTGCAAGAGTTGTTTCATTCTCCTGCAACAAGTTCAACAAATAAGGTAACTTAAACATGAAACAAAAATCATTTTTTAAAAAAAAACGAAACTCAAGCAGAGGAAAGAAAGTGATAGATATTCACCCGTTCTAACCGCTGAAGAAGCGCAGTCTTAAACTGTCTAACACCACGACCACTTGACGTTGGATCAAGCCTGTGTGCCTTCTCAAACGCATAAAACCGACCTGACAAAATCATCCTTTCTTTAAAAGAAGTTGTTTAAGAAGACCAAAAAAACTCAGACGAATTGCACACTAGTTAAACTCACATAAGTAAGCAACACGAGGGTTACTAGCTTCTACTTCATTAGCTACACGAAGGATGGGAGCAATCTCGACAAGAGACGATGGCACCACTTCACTATCCAGCATAGCCTCACCGAGATTGCCAGCTGTTTGAGTCCGCAGAATCCGCCTCTGCGGCGGAGGCGGATCAGATCCTCCTCCTCCTCTCCTTTGAGACATCCTCTAAATCCTCCTAAACTACAAATCTGAACGAACTGGAAAAAAAAAAAAAAGAAGAGTAAATCATAAGACAGAGACTGCAGTCAAACTAGCGATCCGACAGAAAAGAAAAACAAAACATGAACTGCTTCACTCTGAAGCAAGATGAGATTCACACCAATCAATAATATCGATATCTTCGAGAAGAGAGGATAAAATGCTTAAAAGTTACTTTTTATTAATAAAAATTGAAAAAGGAATCGGAACGGTCTGAAAGTAAAGTAGCAATAAGATGTGTAAAGCCACAAACTTTATCACTCTAGCAAACACACACAAGAAATTCCTGATCTTTACAAGTATCAAGGCTTCATCTTTCGAAGTCTGTGACATCAATCAAGAGTGTTCACTCAAAGAAAAAAATAACCAAGTAAAAAAGCTTTAATCTTTGAGTCAGATTCGGCTCAATCGAGTGTGTCAGTGAAAAACCCAAGTAAAAAAGCTTTAACCTTTTAATCAGATTCGGCTCGAGAAATTACCTGATCGAGAGAGCAGAAAGGGAAGCTGATGATCGAAACCTACGATAGCTTCAAGGAGAAGTAAGAACATGCGATGGAATAAGAGTAGAGAGACAAGCTATCTATCATCTTCCTGGAGTAGCATCAGATGAGAGAGAAAGTTAGAGATAAAGATTGGGGGAAAGCAACGGGAACAAGACAGGCGCCAATGTTTTTTTCTTTTCTTTTTTGTTGCTATTTTATCACACTTCTTTGGTGTAAGTGTTTTTATTCTATTTTAACCAATGAGGAATGTCCTCGACATCACCCCATGCATACTCCACATGTTCTTATGCTTTAATCTTTAGAAGATGCTGGGTCGTTCTCCTATGTAATTAATGATGTAATGATAGACTTATTTTTCACCAACATATACTTTTTTTTTTCTGTGGCCAACCACCAATGTATATTTTTTATAAACTAAATCGCTAAAATTAAAATCGAAAAGTGAAACAGGTGCGTGTGCCCAAATGTTTTCTATTCTCATGTTTGAGATTTCTTTTAGTATATTTACTTGTAACTATTTAGGGAAGTTAGTATTTATTTATAAGGTAAATTTCCTATTTTATATATGTAAACCTTGATAAACAAGTTTGATACTTTGTTTAAACAAAATATAAAACTATTTATTATACTTTTTAAGATATATTTTATTTCCTCCAAATCTATCATAATCAATTGAAAATGAAAACTATATATAATCTAAACATGAAATAGATGCTCACATGTTTTCTTTGCATACCAACATACATTTGTTGGATACAATTACAGAACATTTTACGCACTTCATGTTTTGAAAACATTTTCGCCTAGTTACTAGTACACGAAATAATATTTAGAAAGCAGGATATATATAATATATGTAGCTAGTAGGTTTTGTTGGTTCTAAAAAGTTTATATTCGTTTTAGACTTAGCTGATTATATGTATTTGCTTTTAGACTTTGGTACAGTGAACTGATCGAAAACCTTTTGGGAACCGATACTCAAGTCTCCCCAAAAGTTATCATCGTCCACCGCTCTTACTGCTCAAGAAATTTCTACAGCCACAAAGGATGGTAGTAGAAGACTTGCGACTGAGTTTGGTTCTAACAAGTTTGCTTCTTCGATCAATATGGAGGAAGAAAAAGATTCTTTGGATTTAGTTAAAGAGACAGATTCGATAGATTTTGTGACACCTTCAAGAAAAAAAATGCTTCGAAAAAAATCGTTTGAACCATCAACAAAGATTAAAGATGCATTATTAATCGGAGCGTTAGATCCAATTGTTTTATGGTTCATTTTATGATTTCCTATCTTTTGTAAAAGCTTTTTAAAAACTGTACGACTCAGATTATAGCATAAACCTTTCAATTATTTTTAAAAGAAAACTTATACTCAAAATAGCTAACTTATCGATGGACATGATTTATATTAATATTACAACAAACTTATCAATGGTTTTAGTCAAAAAAAAAAAAAAAAACAAACTTATCAATGGACAAGATTTTATACAACGTTATTAAAGTGGACCGCGCGGCGTGAAGCTTAGCATGTGTACGGTCGAAGAGTTGCCCATTAGTATAAATGTAAAATGAAAGGTGAAGTGAGAGTGTGAAACAGGACAAAGATGCAATCACCATTCTTCCATACTCTTCATTTTTTCTTTTAATAAATGATAGTTGTAATTTATATTTTCTGTGAATTTGATTTTATATATTACGTGCAAGATTCATCAATCTAGCCACCATATAAGATGCATGCTCAAACTTTTGTAATTAGTTAGCGTAAATAGAACCATCGTCTTTGATCAAAAAAAAAACTAACGATTAATCGTGGTATTACTTTTTAAGCTGATATCAATGTAACAGGAGAAAAAAAAACATTATTTTGGTTTGGTAGCCTTTGACCAAAAAAAAAACGATTGCCTAAAGAAAAATGATTTAGGATTGTCTTACATGTTGACAGGATGTTCAAAACCTGATATCATTTATATTTATAGTTAAGAGTTTGATCCAATGTATTTTTATGAAGTATAACCTAATGAAAATTATACTCAGCACCACACAGAGATAAGGCTAGGCAAATAAACCAAACCCGAAAATCAGAATCGAACCCGATCCGATAAAAATGAATTCGAACCCATCTAAACTTGACATAGATACCTAATGGATCTTATTTTATGGTATTTCAGGGTTATGGATATTATCCGAACCGACCCGGACTTAAATTGATATCCGATAAAACCTGAAACATTCAAAGCCCCAAAAAGATCTTGTACCAAACATGATCTCAATTCCTAATATGTATCCAAAATACACTAAGATATATTGAACATCTAAGATAATTATCTATTACATGAAGATTGGTGGTTCTATTAAATGAATATTGGTGGTTCTATTACATGAAGGTTGATGGTTGAAGGTGGCGATGGAAGCTTGAAGTTTTTAGATTTTAATTTTGTTTTTGTTGAATAATATTTCTTATTACATGAGAACTTGGTTTTCGTTTTATGCTTTCATTTATTTGGTTTTTTTTATCAATAAATATCTTTACCTTTCGTTTGATTTTGAATAATCACGGTTGATGTTTCTTTCTTATTTTTGAATCGATTTTATTTATGTTTTGATTATAAAATAAGAACAAATCAGGTATTATTAAAAGGGTGAATTAGAAGATTGGGCAACTTTTAAGTTTGAATTAGAAAATTGGGCAAGCACAAGTTTTAATTAGGTTGTTGGGCAACCTAGTAGGAGAGAGAAGAAAAACTGGACAATTTTAACTTTTTTGCCCAACAATCTTGAGCTTTAAATCGTGGGACCAGGCTGTCTTTTGCCCACAAAAACTTGCCTCAGGATGACCGACACACGCGTCCTGGATGTGCGTGTAATAGACACATTGAATATTATATTATTTTAATTTCAGAAGGAAACATGCTTTTGGGCTTCGTTTTTGGGTTATTTGACCCCGAAACTTGAAGGCCTTATATGTTCTGATTTTTCCCGGGAAACAACGGCTCCAAGGTGGACGAATGGCCATTAATGACTGGTGGCTTTGGAAAACATGTGTTTTACTTTAATTTATTAATTAAAAACAGGGCAAAAACTAATTTATTTAATACACAAACGTACGAACCCTATCTCTTTGCCTGTCTCCTTGTTGAGGAGTAAAATCGGCTACCGAATAAGGGAACTTGAGTTAACGATTTTGGAGAACTACGCAGCGAATTTTACAGACAGAGGCATGAGCTACATCCGATATGATGAGAGAGGAAAGGGTATGGCGGATGGTGGGTCTGTTGTATCTAGCATCGAAGGTAAATCACATATAAGCCGTACACCCTTGCATTTATGACATCATAGTTATGGCCGAAATCATTTATTACAGATTTGATTTTGGAATTCAGGTGTTTGTTTGTACGAAACTATATTTATTGCTTCTGATTAGCACATTGAATTCGAAAAAAATATAAATTCAATTTTTGTAGGTGTTCACGATTCATACATCGCTGTAATCTCTGGACGGTGGATTATGTACGACACTGGTGACTGGGATTTTAAACTTGATAGCGACCGTATGGGGAGGGCTGTCTATGCGAAGTTGATAACTTCTGTTGAAGACTTGAAGCAGGCCATTATTGAGTCATACGGTCTAGTTGGAATGTCTGTTGTCGCCGAGATGTCATATTGGCTTGGTGAACACGGATCTTGTGCTATTGGTGAAAAAGAAGCTCCTGTTCAAATTTCCAACGACAAGGATTTCGAGTTGTTTACCTCGGCACGTAAGGTGGACAAATACATCAACGTATTTGTCACATTCAAAGAGGAAATAGATGGGAAAATGAATTTTCTGAGGCCAATGGAGAATCTTTTGAAGTTCAAAGAAGTTGCCAACAGCAGCAATATGCAAGTTGGGAGTACGTCTACTGATGTGCACACCCGGAATGAAGTTAATGACGGTGAGACTGATTTGACCGAAGATGAAATAATTCTTATGCGAGTTGCGGAAATTGAAGCAGTTTATGCCGCAAATGGTTTTGGGATGCGTGAAGTGGATGGAACTGCATGTGAAGTTCAGAATAAAGTGGACAGGACTGAAGATTCTGCGTTAGAGAAAGCCGAGGATGACGACGATGAGGATTATGATTTCAATTTATGGCATGATTTTGTGGGACGAAATTGCGAATGGGACGATGATAAGGATGAGGATGGAGGGGTAGGTGGTGGTGCTCGAACGAACGTAACATATGGAGGTGTACGTGGTGAGGTGGCGACTAAAGCGAGGAGTGGACGAACTAATCCTTCTTCAAACAAAGGCAGTGGTTCATCCACAAACAAACAGCGTACCGCAAACCCACCATCAACTTTTGAAGATTACGTAGATGAGGGTAGATTTTACATAGGGTCATCTAGGTATTCGATGGAAAATACTGAAGAAGAAAGTAACAATTCAGGTGTCAAGTCAAGTGATCAAGTGCCCGAGACTAAGAATCATTCAGATCAAGAAGAGGACCCAAGTGTGGACAGCAGCTCCCAAATTTTGGTTCTCGTGACTCCTCCAAAGCCGTTTAACATGCATACTCGGGAAGTTGACGACAGTGATGATTTCGTTGGGCAGGTCCCTCAGTGTGTTTCGTCAAGGCCGACACATGATACATCTTATGGAGAAGACGAGGAAGAAGATTTTGAGGAACCGATATCTAAGTGTGTTTCGGTTGGTCAGACACATGAAACTTTGGATGGAGAAGACGAGGATGACGACTTTGTCGAACCGGTACCTCAGTGTGTTCCGGGTGGTCAGACACATGAAACCCTGGTTGGAGAAGACGAGGATGACGACTTTATCGAACCGGTAAGTCAGTCTCGAAGCCGTGAGGAAGACGCAAGAAGACGTCGTGAAAAGGATAAGGCTGATGACGAATCACTCATGAAATCCGTTAGAGCCGTTGAGCTATATGGATTTGAGGATGTAGAACCTTCGTCTAACAACGAAGCAGTTAACGATTATACTGTTGATGATATTGACTTCAGTCTAGCAGATGCTGATATGTACGCTGGGAAGCTATTCAGTAACAAGCAAGAATTCAAGATCAGTTTGCACATTTATGCGTTAAAGCAGGTGTTCAGGTTCAAGTTCCATAAACATGCGTTTAACTACGTGTCAGCGAAATGCATTGATAAAAACTGCAAATTTTATGTTATGGCTAAGCAATTGGGGGAATCTTCGACATATCAGGTGAGGAAGGCGCAACTGAAGCATGTCTGCACTTCTGATGTTAAAGCGCAGTATAAGAAACATGCGATGTCAAAAGTAATAGCTGTACTAATGAGATCGAAGTATGAAAGGCTCCAAGCTGGACCGCGCGCATCTGAATTACCAGAGATGCTCCGGACTGAGTTCTTGTTTACGGCCACATATTGGAAATGTTGGAAAGCCAAAGAGTTAGCAATTGTTGCTGCACAAGGAACAGAAGAGAGCTCTTACAAGCTCTTGCCAAAATATTTTTATGTTCTAAAGTATGCAAATCCTGGGTCCATTACTGATATCGAAACTGAAAAAGATATTAAGGGAAAGACAAGGTTTAAGTACGCGTTCATGGCGCTGAAAGCTTGCATTGACGGGTGGAAGCATCTACGGAAGGTTCTTGTGGTGGATGGTACTCATATGTTTGGGAAGAACAAAGGGTGTTTACTAACTGCAAGTGGGCAAGATGCCAATTTTCAGGTATTCCCCATAGCGTTTGGTGTTGTAGACAATGAATCAAATGCGTCTTGGAGTTGGTTTTTTGAGAAGCTGACACAGATCGTAGAAGATGGCTCCGATTTATCTATTGTGTCTGATAGAGCACCTCAAATTTGTGTTGCTAAAGATCTGTGGTATCCTCTTTCACACCATGGGTGCTGCCTCGTACACCTACAGAGAAACGTCGATGCAAAATTCAAGAAAAGGAATCAAAAGCAAATGGTTGGCAGGGCAGCTGAGGTATTCAAGGTATCCCACTTTAAGAGACTTTACGCGGAGATCAAACTTACAGATAAGCGTTGTTGGGATTATCTTGAGAAGATCGATCCTAGACATTGGACAAGGTCACACTTTGAGAGCGAGCGGTACAATCTAATGAGCTCGAATATAGCTGAGTCTCTCAACAAAGCACTAGTTCCTGCGCGCGATTCCCCGATAATGGCGCTATTTGAGTTCATCAGACGCATGATTAGTCGTTGGTTTGTGAGTAGACAGCGAAAGATATCGAGAATGAGTGATGAGATCCCCCCGGCTGTTGACGAGTTGATGGAGAACAATCTAGAAGACGCAAGAGCGTACGCTGTGATGCCTCTGTCTGCTTTTGAATTTGAGGTAACTCTAAAAACAACTGGCTTCGGAAGTTCTGTTAATCTGGAAACCAGGTCTTGCACATGTCTTGAATTTCAGAAAGTTGGAATACCTTGTCGACATGCCATTGCTGCGGCTATGTTTTGGGACTTGCAGCACTCAGAGTTTGTTGCAGACTTCTATCTAAAAAAGACATGGAATGAAACAACAAAGGGTGTTACACTCCCGGTTCCAGATCCGCAAGATGTTTTCATACCTCCGGAGGTTAGTGACCTTGTCATGTTACCACCAAAGACGAAGAGACCACCAGGACATCCACCGACCAAGCGTAAACGTTCTGCAGGAGAAATACCGGTACGACCTAATCTCATGTAAGTGTAGTCATGGAGTTTTTCTGAATAAAGTGTGTTATGTTTTTTACAGGAGGGGCCGAAGAAGAAGAAACAAAACACATGTAGTCGATGTCATACCTCAGGTCACAACAAAAAGTCTTGTAAAGAACCGCTACCATGATGGGTTATGGATGGTGGAAATTATATGTATTGTTGACAATGGAGTTCTTGTTTTTTGGAAATTTGGCTGTTTAGGTGTTTCCTATAACACATCTATAATGTTATTTTGCGAACTGATGAGATATGGATTACGCAGTGCTTCTTCTTGAATTTATTAGATATGTATGGTTTTATTGTCATTCCTTAATATGGTGTTCATGTTTATAACTTGAGGTGTACAAAGTCACAACATCGTATACCGAACATGATTTGATGTAACTTGTTTATAACTTTAGGTGTACGATTTCTGTGTATCCAATCTAGCCGTTAGAAATACATTTAAATACAATGTAGCCGTTAGAAAGACATTTAAATACGATTTCTGTGTATTCCTCTCAAAACAACAAAACTCGATTTGGCCGTTGTTCAATAATATATCCGTTGGAGCTACTTACCGTTAGAAATTCTTTTGAAATAAAATATACCCGTTACTATCTTACCCTATTTAAGTAGAATTCACAACACTCAACAATCTCTCTTCACAACACTCAACAATCTCTCTTCACAACACTCACCAGTACAACAAAATGACGGATCCTTACTATAAAGAGATGAAGCATCAGAAAAGGGAGTATGACTGGGTCAGCAATTGTGTCTATGCCAATTACAAAATTCCAACGAAGTGTATATGCGGTGGAGCTATCACCGTGGAAACTGATGAGAATGGAAGAAACTATTACGTATGCAAAGATTTTAAGGTAATATTGGAGTTCAAAATAGGAAAATTTGTCTCCATTGTTAACGGAAATGGTTTCTTTTAAGCCAACAAATCTTATATATTTTCTTGTAGAACGATGGTTTGCACATCCGACATGACTGCCTTGCCGCCCTCGAGGAAGAGCTGGATTGCTTGAGAAGTCAGTATGCTGAGGAGGTGTCGCTCCGCCGTGAGCTGCAATTTGAACTTGCGCAAATGCGTGAGGAGATCAAAGAGCTTAAGCAATTAATTATGCTTTAATCTTAAGTAATTTTATGTTAAGTAGTCTTATGTAATTTTATGTTAAGTAGTCTTCTATTATGTAATTTTATGTTGTGTGTTTACATTATCTTTTCTATTTTCGGATTAGTTATTGTGATTTCGTTATTGTGATGTAGTCTTCTATTATGTAATTATATGTTATGTTATCTCTTCATGGGCCTATCCGTTTCCAATAAAAGGTGTACATAGTAATCTGTACACCAGAGTGGATAATATTGTGTATACAATTTTATACAATTTTATACAGTTGATGTATAGATTTTTGGCTTAATTTTTGGGTATAGGGTTTGATGTTAGGGTTTAGGGTTAGATGCGAACATTTACTTCTGTACTATTGCTGTTTGCATTAACTGTTACAGTGCGGGTGTTAGGTTAAAAATGTTTGTTGGAACATTTACTTCTGCAATTAACACCTTCTTACCTTCTTTACTAATATCTTCTATATTAGGTGGAATTATATAAGAAACTATCAACTAAACTCAATAGCCACTCTCAAAAATAGTATGGCAGGTCAAGCACTCCCAAATCTTTCCGACAAAATTATGTGTAAAATCATTGAGTTACTCGCCGAGGAATCATTTTACAACCTCGCTGCTTTTTGCGTGCTGGCAAACGCGGTTACGCACTTGTCTATGAGCAGTCGGTCTTAAAGATTTGCGATGTTACTGAAATGGTTACCTTTGTTACATGTCAAATCAGCCAGGGTGGTCAATTTCGCCCTTTCTTGCTGAAGTGCATCGATGCTGGGAACATAAATGCAATCTACTATGAAGGTATATATGCAGCCTCCAGAATAGGACTTCATGAGAGCATTCAAATCATGGAACCAAATGTGCCTATCCATGGACTATCAACCTTAGCTGTGGGCATATTCAACGTTTGTCTTGGCAACGTGAAGGAAGCCAGCAAAGTGTTTCAGCAGTTCGCTGCGTATCACCATGACCTAGGATCGGAGGCGACATATGAAATGGGAACTGACCTTGAGTGGCGATTGGCATCGTTTGGAGCGCCATACCTCAACGAATATGGTGAGTCCTTCAAGTTTCCTGACGATGGGGTAATATCTTCACCAAAGTGCCCTTATGGCCATGATTACACAGTAGATTTTGAAGGTTCTTGCAAAAAATGCAGACTCTTTTGGATCTGCTGCAATATTTCTCACGTGCTTTAATGAGATCTTATGATGTTCGTCAATTTTAAATTATGTTATGTTAGCCTTCAATGTCATCTTAGGTTAGCCTTCAATGTCATCTTATGTTAGCCTTCAATCTCATATACTGTTAGCTTTCAATGTCATCTTATGTTAGGCCCATAATATGACCATTTTCAATGTCATTTAGGCCCATAATATGACAATCTTCAAATATTTAATTATGCATTGAAGACATTTTTGAACTTAGATACAGTCCACTGCTTTTTGGTGAATTATTAAAAATGAATATAATAAAGGTGTACATAGTAATCTGTACACCAGAGTGGATAATATTGTGTACACCTAAACATATTAAACATGGAATTAATAAAATTCATAAAATTCATAACATAAAATTCCAAAAATTCATAAACATATTAAACATAAAATTCATAAAAATTCATAAAATAGAGGTCCGAAAATAAAGTTCATAAAATATTAAACATAAAACACATAAAATTCATAACATATTAAACATAAAAAAGTAGATTAATTAAACATTAATAAAGTAGACGTTAAACATTAAATATGCGGGTGGGAGGTTAAGCGTCCGAGCCGGAGTCGGAGCCGGTGTCCAGATCGTCGTCGGATTCCGATTCCTCATCTGGGTACTCGTACATCCTGAACTCCCCAGATGAAAGCGTATCGTCACTCATGTCTCCTTCATCCTCGTCCTCCTCCTCTTCCTCATCTTCCTCCTCCTCACGGCTGTACCGAGGGCGTTTGCCAGGGTGGTTGTCAACGCTGTCATCTTCCTCCTCCTCCTCCTCACGGCTGTTCCCTGGGCGTTTGATAGGGCTGCTGGGAGGTGTTTTGTCCATCTCGAGAATCTCTTCGACTTCCATTGCCTCTTCAAAAAGGGCTTCAAGTGTTGGAAATTCTGGTGTTTCCAAACCTTCTCTGATCTCTTCATTCAATCCGGCCTTGGCAATACTGATCAAGTACTGCTCGTCGTTTTGTTGCCGAACGAACTCATGCGAGTAGAAAAAGTCTTCGTATTCCGCCACGGTCATTGTCCCCTGCTTGATATTTGCGACCATCTTTCACAACGGTTAAAGAAGAGTATGGAAAGAGGAAAGGCTAAAATTGATTTTATGTTCTTTTAACAGTGAAGATCAGTGATATATAGATGAGGTGATTTTCTTGGAAACAAATGTTTGCGTTTAATTAAAGTTGTTTCTCGCCGTACATCAAACAAGAGAGAGAGGGCCGAATACATTTAAGGAAATTTAAGTTGAGACGGTAACTTTAGTCATCATTACTTAACAAGATGATAAAGATCACGTCTTTTCTTTGTCAGTTTGAAGTCATTGGCAAAATTAAGATGAAAATGGTGATAAAGTAATAAGTGCGTGCCCAATGTTAAAGGCCCATCACAACTACTGGCCCACTTTCACTTAATTATTAATATATTAATAACACACGTAGGTGTACAAGTTGAGTTGTACACCGGCGCCAAATGCTAACTGTCACTTCTGAACATTTACCACACTACGCTGGCAGTTTTCAACAGTTACAAAATGATCGTATAAAAGTATCATTTAACACAAAATAAAAGCGGATAAATCATTTCAATACATCCAAAATGAAGCAAGGTGATTCTTATGTTAGGGAATACAATTCATCGTTTCTGGCAGCGGGTCTTCTTGACAATCATGACCAAAGAATGTTGGTGAACATGTATCGAGATGGCTTAAAGAAGGACATACGGGTTGCGCTCGGATCAATGGAGTTCTCGACCATCGACGACATAATGCAGACAGCATTAGACATAGAAGAAGGTGGTAGGTCGTCTTCATCAGATTCAGAAAAACGCCCGAAGAAGAAGCCTCGAACTGAGATGCAACCATAAGATGGACAGTCGGGCGAAGAGCCTTATGGTGATAAAGATACATCCAAAATGAAGCAAGGTGATTCTTCTGTTAGAGAATACAATGCATCGTTTGCGGCCGCGGGTCTTACAAACAATCCTGACCAAGGAATGTTGGTGAAAATGTATCGAGATGGCTTAAAGGAGGATATACGGGTTGCGCTCGGATCAACGGAGTTCTCGACCATCGAGGACATAATGCAGGCAGCAATAGAGATAGAAGAAGGTCCTAGGTCGTCTTCATCAGATTCTTCGAATGAATCTGATGGATCAGATTCTTCGAATGATTCTGATGAATCAGAAAAACGCCAGAAGAAGAAGCCTCAAACTGAGTTTGAACCGGAAGATGAGCAACCAGACGAAGATCCTTATGGTCATAAAGATGAGACTGACGATGGCGAGGGGTCTACTCCAAATACGCGTAATGAGTCTGAGTCGGAGTCAGACAGTGCTGTAGATCTTAGAGACTATCAGGAATATCTCCAAAATAACCACTTATCGTGTTCTGAGTCCAGTGAAGAATCCGACTAACATTGTGTGACATTTTCTACAAGTCTCTTCTTGTTTGACTACAATTTTCTATTTTCTACAACTCTCCTCTTGTTTGACTACAACTCTCTTCTTGTTTAACATTGTGTGACATTTTCTTCAATTCTCTACATACAGTTTGACTACTATTTTCTACAATTCTCTTTTTTGACTACTATTTTCTACAATTGGTATTTAGTGTTTAGGGTGTAGGGTTTAGGGTTTAGGATTTACGGTTTAGGGTTTAGGGTTTAGGGTCAATGAATCGAGACCAAAGCTAAGATATGTCGATAAATGTGCAATAGGCTCATGAAAACGACTGACATTGTGTGACATTTTCGTACAATTTGACTACAATTTTCTATTTTCTACAATTCTCTTCTTGTTTGACTACAATTCTCTACAGTTTGACTACTATTTTCTACATTTCTCTTCATGTTTGACTACTATTTTCTACAATTGGTAATTAGTCTTTAGGGTTTAGGGTTTAGGGTTTACGGTTTACGGTTTAGGGTTTAGGGTTTACTGTTTACGGTTTAGGGTTTAGGATTTAGGGTCAATGAAACGAGACCAAAGTCTAAGATATCTTGATAAATGTGCTATAAGGCTCATGAAAATGACTGACATTGTGTGACATTTTCGTACAACTTGACAACAATTTTCTATTTTCTACAATTCTCTAACATAAATAAATTGTTACTTTTTCGAAATTGGACTCAGTACAACAACGGCTACTTATTCAAAATTTGAAATCCTTAACATGATTCTTTTATTGAAGTGGGTACATAACAGAAGAAAACAACCAACACAATATCTTTGATCTTTGATCTCTTTGACTAATTATCAGCGACCCCCCATAATTAGTTTCTTAAGCTCTTTGATCTCCGTAGACATCACCGCAAGCTCATATTGCAGCTTGCATCGGAGCGAGACCTCTTCACGATATTGCTTTTTTATCTCATCCAACTCTTCCTCGATTGCAGAATAGCAGCCATGTTGGATGTGCAAACCATCGTCCTACAGCACATTAATTTGACAAGTTAGTTTAATGAACTAAATTCGTGAAATATATTAGGAGAACCTCAGATGTAACCTCAAAAACTTTGCAGGCGTAGTAGTGTCTTCCTCTCTCGTCAGTTTCCACCGTGATAGGTCCACCACAAGTACACTTTTTGGGTATGCAGTAGTGGGCATATGCGACGCATTCAAGCCAGTCATAGTCTCTTTTGTGTTGCTTCATATCCGCATAAAGAGGATCAGTCATTTCTCGAAGGCAAGCTGTTGTCAAAGAGTTTTGTGACGATTTTGGAAGAAAGACTCGGAAGTGGTGCGGATAGACTACGACTGAGCCATTCCATCTTAAATAGGCAACAAAACGTAACGGCTATATTCATTTTGAAAGCTCTTCCAACGGTTCTAATCAATTCGAAATCACTTTCCAACGGCTATATTCATAGTAAAACATTTAGTGGCTAACGGTGTAGTAATTTAGTTAACTGTCATATTTACTGTACAAACATAATAAGTGGTGTTCAAAGATAATAAATGGTGTTCAAGGATAATAACTGGTGTTCAACGATAATAAGTGGTTTATCTCATATTGGGCTTTGAGCTGTTTATCTCATAATGGGCTCCGAATACCGAATGTAAATGTCCCTAATTTGTTATATATCATAATGGGCCAGCCTGATGTGTGAAAGTAATTAATGTATGAACTTAAGGTATTCTCATCTCTCTCTTCATTGGTGTACGAACACGCGTACACTTATGAAATTTATACGAAACAAAGTTTCCTACTTTATTTCGCATGGCCTGTAACCAGATGTTTCAACCGAGGAGTCCCCATGCCACGCCGCATCTGTTACCAAATAATTAATGATAATTAATTATCTGGTAATATATATACTACTCTTCAGCTCTGTTATCATTTAATATCTTTCTCCTTCACTTCTCTGCAAACCTCTTATCCTTTCTTTTGCTTCCCAATTTCCAAAATGGTGAACGAAATCAGGCAGGGAAACAGGTCTGTTAAAAAATATGAGCGCTACTTTTACGGTCTGCCTATTTTCTGCCAACGTAGCGAGCAGGAGTTGATCGAGATGGCTAAGGACGGGTTAAAGGAAGAGATCCGAGAAGGACTGGAAACTGAGGAGTTTCCCACACTCGAAGCCCTGTTCGAAGAGGCGGAGGAAGTCGAGGAGATGTTAAAGGAAACACCTCAATCCAGCCCTCGCAAACGCCGCCGCAGAAGCAACGATCACCGCCCTAGCAAACGTGCTCGCAAGGCGGATGAGGAAGGTGACCCGGAGGATGAGGGATATGACTACGTGCCTCGACCCAATCCAGACGAATCTGCCTCCGACGAATCTGCCTCCGACGAGGATGTGAACTCCTCCGACGAGGATGTGACATCCTCTGACGAGGATGTGAAGTCCTTCGACAAGTATGGGAACTCCACCTCCGACTCTGACGCTTAAATCTATTTTATATGTTTAAAATTTTATAAATTATGTTTATGTAATACTTTAATATTTATGTGGATTTTTATATTTGCTGGATTTAATTTTTATTTTAATATTTATGTACATTTAAATATTTATATTTAAGTTTACCTACGGTGTACGAAAACCGAATGCAAATGGGCCCCGAATACCGAATCAAAATGGACCCCGAATACCGAATGAAAATAGACTTAATATGAGTAATTTTAATGTTAAATATTATATTCATTGAAGTTTTAATATTTTTATATAATCTGGATGTTTAGACAAAAATGTTTAATATTTATATTACGAATACATAAAGTGTACGACTACAAAATGTGTACGACTACATAAGGTGTACGACTAGATAAGGTTTACGAATACCTAAGGTCTACGAATATCTTAGGTCTACGAATACCTAAGTTCTACGAATACCTGAAGTTCTTCGAATACATAAGGTATTCGAGAACATAACATATACGAATACCGAATGAAATTGGGCTTTATTTGTTATATCTCATAATGAGCCCAAACACCCAACACAGAATACCGAATGAAATTGGGCTTTATTTGTTATATCTCATAATGGGCCCGAACACCCAGTACCGAATACCGAATGAATGGTTAAACAAAGATAACATCCGAATACCGAATGAAATTGGGCTTTATTTGTTATTTGTTATATCTCATAATTGGCCCGAACACCCATCCGATTAAATGGGCAATCGTATCCACTTCATTCATAGAAAATGGGTCATCTTATAAAAATGGTTAAACAAAGATAACATAGAGGAAAAACAGAGATGCACCATATCTGTTCATGTATGGCGCTCCAAATGAGCAGATTCATCTCTAGGTCTGGCACAAGTCTGACATAAGAAACAGGTCTCAACAAAAGATATAAGAAAGACGAAGTTTAACCATCGTTTTGAACTTTTGCGTTCCCAATAAATTCTTCATAGGCATCCATCACGTATTTCTGACGGAATATGTCCACCTTATTGTCATCGATCTGCCCCATATCCTCATAGGAGTATCCCGCTGCATGCATTTCCAAAAATTTAACCGCGCATGGTCCAGAGTCGCCAGACCTTTCGTTGAAGTAAATATTGTCTGGACGCACCCATGAAAATGCTTGGTCTTCTTCAGGATGACTACTATCGGAAGGAGGCGAAAACGCAGCTAAGACGTGAGGCAATGCGCGTAGAAGATAAGCCATGTGCTTGTTCACCACATTATCGGACTCATTATTGGGAATGTTGCAGTCCAAAATCTCCACTTCTCTGGATGTCAAGTTGATTACAAGACCAATCCAATGATCTATTCCCCACATCATTGGGGCGTACACCCTGTCCACATCAACCAACAACACCTTCTTGTCATTCCGACGTGGTGTTTTTCCGGTCAAACAGAAACTCACAAGCCCTCCCCACTTGAATCCCAATTTATCAGAAGCCTTCTCGAACTCTGCGAACTTTGATATGATGCTCGCGATATTGAAGTAGTCTACAAATCTGCACCTCCCTCTCAGATAATTGCCTCCATGTCGCCTTACTAGCATACTAATTAGCACAGATATGTGCCGAAGAATATGTACAAACCATTACAACATTAAATCGGTGGAAATCCGTCTTGTAACTTGAATAAAACGGGTTAAGTTCAGATGTTTTGAATACCTCGGTAGTGACCCAATTTGTTGGCCTCGCCAACGACATGATGAACTGATTTGAGACATGGATCCCAATAACAATTTCAAATTCCCTGCAATTTGAAAACAAACAAAAAGTCAATATTAGACAGTATATTTAGTCATTTACACAGTATATCAAAACAACTTACTGTTCCGGATTCTCGCGGAGAATTTTTTCAAACTCTTTAAACTGCGCTTTCTCCAACTCTGCTAAGGGCGTATATTTGGGTTTCTTGCAGCTTTGGAAAAGGGTCTTCAATCTCTTGTCTGGGGTGTACACTCCTCCAATCTTTATTGAACGTCTCGGAATACGCTTTGTCTGGAAGTCATCTTTTTGGTTGAGCTTAATGGAATACATTTTCCTTCTAGCCTTGTTTTTTTTGAATGACCTTGTCAGATATCGACTCCGCTTCGTCATCCCAACGTCTGGTGTGCGAGATTCAGTCATCGGATCATCCTCTGGCGGTGTCTTGTAATCTTCAGAATTTGTCGGTGACACTTTACCAGCTTGTTCCTCGGTAACATCCTTCAATGTCATGATTTCAACAAGTTCAAACGCACGGAAGGACATATGCTATTAAAACATTACAATCGCACCTTCGGAAGGACATAAGATTCAGGAAGAGACCAAACGGTAAGAATCCTACAACTGTTCTCCTGTGGATATTTATAGATATTGTCACTCCATGTCCCCTTTTCAACCTCTTCTGCTAACAAATTTAGCCCTCATATTTGAGACTCAACTCCCACCTCGCTCTGACAACGTTCAGATATCGCTCATTCAAAAACTTTGAATGAGATGTAGTTTATATGTAAATCTGTACACCTAACAACTTGGGTGTATGCCTGATTAAAAACCCGATCTTTAAACATGGCAAAATAAGCTGTACACATGGCAAAATAATCTGAACACCTGACTAACTAAGATGAATACCTCATAAATTCAACCTGAATACCTGACCAAACATATCTGTATACCTGATTACTTACGTTTAATTTATGAGGTGTACATGAATACTGATTTGTATACATGACTACTTAAGCTTAATATTTCATAAATTAACTTTAATAACTGAACTATTAACCTGAATACCTGACCAAACAAATCAGTATTCCTGTACACCTCATAAATTAAACTGAATACCTGAACTATTTAACCTGAATACCTGACCAAACAATTCAGTATTCCTGTACACCTCATAAATTAAACTGAATACCTGAACTATTTAACTTGAATACCTAACCAAACTAATCAGTATTCTTTACACCTTACATTGTTTATCATTAAAATTGTAGGAGCAGTTTGATTACCTTTTCCCAGAAGCGATCATTTGGCGTACGACCATCACAATGATTATCATGCATTCTCATCGTCTCATCCTCGCTAAACCCATCGCCGTTGTTCTTCTTGTGTTTCTTACTATCAGACCCACATTTTTCAGCTTCATCAATACCATCACCACTGTACGGACGTCGCTTCTTTGGAACTTCCATGCCGGTAGGGTCAGCATGACTGTTGTCTCTGTTTGTTTTACCGTCTGCTGTGTTTTGCGGAACCGTGAACGAGCCTCCCCTATCATGATGCAACCAGTCAAAAAACTGGTCCCGCAATTTACCCAACTAGGTTTTCAGTTCAACTCGTATCCACTCTTTCAGTTCTTGCTCCTTATCTGTGGAGTTTCCTGGTTCAACCTGTTTATGAATACCACGACGAGGTCGAATAGGACGCTGAGGCGTCTGAGCCGAACATCCAGGTTCATCGGAGGCTTTCCCAAACCGCCTAGACGGCTTTAAGCACTTCTTTTTGACACCAACACCTTCACCCTTTTCAGCTAGCTTCAGAGGTGGAAGGGATGAATCACCTCCTCTAAAGTCTGTTGCTTTGAACTCGTGCCCTTCCCGCATTCCACGAACCAAGTTATTTATCTTGGGATCGATTACTTCTTTCTCCCACTTTGGATCCCCACCTTCATCCGGGATTGAATACGTAACAATAACCTCAAACAAAGAACACAAACATTCATAAGTACACAAAGTTTGAGCGTCTTAACTGCTGTTTTGCAAATAAGATAGGGAAAAAAAATGCACCTCAGCTTGGGTTTCCACTAGAAGTATGTCTTCAAAATTCAGAAGTGTATTTGTTGAGTCGCATCCTTCTGGTTCTTCCAAGAAAGTAGTCGTTTTATTAGGTTCAGGAATTTTCTCAAGCAATGAGGGGATAGCTTTAAAAGCAAAAAGTTGCAGCGCCAGAGGGAACCCATAACACGCTGTTGACTGCTGTTTCAAACGAAGCCGCATGACCAAAAGGGATTTATCCATTTTAGAAGGATCAGAAGGTTGAGGTGGTGTCAATCTAGACAGAGTGCTGACGAATGCCTCTCTCCCCCATGGATATTGAAGAAAATATCCGGTGTCTTCCAGCATCTCGACGTAAGCAGGCGTCAGACGAAGAAGTTTGTGACCACAAACCAGGAGACCATCTACAAGCGTAATGAGAGCTAGTGGCAACCGCTTCCACTCAGGAAGACTTGGCTGTTCAAGCATACGAAGAACATCTGCTACAGTCACGTCTTCATCTTCAGTTTGAAACAACTCTTTCCACATGCGTCCAGGTGTGGCATCGCTAGATTCTGAACCTTTTCCAACTTTTTCTCTTTCAGATTCGCATTTTAGACCCGTGATGTCTCCGAACTCACGCAGAGAAAACCGTAGTGGCTTGTCTGCAAACAAGAACCAGAGCTCATATAGGCGGATCGTAACCAGCTGACGGTTGAGGAGAGAATGTACAAGTTTCGCAGAGTTCGAGCACCGCGATATAGGTAAGTGGAACAGAACTCCAAACTGACTTCCTAGCAGACAGTTCATTTCAGGGGAGCCTCTAAGCAACTTCACTAACGATCCAATGATACTCGCCTTTGAATAGATGTTTAGTCGAGGTTTTCCAGGATAGCAATTACGTGCGAACAGTCTTTCCGGGAAAGTCGCCGTGTTCCCAACAACTTTCGGCTCGGTGGATGCAGCTTCGTCTTCTTCGGTTGATGCAGCTTTGTCTTGTTCGGTGGATGCAGCTTCTTGTTGGTCGGTGGATTCAGGTTCCTCTAGCTCGGAGTCCGTGCTCATCTCTGATATACAATGACTAAATCCAGACATTTACCCAACGCTTTATTTTTCTAAACTTTTCCATTAGAATTTGAGAGAGAAGCTTAGCGAAAGGAGATACCTGCATAACGAGGCGCAGTTCTGCGTAGTCGGCGAGTTTTCCTGGGATTTGGTTTTCTATCACCGGCGGATTGACTACGAGTCACCCTCCTCGAGGGCGTTACGCTGGAGGGGGATACCATCTCTACCGGAGTCTGCTCGAAGTTTGGAATTCGCCGCCGTCTGTTAACAAAGTTGTCCAATCTGGTTGCAGTCCCCAATTCGTGTGTCGGATGTTTGGTTTTCAATTGTGTCTCCGATCTGGGTACAGTCGAGGGTGGTTCTTATGTTTGCTTTTCAATTGCAGCTGCTGTTTAGAGGTGCTTTTGGTCAAACGACAAGATGACCAGAAGTTTTGAGATGAAAAGATGAGAGGTGCGTTTTATTATTTTATGAATTTTATGTGTAATGGCACGGTCGTAATATCAAGAACCACGCGCGCCCTCTGTCGACATTTGACAAGTCTGGAAAAGGTGATTTGCCCAATTTGCTAATTTAAACTTGAGGTCACCCAATTCTCTAATTTCAAACTTGCGATTTGCCCAATTTACCAATTTTTTTTTATTAAAACAGAAGAACCGTAGATATGTTTTGGTTACAAAGTAGGTACAAATCATGTACTTTTAAACTAAAGAACTGATTGGAATCCGAAAATACATCGGGCTGTACTAATTCTTTGAAGATTTACTAATCCCGACCCGGATCCGATAAAACCCGGACCGGTCTCAAACCGATCCCGAACCGAACTTTCATACAATCCAATGAGGCTGATTTTGATAAACGCAAAAAATCAAAACCCGATTGGACAAAATCCAAACCCGATTGAGACCCCGAATGCTTAGGTCTACATAAACATAGAGTACATATATATGACGATGAGCTGAACTTGATAGTAAAAGTGCACCCGAGATGGACGCGTAAGAATGGATGTGTAGACGATTCAAACTGATATCATAGGTCAGGCATGTAATAGGAAAACTGAGACGAGTAAGAATCAAGTTAGATATGCGTACACTGTTTATCCATATCTTCACTCAGTAAAAACATATTTACATAAAAATTATTATAGCCGGCACCATATATAGCCTAAATAGCTTTTACTTATTGAGAGCATGTCTTTTGAGTGAATTAATTCATTTATGGCTCGTAAATTTTGTGACTATAGTTGCATGTAATTAAAAATAGTAACCTTGTTATTTGTGATCAGTCCAGCAATAAAACGAAAACATTTTAAATGTTGGATTCGCATGTGCGTTTGACTGTTTGTTGTGTTCTTTTCTTTGTCAGCTTTCTATTATTTTGCAATAATCGAGAAATGATTCATAATATTCCTCTCACTGATATTTATAAGATTAATTTGTGGTCAAGGCATGGTATAATTTTTTTACGTAACATATCGGATCCGAATCATGCTAACTGAATGATATATATTTCCTAATTAAAGTCGGTTTTGATTTCCGGTAATCGCAGCGAGACGGGCAGATGTCTTGGAAGTGACGAAAGTTTTAAAGTATTTTTTTGCCAAACTCTCTACCACTTTTTAGTGTCGTCTTTAACTTTTCAACGCCTTTAAGCTTTTTACTATGGACAAAGAATCTTAACTTTCTTGTTTCACCAAAAGAAGACTCTCTCCGTCTACCAGAGTTCATCTCTCTCTCTCTCTCTCTCTCTCTCTCTCTCTCTCTCTCTCTCTCTCTCTCACTTTAATTACTTTAATTACTTTAATTACTTTAATTACTTTTGAATGATTGTGTCAACACTCATGATTCTCATTCGAGTTGTTTCTCTGCAGTGTTGACAATGATGAGCTGCCTCTCCAGAATCAATGACTGGCAAGTGGGTTTCCAGAATTTACACTGTTTCTTGGTAAATTTTCCATCTTCCCCCCTCTTTCTCAACTCCATCTTTTTTTTTCTTGAAGAATAAAAAGAGAACGCCATTGCAGATGATCGAACCCCGGTCTTCAACTCCATCTTGATGTTTGCTAATATGACATTTCGGTGTCGTGGATCTGCGCGAGGTGTTTGTTTTAAAGAATCAAAGCTTAATTGTGCTCTATTCTCAACAGGTTAATCAAGCTCCCTTGAGACTCTCAAGAACCACAATGAATACTATTGAGCGTTCCTATCACTACAAGAAAACACAACACTAACGACGAAAATTAACGAGGAAAACAAATCCTCGTAAAATTACGTCGACATTACGAGGAAATATAAAATCAACGTGATAACGTGAGTTCGTCGTAAAATAACGACGAAACTCTTTCCTCGTAAAAAGGACGTGATATAACGTGGTTTTTACGAGGAAAAATGATTTTCTCGTAAACTCGACGTAAACTTAGCGTCTAATTTACAAAGAAATATTTTACGTGTACTTAACGACAAAATTTCGAGTCCACCAACTTTTGTATTTGTAACATATTTTCGGCTACCTAACAAAATTTCGTCGTAAATTCGTAGTAAAATCTCAGCTACAAAATTTGAAAATTCTCTATAAATATCGACGTTTGAACATCATTTTAAACACACCAATAAGAAAAATAAATAAAAATGTGAAAGAAAAAAATGTCTGGCTCCGGAAATATTTTCGAGTTGCGGAGGTGGATGTATATGCACAGAGATGCTAACGGGAGAGTGACGAAAGAATACCTCGAATGGCTGGAGACATTTATGCATCAAGCAGATTCCACACCGCTCGCCCAAGAAAGCGGTAAGATGTTCTGTCCTTGTCGGAAATGCAACAATTCGAAATTGGCAAATCGTGAAAATGCTTGGAAGCATTTAATAAATAGAGGTTTCACGCCAAATCACTATATCTGTTTTCAACATGGAGAAGGTTATAATTATGAGAATCGTGAAGCTAGTAGTAGTAATAGCAATTTTCAGGACGAACCGGTTGATCATCATTTGCATAATGAACATAGTTACCATCAGGAGGAGCAGATGGTAGATTATGATAAAGTTCATGATATGGTAGCTGATGCATTCATAGCTCATGATGAAGTTGAAGAACCTAACATAGATGCAAAAAAGTTTTATGAAATGTTAGATGCTGCGAATCATCCACTTTACAATGGTTGTAGAGAAGGTCTCTCTAAATTATCGTTGGCTGCTAGAATGATTAATATTAAAACTGATCACAATCTACCTGAAAGTTGCATGAATGAATGGGCAGACTTGTTTAAAGAGTATTTGCCGGAAGACAATGTGTCTGCTGATTCTTATTATGAGATTCAGAAACTGGTTTATAGTCTTGGGTTGCCTTCAAAGATGATATACGTTTGCATCGATAATTGCATGATCTACTGGGGAGATGATGAGAAGTTAGAAGAATGTCGATTCTGCAAGAAGCCACGATTCAAGCCGCAAGGACGAGGACGTAATAGGGTACCGTACCAAAGGATGTGGTACCTACCAATTACAGACAGATTGAAAAAGATTGTACCAATATGAGCAGACTGTTGGAGGGATGAGATGGCATGCCTAGCATACTCAGACGGATGGTGAGATGAATCATCCATCAGATGCAAGAGCCGGGAAACATTTTAACAAAGTACATTCGGATTTTAGGGATTTAAACACTAACCTCATTATTTTCTCGTAAAGTAACGAGGAACTTACGTTGAAAACTAAAAAAAAAAGAACGAATAACTTGTTAATTCCACGTAAGCAGAATTCGTCGTAAAGACCTTATTAGAAAAACGCGGGACTCGCTATTTCTTCGTAAAGAAAAATGCGGGACTGCGATTTCCTCGTTAATTAACGAGGACAGTACGAGGAAATAATACACGTACTCGCGAGTTCCTCATTAAAAAAACACGGGACTCGCGAGTTCCTCGTAACTTTACGAGGAAGTTACGAGGATGACTAAGCTTCTCAGTCCCATTCGTCTTCACTTCCTCTCTCTTTCGTAGCAATGGTATGCCCTCTCTACTTCCTCTCTAATTAGATTAGTTTAAGGTAGATTAGGTGGTTAGTGTAGGGAATTTAGATAGGTTTACGGATTTTATGTTAATTAGTGTTGATTATAGAATTATTAATTACTGTTGATGTTAATTTAATTTTTTTTTTCAGACGGTTCGAAAGAACATACTTACTTCCCATTACAGAGAGATGTTCGGTGAGTCTGGTAGTCGTTTAGACCCGTTTTCTTCAGATCCCGGTTCTTCTTCAGCTCCCGGTTCTTTGGATCCGGAAACTGTCCCCGAGACTCAGTCTTCTCAGAGAGTCTCTCGTTCGCCTACTTCTGGTGCATCACCAGTTCCTCGATTCGTTGCACCAACGGCTCCTCATGATCATGTCCCAGAGGTGCCTCCTCCTGTGCCTCCTCCGATCGCTCGTCCGATGTCGGCCGGGATTCATCCCGATTTGATGGTGCCGCCGAGTGCTCCTTACTCGCAGTACACTTTCAAGGACCTTCTCGCTCAGCCAGGCATAGAAGGTTTACCAGTCATAGACCCCGACCGACCGGACGAAACTTTGTGGTATGTTACATTTTTTAAAAAATTCTCTTAAAATTCTTTTATAACAATAATAAATAATTTGTACTTTAAATTTGTTTTTTTTTCAGGTTTGGGGTAGACGGATGTCTTGCTCGGAATATAACCGAGACGATCAAAGGTTACTTCTTCGAGCCACATCCGAACTGGAAAAAGACACCACTCCACGTCAGAAAGACGTGGTTCAAAATTTTCACCGTAAGTTACTATTATTTAATTATATACTTTAATTATTTTCTTATGATTTAAATATTCTAATTTTTTAAAACTAATTCATAATTTAATTTTTTCTGTTACAACAAAAATACCATTGGTCCATAGGGGTCAATGAGAAGGTGAAGAAAGCATTTAACGCGAAGGCGCAAGCTCGCTTGTTGGACACGGTCTCCAACTGGAAGGGTGACTGGATAGTGAAGGGATATGAGCGTGGCAAACCCCCGGAGCTCACCAAGGACGTGTGGGATGGCCTCATCCGTTATTGGCAGGATCCTGACGCCATTAGAGTCGCCGCGTCTTGCTATGTCTCCCGTAAGACGGTAGATGAGCAAGGCCACGGGCCGATGCTTCACTCTACGGGTCAAAAACCTCACGCCGGGGTCCGTCTGAATTTGGTAATTAAATATTTAATTTAATTAATTATATATATATATATATATATATATATATATTCTAATTTTCGTAAATGTTTTTAGGCCAAAGAGACGGGAGAACTTCCGTCTCTTTTGCAACTTTACGAGAGGATCCACAAGAACAAGGCGGACCGTTTTGTGGATGCTAGGTCCGAGCAGATCTTCCACGACTTGGTTGGTTGGGTTGAAGACCGTCAGACCCAGCTGACCCAGCAGTCTACCGACAGATTATCCGTCACCTTATCCACACTTGAAGTGGATAGGCTTTACGAGGAGGTAAATATTTTTAAATTTTAATTTTTTTTTATTGTTTATTTAATTCAACTTTAATTTTTTTACTAACAATATTTATTTTTTGTTTTTAAGGTTGTCCATAAGAAAAAGGGACGTACGTTGAGGATGGTTCCGTCAATGATGTTCCGAGAGCGACATCGTCTTATGGCCAGAGACGGGATGATGAAGTCACTCAGCTGCGTAACGAGTTGGACTCGACGCGATCTGCGTTCACAGCTCGTATGGGTGGAGTCGAGGGCTTCTTGGACGTTGTAGCGGCCACAAATCCGGAATGGGAGTGTTTGTTGAGGAACATGCGACAAAAAAATCTCATTCCAGGCGAGTCATCCGGCACACATGACGAGGAGGTTGTTGAGAGGACGAGCCAGGAGTTCTACTGGGCGATGAATGACCCTTAGATTTTTTTTTCGGTGTTTGTATTATAAATTCAAAACGTATTTATTTATAAAATATTTTCATACTGAGTTTTATTTTAAATTATATTTTTATTATTAAATTAATTAATTTTTATTATGAATTAATTAATTTTTATTATATTTTTTAATTCTGGAAAATAAACAATCGAAGTAAATTCGTAACTAAATTACGACTACATTAATGAGGTATACATTACGTCAACTTTACAAGGAATACTTTACGAGGAATCTATTACGTGGAATTTACGAGGAAATATTTTCGAGGTATTTATGAGGAAAGCGTCCTCCTTACGTGGAAACCTTACGTGGTTTTTATGATGAAACATTTACCTCGTCTTTACGACGAACTATGTTTCTCGCTAGATTACGACGAATTGACGAGGAAATATATGTTACGACAAACGAATAACGACGAAAATTGTTTCCTCGCTAATTCTTCGTAATACCTAGTTTACGACAAACTAACTACGAATTTCGCCGTCGTTCATATTGTGTTTTCTTGTAGTATATATCTCAGACAGGGGTGGATCTAGAAAAATATCTTATATGGGGCACAATATATTTATATATATTTAAACTAAAATATTTTTACAGTTTTTCTTATATTATTATAAAATACTATATGTTTAAAATAATATTTTAACTAACTAAATACTCTTTCTGTTAAATAAATGTTTCAAAAAAAATATTTTAAAATATATATCTTACATTTTTAAAAAATTGTATTATATATAAGATAATAATGATAAACTGTAAACTCTGAAAAAATAATTGTATTTATTGAATTAATATTCATTAATCACGGGAACAATATGTTTGTTATTATATTTAAATATATTTTAAATACACATAAAATTTAAAATGTTTATTTTTGAAAGAGAGGAAGTACAAAATAAGAAATTTGAAATTCAAAACTGATATTTACACAACAAATCTGAACAAATTCAGATAGAAATAACTAATTTAATAAAGTTTAATAGAATAAGAAATAACAAGAATTAAAAATATGAGAACAAAGAGTAACTAGACACATTGAATTTAACAATAACAAAATAGATAAAATAAAAATAAAATAGGAGAAAAATATGGTCAAGTTTGAGAGTGTGTGGCACCATTTATCTAATTTAACAAAAAAATGTTAGATTTACATGCTCAAATTATGTTTATGAACAAAAATTACAAAGTTAGCATGAGGCACTTTCCCCACTCTCCATGCAAGTACACCCGCCCCTGATTGGTTGAGGATTATCTACCAAAGTACGATTTGAACTTATTAGTCAAGTAAATCAATGATGATTGTCAGACAAGTTGAAATATGCAGTTCAAGTATTAAACATGTTGATTGGTTCGTTTGGTCGGTTACGTACATACAGTGCCGGACTAACTTTTTGTATTGTCCCAATCAAAATTTAAAACTATGTTTTTGCACATATTTTATCATTATCGCAAAACAGTGTAAAAGCAGCTTAAATTTTCATTAAAAAAGTCTATAATCTGTTTTTACAAAATAAATCAATTAGACTTATATAGTCAAGTCTTTCAACCATAGCCGTTTCAATTGATAACATAGACAATCCATTTAATCTTTCTTGTGACATAGTAGACCGCAAATAAATCTTTATCAACATCAACTTCGAAAAATTTCTTTCAGCTGGGACGACTATATTGGAATAGTCAACAATATGCAGTAAGCAATTTATTTGTGTTGATAATAATCTTCCATTTTAAAAAAACAAAAATCGAGCAGTTCAATAGATTTTCGAACTTTCTCGGGCATTGATTCTCAAAGAAACTTTAGTTCCTTAAACAACTCATTATCAATTATGTATAAATACGTCTAATTCCTTGAAGAAACTTCCACATTCAAACAATATGCCTTTAAAATATCTTCACTTATATTTGTTAGCTTTTTAAATTAAACAAAATAGAAAAGTTTTTTATACATTTGGAATTGTTCAAATCTGAATTCAAGGGAATTAGAACTAGAACTTGACCCGTGTTAATTTAATAGATCCGTGTTAATTTAATCAATCCTTAAACTCTCTTCTGTTGATAATTTATTATATATTTAATCTTAAAGGAAAACTAGAAATGTATTAGTATATTTAATTTTTAATCAAATTTATAAATATTGTTGAAAAGGTTCAACAAATTTTATTCTAACTAAAATGGCTAATAAGTAATATTTATATAATAGAAAATCCTACAAGTACTGCTAAGAATTTTTTTTTTAAAAATATGCCCTACTAATTTGGATGTTCTAATCCACGGCTTAAATGGCTTACCCTCTGGACTGGCCTTGCGTACATACCAACTTCAGGACATCTTTGACATTAGCGGTGTAACCTACGATGCTAGGTGTCAGCACAGTTTTTCCTGGTTTCCATTTGATTGCTTTGATGTTCGAAAGCTTTTGTATATGGTCTCTGTTTTCTTTACAAGTTAACTGTGTTGTCATGGAGGGATTGAATGATGATGAGATTTTGTGATTTTATAAAGTCGACACGCAATATGCGCCTATCAGTGTCCGGCTCATAGAATTTATCCCTAGATAGGCTCATAGAGATTAGAGAAATTAGGATGTATATACCCAGATTTCACCGTAATTAAGCGACCAACACCCTATGCTTTCCCTTATATTTTAAGACAACTTTACCCCTATATTTCTACACTTCTACCCTATCACATTCGCTGTTCACGATGTCAGAAGTAATATACGGAACAGAGTATTACACGCCATGTATCTAATTGTTACCAGAACTCTTTATGTAAAAGAATTAAATATAAACAAATTAAAAGAATAAAGACAGAGAAGGGCAAGTGAAACGTCCAATTTTACATTCCGATCTATTCAAAAGAGAAGTAAACCCTTTTCATTTTCCATTAATTCAGTTACTCTCTTCAGAGAATCCACAATCTGAAACTTCAGAGATCAAGACCATGGAGCTCACGCAACTACCGGAGCGGATGTTTGCCGCCGGTGAAGAACCCGTCGGTGAGAGAGTTAACACCTACCATAAACCAAAAAGGATCGAGTCCATACTAGACGCTTTAGAGCCGGAGGAAGTGGAATTCATGCGGAATACAACATTTGGGAAAATCATTTCGCAAGCAGAGAACCCTTCATTTTCCGGGAGTTTTGGCCAGTTCGTCATTGTCCGCATTCTCCGAGTGAAGAAGAAGTATGAGATATGGTTTCTATTCGCCGGGAAGCCGATTAGGATGTCTCTGCATGAGTTCGCGCATGTCACAGGCCTTAACTGCAGAAAGATTCCGAAGAAGAACATCAAAAGGAAGAAGAATCCTATCAACGAGAAACTGTATTGGGGTGAACTGTTTGGGTCTCTCAAGTTCTGCGCTGTTGACACCGCTATCGAGATGCTGAAGAAGAGGAAAGTCAAGGACCGCGAGATGCGATTGAAGTATGCTTGTTTGGCGTTCACTTCTTGTGTTCTACTCCCAACTTCCCACTACCCTCGGATTATCACTGAGCACGTGGAGATGATACGTGATTTGGATGAATTCCTTAAATATCCGTGGGGGAGGGTTACCTTTGAGATGCTTGTTACCGGAATTAAAAAGAAAGACGAAATCTAGCTTTCCCAGTCCAGCATCGCCTTACCCGGTTTTGTTGATGCGATTCAACTGGTATTCATAGCGGCTGTTCCTCAGATAAAAGAGGTCGTCACCCCTATTGAGCCTGTTGTTGTGATTGACTCCGATAGCGACTCAGATTCCGGAGATAGCGCGCAAGCTGAAGACGTTGAAGTGAGCGAGCCCCCTATTGTTAACCCGGCGAGTGTACGATACTGTGTCAACCCTGCACACGTAAGAGATCTTGATGAAGAATGCAAGGTTAGTTGTTCGATCTATCAGGCACTTGGTACGCGTTAACATTATCAGTAGTCGTATTTAACTAGAGTAGCTGCTACTTTTTTCGCGAGTTAGGTAGCTATTGTTCTGAGCAAACCAAATACTTAGTTCGAACTTAATATGTAGATGATAACTTATTTCGTAGCAGTGCTCACCCGAAATGGAGACTAACTTAATTATTAAAATCTAACAACAGTATGTACGCGCTAACAATATGTATAACCGCATATCTTTAAGATAGCTGCTAACCTGTTATGATAACGGATAGGACATATAGTTCCTGTTGGTGTCCTCCGATATATAATGACTTACAGCTAGACCTGTATGTTTCTCTCTTTTTTCCATTTGGCATATGATAACGGATAGGACATATAGTTCCTATTGGTGTTCAAAAAATAAAATAAAAACAGATAGGAGGACATAGTTTCACATTCTTTTCTTCTAGCATGTTATATATTAGTTATAACTCATTTTAGAATATAAAAATTTAAATTCATTTTTACTGCCAATCTATCGGATAACTTGTTAGTTCCACCACCAACAAAGGCAACCATGGTGATAATAATTGTTGCTGGTAATAATTAAAATCTAACAACAGTATGTACGCGCTAACAATATGGATAACCGCATATCTTTAAGATAGCTGCTAACTTGTTAGATCCACCACCAACAAAGGCAACCATGGTGATAATAATTGTTGCTGGTAATAATGATGGATTGTGACATTAACAACCATCTGTTTGTAATTAACATGCGACTTTCTTATGGTATGACTAATTTACTCCTCCCTTCTTACATTCCGCAGGTTGACGTTACCTCCATGGTTGTGGACGCAAGCCACACACCAGAAGAACTGACGTGGGAAGATGAGGTCGACGATGTATCAGTTGATAATCTTGTTCGATTAATTGACCAAGGTCACGTGCTGAAGAAGTCAATGTTCATTGGGGGCTTATCGCATGATGATCTGGCCCGCATGAGAGCTGAGAAAAAACAAAAAGAGAAAGAAGCCAAGGATAAGAAAGAGAGGGAGAACCAGGCGGACTCACCAGAAGGAGATACTGGGGAATCTTATGACGTCAGCCACATCGCTAACCTCGTTGGTCGCATTATAACTCCCAACTTGGAGGATGCAATATCTAAGGCAGGTGACAAACTGGAGGGGCGGTTGTCTAAACTGATCACAACTGAGGTCTTAAAACTTCAGGGCGCTGTTATTCAGAGTATTATTGGCTTATTAGGCAAGCCCAATCCCAACGTTGTGGTAGCGGTGGATGTTAATGGTGGCAGCATAGATCAAGCGCAAAATGGAAGGGGTTGCACCTCGAAAGGACCACCTGCTGATGAATTAAGAAGCGAAGGCCCAAACATTGCGACATTTGTGCCCACTGATCTCCATAAATCAAACGAACAACCAGTTGGAGAGGCCGCCACCGTCCTAACCCAACAGGTCGACACGGTCGTGGAACCACAACCGGTTGACAAGCTCATAAGCACGGTGATTTCAGATGTTAATGCCTTTTTGGACGAAGGCGAGGTGCGTTTCTTGTTTTACTTTTCATCATTATCACCCACATAAATAGGCAATTATATTTTCGGTTGTATCCATTCGTAGTTGGTTCCTGGAGACAACCAAACATCCATCCCTATTACTGTAGAAACACCGACATTCTCACTGGGCGCCGTCTGCGACAGAAATACGGATGACACTGCTGGCTCTCTTACGGTCACTGATTTCACAACCCCTCTGCCTGGTCAGAATACAAATTTGACCGACCATCATCTGTCTCTAGTTCACGAAGAAGGTAGCCCATGCGAGAAAGAGGTAAGTTATCTCTTCCTCCTGCGTAGTCGTTACAATGTTGTAGTAGTTTATGTTCTAAGTGGATGCGTATCTTATTGTCAGATTGAATTTCTTTTATCTCTGATCGAAATACCGACATTTTCACTGGGCCTCTCGCAGGATGAGTTGTTGCACGAGAAGACGTGTTTAGCGTCAGTTGCAGATACAATGGCAAATAATGACATCGCAGAGACTAGGAAGAGCAAGAGGACAAGGATTTTACCACCGTTGTTCAACGACTTCCACTGTGACCCCAAAATCAAAGCTTTCAGAGCAGACGGTCCTCTAACGACAACAGCGGACAATATAGACCAGATATACACGGCCATGAGAGAGAAAGCAGGCCACAACAAGTATGTACCCTTAAGTCCCAAACTCAATCGATACAGTTACACTAGTTGTTAATTTTTTTTGTTTTTTCCAGTGTTTATACCGCTGGGAAGGGCATTTCTGTGACAACAGATGAGCTTAACGTCATTGTAGACCGCAATCAGCAAATGACGCCAAAGGTAACGACTAAATAGCGAATTAGATGCTACTGGCAATTTTTAACGACCACAATTCTGAATAGCGACTAAACACACTGATACTCACCAATGTTTCTCCCTTCACGCAGTTGATGGATGTCTTGATGTACTACATCTCTCTTGACCACAACAGGAAAGGAAGTCAACAATCGAAGATTGCGTTTTATGACACAAACTTCCCCGCTTTGCTGATGAAACAATATGCTAGGCTTACCAAGACCGCCATAAAAGATCGGAACAGGCTGAAATATGATGAAGCCGTTGTCAAGTTCTTCACTGCTAGCGGTACACGTGACGACGTCTACGACCGTATCTACTTCCCCTTTTTCATCGACAAACAGCACTGGCTTGGCGTTTGCCTGGATTTGTCATGCGGAGCTGTACAAGTTCTTGACTGCAATCATGGATTCCGATCTGAAAGCATGATGAAGAAGGATTTTAACCCCATAACCGTCGTCGTCCCGCATATCCTTGCCACAGCAACTGGAAACACGTCAGCTGATGCACGTGCACCCTATCAGATGGCTAGAGTAACTGGTGTCCCGCATAACTCAAACTCCACCGATGCAGCCGCTTCCACAGTGTTGCTAATCCAGGCACATGCTACCAACGGCGGCGATGGATGCAAAGCTGTCACCCAAGAAACGCTCTCTTCCGGTGCTAAACACCTTGCTGTCCTTGTCTATCGCGACATAACTCCCCTGTGAACCTTGATTTCCTTATCTTCTCCACAATCCTGAATGTGTTATAACTCTTTTAGATTTTCCAAAAAAACGGATTCCGATCCTTCTATCTACTTAACGTACTGTGTTCTTGAGTTCTTTAGGTGTGACCCGTAGCTGTTATGTTTCAACAGTTATGTTTTCCTTATTTCTGAAATAACTCTGTTATGTTTCACCTGTTATGTCTTAAAGAGAAGAGTCTAATTAGTTGTTATGTTTTGCCTTTGTCAAAACAACAGACTTATTACTCGCTAAAACTGTCTCTATATTGCTAAGCTTTTGACATGGTCTCATCGTCTCAATCCTTACATTTCGAGCTTTTAACGTTTTTTTGGTTTTACGCCACAATCACGTTTCAATACAAAGGCAATGGAGAAGACATCACCAACTTATAAACACTAAGATCCTAGCAAGTTTCTGTCTCAGACTTGCCTCTTATTATATAAGACAAACATTGTTAGTAACCGGTAACAATAACCATTGGAGGATAAGTTTAATCGCATAGACTTGATAACGAACTCTGTTGTTACGTTTCTTAAACACAAATCAAATACAGACAAACCAAAAATTGCTCCACTCATCACCTCAATTATAACTGTAATATATACTAAAGCTCGTCTTGAGTACTAACCTATATATTTTAGCAGATAAACACTAATCTAACTTATAATATACAAAAAAATGCTAAGTACTTTTCTTGCAGACACCCTAATGATCTTAGCAGATAGGAACTTATTCAAATTAGAGATAAATTTTTTTAAAAAAGTTCAGACTGCATAACTTAGTTTTCCGATACAAAGAGGGGCCATACATTACCGAGATCCAAAACTACATATTAAACCTCATAGCAGTTTTTGGAATCATGGGGAACTTAAAATATTACATAAGAAAATTGGTCGCCCCACATCAGACCTATAACAAAAGACTTTCCCTTTTTTTAATGACCCCTTCTCGACCTTCAACCCTTCTTCATATAGGATTTTTGCAAGTGGCACGGTTGTGATCCTTGCCACCACACCTCTTACAAGTCCTTGTGGGAACCGAAATTCGCACCGTCAATTTCCGATAAAGTTTTATGGAGGAAAACCGAGTTAACCCGATCTTCCTTGAAGGTCCCGGATATCTGCTGGGCCGCACACGAAACAATCAAATAAAGTTGCAAAAATAGAAATCGTAAAAATCGAGCGAAAGAGATCTTATTTCTGAATTCTCGTTTGAGCGTGTACAACAAGAAAAGAAACCGGCCGTAAGGGCTGTCGAGGAGTCCGCTAGTCTGGTCGCCTAAGTCTATCCTAGTTGAGTCGCAGCTCGCTAGTGAAAACAGAAAAGAATGCTAAATCGCTCTAAGTGCTAAGTGCTTGAAAGTTTGTGATCTTGTTCGCTTCTTGCTCAAAGCTCTCCTTATATACTCCTCCTAAGACGGTCTATCTTCTCGCGGGCTGAGTCGGGCTTTTTCCATTTTCGTCCATCTTCGTGTTTATCGGGAAACTTGACATTTATCTTCGGAAATCTTGACATTTATCTTCTGGAAACTTGATATTTATCTTCTGGCAACTTGACATTTATCTCTTATGTGAGGATAAAGATAAACCATCATAGTTATCCTTCCTTTTCGGAAAATCGTACGTGGGCCGTTTTGACCACGTTGGGCCGTTTAGGCGTTTTTACGGTTTTTTCGAAAGGACGGTCTTTGAAGGTTTCAGTGTTTCCGAAGGAACCTCAATTCCTCGTAAAGTCGAGATAGTGGTGTTTCAGAATAACCGTGGTCGTTCCAAAACTCGCGTAGATTGATCCAAACAAGCTAAGATGGGATCGAACCGGACACGATAGGACCAAGACCGAGACGAGGGCCGTGGACCGACGCCAGGCCGACCCGCATGACGGGTGCCGCCGGCGGCAGGCCGGCCCGCGTGACGGGTGCTGCCGGCGCCAGGCTGGCCCGCGTCCCGCGTGCCGCCGGCGGCACGCGGGGCGCGTGACGGGTGCCGCCGGCGCCAGGCCGGACCGCGTGCCGCCGGCACCAGGCCGGGTGCCGCCGGCACCAGGCCGGCCCGCGTGACGAGTGCCGCCGGCGCCAGGCCGGGTGCCCCCGGCGCCAGGCCGGCTCGCGTCCCGCGTGCCGCCGGCGCTAGGCCGGGGTGCCGCCGGCGCCAGGCCGGCCCGCGTCCCGCGTGCTGCCGGCGCCAGGCCGGCTCGCGTGACGCGTGCCGCCGATGCCAGGCCATCTTTCCGTCCGTGGGTTGTTCGATCTTTCCTCCGTCAGTCATTTGCGGGAAATCTTTTGAGTTTGGGAAGGTTTTTAGCCGTAGATTTCGAGATAATCGTTTCTAATCCAATGAAATTCCGCGAGTATCGGGATTTGAGATGGACTTGGATTTGTAGATTTTCCGTCGTCGAGGATGCGAGCAATGTGGCTTCGAGCTTTAGACGTGTTAAAAGATGAATCTTTTAAACAATCGGGAAGGCTTTACGAAAGACTCATTGTAGATCTCGGACGATCCAGACATGGGTTTCAAGGGACCAAGATGCAGCCATTGCCCGAGATCATGAGATGTTCGCACGGATGGGCGCCAGGACCCTCGCCGTTGGCGCCAGATGGGAGTGGACGAGCCTTCCGTGAATTTTATCGAGCGACGACCCTTTTCTTTGATTTGATCGTCGCTTGGTTTTTTTTCGAGGATTTTCGGGTGACGATTTCGTCATTGACCGATTTTGACCCCAACAGTCCTCACCCTGCGACGAAGCACTCCACGCTGCAAACACAAACCTTACATTTTAACCCCCATCATTAACATCTAACATCTAAGTAGCAGTAAGTTAGAACACTTTCATAGAAATGACTTTAAATTTCAAATATACAAGTGGTACTGGCAAAACGCAGGCCAGACATACCTTGAATTCGCCCCTTGACAATATTCTTATCTTCTTTGGCCTTCCTGGAGGACGCCTTGTGTTGGGTGGGGCAAGCTTGAGTGCAGCAAGCGTATCCTCTTCAGGTGTTGGCGCCATCTCCTCCCCAGCCGGGTTAATGCTCAAAGAGTAAGCTCCTGCCCAATTGTTTCTTGATAGCTCTTCACCCACAAGTTCATCCACCCTACGATTAGAGTGTATTGCAGCAGCGACAGCATGGACACAAGGTATACGGAGCATATCAAACTCCAGACAGCTGCATATTTTCCTCTCAAGGTCGACACAGAAAGGAACTCCCTCCTTTCCACGGACCTCGAACTCAGACTTGCTTATGTGACGGACCAAAAAACCTGTTGAGACGTTGAAGTTACGGGATATGAGCTCCTCCACCTTCGGAGTCACTAGACCAGCATAGGTCCCTGATGCCTCACGGCGCACAGAGAACCAACCCATGAGCATACCCCTGATGTACTCAACCAGGGCCACAATCGGATACTCCCTAGCTTCTGCAAGCGCTGCATTGAGCGACTCTGCCACGTTGCTCGTCATTAAATTGTACCGTTGCCCCGCAGAGTGTGACCTAGCCCAGTGCTCAAAACCCACCCTGATAAGATAATCAGCGCAGTTTATGTCAATCATCTTGATCTCATTAAAATGCTTGTAGAAGTCGCTGACACGGTACGCTCGAGCTGCTTTGGAGACTAGGTAGGCAAGGTGTTTCTGCTTAAACATACTAACAATGTTTCTCTGGAGATGAAGGACACAAGCGTAGTGCTTAGCCATAGGATACACCTGCAAAATTAGAAGGAAACAACATTTATTAGCTTAACATAACAGCCAAACAACACACATACTTCCTTCCTGCTACACTAACAGCCAATATACATATTACACGTTAACGGAATTTGTAGATGTTATCATTCTTCTTAATATAACATGCAAATGGCATGCATAGATCTTTCTTTTTACACTAACAGGCAACATACAGATTACTCGTTAATGGGATTCTTAGATGTTATCATTCTTCTTAGATGTTATTATTCATCTTAAATAACATGCAGACAGCATGCATACGTCTTTCTTGCTACACTAACAGGCAACATACAGATTACTCGTTAATAGAATTCTTAGAGGTTATCATTCTTCTTATCCCAATAAGGAAAAAAGTTTTTATAATGTGTATTTACCTTGTGGAGACCAGCATATATAGACTGATGCCTGTCCGAGACGAAAACGAGATCGTATCCATCAGCTACAACGTCTGATAGTTTCTGGAAGAACCAGCTCCATGACTGGTCATTTTCATCGTCGACTATAGCAAAAGCTATCGGGAAGATCTGGTAATTGGCATCTTGTGCACTTGCAGATAGGAGGCATCCACTGTATTTCCCCTTAAGGTGCGTCCCGTCGACAACAATGACCTTTCGCATGTAACTATACCCCTTAGCAGATGCACCAAAAGAAAGGAAAAGATACTTGAAACGCTTGAGGCCCTCTTCAGCAGGTGTTGTTTTGATGGCTACCAGTGTGCCCGGGTTTGCCACTGCTAGCTGTGACAAGTAAGAAGGCAACTCCCTATAAGAATACGCTGTGTTTCCAAGACCACGTTCCAATGCTATCTCTCTCGATTTCCAGGCCTTCCAGTACGATATAGGTACTGATGGTCAGTTTGCATGAACTCTTTAAGTGCACCTGGCCTGGGCCCAGCCCCCCCACTGCCAAACTTGTTCCTAACCATTTCTCCAATAAGGTTCAAAGTCGCATGCCTCTTGAAATCACCACGCTCATCAACCGTGCAATTATGCCCCTCATCCAGTGTCTTTATTTGAAACTGAGGACACCCCCCAAGCTTAGACGCATACACTCTCCACTTACACTCACTCCCCCGACATACCAGGACCATCTTACCAGGCTCAGACCTACGACACAAGAACCGGAACTTGTTGGCCAAAGCATAGAGAGACATGTGAGTCTTGAAAGCCTCACGGTCCATGAAAACCTGGCCGACAAACAGATGCTTCTCTGCTTCATCTTCCGAATCTGCAAAAACAAATAGTAACAGTTACTAATCATTCTAAGCAACTAATAAAATAGAGAACATGTACTGATACACTCAAACATCTAACAGTAGATGTTACTAAGAAATGAAAGAGTAACACTCACTAATCAATCAAAACAGCTAACAATAGAAGTAACCGTTACCTTCTTCTGTTGTTTCTGCATCTGGAATAGGATCGGGAGAGTTTGGTTTCGCCATTAAAGGACTACGGTGTCCGCTCTGGTAGCTGCGCTTCATCTTATCTTCTTTTTCATTGCACACCTTCTCTTTCCTTTTCGTAAGGTATTCAAGTATTGTAGATGTCTTTCTCGCTGGTTGAGGCTCACCTGTTTCAAATACAACACAAGCGTACTGTTAGCTTATACCCATTTACACAGAGCACTATACATAACTCTTAATAACAAGCTATGAGGAAACTAACTTACCAATGGCTAAAGCCTTGTTTGTCACTTCCAGCACCACCAGCTGTTCCTCCGCCAAACTGATTATCCCACTCTCAAATAGCTCACCATCTTTCTCGCCGGCCTCAGGCGAAGAATCTGGAGAAGAGTCTGTTCCGTCGCTGCTTACTATGTAACCATCAGCCACAGGCATCATCCCGCCTAATGCCTTCTTTCCCCCCAAAGTTACATCTTCATTTGCGCATACATTAGTAAGGTACTGCTGGCTCGCCGTCATGATGCACTGCGCTAGGATTTCTTCCCAGAACACAAACCCATCAGGAGTAGCCCCACGAGCTGAGTTACCATTGCCGGTCTTCTGTTGGAGGTTAACCTCAGTTGTTGGACGGTAAGACGGTATGTTATCACTTAAGACCCCCCGCGAGGATCCGATAACAGTGTAGTCATCACGCCTCTGGAAGAGATAGCGGGCAACTACATCGTTACCGATCGTAACCATCAGCTTAGTTCCTGGCAGCTCAATCCTGATTGACATGAAGAGCTCCACATCCCCATCCTCTTTAACATCAATAGGTGGGGGCGATAGCTCTCCTGGCGCCTTCATCCACTCCGGAAACTCATTGGTCAGAGTAACAGCGGTTTCCAATCCAACACTGTAGCGTGTTCTTACAAGATCCATGACACCTGTGTAAGTCTGGTTCTCGTGAACCATGATTTCGTATTGGCGCTCTGTCGGATCTTCCAAGAACAACCACCCACGCTGACCTACTTGCTCCCACACACCAACAACAAGCTCCACCATCTGGCCCATTAAGTCAGATCTGCAAACATAGAAGATTCTCATATTAATTCCTCAACCAAAACTGACACCATCATTCAACCATCAATAAATTCTCATACAGTGTTGGAAATATCTTAAAGATCATTATAAATGTTAACAAATCCAGGCGAGCTATTACTCATTCAATCACCCTTATAAGTAAGAAATATAATGCTCAGTAAGAAAAGTTACCTTAAACACAAGAGATAACGACTACTGTTAAAAAATCTTCGCTACTGCAGCAATCTTACTCTAACAGGTTTCGTTCTCTCTCTATCAAGTATGCTTCCCATTTATGTTTCTCCAGAACTCCATTAAATACACCAACGAGAACCTTAAAGATTTGGGGATAACCTCTAAATCCACCCATTAAACGATACAAGGAGATTTCCGCTAAACAATCCTTGTTTTCCGCTCGTACTCTGCACAATAAAAAAAAAACAATTAGCATTTTAGGCGGTTAATGGCCGTAAATATATGTCAGAATAGCATCTTAGGTTTGTACTTCTGAAGATCACGCGGAACCAGGCCCTGTTCACCTTTTCGCCTCGACTTTGCAACCGATAGGGGTATTTGGGAGAAGGAGGACGCTAAAGTGTATGGGCCGAAGTAGTTATTGTTGCAAGTGGGTACTTTCTTAATTTTCTAACGGATTGGGTATATTGGTCCAATTGTCCCTAGAGTTTATCCCTTTAATGGAAATGGTTGGAATGTAAAGAAAATTTTTACTCACCGAGAAGTCATGTATAAAATGGTTAGAGCATCTCCAAAAAGACTCTCTATTTTAGAGTTTGCAAAACTTTCTATTTTAGAGTTTCAAGGTGTTCTTCTCCAAAAGCACAACTTCAAACTTAACTTCAAAATTCTTTATATTTTACATTATGATTCCTATATTTTTATAATTAATATAAATCCATAAAAATTTCATAAATAATTAGCACATATATAAAAATATTACATTAATATTAATTAATAAAATATTATATTAAATATATATAATTAAAAATATAAATACATAAATAAATATTAAACTACAGGAAAAATAATCTATTTTTAAGTTTGCAAAAATTCATATTTGAGGTTTAAAATTCTTTTTTTCTAAGAATAAAAGTTCAAATTAAACTTCAAAAATCTTATATTTTATATTTTGTTCCTTCTATTTATCATAATTTATTTAGATTCTTAAAACTTTATAAATAATTAACACATATATAAAAATACTACATCCATATTAATTAATAAAAAATTACACAAAAATATAAAATTTTACATTGAATACATAGCTAAATACTAAATTATGAATACAATATATGATCAATCAGTGCATTTGTTAAGTTTCTATTGTAATATTGTTGTTGTATGAATCTAGTTTTAAAATATTTTAAGTCTTATTTTAATGTTTATATTTAGTTTTATGTGTAAACATAAATCTATGAAAACAAATATGAAATATCATGAGAGATAATTTTTTTTTAAAGATTAAAATGATAAACAACAAAATATCAAAGAATCATAAAATGTAATATAACTGTAAGGGCAAAAATACAAATAAAAAGTGAAATTTTAAATTTCAAGTTTTGAGTAGTGACACTCTATATTTGAAGTTATATTACCAAAAACTTCAAATTTGAAGTTTTGAAGTTTCTTTTTGGAGAACAAAAAACTTCATATTTGAAATTATAGAGTGTCTTTAGGAGATGCTCTTAGGTAGAGTTTTCTTTTTAATGTTTAGCCCTTTTGAGATTCGTCAACCTTTCCTTTGAGGTAATATATCAATGCCGACCAAAAAAACTAATATCAACAAAGGATTATACTAAATCTATTTTTTAAAAACATTATTACATACTAAATTGTGAACATGGTACTGCTTAATACCATATCTATTCTACATAGAGTACTGGTCAATTTCACATCAATATATCGAATCAAACTGAAAGAAAATACGAAACTAACGTTCAAAAAATAATGTTGGGGTCAAAATCGGTCAACGACGAAATCGTCACCCGAAAGTCCTCGAAAGAAAACCAAGTGACGATCAAAACCAAGACACGGGTCGCCACTCGATGGACTCACAAGAAGGCATGAACGGACCGAGAGCCCCGGGGATCAACGAAGGCAAGCAACAGCAGGCACCGGCGGACGCAGGACACGGCACGGGCGGCAGGGCGCCTGGCGCCGGCGGCAGGCTTGCCCTGTCCCGTCTGGCGCCGGCGGCAGGCCTGTCGTCTCCCGTCTGGCGCCGGCGGCAAGGGTCCTGGTGCCCATCTATGCAATCGTCTCGTGATCTCGGGCAACGGCAGCATCTTGGTCCCTTAAACCCATGTCCGGATTATCCGCGAACTACAATGATTCTTCCGAAAAGCCTTCTCGATTGTTTAAAAGTTCATATTTTAAACGTCTAAAGTTCGAAGCCTCATTACTCAAACCCTTGAAAACGGTTATCTCGAAATCTACGGCTAAAGATCCTTCCAAACTCAAATATTTCCCGCACGAACGACTAACGGGGGAAAGATCGGGCAACAGAGAACCCACGGGCGGCACCCCGGCCTGGCGCCGGCCGCACGCGTCACGCGGGCCGGCCTGGCGCCGGCGGCACCCTGGCCTGGCGCCGGCGGCACCCCGGCCTGGTGCCGGCGGCACGCGTCACGCGGGCCGGCCTGGCGCCGGCGGCACCCCAGCCTTGCGCCGGCGGCACGCGTCACGCGAGCCGGCCTGGCGCCGGTGGCACCCCGGCCTGGCGCCGGCGGCACGCGTCACACGAGCCGGCCTGGCGCCGGTGGCACGCGTCACGCGGGCCGGCCTGGCGCCGGTGGCACCCCGGCCTGGCACCGGCGGCACGCGTTCCGCAAGCCGGCCTGGCGCCGGCGGCAAGCCCCCTGACGCCGGTCGACGGCCCTCGTCTTGGTCTCGGTCCCATCATGCTCGGTCTGATCCCATCTTGGCTTATTTGGATCAATCTTCATGAGTTTTGTACGATCACGGTTATTCTAAACACCAAACATCTCGACTATACGAGGAACTGGGGTTCCTTCGGAAATGCCGAAACCTTCAAAGACTATTCTTTCGAAAAACCGTAAAAACGTCTAAACGGCCCGACATGGCCAAAACGGTCCACTTACGATTTTCCGAAAAGGAAGGATAACTATGAAGGTTTATCCTTATCCTCACTATAGAGATAAATGTCAAGTTTCCAGAAGATAAATGTCAAGTTTTCCGAAGATAAATGTCAAGTTTCCCGATAAACACGAAGATAGACGAAAATGGAAAAAGCCCGATTCAGCCCGAAAGAAGATAGACCGTCTTAAGAGGAGTATATAAGGAGAGCTTTGGGCGAGGAGCAAATCATCACAAAACTTCCAGAGTACTTAGCACTTAGAGCGATTTAGCATTCTTTTCTGTTTTCACTAGCGAGCTGCGACTCAACTAGGATAGACTTAGGCGACCGGACTAGCGGACTTTTCGACAGCTCTTACAGCCGATTTCTCTGCTTGTTGTACACGCTCAAACGAGAATTCAGAAATAGGATCTCTTTCGCTCAACTTTTACGATTTTTATTTTTGCAACTTTAATCTACATTGAATGTATCGTGTGTGGCCCAACAGATATCCGGGACCTTCAAGGAAGATCGGGTTAACTCGGTTTTCCTCCACAAATCGTTTATCGGAAATTGAAGGTGTGAATTTCTGTTCCCACAGTTTGGCGCTAGAAGGAGGGTGGGTTACGGATCTATCTATCTCGCAACTGCACACGCTCGATCATGTCTACTGACGTCACCAAAGACCAGCCAACGCTAGACGGAACACCCGTCGACGCCAACGTTGAGAAGACTCCAGCTGGAGATAAGTCCACAGTCACTGCCGACGCAAACACTGAGGCGCTCAGACAAATGAAGGAACTGTTCACCTCCGCCCAGGAATGGGCGGAACAACATGACAAGCTGATAAACTCGCTCGCAAAACAGGTTGACACCTTAACTGCGAGGAGCAAGTTGCTGCGCGGATCCACCAAGGCACGCCGCGGCAGAAGACTCGACTTCGGATCTCCCGAAGCACGAGAAAAAGATGCCTCGAAAGAGCCCACTCCCGAGGAAACGGCTCCGAAAGGACAGCAAACGACCTCATAGAACCTTCCACCCCCGGCTACGGGAAACAAGGAAAGCGACGTCGAGCGCATCAATCTGGATATCAGCGACCAATGGGATCATTCCGATGAAGACGCTGACATCCACCCTAGGAGGACCCAAAACCAGTCCGCTCGGCAGACGGTATCCTTCGAGAGGCCCATGACAGAAGAGGAGGAAGAACTCTACTGGATGGATCAGGAAGAACTCGCGGAAGATCAAGCTCGGATCCATCGCTACCAGCGCCGACAAACTCGGAGTAACGCCGTTAGCAATAGCGAGATCCATGATCTCCGCGAATCTCTCAAAAAGACCGTGGCCGAAGTGAAAGCGGTGAAATCGCAAATCCATCAGGCGACCAGTTCCACCCCCGAGATCGATAGACTTCTCGAGGAAGCACGGAAAACGCCGTTCACCGCTCGGATCACAGAAACACGCATCTCAGACCCAGGGAAAATCAAAATCCCGGTCTATGACAGTACTATGGATCCTAAGGCGCACCTGCAGTCCTTCCAGATCGCAATGGGTAGTTGCAAACTCCCGGAGCGCGAACGAGACGCGGGTCATTGTCTTCTCTTCGTCGAGCACCTCAAAGGCGCGGCGCTCGAATGGTTCTCCCGGCTCAAAAGGAACTCCATCGGAAGCTTCCGCCAACTGGCCTCGGCGTTTCTCAAACAATACTCCATGTTCATGGACAGAGAAACGTCCGACGTGGACCTGTGGAGTCTAGCTCAGAAGGAAGACGAGTCGCTCCGCGACTTCATGCAAAGATTCAAACTGGTGATGGCCAGGGTAACGGGCATCAGCGACAATGTCGCAATCGACACCCTAAGGAAAACTCTCTGGTACAAGTCTAAGTTCCGAAAGTGGATATTACTGGAAAAGCCTTGGACAATCCAGAATACTCTCCACAAAGCAACGGACTTCATCATCATGGAGGAAGAGATGAAGCTTCTATCGCAGAAGCACGGATCGCAGAAAACCGCGTCCAAGAAGAAACCCTCTCGTAACGACAAGTACGTCCATCACGAAGGGGAAGACGCCCAAGGCGAGCATAACTACGCCATCAACTCGGAGCAAGGCAAAACCTCCGGAAACACCTGGACCAGGAACCAGTACAAGGATAATTCCTACTGCGAGTTCCACGAAACCAGAGGTCACTCCACGGCGAACTGCAAGGTTCTCGGTGCCCGGCTCGCCGCAAAGCTCCTCACCGGCGAACTATCAAAGGTCAAGAGTATAAAGGACTTGCTCCTGGACTCAGACCGCCCAAAGACTAACAAAACTGTCTCCGAGGACCGCGTGACCGAAAATCAATCGGGTGAAAAACGCGGAAGGAGACAGGACGACCAAGGGAGACAACAGTCGCCAGAGGGTAAACATGATCATCGGAGGATCACAGTTCTACCAAGACTCAGTCTCGTCAATAAAAGCCTACGGGCGAAAGGCCGAGACAAGTTCCAACTGGTTTCCGGATAGCGATATTCCTAACCACACGATCACTTTCGAGAAACAGGAAACTGTCGGAATCGACAAGCCTCATTGCGATCCTTTGGTTATCGACCTGGTAATCCAGGATCTCGAGGTCGGCCGCATCCTCGTCGATACAGGAAGTACGGTCAACGTTATCTTCCGCGACACCCTCTACAGGATGAAGATCCCACTTGGGGAAGTCGTCCCTGAGCCAAAACCTTTGATTGGGTTTTCGGGCGTCACTTCCATGACCCTCGGGAGAATCAAGCTCCCGGTCATGGCGAAAGAAGTCACAAAGATCGTCGAGTTTGCAGTAGTCGACAACCCGGCCATCTACAATGCCATCATGGGAACCCCTTGAATCAACTCCATGAAGGCAGTACCATCCACATATCACCTCGGCATCAAATTTCCGGCTTCCACCGGAACCGCAGTCATCTGGGGTAGTCAGAAACAATCGAGACTCTGTTACCTAGCCGAGTTCAAACTACGAAAATATTGGAACGCCCCAGCGGCCAACCCAAAACGAGTAAAGGAATCACACAACATTCCTGAAGACTCGAAAAAAGATGATCCAAAATCATCCGAACAGGCAACTATTCAAGACAGCGACAAAGCCTCTGAGTCCACCACCATAAAAGCAGACAACTCGACCCCCGCACAAACCGTCGATCCGACCAGCACGATCGAAACGGCAACGCACAGGGAGTAAAAACGTCTGCGGCAACTATCAGAACTACGAGATGGCTTGATCCTCGAAAGAGGTACGTAGGCAGCTCGTCGAAACCCGGCGAGTTCAGCTATCCTCCTCACCAAAAAGTGGGGGGTGGGTACGTATACCCCTATACTCCCACAAAAAACGCGAAATATCCGCACATGTACTCAAAAAATTTTCAAAATTTTTCAAATAAAATTCTTTCTATCTATTTCTTACGCTCACTTAATTTAGAAAACGCGTAAAACACTTCGGAAAAATGAAAATCATATCTTCGAAAGAAACGCGAGACGTCGCAACTTCTTAAAAAGATAAAAAAACTCGTATCATCCGCTAAAACAGTCCACCTGTGACCTAAAAAACAATTTATGCCCGTCGATTGGCCCCGACGGACGCACTCAGAAACGTTTCACTCAATACAAACTCGTAGTCAGACCTACAAGGTTCTCTTACATCCGACAAGGATATCATAGCGCGCTATACAAGAAACCCAAAATTTTGGTTTAGCGTCTCGGATAAACTCCGAAGATAGCTCGATTCTTTTAACACAAGTCATATAAGCCGGCGACTAGTCGCGGACTTTAAACGAAAAGAATCAGGAAGAAATCACTAACAGGCAAAACGAAAGCCGATCAGTCATCGCACAGCCTTAAAGCTGAGAGTAAGCCCAGGTCTTACCCTAAACCCAGTCTTGCTGGATCTTGACATCTCACAGACATAGTATCGTATACGAGATCCCAAAACATGTCTCTTATCGCATACACCTAAAACGCTCGCTAGAAAGTAGCATATGGACCAAGCGACAAAAAAAGAGTTATGATACAAAGTGACTACTCGCATTCTTTCCTCTACACTTGACGAAAGTATAAATCAAAACAAAAGACAAAATTTCGCAAATTTTCATATTTATAAAGTCCGCAAAGACGACGGGATTCTAAGCTACCAACGGCCAGTCCCAAAACATAAGAATGCGACCTCCGACGGTCGCAAAATAAAACTCCTAAAAAACGGCCACACACGGCCAAAACATACGATTCACAAAAGGAAGTCAACATCGAGAAATCCAGATGCGGAAATCCCGAAAGAACCTGCAGGCTGGTCCACTTCCTCGTTCACACCTTGAGCGTTCCCACCACCCTCGGCGTTCTCATCGGCTCCGGCCTCCACCGTATCCTCGGAAACCTCGATAGGTTCCCATAGTCTCCGGACTCTTTCCTCGACTGGAGGAACCAAGGACTCAGCATGAGCACACTCGGCCATGAAGTCCTTCATCTCAGCAACCTCGGACTCAAAGGAGAAATCCGGGTTCTGAGACTTGTAAGGGTTTACGACCGAGCCCCGGCACTCGCGGAAATCGCCAACAAACTCCTGAGCCTCTTTAAAACATTGAAACTCAGCAGCAAACGATTCCGCCCGTCTCGCCACCTCGGCCGCGACCATCTCTCCTTCCTCTCCTTTCCGCCCGAACAAGAGCTCGAGCATGAAGCTCGGCTTGCTTTTCGTTCTGCGCCTAAACCTCTTGACGGAATTGGAAGAGCTCTCGCTCAGCTTCTTTGGTCTTGAAGTTAGCAATCCTAGACTTGCGGAAACTTGAGTCAAGCGCATTGCCAAACACTCTTAGTCCCTGCGTAAATTTAAGATCAATGAATATACATACATGCGGATTCAAGAAAACGGTTAAGAAGTTCGAAGAATAAAACCTCATTGATCCGCTGGAAACCTTCGGCAAAAACCCATTGCCTCTTCTCATCCTCCAGCGACTCGTCGGTAACAAACTCCGGAGGAAAACCTTCAAAGAAATTGTTGGGAAGTGGAAAATCGCTGGCTCCGCCTTTTTCCGTTGGAACAAAACTAGGGTTTTCCCCCAACGGTGAAGGATCTTCCGAACCTTCCCCACCATCGATTTCTTTCCCTTTACGAGATCTCTGTTTACACCTCCGAGTCGGGGCTTCGATAACTGGTTCGGTATCATATGTCGGGACAGGGTCTCGGGACCGGTAAAGCCTTACTGCGTCTCGAATCCGTTCGAGAGTCAAGGACTTCCAGAAAAACGGTCTTTGAAGAAGGAGGTCCCTCTTGACGAAAAGATCGCCATGCAAATGTGCAACAGCCCCGTTCTCTACAAAGCGAAACTTTTTCATTAAAAACTCGCACTTCCAGAATAACAAAATAGACAACGAGTTTTCATCATATTACCTCGGTTGAAGTTCCATGCATGCGGAAATAGATGGAGTCAGCTCTCCTCGACAGACTCACCATCTATTCGGACATAGAAGAAACGTTCCTGCCACGACTTAGGGTTCGAAGTAGTCCCCTGAATTATGACCATATCCTTCTTAGGCAGCATGGAGTAGTAATCGTCGCTCCCCGTCGGCCGAGTGCTCCAAAGGCCTTCGAAATCACCAGGACTGAGATCAATCCCGAGCTCATAACTTGCAATTAGTACGCCAAGCCAACTCTCTAAGGCAGGGACGCTGAGCTGGCTGATCGAAAGTTTGAAGTGACGAAGCGCACGAACAATGGTGCCGGGGATCGGGAACCACATGCAGCAATATGTAAAGAAGGCCTCGTAACATGTGAAGAAACCTTCCGGAGGATTCCTCGCACTCTCATTACCGACAGGAATTCGGAATTTGACTCCATCAGGAATCTGGTAAAAATCTCGAAGAACCTTGAGATATTTACGAGAAACCAAGCTCGGCGTAAAAGGAGCACCAGTCTGCCTCAGAGGTCTCCTCGGAACAAGGACATCTGGCAGTGATGGGGGCGAACCCACAAGGGCTCGGTAATACGCATTCTTCGCTTCCTTCTCAACTAACTCCTCTTGCTTCACCGTCACATGGGCAGGAGAGTCACCCGAGGATGAATGGGAAGAAGAATTTCTCTTTGAGGATCTTGAAGACATTGTTCTTAAAGAGAGAGAAAGGATTCTTCAGATAGATGAATTTTTTTATGATGAAGTAAGAATGAATGAGATTTCTTACTCCCTCCTTATAAAGGAGGTAAAATCACTATTTACCCCGACTTTCGGCAAACAATTACGTCTCTACACCTTCCCATACGGCTATACCGCAAGCCAGGACCCGAAAGACATTACGATTCCTAGCTAGCTGGGGGGCTAACTGTTGGGGTCAAAATTGGTCAACGACGAAATCGTCACCCGAAAGTCCTCGAAAGAAAACCAAGTGACGATCAAAACCAAGAAACGGGTCGCCACTCGATGAACTCACAAGAAGGCATGAACGGACCGAGAGCCCCGGGGATCAACGAAGGCAAGCAACAGCAGGCACCGGCGGAAGCATGACACGGCACGGGCGGCAGGGCACCTGGCGCCGGCGGCAGGCTTGCCCTGTCCCGTCTGGCGCCGGCGGCAGGCCTGTCGTCTCCCGTCTGGCGCCGGCGGCAAGGGTCCTGGTGCCCATCTATGCAATCGTCTCGTGATCTCGGGCAACGGCAGCATCTTGGTCCCTTAAACCCATGTCCGGATTGTCCGCGAACTATAATGATTCTTCCGCAAAGCCTTCTCGATTGTTTAAAAGTTCATATTTTAAACGTCTAAAGTTCGAAGCCTCATTACTCAAACCCTTCCAAACTCAAAGATTTCCCGCACGAACGACTAACGGGGGAAAGATCGGGCAACGGAGAACCCAGGGGGGGAACCCCGGCCTGGCGCCGGCGGCACGCGTCACGCGGGCCGGCCTGGCGCCGGCGGCACCCCGGCCTGGCGCCGGCGGCACGCGTCACGCGGGCCGGCCTGGCACCGGCGGGACCCCGGCCTGGCGTCGGCGGCACGCATCACGCGGGCCGGCCTGGAGCCGGCGGCACCCCGGTCTGGCGCCGGCGGCACGCATCACGTGAGCCGGCCTGGCGCCAGCGGCACGCGTTCCGCAAGCCGGCCTGGCGCCGGCGGCAAGCCCCCTTACGCCGGTCGACGGCCCTCGTCCTGGTCTCGGTCCCATCATGCTCGGTCTGATCATATCTTGGCTTGTTTGGATCAATCTTCGTGAGTTTGGTACGATCACGGTTATTCTAAACACCAAACATCTCGACTATACGAGGAATTGGGGTTCCTTCGGAAATGCCGAAACCTTCAAAGACTATTCTTTCGAAAAACCGTAAAAACGTCTAAACGGCCCGACATGGCCAAAACGGCCCACTTACGATTTTCCGAAAAGGAAGGATAACTATGACGGTTTATCCTTATCCTCACATAAGAGATAAATGTCAAGTTTCCAGAAGATAAATGTCAAGTTTTCCGAAGATAAATGTCAAGTTTCCCGATAAATACGAAGATAGACGAAAATGGAAAAAGCCCGATTCAGCCCGAAAGAAGATAGACCGTCTTAAGAGGAGTATATAAGGAGAGCTTTGGGCTAGGAGCAAATCATCACAAAACTTCCAGAGCACTTAGCACTTAGAGCGATTTAGCATTCTTTTCTGTTTTCACTAGCGAGCTGCGACTCAACTAGGATAGACTTAGGCGACCGGACTAGCGGACTTTTCGACAGCTCTTACAGCCGATTTCTTTGCTTGTTGTACACGCTCAAACGAGAATTCAGAAATAAGATCTCTTTCGCTCAACTTTTACGATTTTTATTTTTTCAACTTTAATCTACATTGATTGTATCGTGTGTGGCCCAGCAGATATCCGGGACCTTCAAGGAAGATTGGGTTAACTCGGTTTTCCTCCACAAATCGTTTATCGGAAATTGACGGTGTGAATTTCGGTTCCCACAAATAATAATAAACAGATAATAAACTAAGGGGATAACAAATTGGAGATATATCTCTCTAGTAAAAAATTTAAATATGATCATATATATGTTTCTTAGATGGTGATGATGATGTAGCTGTTGTTGTTGCCGCATCATCTTGTAAATAAGGTTGCGCAGGAGAAGAAGACGAGCCATTAGAGGAAGGAGACATCTCGCCACCGGCAGGCATATCCTGAAGCGCCGCCAGAATCCGGTGGATGCTGACGGACCTCGCCGGCCGAAAACTGTAAGCCCTCTTAAAGGATTTTGATTTGGAGAAACCCTCGACGACTTAGTGAGGATGAGATACACTAAACCATATACCTGAGCGAACAAGACCACCTTCATGAACATCGTTCCCAAGCCTCCTTCCATTTGTGACAACTAGAGGCAAACTTGAAACTTTTCGTTTTATTTATTTTTCTTGATAACAATCTCGATTACAAAGCTTCTCTATTTAAAGACTCAATAAAACAATCTAGGTCTTCTTGACCAGCTAGCTGTAAAGTAGATTAGGCAGCTTGGATAGATAAGAGAGGATCAAATCTGTTTTGGATAAATCCAAAACCCTTTGCTGTACGATGCTCTTCTTTTGCTTCAATTCTGCAACTCGACAATATAGAAGATGACCGTTGAGTGTGATGGGCTTGGGCTTGAACTGTCGACTCTGCAGAATGGGCTTGAGGTCTATTATGACTAACATCCCCCCTCAAACTTGTGGTGGGTGAAACACCAACGCCAAGTTTGGTACGCAAGTCAACGAAGCTTCTTCTCGGGAGAGGTTTGGTGAAAATATCAGCCAGTTGGAGAGAAGCCGGAATGTGTTTCATCTCTATCAGACCCAGAGCCACTTGTTCCCGGATGAAGTGATAGTCAGTGTCAAAATGCTTTGACCTCTTATGAAGAGCAGGATTTGTGCTTAAGTAAACGGCGGAGAGATTATCACAGAGGAGCAGAGTAGCATGAGGTTGAGGAACTCTGAGGCCTCGAAGCAGGAGAGAGATCCAACTTATCTCCTGTGCTGTGGCTGTAAGGGCCCGATATTCTGCCTCAGTAGAGGACTTAGAGACCGTCTCTTGACGTTTTGCCGACCAAGATATTAAGTTGGAACCCAACAGAGTGCAGAACCCGGTTGTTGAGCGCCGAGTTTGGAGGCAGCCACTCCAGTCACTATCATAATACGCAGAAAGGGAGAGATTGGTGTTCCGTTTAATGTAGAAACCAAGATGCGATGTCCCTTTCAGATAGCGAAGGATTCGTTTTAGGAGACTGAAGTCCGACATAGTAGGCTGATGCATACGTTGACAGACGAAGTTGACAGCATACTGTATGTCCGGCCTGGTGATAGTGAGATACTGAAGTTTTCCCGCCAAGCTACGGAAGTATGTCGGTTCAGGAAAGATGGAGTTGTCAGTATCTTCTATTCTTTGTGGCAACGGGGTAGGCATTGGGTTGCAATCCGACATCTGAGCTTGATATAAAATATCTTCAGTATACGTTTGCTGATGAAGAAACAAACCATCTTTATGAGTTTCTATTTGGATTCCAAGAAAGTGTGTTGGAAATCCAAGATCCTTCATGGCAAATCGACTGGAGAGAGCGTGAAGGAAGTGTTGCAGAGCATCAGCATCACTTCCAGTAAGCAGAATGTCGTCTACATACAGAAGGAGCACCAAAGACAGTTTATCACGATGCAGAGTGAACAGAGAAGGATCAGATTTGCTGCACTTGAAGCCATAATCAAGGAGAAAGTTACTAAAGGTGTCGAACCACGCACGAGTAGCCTGTTTCAGGCCATAGAGGGCTTTGGTCAACCTGCAGACGTGGTTCGGGTTATCAGCATCCACAAAGCCTTCAGGTTGATACATGTATACTGGCTCCTGAAGTTCGCCGTGCAAGAAAGCACTTGTGACATCAAGTTGTTTGATGGACCAACCTCTTGCTAGAGCCACATCCAAGATAAGTCGTATCGTCGCTGTCCTAACCACTGGACTAAAGGTTTCCAAGTAGTCAAGACCCTCCTCTTGTTCAAAACCTTTAACCACCAAGCGAGACCTGAGCTTTCGCGGAGTGCCATCAGGATTGAGCTTCACCGTATGTACCCAGCGGCTGCGCAGGATGTTCATGTCCTCTGTTGGAGGAACCAAATCCCACGTCTGAAGCATGTGAATGATTCTCATTTCCTCTGAAACTGCTTGATTCCAACCTGGATGCTGCATAGCTTCAGCAATAGTTGTAGGGATCTTCGTTGAGTACTTAGGAACCAACAAGGCGTATCTGGTGTTTGGTTTTTGAATTCCAGCTTTAGCTCTTGTTTGCATGGGATGATGATTAGCAACCGGAACTGGCGCAATGACCTCTTGCACTGCTTCTTCGGGAACGATTGCAGGAGCAGGTGCATCGGTTGGAGCTTCTTGAACAGGAAGCTCTGGTATAGGAGCAGGTATAGGAGTAGTGAGGAATCTCGAGACTTTCTCAGTACTAACTTTAGTACCTGACACAACAGGGCTTGTTGCAGATTGCCACGCTTTAAGGAGAGAAGTCTCATACCGAGGAATCAAGTGTTTGAATTGCTCCTTATAGGGGAAGCTTTCTTCATTAAACACCACATGTCTTGAAATGTATACCTTGCCCGTTGGTGGATACAAGCACCGATAGCCTTTATATTGATTGCTGTAACCAAGCATAACACACTGCAGAGACTTTGGCTCAAATTTATGAGCTCCCACTGGACGAAGACAAGGATAGCACGCCGAACCAAACACACGTAGAGAGCTGTAGTCTGGTTTCGTGTGATGAAGAACCTCGAAGGGACTGCTGTTATTCAAAGCCTTGGAAGGGAGAAGATTACTGATGTGAGTTGCAGTTGAGAACGCTTCTACCCAATGATGGAGAGGGAGATTACTGATGTGAGTTGCAGTTGAGAACGCTTCTACCCAATGATCGAGAGCCCGAGCTCCAGAAAATGTCTATGCTTTCTTTCTGCAACCCCGTTCTGTTCAGGAGTATACGGGCAGGAAATGCGGTGATGTATTCCACTGTCAGCTAAGAATTGCTTCATATTGTTCCCAATAAATTCTCCACCTCCATCACTTTGAAACTCTTGTATCTTCGTATTATACTGATTCTCAACAAGAGTTTTGAAGCTTTTGAATACTGAATAAAAGTCTCCTTTATGATGAAGTGGATACAGCCAAGAGAATCTACTGAAGTCATCCACAAATACAGCATAATATCGAAAACCTTGGTAGGAAACAATGGGTGAAGGACCCCACAAGTCACAATGTATCCTTCCTAAAGGTTGAGAAACACTACTGCTAGACTGAAAAAACTTGAGTCTACTACTCTTTCCCCTCTGGCACGACTCACACAGAGAGCTGCATCGACTTTTATTGACTACGATAGCGTTGATAGACTCGAGATGCTGAAGAATTCCAGAGCTTGAGTGTCCTAGTCTGAGGTGCCATGTATCTTCAGAAGCTGATACATTGTGATCAGAGAAGTAAGCTGCAAATTCCTGATTCTTGAGCATGTAAAGGCCTTTACTGCGAGGACCTTTTAGAACCACTTTCTCCTTTTGCAGATCAATAAGATAGACATTATTAGCATCAAAGAACACTTCACACGGAAAGTCTTCACATATTTTGGAGACAGACAACAGAGATTTTTGAATGGTGGGACAAACCAGAACCTCGTTTAACACAATGTTACTTGAAGCAGAAGAAATGGTTGCAGAACCAACGTGTGTGATGGGCAAGTAAGCACCATCTCCAACCATTACAGCGTCATTTCCTTCATACGGGTGGGAGTTTTGAAGATTGGAGGTGGAGGCAGTGACATGAGTAGATGCCCCGGAGTCAGGAATCCATTCATTGTTGTCTGCAACACGTAAGGAGGAGAAGGCTTGTTGAGGTTGATAGTTATTATCAAATCTGTTGTAGCATTTGAGAGCAGTATGCCCTGTTCTGCCACAGATTTGACACACTGGTCGTTCTCCCTGGTTTTGAGGGTTCGTCTGATGCTGGGAGAAACCTCTGCCTCTGCTGGAGTAGCCCCCTCTTCCTCGGTACGAACCTCGACCTCTGCCTCTGTAGTTTGGATTGTAGGGTGGGGCTGCAGACGTCGGAGCAGTTTGTTGAGTAGCAAAAGCCATATGTGGGGTCACCACAGTAGCATCTTCATATGACTTGAGCTTAACATCGAACGCTTGGACCTCAGAGACAACATCATTAAACGTGGGCGCTGGAAACTTAGACAGAGAACTCTGTATCACTGTTTTAATAGGGTCGTATTCTTTCCCAAGGCCATTGAGAAACCCAAAGATCTTCATGGACTCGTCGACTGGTTTCCCTATAGCACTTAGAGCATCACAGACGGACTTGAACTCACGACAGTACACAGACAAGCCCTTCTCTTTCTTAGACATCAGTTGTAGGCTTCGACGGAGGGAGAACTCTCTAGCAATCGAGCTCTTGTTGAAGTTATCAGCGAGAGAGATCCAGACATCACGAGAAGTAGTGAGAGAGTGAACAGAGCCAAGAACTTCTTCTGAAAGGGTGCCAAAGATCCACGAACGGACAAGTTGGTCGGTACAGAACCATGACTCATATTGAGGATTTGGCTCCACTTCTTCGACTTCATTGTTGGTGACGATACGAGTTGCTGGTGGCGCCGCGACAGCACCGTTGACAAACCCCAACAACTTCTGACTGCACAAGAGAGATTCAAACTGGGTTTTCCAGAGCAAATAGTTGCTGTCAGTGAGCTTGAGAGTGACAGAGCTCACGACATGAACTTTGCTTGGAAAGGGATAAGGGTTCACCGGATCCGCCATTGAAAGCACCTGTGAAGGTTAAATGGCTCTTGATACCATGTGACAACTAGAGGCAAACTTGAAACTTTTCGTTTTACTTATTTTTTTTTATAACAATCTCGATTACAAAGCTTCTCTATTTAAAGACTCAATAGAATAATCTAGGTCTTCTTGACCAGCTAGCTGTAAAGTAGATTAGGCAGTTTGGATAGATAAGAGAGGATCAAATCTGTTTTGGATAAATACAAAACCCTTTGCCGTACGATGCTCTGCTTTTGCTTCAATTCTGCAACTCGACAATATAGGAGATAACCGTTGAGTGTGATGGACTTGGGCTTGCACTGTCGACTCTGCAGAATGGGATCGAGGTCTGTTATGACTAACACCATTGTTGTAATAGATAGAATACTCGATGAGATGATATTTAAAAAAAAAACGTTTCTCTTCTTTCTTGGATGTGTTTCAAGATTTGTAGATGAGTTTGAGATTGTAACTCTCAATCATGCAAAAAAGGGTAAATTTATAGAGGGAGATAGCGCCTTGATTATTTTACCAAAGGCAGAGACGTGGACGTAAGGGACAGATATTATCTTTCGACCTTATCCGGTCAAAGGAAAGGACACGTTATGTTTTTTTTTTTGTCAACAGAACACGTTATGTTTTGTCTAGAAAAGGGTCGATGCTCGACCATAACATGAAAATTCAACGGAAAATGCACTCAATATCACTCAAACAAATTATAATTAAGAAACTAACAAAAAAAAACATCTTCCATTATTATTATAATATATACTATATTACCCCTCTTTAATACGACGTGCACAAACTTTTTCTTCTTCTTTTTTTAGTTACCTACCACCATCACTTCTTCCAATCCACTAATATTTTTTTTGTAAAAAAAAACATCAACCATTTGGATCTCTATCTATCACGTATCAATTATCATCATTCCTCTTAATTATTAACCAATTTCTCTTAAAAACAACCATCTCTTTGATATCAGTCACCACCTATTCCGTCGTAACTACCATTACTAATTTATACTGTAAGTTGCCAATTGTACTATGTTATTTGAACAATATGTACTATACTTTTTTGTTACTATTCTATTTTAGTAATGCTGTATATTGTGTATTGTGTGTATATTTTGATATTTGGATTAGGGTTTATATTTCTTTTTAGGGTTTAGTGATTAGTGTTTTGGGTGTAGTTTATAGAAGGTTTGGGTTGAATTTGAGGTAAACATTACATTGTTCTCTTTAATTATAGATATTTTAAAATTTGAACAATATGTACTATGTTATTTTGTTGGTTACTATTCTATTTTTATTTGAACAATATGTACTACTAGGGCCGGCCCGCCCTACGGGCGGGATGATAATTTAAAACTAATTTAAATAATTAGAGTAATATTTGTTATTTTTTGTTCGATATTGGTTTTTGTTTTAAAATATTTTATTCTATATTATTAGTAGGAATCATTATTTTATTGATTATTATTTTTTATTCAGTTTTATTCTCATTACAATGAATTAAATTTTTCCTTACAATTAATAAGATTATTTATTTGAAATTTCATTAATTACAATTAACTAAATTTATTTGTTTAATTTGAAGTTATCTAATTTTATTCATTTTCTTACATTATTATTATTTTTTCTTTTTATCATCAACTTATAACAGATTCATATTGACTCTGTAAACCACACTGGTAGCTCTGCATCCATGTGAAAGACGAAAGATGGTTGATTCCTAGCACATCGTGCTAGATTATCCGCCCTCTGATTTTGCGCTCGTGGTACATGAATGATTTCCGAGCTGAGGAAACTTTCTCGCAGGATCTTAATATCTTCCAAATACCTTACATTATTTTATATTATGTGTTTCTAATTTGACTATAAAACTATATATTTTATTTTTATACAAGTGTGGATCTATGTTTATAAATGTGTATATAATAATATATATATCTAATAATTAATAAATGTATAATTTCAAAAAGAACTTGTTAGCTTTGTGAGAAATTGACAGTCCAAACATCAGCCATCCAGTTGGGAATGGTGTTCTTGGTACTCACCGGTGATTTTTGGTAGAGAAAGTTCTATTGTTTATTAGGAACAAATATGAGCATATATTAACTATTTTTTTGTTTGGTCTTAACTCTTGAGTATACGATTTTAGGTTTTGGAGAAAGAGATTCATAATGGTTAGTATATCATTAGAATCATGAAAAAATATATATCCTATTAGTTTTTTTCTTGTGAAAATAAAAATATATTAATATTTTACAAACAATGTAATAATATTATGAATCATAATCCAATTAGGACTATAAGGACAATTATAAAAGTGACCTAATTATCAGAGATAATTATAAAAGTTCTTATAATTATATAATAAATTATTCTGCGGGTGAATAAATAACCTAATAATATCAATTTATTTTAAATTCAAATTTAATTTTAATAGTTGTTTACGACAATGTTATCTATGTATTATATTCATTTTGGAAATTATTAACTTGTCTAGTTATAATTAAATATTAAAATACAGTTATTTTATTCTCTGTGTTTATTTTAGTTTAATTATACAAATAAGACATATAGATTTTTTAAAAAAATTGCAAAACACCATTAAACATTTTTTTATAATTGCAAAACACCAATAAGCTTAGGCGTTTGAAGATTTTCGAAACCGTTAATGTATGAGCTTATTGAAAATACTGGAAATTGTCAATGTATGATGTTTGATACTAAATTAAAATGGTTCTATCTCAGTTGGCAGGAGTACGTTTTGCCCACAAGATCGGCAAGGAACATGAGAGATGACTAAATTAGTGAGTATATTTGATGTAGCGTAGCTGTTGTTTAAGTTGATAGCTAAGACAATCAGATTATTTATTTATTCCTCACAAATCAGACGGCAATCTAAGGAGGATTCTATGTTAAAAGGTATAGACATACATGAAACATACCTGGCTATGCAGCTTCTTCTTCTTGTTTCTACCAAAAACAAAGATGCTCTGCACAGTTCAGACTCAAATAAAACAAAACAACAAAAGTTTATATCAGGTTCTTATTTCTTATCCTCCTCTTCCTCTCTTCATCTACCGCTTCTGCATTTTTATGACTCTCCAGCATCTCCGCAGCTTCTCCTGTGGTGTCCCCTCTCTTATCATCCATCTCATTCCCTCTCCACTCTTCCTCAATTGTGCCTACCGTGGAAGGTTTAGTCACCACCAGGTTACAACTTTGTAATTTGTGGTTACTGTTTCCTACATTCCCTTAGACCATAACTGCCCCTGTTAGCTTCTTGACCACCTGCAACTATTTGATACATTTCAGTTACTACCATTGACAATGACTCGTGTCATAGAGAACAACTTACACCATCAGCCCAGAAAAGTTATTAATTAAGAAAAAAAAGCAAGAAGGTTGTATCTTGATCAAAACTTACAGATGAAGTAAAACTCAAAGAGCCAAGCACAAAGTTTTTTAATTATGTTGTTGCAACATAAGTTGTGATAGGAAGATGAGTCCAGTAAGTACTCACCAACGGCTATGTCAGCCGAGAAGATAAGACCAGCGCATGTCCTCCAAACAGTTTTCCCCGTCTTAACAAACTCATGTAGAGCCGGAAACTTCAAATAATCAAAATGAAAGTAAAATTAGAACACATAAGAGTCTTGCATAACTATTTGTCCTCACTACTAACTCCTTCAGATTAGTTTCATCGACTAAGACATTAAGTGTCACAGAGACAAACACTGGAACATAAAACAGAGAAACCAAAAATCGACACATCACCTTATGTACTTGTATATTAAAAGTCCTCTCCTTTTCTATCTCAAAGCCAATGTTTTTGGACATAGATACTCTCTAGCAGTTAGAGACGATCATCAAACCACAATGTTTCCTAACTAATACAGAAATCATTTCTCCAAAAAGATCAGATCTTTGGAACAAACGAACTTTCCTTAAGACAAAACCTCAAACTATAAATTGTCTGATTAGTGATAAACACCAGATTCGTTCCAACAGACACATAAAAGAGAAACCTTTCCTAGTTTCACCAAAGTGGCTCCTCGTAAAAACAATAAATTTCATTCCCAAACAATTGGATTACTGAATAAAAAAACGAAGATTCTTGAGAGAGAGAGAGGACCAGGTTATGGTACTCGGCGAGTTTGGCCATGGTGGTGCTATCCATCTTATTCCCTCTCCACACTCATCGTCTGTTTGTATTACTTCGCGGCGACTCTTCCTCAGTTGTGCCTAAACAACAGCTACCAGCCTTCAAATCACCATGAAAAAACAGATGTGTTACAGTGTTAGCCATTATCACAAAAAAAAACTCTGCAAATAACTTCTTTGGATTATCATCAAATGGGAAGATGATGTTCAATGGATGCAGGATTACTTATTTATACACGAATAAACACCGCCTAGAACTGTGATAATTATCATTGAATGAATCGTATTCCTTGATTAAGGATGTTTCTTAAAGACAATGAATCAAGAGATCCCGTAACGTTTCAGTGGACAAAGTGAAGAAGAAGAAGGTTTGACGCTAACACAGTTTCTCTTCAGGCCGAACAGCGCAAGAGGTAGATTCGTAGTGGGATGGGGAATAAAGACGATTTAAGACGCAATCACCGTTAAAGAAGTTCGATCGTCCCTGCGCCGATCGAAGATGAACGAAGAACACGGAGGGGAGTGTCTGATTAGGGTTCCCGTAGAGATTGTGGTCGATGGGCCGCAAGAGAAGCGCCCGACGAAGCCCAATACCAAGCCCGTAACCATAAAAAAGAAGCTTTAGTGAAACGGTGCATTTCTGACGTGTCGACGCCACAGAGCTTGGATTTATGACATGGCGTCCCTGTTGGCATGTCTGGGAGAGATTGAAACTGAATATACTTTATTTGTGATCTAAGTTATTATTTTTTGTATGATTTTGTGATTCGTGTTTTAGATTTGGATTTGTAAGACATGTGTAAATGAAATAAGTAGAAAAATGTAAAAGACCACAAATTTCGTATTTTAAATGGACAGAATAGATAAATCTCCAGTACAGTAGAATATCTATAAATTAATACTCGATAAATTAACAATTTCTATAATTTAATAAAATTGCCGGTCTCAATTTGGATCGGTTCAAAATTTGACACAAATCAATAAAATAATAAGATAGTAGTTTTTTAGAAAATTCTATGTAAATATGTTGTCCCATTAAAATCATAAATTAATAATTTATGTATATATTTTATATAAGTAAGAACCTATCTTTATATTGTTTGTTTTGTATTCTCAGTGGAATTATCTTTATATTTTCTTAACACTTAATATATTTTTGATGACACTCAATGAGATTTAGTAATATTATATCTAAAATCACATTTAAGTTCTATGCAATATATATTATATACACCAAATAATATAATAAAAGTAATATTATATCTAAAACCACATTTAAATTCTATGCAATATATATTATATACACCAAATAATATAATAAATTTAATATAAATGACAAATTTCATTAAATAACTATTAATGCTTATATACAAAAATATAATATTTTTTTATCTTAGAATAAATATGTCTTAAAAAACCAAATAAAAAAAATTTGGGGAAATTTCAATTCTACCACAAGTTTGATATCACTTTTCATATTTACCATTAATGAATGACTATTTTCAAAAATACCCTAAATTTTTTATACAATAACACTAAACTAATTTTTCAAAATATTTATAAAACATATATAAACCCAACCCCAACCCCTTAATACTAAACCCTAAACACTAATGACTAAAGCCTAAACCTAAGTGTTAGTATATTCTTGATTGAGGGTATTTATAAAACATATATAAACCCAACCCCAACCCCTTAATACTAAACCCTAAACACTAATGACTAAAGCCTAAACCTAAATGTTAGTATATTTTTGATCGAGGGTATTTTTGAACAGTGGTAGTCAACTTGTGGTACTTTTGACAATTTCTCAAAAAAATTTTAAGTTAATATCTCTATTAATTAATAAAATTTCAAAATCCAAAATTATTAATTTATAGAGGTTTTGCTGTACATGAATAGGGAAATATATAAACTTTAACTTTTAGTTACATAATGGTGTGGATGTAAAATTGATTCAATGTTAGCTGTTCGAGGGAATTATAATGAAGTATGAGAATTATAATTTACGGGGACGGCTGAACAGTAAATATTTGTTCATATCTCTAAGCCCATCAGCTCGGTCTTATATGACCATGTATTTTAAGTAGCCCAAACAATAAAATTTGATTGCCTTAAGCTCTTTAACCAACAAACGATGTTGAAGGTGCGTTATTTAACATAGGTTATTATTTTGATAAATTGAGCAGCTAGCCTTGCGTGGCTTCTTGAGTGCATGATCGGCCGACGATATCTTTAAGGAATTTGGGTACATAGTTTTCATCAAGGTCTCTCCAGACCAGGCCCCTGCAGTAAAACAGCATGCTTGTCATTTCTAAATTTTGCCATTTATGCGTGGAAGGAAAGATGATCACCAGAATTTTAAGAATATCAAGTGCAGAGGAATCAGCAGCTACAGTTTTTAAGAATTTGAATTCAACTTAGATAAATATCGTTACATAATGTTATTACAATGGAACCTCTTATGCAATCTTGGATCAACAGAACTAAAACTCATGAATCTTTCAAATAAGGCATGCGACTTCTCCTCACTTAGTACAATGATTTGTTTAAATTTAAGTTGGTTTTGGCTCTATAGTAAAACAGCTGATACGTCTATATTGGTATAGATAACAATATAGTTCTTTCATCATTTATGCATCTATTGGGAACTTATGATTTATCATGTGGTCAGAAAATAGCTTACAATGGAAATGAAAAGGCTTATGCTTGGTACATAACTCAGGCCAAGTACTTCTCCAGCTTCTCACTTCTTCTTTGCTTCTAATGCAAAGCAGAACCCTCTGATGTATCTGTCAGATATCCCGAAGAAAAAAACTAAACTTTGGATATAAGATATAATAAACTAAACGACCTTGGTCGGTTGGATATGAAGACAAATGATATAATAATTTCTAAGTATATGGTGTATAAGACATAGGATAAAATATCAACATACCTTACATGTATTATTAGGCTGCGCAGAGCTGTACATACACGTCCTGCAATGTCGTCATTAGGACATACTACTATCACAAAAAACCGTCAACACTATAAATTATACACAAAATCTGAGCTTCATCGTAATATTCTAACAATATGATACAGTCTATTCTACACAGATGATTTCTAAATTTATTGTGGATGAGAAGTAACTAACCAAGATTGAATCCAGTATACCAGTTTCCCAAAAAAAAAATATTAAAGAGTCTAATATCTGAAACCAAAAAAAGCAAAATCATAATAAAAGAACATCAAACATATTCTTTCATCATTACTCCACCTAAGAAGAATCACAACTGCTTCAGAACATAAATTAAACTACTGACACCTAAGAAGAATTTGGAAAGAAACAGATTGGGAGTTAAATAAGCTTAAGATGATAGTTTCATCACTGCACATATCCAGAACATCAGTTGTTACAAAAATACTCAGACACTACATACGAAAGTAATATAAGGACAATCAAGAGTAGCAAAAACAGAATGACAATTACCTTTTCAATTTTATAGCCATAACAACACGAATCAGTATATTGCAAGAGATATAAAGAGAGGATGAGATCGAGATGAGGAGGACTCACATATTTATACAGATTTTACACCGCCTTGGAGATACGAACGATGCATTAAAGACATCATAGTGGGCGACGTAATTAATTGGATTCAACACAACGTTACAACTCCGGCCGTTTCATTCAGGGAAGAGAGCTCAAATGTCACGCGGCGCTCTCGCAGGAAGAGAGGAGAAGATCTGTAATTCTCCGTTCCTACTGAATTGAATTAGGGCTTCAGTGCGAATCTCATCTAACCGGGCCAGACAATGAAAAACATCAGAGCCCATCACGCAGTTAACAAACAAAAGCCCATCACGATATGTTTTAATGAAACGATGAGTTTCATACAGACGTGCCACGTGTCGTCGCGAGAGAGAACGAATTATCTATGTGGAATCTGACGTGGCTTCATGGGAGGGATAGAAAAACTACTTTATAGTAATAGATACTATTTCTTTATTATTACTCTATTTTAATAAGTGTATTATGTGTATATTTTGATATTTAGATTAAGGTTTATATTTTCTTTTAAGGTTTAGTAATTAGTATTTTGAATCTAATTTATGGAAGGTTTGGGTTGACCTTGAGATAAACATTACATCGTTCCATTTAATTATATATGTTTTAAAATTTGAACAATATGTACTATTTTATTTCGTTTGTTACTATTCTATTTGATAATGTTTGGTATTATGTACTAATGTACATAGTCCATATTTTGATACATGGATTAGAGTTTATATTTCTTTTAGGGTCTGGTGATTAGTGTTTGAGTTTGGGTGTAGAAATCAGCCATATATGTCAAGGAGGTGAATACAATTCATTCCCGAATATACTATCTTATTTAATAACGTTATTAATGTTTGCTATACCATCTAGTTTGTTCTATACTATTTTTAATTTATGTTATAAAAGATCATTAATTCTTACATATCCACGTCCATCACGTTTTTTATATCCACGTCTTCTCGTCATTTTTTTTTACCGTGTACCTGCAAGACAAAAGGTTAAAACCGGAAGGAAAAGGAAAGAAAGTGTTACCCACTTAGGTCCTGATTGACAAAGCAGATGAGAAAGCAGTAGCAGTATGCTATAAAAGCAGTATGCTGCAGAAGCTGTATGCTTTTGCTAAACTGTTTAATAGATTGATTGATAGATCAGTATAGACAGGCTATTTAAAATTATTATTAAAATTAGTATATAATATATAATATATTTATTTATAATGAATATATTTCTAATATATATATATATATATATATATATATATATTATTTTATATATTAATATATATATATATATTAATATATAAAAAATATATAATTATTTTATTTTATTTACTAATTTCAAAAATTATGTTTATATCAAAAATGTTATTTAAAAAAAATAAAATTAAAATATCTATTTTAAAAATAATACTTCGCATTTAAAATATAATTTAATTTATATGATTAATTTAATTATATTATATTTTAAAATATAATTTAATTTATATAATTAATTTAGCATATAATTTATATGATATAATTTATATAATCAATTTATATAATTTAATATATATAATTAATTTAAAATATAATTAATTTAATTAATTTAATTAAATATAATTAAATGTAATTAAATTATATTTTAAATGTGAAATAATATTGAAAAAAATATTTATATGGTAAATTTATTTTAGAAATCAAAATTTCATTTTCTGGATATAAAAATAATTTTATGATATTATTAAATCAAATAAATGAACTAATTATATATTATTCTTAAATTTATAAATGATAAATGCAAATGCTCTTCCAAAAGCTTCATATAGCATTTGCCAGAGAGCATTTGGAGAGCATTAGCATTTAGTAAATGCTTTTCTAAATGCTTTTCTAACAAATATTGATTGGATAATGTAGAGCATAATGCTAATGCTAATGCTCTACCAATCAAGGCCTTAATTATGTCAAAATCAATAGCTATATTCTTCATTTCTTTTAGTGTTCTGTATATACACCAAATTCTCCCAAAATTCAATACTTTAGAAGTTGACAGAAAAAGGTTTGTAATTATAATATAAGAAAATTAGGGAAGTGCACTGTATAACAAAACTGTAATCAATAGACAGAATAACTATTGTTTGTATATAACTGAAGTAAAAGAAATTGGTGTTGACTACAAAAAGTTGAATAAGTTTTATAGCATATTTTATTGAAAATATTTCTTAAATCTTTAAAAATATTTACAATAGAAATCTTTAAAAAAGAAATTGATTATTCATTTACACAATTAATATCATAAATGATAAATTTAGCTATTTATATTAGTAAGGCTAATTAAAAATACAACATAGGCATATATTAAAAAGTGATTTACATCATAGGCAAATAGCAAGCAACTTTAAATTTCAGAATACATAGAATAGCAAAGTTAAAACACAACAAAGACTATTAAATTAATGGATCCCTAAATTAGTCATCTAGTAAATCATTTTTAGATGCACCGAGATCATTAAAATATTGTCAAAGCGAGAAATATAGCAAAGGATAGATTCTTAATATCAGTATTGATAATTACGCTTTTGCAAAATCCTTGTTTGTTCACTCTCCATAAATGAACGAACATGTGGATTTTGTATAGAACTCAAGTCCAGCAGTAAGATTTTGTTTTCTTCTCCAACTTCTTTCAGTGCGTAACTTTTACTTTGAATATCCAGAAACTGTTGTATTTGTTGGTTTGTCTTCTTCAATTGCTCTAGAATTTGTTTGTTTCCTTCTCCTATAGTGTTAATAAGAAGAGATGGTTGATCAACATTTTCTCCTTTCAATTTGGATTCTTCAACTCCAATTGGTTCTTGAGGTGGGAATTCCTCAACTCCAATTGGTTCTTCAGGTGGGAATTCCTCAAAAATGTCATCATCGTCATCCAAAGCACTTAAATTCCGGATTCTTTCAGTGATTTTTGTGTGGGCTACTAAAACCTACCACCAAGAATAAAAATGAGAAACAAGTGAGCCAATAATTTGATATTCAAGGATGCGTCATTAAAATCTTGGCTTAATAATACCTATAAGAACCAACAAAAGTGAAAGATTTAACAAGACATAATCTACTATCAGATTCACCTCATCAGCCACTTCCACTTTAGCAGACTTTAAGACTTCAAGGAGAATAGCGTCAGCTCGATATGCCTTTTTCAGTTGAGCACTACAAACAAAATTTTTTTTTTTGTATAAATGAATGAAATTAAGACACAGAAAGATAAGACTCCAATAGATATAATTAAACGCAAATCTGAGTGAACATTTCCATGAAACACGTACCAGTCAGCTTCGTCAGCAGCGTCTAGCAAAGGCTGAATATATGTCTTGTTGTAGTGTTGATAAAAGCTTTGCATTTCGCAAGCATCACTACCCTTCTGCCTATCTGCAAGAGTTGTTTCATCCTGTCAAAGTTGAACAAATATGGTAAAGAGACACATAATCCCCACCATGCAGCAACGATATTTTTGGCGAGACAACAGCAAAATGAAACTAGTTAGCAAAAAAAAAAAAAAAAAAAAAAACAGCAAAATGAAACTCAAGCAAAGTATATATATATAAAAGGTGATGATACATGTTCTAAGCGTTGAAGGAGCGCAATCTTGAACTGGCGAACACCACGATGACGTGATGTGGGATCAATCTTGCATGCCTTCTCAAACGCATAAAACCGACCTGAGAAAAAAACAACGAAGGAAACTTTTAGAAAATTCTTTTGACCAATGATCAATCACATCATTAGGAGATTTTTACATTCGTTCAACTTACATGAGTAAGCAACACGTGGGTTACTAGCTTCTACTTCATTGGCTAAACGAAGGATGGGAGCAATATCGACAAGTGACGATGGCACCACTTCACTGTCCAGAAAAGCCATTCCGAGTTATCAACGGTTTGAGATATCTTCTAAATCCTCCCAAAAAACCTTTTACATCACCATCAAGAATAAACTTGAAGAACTATATGAGCTAAAACAAAAGAGTTAATTATAAGCCCATGAAGGAGTTAAGACAGAGACTGCCATTAAATAGCGATCAGAAAAGAGAGGAAGAGACATGGATTGCTTTTTTTTTGAGACATGGATTGCTTTTTTTTTGAGACATGGATTGCTTAATTCCGAAGGATGATGAGATCCACTCCATGTAATAAATCGATATCAAGGAAAGAAGGAATAAAAAAGTTGCATTTAATAGTAAAAAAGGAAAAGGTTTCGAACAGACGAAAAAAGGTTAGAATAAGACGTGTAAAGCACCAACTTTATAACTAAACCGAGTCACCCAACACCTTGTTTCACAACCATCTTTAATTATCTATATGGACTATGGAGACACAAGAAAAGCCAGTATTAACTACAATTAACCTTTAATTAAGTTTCGGATTAGTAATGAACAGAGGCGGATCCAGTAAAGCCTGAGTGGGGTCACCTGACACCACAGATATGGTCAAATAAATAAAATTGTATGAGGATTTCAAAAGAATCTACCGCAGAGTTGGTTTTTCTTAACCCTTTGACACATCAAAAACCAGGGTTCAAAACCCAATGACACTTTATTTTCTTAATATTTTGAAAATCATATATATATGTGACCCCACTAAAATTAATTTTTTGGTCCGCCACTGGTCATGAAGAAATAAAAATAAAAGCAAACACATAAGCATCCAAAATCAAAACTTCGAGCAAACTCAGTGCTTCATGATCCCCTGAACGAGAGAAGGACAAAGAAACGGATGGTCAAACTACCCTGGAGAGTAACCTAATATGCCCTAGTGGCTCATAATTCATTCTCACTACCCCCCCAATAATCTCACTATCCCTCCTCTTTCTTCTTCCCTTCTTACCTTTTTTACTTTTTATATTTTCTGTTTTTCTTTTTCAGCTGATGGAAAAAGTGTGGTGTGGGACAGATTGTCAGCGATGAGTATTGGACGAGCAGAACCTTGGAGTATTATTGGAGACTTTAACGAGATCTTAAGCAATGAAGAGAAAATTAGAGGACCTAGTAGACCAGCCGGGTCTTTCAAGCACTTTGCAGAGATGATGTCTGTGTGTGGGATGGAAGAACTAATCAGCAAAAGAAACAGGTTCACTTGGGGAGGAAAAAGATGGAAAAAGTACATTCAATGCTGTCTTGATAGGTGCTTTGTGAACAAAGCTTGGAGAGATCTGTTTCCTTGCTCTAACCAAACGTTCCTTGAAAAGAGAGGATCAGATCATAGACCTGTTTTGGTTAATCTTAGAGCCAATCCTGATGTTCTTTGTGGCCAATTCAGATTTGACAAGAGATTGTTACACCATCCTGAGTTAAAAAGAGAGGTGGAAATGGCGTGGAGAAGCACCAAAACCATCGGGTCTATGGCGGTTAAAATTCGTAAAAGCAGAGGAATAATGAGCGCCTTAGAAACATAGAGAAGATTCAACGCCAAAGACAAGATAAACTTGCTTCAAGAACGCTTGGAATGGTTCCAGTCAAAGCCGTACCCTTGCTGTTTTGTCATAAATAATATCAAAAGGGAGTTGATGCAAGCGTATAAGGAGGAAGAGATGTTTTGGAGGCAAAAGAGCAGAGAAAAATGGCTTAAACTAGGTGACAGAAACTCTAAGTTTTTTCACCTTTCTGTGAGAGCAAACAGAGCCAAAACCTACCTCCTTAAACTTAAGGACAGACATGGACAGGAGCAGTGGTCTGATGCAGCTAAAGCGGCGGTGGCGGTGGATTACTTCACTAAGTTATTCACATCTTCGAACCCGTCCTCCTATGAGCCGGTGTTTCAGAGCATGATCCCCAAAGTCACCCCGAACATGAACAGATGCCTTACTGCTAAAGTCGCCAAAGAAGAAGTGAGAGAAGCAATTTTCTCAATCAAGCCAGATAGTGCTCCGGGTCCAGATGGTATGACAGGAAGCTTCTTTCAGAAATTCTGGCATGTCAGAGAGGAGGTTACGAAGAAGATTCAACAGGTGTTTGAAGATGGTCGATTACCTGATGACTGGAACTTCATGTACCTTTCTTGATCCCGAAGGTTCCTTCACCCGAAATTATGGTAGACCTAAGACCTATCAGCTTGTGCTCTGTTCTGTATAAGACAGTGTCCAAAATTCTGGTTAAGAGGCTTCAACCCTTCCTTAGTCATTTGATCTCAGTGAATCAATCAGCTTTTGTGTCCGAAAGACTGATTCAGGATAACATAATCATAGCACATGAGGCGGTTCATGTGCTGCAAACTCATCGGTGATTAGTGCAGAGTGTATGGCAATAAAAACTGATATGTCGAAGGCTTATGACAGATTTGAATGGAGATATCTGAAAGACTTGATGAAGGCGTTGGGGCTTGAGGCTCAATGGATTGATTGGGTGATGATGTGCGTTTCTTCTGTGTCTTTTGCGGTCCTGGTAAATGACCAACCCTTTGGCCTCATTTCGCCGTCGAGAGGAATCAGATAGGGCGATCCTCTGTCTATGTTTCTCTTTTTCCTATGGACGGAGGGACTTTCGCACCTGCTGAATGTAGAGGAAAGGAACACTCTCGTAAAAGGAATGAGCTTTGATGAATCTAGCCCTTCCATTCACCATCTCTTCTTCGCTGAAGATAGCTTATTCTTATGTCAAGCTACGGCCTTTCAATGTGAGAACTTGAAGAGGATTTGAATGTCTACGGTGAAGCTACTGGAAAATGCATCAACTTACAAAAGCCATTCATCTCTTTTTGGAAGCTTGTCCCGGACCATGTGAAGATGGAACTGCAGAACATCTTAGGTATCTATAATGAAGGAGGAACAAGCAAATACTTAGGTCTACCGGAATGCTTCTCAGGCTCCAAGGTGAAGCTGTTGTCGTATCTTAAGGATCGCACTCAATGTCGTCTGGACTGTTAGTTTTTGCGGAAGTTATCTCAGGGAGGAAAGAAGATTCTGCTAAAAACGACAGCGTCTGCCTTACCGGTATTCGCTATGTCGTGTTTCAGATTGCCAAAGAAAGTAATTAGGAGCCTTACTAGCATGATGGTTAACTACTGGTGGATCTCTCAATCTTATCTGAAAAAGATTCATTGGATTTCCTGGGATAAATTGTGTTTGCCTAAGGAACTAGGGGGAATGGGTTTCAAGGATTTGGAAAGCTTTAATCAAGCGCTACTGGCCAAACAGGGCTGGAAGCTGATAAATCAACAAGAATCTCTTATGGCCAGATTTCTTAAGAGAAAATACTACCCTCACTCGGACTTCCTAGAGGCACCAATGGGAGAACGACCGTCCTTTGCTTGTAGAAGTTTTCTATTTGGGAGAGAGCTACTACAAGAAGGCTTGAAAAAGCAGGTTGGTAATGGCCAAGGAACTCGTGTCTGGATAGATAAATGGGTTCATGATCCTGAGATGGGAATGAGAGCTCCCTGGATTAAGAATAACACCTTTGATGTGAATCTTATGGTTAACTCTCTTATTGATCCTTCGACGAGGAAGTGGAACGTTCAAGCTTTGCAAGAGTTGTTTGTACCTTCTGATGTGGCGTTAATAAATGCCAAGCAACCAATTCTCTCTAGGTTTGATTCTTTTTCCTGGGTGCATACAAGAACTCGAAGCATGACGGTCCAATCTGCTTATTGTTTAGCCAGGGAGAGAAAAATTACAAAGGTTCACCCTGAGGTCCTGACACTTCCATCGGTGAACTAAATCAAAGCGAAAATATGGAAGATCCCCACTGCCTGTAAAATTGTGTGTGTGTTTTTTTTTTCAGGAATGATTTGTATAGTTTCAGGAAAGCTTTCCAGAAAATTTGGTGTTAACAAATTCTGAAATATTTATTACTTGGTTACGCAGGATAGTAACAAGATGAGAGTTTTATTACTTCTTAGACTAACACTACATGAACTGAAGTATCAGATTGGTTCAGAGCCAAGGCAAAAGGGTTAGAGATTTATGTTGATTATTGAAAATTTTCAGATTTCTAAATGTAACAAGAAATCCTTGTTCAGGATGGCTATCCTAAAATAGAATTTAATCTTCCAAAAAAACATAATCAAAAACTATAAGAAAATTCTTTGGCTATAGAAATCACCAAATAGAGTTCGTTGGCACTTTAAGGATGGGTTTCCAGAAAAATAAAATGAGTGTGTTTTCTTACATAAGTCTGTTTTCGAAGAGAATCAAAACCGTGTAAGGAATGTTAGACAATCCTTGTTCAGGATTGCTATCCTGAATTGGAACTTAATCTTCCAAAAAAAACATAATCAAAATCTATAAGAAAGTTCATTGGCTATAGAAATCACTAAATAGAGGTCATTGTCTACAAAATAGAGAACACATATCAAACAGAGAACATTAAAATAGGATAGCTTGAAGCATTTTCAATAATTTTATCAAGAAAGTGTTAAATGTGGTATCATTATAAAACACATATGTTATATAGGATAGCTTTTGGCAATTTCAGGATGGGTTTCCAGAAAAATAAAATGGGTGTGTTTTCTTGCATAAGTCTGTTTTCGAAGAGAATCAAAAGTGTGAAAGGAATGTTAGACAGTCGTTGTTCTGGATGGCTATCCTGAATTGGAACTTAATCTTCCAAAAAAAAACATAATCAAAATCTATAAGAAAATTCATTGGCTATAGAAATCACCAAATAGAGGTCATTGTCTACAAAACAGAGAATACATATCAAACAGAGAACATTAAAATAGGATAGCTTGAAGCATTTTCAATAATTCTATTAAGAAAGTGTTAAATGTGGTATCATTATAAAACATATATGTTATATAGGATATCTTTTGGCACTTTCAGGATGGGTTTCCAAAAAAAAAAAAATAGTGTGTTTTCTCGCATAAGTCTGTTTTCGAAGAGAATCAAAAGCGTGTAAGGAATGCTAGACAATCCTTGTTCAGGATGGTTATCCTAAAATGGAATTTAATCTTCCAAAAAAAACTGTAAATTTTATATTATAAACGTTGGAAATAACTTTGGAATTTCAGGATGGGTTTCCAAAATAGTAGTATATAAGTTTCTTTCTAGCAAAGAAGTTTAACCTTTAAAAAATGAAATGAGATAAAAAAAAACTAAGGATTGATATCTGCATATTTGGGAAATTTCGAATTGTGATTTGGAATTTTGGAAAAAAAAATATATACATCTACCAGCATTCGAACACTAGATCTCTGGGAAAGGGGGAATAAAGTATGACCACTAGGTGAAGTGTGTTTCAATTGTTTGTTGATGTAAGTAAATGAATATAATCCATTGATTTTTATTTAATTAAAAAAAATAAAAAGCGATTCGATTCCAAGGGGAATCAAACGCGGTATGAGGCAAGTGTTTCAGTTTCAAAAGAGAGGGGGTTTAGCCGCTAGGCTGAGGAGAATCATCTGGTAGAAACTAAAACATAAATGTAGTTAACCTTTATTTTATTAACGCTGGAAAAAATTTTGGAATTTTTTGATAGGTTTCCAGAATAGTTGAATATTAGTGTGTTTCTTTCTAGCAAAGAAGTCTAAACTAAAAAAAGAAATGGGATCAAAAACTAAGGATTGATATCTGCATATTTGGAAAATTTCAAATTGTGATTTAGGATAGCATGTAACATATTCAGGATGAGTTTCCAGAACATATTTTGAATGCATTTGAGCAAAGTCTCAATTATATATGTCATGTGTTTGGCCAAAATTAAGGATTTGTACATCATATTTGTAAGAATCAAATTAAGTTTTCTATTTTTGAAAAATAAAATAAAATCAAAAGTTTTTGTATGTTATTGGAATCAAACTCAAGACCTCTGAGGGTACTGATTATTATTTTATAGCCATTGGATTATAGTTTATATATCTATTTGGCCAAAATTAAGAATTTTGTACACCATATTGCAATAATCAAATGATAGCATATATCATATTCAAGATGAGTTTCCAGAATATATTTTTCAGGGGTTTGATAGTTTTCAATCCCTTAAACGGCTTCGGGTCTGCCTTCTGAGTCTCTTGCAAGTATATGCATCTGGAAGTAAACCTCTGCAGGTCCCATCTCTGTCCCAAAAATCAAAAATCATTAGATACAATTATTAGAAAATTCGATGATGAAGTTTGACTACCTAACGTCACACATGCTCTCTACCTAAAGTATATTGTTTTCGGACAAGTCTTTCACTTGTTTCCAGACGAAGCCTGCATGAAATAAGCTCCTCATGTTCCCTCTCTTGACCTCACAGGAGGGTTCCCACTTCTTAGCACATCAGAAGCAGAGCTAATCATATCTTTGACCACTGGAGATAACTTCGCTTTAGGATTAACGATGAGAGGCTCCAAAGAGAACTGCTTCCTCTGTGTCACAACGCTCGCTTGTGGAAGAGCAACAATAGTCAACTCAAAGCTCTTATCCACAGGCTTAGCACGAACTTTAGCAGATCTCCTCACAAGCAGATGCAAAACAGAGTCACCATTCCTACAGATATCATTAATAAGACTCTGGTCCTCCAGCTTCTCACCTTCGTAAAGTATCTCAGAATCAACAAAGTCTCCACCTTTCTGCTTCGAAATCTGCTTCTTCACATACCCAATGTTCCTCCCTCTCTCGACGTGAAACCTACAGTGCTTCCCGCACGTGGTCTTCACATCAAGAACCTGGAGATCAGACACCTTGACAACCAGATGAAGCATGTTCCCTTCGCTGACACCGTAGTCACGCATGTTGGAGCTGCTCCTCACGAGCTCCCTCCCTCCGAGGACGAGCTTCTGGTTCCTCACGACGAAGCCGCTGTAAGACTGGATCCAGAGCTTGACGGATTCAATGGAATCGGACTCGAGGACTCGCATGGGGATCACGGTTCTGGGAGGGTTAGGTAGACCAAAATGGTCTCTTCGGGGAGCGAATCGGCACGAAGCAGAGGCATAAGAGGAGGCTTGTTACGAACCGGGCTTAGGGTGACACCAGCTGATGACATCTTTCGAGAAAGATAACGAACTTTTCAAACGGGGAAAAAAAGTTTCGAACTTTTTGGTTATATACGATCGAGGAGATGTACCAGAAGAAGTCGCAGCTCGAGCACATCCTCCTCCGTTCCGACACCTACATCGGATCCGTCGAGAAGCACACCCAGACGCTCTGGGTCTACGAGTACGAGGAGATGGTTCAACGCCCCGTCGCCTATGTCCCGACGAAATCAATAATTTAACATATTTAGGAAGACTTTCTGAATATTTTTCTTTTATCACTTCATAGATAGGTCTAGTGACATTTTCATGTTTTCCTTACAAGAGAAAACCTATACTATGTTGTAAATGACAGAGAGCTGACCAGCAAAAACACACAAAAATAATCCAGTTTCGAGACTCCATTTGCTTGACATGGCTGTTTCAGCTACGCACCATGGCATCCACACACGAAACTGGAACAGAAAATGTGTGCATTTACTTGACCGTCAAGGTGATTAACTATGGAACATTCGTAAAAACAGGACCATGGATATAAGAAACAAAATCATTACTTCTGACCACAAACTGAAACACTTACGTGGTTCTGAAGTTAGAAAAACAAAACTACGACCAATGGTACGACGAGGAGGGCTGCTTGCTGATAACATCGGGAAGAAGGATCCTATCCATCAAAGAGCAGAAGTTTTCAACTTGGTGATGAATGTTCTCTTGAACTAGTCTCTGCTGCTCAGACAAAAAGGTTTTACCAGCCACTCTTTTGCATCTGTCTTCACAGCTTCTCGTCCCAACCGGTTAAAGCTAGCACACAATTGGTATTCATAAGCTAACTTAGATGGAACAGCTAAAGCTAAATAAAACCGAATCATGGACTGTTCACACAAAGGTTGACTCTTGTGAGACAAAATGAACCAACCTTGTATGCATAAACAGTTTGTTAATACCTGCTATGCTTCAAATTGTAGTTGCCTCAGATTCTCAGCCTAAAATTAAAACCTCAATCAGGCACTATCTAAACTCTTGGCTTCATCTTCATCCTCTGTTCTAATCTAGTTATTGCAATGCCACAGTACTGCAAACAAATTGTTTAAAAACGAACAAAGACTGAAACTTTCTTCGTAGCCATTACTATAAATCATGCCAGTGATGGCAACTATGCTCAGATAATTCGATAGGAACAAACACAGAGGCCAAGAGAGTTCATTAACCTGCTGAAATTTGTTCAACAAAGACGGCATTTTTCATTCTCACAATGGAACAGAGCATTGTACATTGAAAGTTTATGTACCTCTTCAGTTGGTAACCGAAACGCATCGTCTCCAGCTTCCTTGTTGAAATCAAGCATCTCAGCCTCAGCGTCTGCCTCCTCCTTTGCTTGTTCTCTATCAAGCATATCAGATTCCTTCTGAATATCGCCTTCGTCGGAGTCAGAACCCGAATCTAAATGTTCCTCATCATCGCCGCTACCGTCCAGAAAGTCATCACCCAAGAGCTCTTCACCGTCTTCGTTCTCTTCTCCATCATCATCGAACCTTCCTCCCCATCATCAGACTCTTCGCAAATGAATCAAGTGAAATGCCATTACATAGCACCAGAGATCTGATTTGACTGAAAGTCATCAATTTGACATCTTAAAATCAAAACCTTGATAGATTCTTAATATCAGTATTGATAGTTGCGCTTTTGTAAAATCAAAGAAAATACATCAAAGGATAGATTCTTAATATCAGTATTGATAGTTGCGCTTTTGTAAAATCCTTGTTTGTTCACCCTCCATAAATGAACGAATATGCGGATTTTGTATAGAACTCAAGTCCAGCAATAAGATTTTGTTTTCTTCTCTAATTTCTTTCAGTGCGTAACTTTTACTTTGAATATCCAAAAACTGTTGTCTTTGTGCGTTTATCTTCTTCAGTTGCTCTAGAAGTTGTTTGTTTCCTTCTTCTATCGTGTTGATAAGAAGAGATGTTTGATCAACATCTCCTTTTAATTTGGATTCATCAAATCCAATTGGTTCTTTAGATGGGCATTCCTACCACCAAGAAATAAAATGAGAAACAAGGGAGCCAATAATTTGATATTCAAGGATGCGTCATTGAAATCTTGGCTTAAGACCAATGAGAACCAACAAAAGTGAAAGATTTAACAACTGACATAATCTACTATCAAATTTACCTCATCAGCCACTTCCACTTTAGCAGACTTTAAGACTTCAAGGAGAACAGCGTCAGTTTGATATGCCTTTTTGAGTTGAGCACTACAAGCAAAACAAATGATGTATAAACGAATGAAACTAAAACAAAAAACGCAGATTCAAGTGAACACGTACCGGTCAGCTTTGTCAGCAGCGTCTAGCAAAGGCTGAATATATGTCTTGCTGTAGTGTTGATAAAAGCTTTGCATTACGCGGTCATCACTACCCTTCTGCCTTTCTACACGATTTGTTTCATCCTGCCAAAGTTGAACAAATATGGTAAAGTGACACATAATTGATAAACCCCACCATGCAGCAAAGATATCATTGGCAAGACAACAGCAAAATGAAACTTAATCAAAATATATATTAAGTGGTGAATCTGGTGATACATGTTCTAAGCGTTGAAGAATCGCAGTCTTGAACTGTCTAACACCACGACCACTTGACGTTGGATCAAGCCTGTGTGCCTTCTCAAACGCATAAAACCGACCTGACAAAATCATCCTTTCTTTAAAAGAAGTTGTTTAAGAAGACCAAAAAACTCAGGGGAATTTAAGTTAAACTCACATAAGTAAGCAACACGAGGGTTACTAGCTTCTACTTCATTAGCTACACGAAGGATGGGAGCAATCTCGACAAGAGACGATGGCACCACTTCACTATCCAGCATAGCCTCACCGAGATTGCCAGCTGTTTGAGTCCGCAGAATCCGCCTCTGCGGCGGAGGCGGATCAGATCCTCCTCCTCCTCTCCTTTGAGACATCCTCTAAATCCTCCTAAACTACAAATCTGAACGAACTGGAAAAAAAAAAAAAAAGAAGAGTAAATCATAAGACAGAGACTGCAGTCAAACTAGCGATCCGACAGAAAAGAAAAACAAAACATGAACTGCTTCACTCTGAAGCAAGATGAGATTCACACCAATCAATAATATCGATATCTTCGAGAAGAGAGGATAAAATGCTTAAAAGTTACTTTTTATTAATAAAAATTGAAAAAGGAATCGGAACGGTCTGAAAGTAAAGTAGCAATAAGATGTGTAAAGCCACAAACTTTATCACTCTAGCAAACACACACAAGAAATTCCTGATCTTTACAAGTATCAAGGCTTCATCTTTCGAAGTCTGTGACATCAATCAAGAGTGTTCACTCAAAGAAAAAAATAACCAAGTAAAAAAGCTTTAATCTTTGAGTCAGATTCGGCTCAATCGAGTGTGTCAGTGAAAAACCCAAGTAAAAAAGCTTTAACCTTTTAATCAGATTCGGCTCGAGAAATTACCTGATCGAGAGAGCAGAAAGGGAAGCTGATGATCGAAACCTACGATAGCTTCAAGGAGAAGTAAGAACATGCGATGGAATAAGAGTAGAGAGACAAGCTATCTATCATCTTCCTGGAGTAGCATCAGATGAGAGAGAAAGTTAGAGATAAAGATTGGGGGAAAGCAACGGAATCAAAAGCTCCACTGCTCCTGCCCTAAAAAAAAAAAATTCTGAGATAGTCCTAAAACAGAATAAAGGGCTCAGTTACTCTTAACGAGGTAAAACATGATCTCTCACGCGATCTGGTACTTTTGGGGAGTGTGGTTGATTTCGAAAATACCTCTGACCGATTTAATGAATAATATATTCATAACTCAAATTCTCTTTCCTCCTCCCTCCGATCGATAATCATCGCAATCAACGTTTTCGTCTTCTTCTCCACTCCTCCATCCTTATTCTTCCTTGCTATCATCGAATGCGATCTCGTCGCTTGGATGCTGAATCATTTACAGGATATGTATCTCAAATCGTCGTTAAGACCGATGTATAGAATCCACCATAGACGAACTCATTATTCGCAGGGATTCCGATTAGATAGTAGATTTCGTATTTGTGTATGAACTAGTCGATGATCGGAAATTTTGAATGGTCCGTTTATTAGGGAATTCGATAATCAAAAACTGTATAATTAAATGTCGAGAATCAAAGCTGATTACAATTTGGTTTTGAATTGGAGACTGGACTCGAAATATTGGTAGTTGTAAATGAAAAATTCTTAATTCTATTCATTTGGGTAACTAATCGAGGATCGGAAAGGAATGATTGAATGAATACTCTGATTGAATGTCGGGAATGAGGAGTAGGATGATTCAATCAAAGAAGATTAGACGTTGACTGATTACTAATTGATTACTGACACAGCTGTGTAACATGGTATAACGAAGTATAACTTTAATGGTATAACTATGTAACCAAGTAAAACGTTAACGGTATAACTGAATAACCAAGTATAACTTTATTGGTATAACTGTGTAACCAAGGGGTTAATTTTTTTTTATTGCAGACAATGTGTACTTTTTCGACGAACATACACTTTGATTATGATGGATATTATTCGAAAGATGGACATGATTATGAATGGATTATGACCGATGCTCGTTTGTATGCTATATCCTTTTAGACATCATCGTTGTAGGAGATCACTTATTCGTTGTTGAAGGAGAGGATATGCAGGAAGATGAGAATAGATCCGTTTACGAAGAGGTTCAATTCGGGTTACATTCCATTGGTAGTGGAACCTAAGAGGCAATCGTATATTTTGGATGATGAAGATGTGTATGTTTATCTAACATCAGTGGATAGAGAGCAGAGAAGAAGTATTTTGCATGTGGAGGACATCGAAGAATTGCAAATAGTTCAAATAACCGAGCAACTGTCGAGGGTTGGAGAGAGCTCTTGTAGTAGAAACTTTTGTGAGCGTGAGAGTGGATATGGGGAATAAGAGAATGTGGGCACTGATTTACACGATGAACATCCCCACCAGAAACAGAAGAAGAGTAGGTTGTAAATTTCTTTTTGTTTCAGTGTTTCAGTTTTGATGTGGATTAGGTTGTAAGCCTTTCACTTTCAGTTTTGGTCGTTTTTATCGCATGGGATCGTTGTGGAGTTGAGTTGAAATTTTTTATATTTGTGGGTTGTATGACTAAGTGAAACTTGTTTTCTTTACTGGTATAACTACGATAGGTAAACTGAGTAATATGATTGTAAATTCTAAACTTTTAAATTTTATAAGTCATGGAGGTAATAAGATTGTAATTTATTATTACTGATATGTTAATTATGATTTAGTCGGAATTATTAAAATTCCATCTGTAGCAATCATATAAGAAATACAATGTGTTATCATAGCTTTATCGCTAAAACTGACCTTGTTAGATTTGATAACTCTCTATGGCACGAAATCAAGTTTATGTTTACATGATCGTATTAGAAATGAACATAGGAAACATAATTGCATTAGTATAACCATAAAATTATTAATCAAGTAGAGTATAACCAAGATAAATGGAAATAATTAAAAAGTACAACGTTGATACTTTATGTAAAACTGAGTACTTGGTGAAACTTAGACCACAAAAAACCCTGTGATAATTTTCCCGCCCAGCTCTGCGAATTCTCAATTTTGAATTTTCCTCTTCCCAATTTGCTAAATCGTATTAAAGACCTTTTTATTAGATTTTCCCCATTTCTATCTCCAATTTTCTCTCTCTTCCATCTCTCTTCTGCTCAATCGAATAATCGTCTCCTTTCCCTCTCAACCTCCTTTCCGTCAGATAATGTCCAACCCAACAACGGCCGCTTCATCGTCCACGACTGGAGATATTACCGTTACCTGTCGTCTGAGACGAGCAAGAACTGCGGAATACCTAGAAATTGTTCATGCGGGGAGAGAATCATCGAGGTAATATCCAAATTCCGGCCAAATCCATACTGCCGGTTTTATCGGTGTCTCTATGCGGCTTCACTTAGGGTATTATCGGTATCTCTTAAGGTTCGCGTTTTTTTTATTTTTACATAATGTTGTGGGATCTAATGGATTATTCGATCTAATGTAGTAGCTGGTGAACGACGACCACGTCTTCAAATGGATCGATGAAGCTTTCACCGATGAGATTCGACAGTTGCACAACCAAGTTCGAATCCTAGAAGAAGAAGTTCAATTGCTCAAGGCAACAATAAGGAGCGAAGGTCCGACATTAATGCCTAAGATATCAGGAGGTTGTGTCCCTGTTATTGTCGGCATCAGTGTCGTAGCTGTAGTTGTAGCCGGTATTATGATGTACAAGTAACTATGTATTTACTCTTTTATCTCTCGAAAAAGTTTCTCCTTAGTTCTGCGAAGTTGGATAAAGTTTCTATTATTTTTACGATGTCAGACCAATGAAAAAGTGAAACTTTTCTGTTATTGTTATGTTTTTTCTAAGTTATGCGAGGTTAGACAACGAAATTCAACTTTGTCTTAAGTTTACAAAGTTGGACAATTGATTAAGTGAAACTATAAAGTTGGAAAATTGAACAATAGAGAAGTTTCACCAACATTAATACATAGTTTTACCGACATGTAAACAAAGTTTCACCGATAATAAAGATAGTTTCACCAACATTAACACATAGTTGTACCGATATTTAAACAAAGATTCACCGACATTAAACATTTACAGGAGACCTTCAACCCCATATTTCTGAACATAAGGGTCGCTATTTAGTAGAGACTGCCTGAATTCCTCAACCTCGGGCAAACGCGGATTGAACCTGAAGTCCGCAAATCCACCTTCGGTCTCAAGCCATATATCAGGAGGACCAAAATAATCTGTATAAGTGATTTTAGCAAAAGTTACTCAAAGTTCTACTCAACTATCACATTTAAAACTAGACACAGAAACAACACTTACTCATAGATTCCCAGACTCTCTACATCTTAAGGACCACAATCACCTGTCTACGACCCTCAGCACTCATGTGGTCAAGACCATCACGGAAGGCATAGGCCTGATCGCCGGTCACCACACATTTTATCTGATGGTCACTATTCAGAATAAAGAAAAAGTGCGTCAGTTACAATATATATATATAAATTTTGCTTGGATCATATGTTACTTTATACTCACATGTTGTCCCTTATGTAAAACTCCATCCTTGGTCCAGTAGGGGCATCGAGATGGGCTTCCGTGTTGAAGACCACTCCCATTGTATCTACCATATAAGTGTTACTCAACTAAATCAGTTCGTTTCACTTAGTTTTACTTACATCTACAGAGTTATACAAAGTTCTGAAACAAAGTCATGCGACTGTTGAGATTACCATTCCTAAATCAGTTTGTTTCACTTAGTTTCACTTACAACTACAGAGTTATACAAAGTTCTGAACGGTACCTATGGGATATCTGAGATCACGCCAGTGCATGTGAGGGATTGCATGGATGCTTTTGAAGTCAAAGAAAAGACGATTGTTCAGAGGTTCGATGATGCGGACTTGCGTACAGCGCGTAGAATTTAGTCTGAACGGAGAGCTAGTTGGCTTGAAACATGGGGTGGCCCGTTCAACTTCTACCACAAAGATTTCCACCCATCTTCCCTCTTCCCTCTCAAGGCCTCTAAAATTTTCATAATCCCCATAAGTGGTATCTCCATCTTGTATCCCTACAAAAATAAAGTACAAAGATCATGTTTATTACATGTTGCATGGATCAAGTTTTTACTTCTCACGGTTACATGTTTATTACAAGAGAGATGATGATATAACACTTACATCTTCATCTGCGAGGATATAGTTATAGTAAGGCCCACTGTTGGTAACATACGAATAGAAAGGGTAGATCCTGTGTAGTTTCACTCTGAAACGCCAAGAACTGACCTTGGGGTTATAAGTAACCTCCGAAAGCTTATCGTATTCTGCCATCTTCTTTGTTGAGAGATGAGAGAAGAGATGGAGTATTTGCAGAGATGAGAGAAGAGATGAGAGAGGAGATGGAGTAACGGTGAGTGTTTAAATGCAGAATTCTCTTAAATGCAAGAGATGTGGCGTATAAATGATACTCGGAAGTGTAAGATTTTCGAAGTGTAATGATTATTAAAAGAGACTTTTTCACAAGAGAAGTCGTGTTCTTTCGACGAATCTATCAAAAGTCGTGTTCTTTCCGAGTGTTCTTTCCACGAGTCTATCACGGGTTAAATTTATGAAACTAAGCAAAACGTAACAATTTAGATTGTATGAAAATTTGAAACTATACAAAATTTAACGAAATTTAGATATTATATCGTTTTATTTTTCAAAAGATGGTCAGTTTCCAAAATGGATAATAGTTAGTGAATATATTTAGAGTTCATATATTTAATGATAGCAACTACCAGTGTAGGAGATAATCAATGAAAAGCCTGTAATTTAATGAACTATTAAAATCTATTACCCCGACTTCCATTTTATAGGTCCTCTATTTCTCCTATTTATGAGTGATTTGATAGAAATGATTTAATCTCTAGAGAGTCTCGAGTCAACCAAGTAATAATACTCATCAAATCAACCTTAAATGGACACACCACTTCAGAATTTAGATACATTTTTAGTTATATCTCCTATACTGCCAAGCATCGTCATTAAATATATCCACTAAGTATAATCAGTTTTGGACACTGATCATTTCTTGCAAAATATAACTAAAAATATATATCTAAATTCTGAAATTTTTTGTAGTTTTATAAATTTAGACAATCGAAATCACTTAGTTTCGCTTACGTATGTATAGTTATATATCTTAATAAATTATAGTTTTACAAAGTTTCAATTCCAATAGATGCGACTGTTGATATTCAAAAGGCGTGTGACATAAGTCGTGTCTTCTCGAGGAGTCCATCAAATCACCTTTAAATGGACACGCTTCTGCTTGAATTTGGGTGAGCGGTCATTAAATAGGGTTTACCACTTCTACAATTACATACAATTTCGAATCTCTACTCGACTAAACGTTATATCTCGAATATCTCTCCACACTCCTCCATGTCGAACTTGGCTTCTCTCCCTCCTTCCATCCTCCATAAGATTCTCTCAAAGGTAGCAACACGTCATATCCGGGACTTCGGTAGTGCTAGAATTGCTTTCTCCGGGTTTAATCAAATCGGCAGAGATGACTACTTCTACCGATCTGCTGATCTCATTCACTTCAATGATTGGATTTATGAGGTTAATGCTGTAAGAAAATTCCGACTTCTGTGCTACCAAGCCGGTAATCCAGAGGCCATCTACTTCCGCGGTATGTATGAGTACTTCTACCTCCATTTACTTGATCAAGGAAGAGAGAAAATCCATCTTGCTGCTGAGAGAGGATTGTTGTTGGCCAAGTATGTAGATGGAATGCTCAACTTAGCGTTTAGTGTAGATGATGGAGGGTTGGTTCACAACTATCCTAACTTTAGTCGTGAATTTGCTGAGCGGCTGTGTTACATGATCAGGAATAATATATGCTCAGCCCATTGGGGTTATGAAAAACCTGAGGTGTTTACGTCTCTACTGCGAAGAATAAAGCCTTGGTCCGGCTCAAAGGATTGCCCGTGCTCCTTAGATGGATCAAGAACACAGTGGATATGCGATCGTTGTTTCTGGCAATATGCCGTTTGGGACTTCTGCCATGAAATTCACATGACCGCTGCCCACTGGCCAATTGAAGATTAGTTTATCTAGTTATGGCATGTAGTTTTATCTACTTTTACTAAGTTTCGAATAATGTAATGTCTACTTTTACTATTTTTCTGATAATGTAATGTATAGTTAGACAATATAAATCATAGAGTTTCACCTACTTATACATAGTTATAATTATTAAATTTCAAAATCAATAAATATGTCAATAACAACAATTGTGTCCAAACAATAACATAATAAAACTTTTCAAATCTAAAAGTGCGATTTAGTTCAATTTAGAATAACTTGTGTGTATGTTTGTTGAAGATTAATTACGATGTACAGTTTCACCAATATTGACAATTACACCAATTCTTACAAAGGTTTCGGAAGTTATGGAGAAAGATATCCGAATTTCATGGATCGGGCCTGGATGGTCCGCGAATTGCACCTGGTTGGGTTGTAATTATCTAACTTTTCTTGGTTTCGTGGTCTTTTAATAAATTATCTGATTTAAATAAAGATATATTAAATTTCAAATCCGGTCAGTTTCGGGCAGGAGTATCTCAGATCATTTTTTTCGGCCAGGAGCACCTGAGCGTTTAATTCACCGAAACTGACCGGATTTGGAATTAAATATATCTTTATTTAAATCAGAAAAATTATTAAAAGGCCACGGATCCAACAGAAACTTGCATAATTACAACCCAACCAGAGCTATTTCACGGACCATCTAGACCCGATCCATAAAATTCGGATCTGTTTCTCCATAACTTCCGAAACCTTTGTAAGACTTGGTGTAATTGTAAACCTTGGTGTAACTGTGCAGCGTAATAAAACTTCAATTAATAAATTGAAGTTATTCTAAATTAAACTAATTCGCACATTTAGATTGTAATTTTTTATTATGTTATTGTTTAGCCACAGTTGTTGTTATTGATATATTTATTGAAGTTCAAATAAAAAAGATTAGTTTATAGATATAACCCCTGTTCTAAAACTCGGCCGCGTAGCCGATTTAGCGGCCGAGAAATCGCTTAACGGTGAGTGACCGTGGCGAACTGACGTTATGCTTTAAAAAAATCAAAGTTGAGGAAAAAACTAAAAATTTCACTCTTTTCAACTTATAAATTGAATTATCTACTCAACATCTTTGAAGTTTATGCAAAAAACATTAAGAATAACGAAGAAAACAGCTTTACAAATCGTCAAAATCATACAGCCGCCGCGTTAGAAAGTTGCAGTGGAAAAGACCTAGGGAAGAAGACAACGTGAAAATGACGATTCTACCCTTCATTTAAAGAAAAACTTAAAAATGCACCATCCACATTCGAACCCGGGTTTTGCAAGTTGATCAAGAACAAAACCGACCACTACACCACACTGCCTTCACTGGATTATACCAGAATTATGTCATATATAACCAAAACAAATCGCCGATTACTCCACGCGTAATCTCAGAATAATTGATTCGGCGCTAGGCGCTGTCCAACCGCACGCTAGCGTAGTTTCAAACATTGGATATAACTAGAGAAAGTACATTATGTTTATAGCTATAACTAGAGAAATAACAGAGCATATTGTGAAGAGTAATTTACATAACAACTTAGTAAAAGTAGATAAAACTTCTATGTCATAAATACACAACTAATCTTCAATGGGCTAGGCACGAGCAGTCAAGTGTATGTCATCGCAGAAGTCCGAAGCTGCACAATTCCAGAAACAACGATCGCATTTCCACCGTAATCTTGATCCATTTACGGAGACTACAAACATTGGAGGGTCTACGTTGGAGCAACAGCAATCATGTGGCACATTAGGATCTATCCTTTCAGCCACAGATAGAAACATGTGAGGTTTTTCGTAATTCCAATTGTCTGAGAGATCCCAACTATTGATGATTTGAAACATCTCATCAACATGTTGACGAGCAAAAGCAAGGTAGTTGTGAACAATTCCTCTACCATCAACGCTAAAGGCTAAGTTCAGCATAGCATCTACAAATTGTGCCAACACGCACCCTCTTTCACCAGCACGATGTAATTTTTTCCTTCCTTCATCAAGTAAATAGATGAAGAAGTACTCGTACATACCTCTCAGGTAGATGGCCTCTGGATTACCCAAACGGTAGCAGTTAAGCTTGAAAGTTCGAACAGCATTGACCTCGTCTATCCAGTCATTCAGGTAAATGAGATTGGCCGATCTGTAGGAGTAATCATCTCTTCCAACTTCGTTGAACCCGGGAAAAGCAATCCTTGCAGAACCAAAGTCCCAGATACTGGTCGTTGCTACCTTAGATAGAATCATATGAAGCATTGAAGGAGGGAGAGAACCGAAGTTCAAGTTCTCCATGTGTAACTCTGATAAAAGAAAACGGTTAATGTGTTAGAGAAATCACAAATTTGTAGAAGTGATAAACCCTTAAAATTTAATGAACCCCTTACCCTAATTAAAAGAAGCGTGTCCATTTAAGTGTGATTTGATGGATTCCTCGAGAAGACACGACTTCTCTCACACGTCTTCTGAATATCTACACTCGCATATCTTGGAACTGTAACTTTGTATAACTTTAATTTATTTAGATATATAACTATATATAAGTAAGTGAAACTAAGTGATTTTAGATTGTTTAAAGTTATGAAACTAAGAAAAAATTCAGAATTTAGATTGCATAAATATTTAAAACTATGTAAAACGTAACAAAATTTAGATATTTTATTGTTATATTTTGCAAGAGTTGATCAGTATCCAAAACTTATTATACTTAGTGGATTTATTTAATTCCAGCAACTAGCAGTAAATGAGATAATAAATGAAAATGGTAATATTTAGTTTGAGAAAATCATGTAAGGGTGATTTGATGTGTATTCTTATTTTATTGACTTCTCTCCTCGACTTAACGACTCCTTATCTAACACGCTTTATGACTGCAACAGTCGCATCTCTTGGATTTGGAACTTTAATTTATTAAGATATATAAAAGTGAAACTAAGTGATTTAGATTGTCTAAATATTTGAAACTAAAAAAAAATGTAAAATTAAATTTAAAACTATGTAAAACGTAGCGAAACTTAGATATTATATTGTTATATTTTGAAATAAATTGTCAGTTTCCACAACTTATTATACTTAGTGGATATATTTAATGATAGCAATTAGCAGGTATAGGATATATTAAATGAAAATGGTAATATTAAGAATTGAGAAAAACCTGTAATTATGGGTGATTCGATGGACTCCTCGAAAGAACACGACTTCTCCTCGAAAGAATACGACTTCTCTCATGAGAAAATCTCTTGTAATAATCATTACACTTGCATTTAAACGCCACAACACTACACCGTCTACTATCATCATCACCTTTGCATTTAAACTCCACCACAACCCCACCACAGTAAGTTAAATCGTCTCCTTCAGTCGAAAATAAGCAAAGAAAGGATTCATCATCTCATCTCCTCTCTCATCTCTTCTCTCATCTCTCTACAAACAAGATGACAGACTACAATAAGCTTTCCAAGGTTTCTTATAACCCCAAGGTCAGGGCTTGGCGTTTCAGAGTCAAAATACACAGGATCTACCGTTTCTATTCCTATGTTACCAACAATGGACCTTTCTATACCTATGTCCTAGCAGATGAAGATGTAAGTGTTATATCATCATCTCTCAAGTTTGTAATAACATTTAACCGTGACAAACAAAAACTTGATCCTTGTACTTTATTTATGTAGGGGTCCAAGATGGAGATGACCGTTTATGGGGATTATGATAGGTTTAGAGGCCTTGGGAACGAAGAGGGGTCATGGGTGGAAATCTTTCTGGTAGAAGTTGAACGTTCCTATCCAGGTTTCCAGGCAACTAATTCTCGGTTCAAACAAACTGCTACGCGCGACACATAAGTCCGCATCATCGATCCTGTGAACAATCAGCTTTTCATGGACTTCAAAAACATCCATGCAATCCCTCATATGTCCCACAGGGAACAAAACTATTTCATAGATATGAATGCAACTAAAATATATTTAGTAGAAGTAAGTGAAACTTAGTGAAACGAACTGATTTAGTTGAGTAACACTTATATGGTAGATACAATGGGAGTGGTCTTCAACACGGAAGCCCATTTCGATGACCCTGCAAGACCAAGGATGGTGTTTTACATAATGGACAACATGTAAGGAGAAAGTAACATAAATAACATATGATCCAAGCAAAGTTTATCTATATTGTAATTGACACACCTTTTCTTTATTCTGAATAGTGACAGCCAGATAAAATATGTGGTAACTGGCGAACAGGCCTATGCTTTCCGGGATGGTCTTGAAAACACGAGAGGTGGACAGGTGATTGTGGCCCTTAAGATGTGGAGGGTCTGGAAGTTTTGGAGTAAGTGTAGTTTCTGTGTCTAGTTTTAAATGTGATAGTTGAGTAAAACGTTTACTAAAATCATTTATATTTATACAGATTATTTTGGTCCTCCTGATCTACAGCTTGAGACCGAAGGTGGAATTTCAGGTTCAATCCGCGTTTGTCCGCGGTTGAGGACTTTAGGCAGTCTCTACTAAACAGCGACCCTTATGTTCAGAAATATGGGGTTGAAGGTCTTGTGTAAATCTTGTTGTTCTCACTGTTATCCATCTTCGTACTTGTCTAATCAATCTTCGTACTTGTCTTGTGAAACTTTGTTTAAATCTCCGTAAAACTATGTCAACTGTTGGTGAAACTATGTCAAATGTCCGTGAAACTATGTCAAATGTCGGTGGAACTATGTCAAATGTAGTGGAACTTTGTGGTTTAACTTTTAAAATTTTCCAACTTCTAGTTACACTTAATCAATTGTTCGACTTAGTAAAATTTAGACAAAGTTTTAACTTTTAAAATTTTCCAACTTCTGGTTACACTTAATCATATTTTCGACTTAGTAAAATTTAGAAAAAGTTTAACTTTTTTAATTGTTCCAACTTCTGGTTACACTTAATCAATTTTCCAACTTCTGGTTTCACTTAATCAATTGCTCGACTTAGTAAAATTTAGACGAAGTTTTAACTTTTTAAATTTTCCAACTTCTGGTTACACTTAATCAATTGTTCCAACTTCTGGTTTCACGTAATCAATTGTTTCAACTTCTTGTTTCACTTAATCAATTGTTCGATTTTTCGTATAATTAGGTCAGATTTTGTGTTAGTTTCACTTTCTCAATTGTCTAACATCGTAAATATAACTTAGCCATAACAGATAGTTTTAGGAATTGAATTCTCTAAGGAATTACTTCTTGTACATCATAATTCCTAGAGCTAAAACGAAGGTAAGAAGAACACAACCTCTTGATATCTTTATCATGGGCATTATTTTGGGACCTTCACGGAAATCACCTTCATTCCTTATTGTTGCTTTGAGAATCTGAACTTCTTCTTTGAGCATTCGAACTTGGTAGTCCAACTGTTTTATCTCATCGGTGAAGGCTTCATCAACTCATTTGAAGACGTGATTGTCGTTCTCAAGCTACAACATGAATTTTTTTCAAAACGAGTAAGTGTAATTCGTAAACGTTCAATAACTAAAGGGTAAACGGATGTACCCTTCTTGAAGCCGCATAGATACACCGATAATACCGGCGATATGAGTTTGGATTGTTTTTGGAGATGATCTCGATGACGTCCACCCCGCACCAACACTTACTAGGTATCCCCGGAGTTCGTACTCGTCTCCGACCACCGGTCGTGGAAGATGAAGCGGCGGACATCTCGGTTCTTGGGAGGGGAGAGAGTGAGTGAGGTTGAAGAGAGAGAGGTAAATTAGGGAAGAGAGAGAAAAGGAAGATAGCAAATGGGGAAACCCCAAAAAAAGTCTTTAATACTTCTATTAATTGATTTTGGGGTTTTAGCAAATTGGGAAGAGGGTAATTAAAAATTCGAAAAGCTGGGCGGAAAAAATTATCCCAGGATTTTTCGTGGTGTAAGTTTCACCATGTACTTAGTTTTACAAAATGCATCAAAGTTGTACTTTTTAATTATTTCCATTTATCTTAGTTATACTCTACTTGAATTAATGATTTTATGGTTATACCAATGCAATTATGTTTCCTAAATTCATTTCTCATACGATCATTTACACATAAACTTGATTTCGTGCCATAGAGAGTTATCAAATCTAACGAGGTCAGTTTTAGCGATAAAGCTATCAGAACACATTGTATTTCCTATATGATTGCTACCAAGCAATGAGATGGAATTTTAATAATTCTGATTAAATCATAATTAACATAACATTAATAATAAATTACAATCTTATTACTTCCATGACTTATAAAATTAAAAAGTTTAGAATTTACAATCATATTACTCAGTTTACCTATCGTAGTTATACCAGTAAAGAAAACAAGTTTCACTTAGTTATACAACACACAAATACAAATTATTTCACCTCACAACGTTCCCATACGATAAAAACACCAAAACTGAAAGTGAAAGGCTTACAACCTAATCCACATCAAAACTGAAAGCGAAAGGTTTACAACCTACTCTTCTTCTGTTTCTAGTGGGGATGTTCATCGTGTTCCAAACTAGTGCCCACATTCTCTTTTTCTCCATATCCACTCTCACACTCACAATAGTTCCTACTACAAGAGCTCTCTCCAACTCTTGACAGTTGCTCGGTTATTTGAACTATTTGCAATTCTTCGATGTCCTCCACATGCAAAATACTTCTTCTTTGCTCTCTATCAACTAATGTTAGATAAACAAACACATCTTCATCATCCAAAATATATGATTGCCTCTTAGGTTCCACTACCAATGGAATGTAACTCAAATTGAGCCTCTTTGTAAACGGATCTATTCCCATCTTCCTGCATATCCTCTCCTTCAACAACGAATAAGTGATCTCCTCCAACGATGATGTCTTAAAGGATATAGCCTACAAACGAGCATCGGTTGGAATCCATTCATAATCATCTCCATCCTTCGAATAATGTCCATCATAATCAAAGTGTATGTTCGTCGAAAAAGGACACATTGTCTACAATAAAAAAAATTAACCCTTAAAGTTATACTTGGTTATTCAGTTATACCATTAACGTTATACTTGGTTACACAGTTATACCATTAAAGTTATACCGCGTTATACCATGTTACAGAGCTGTGTCAGTAATCAATTAGTAATCAGCGAACATCTAAGCTTCTTTGATTAAATCGTCCTTTCATTCCCGACATTCAATCATACAGTTGTTGATTATCCAATTGAGTAATAGACAGACCATCCACACTTTCATTCCTTTCCGATCCTCGATTAGTTCATGAAACCCAAATGAATAAGATTTTTTCAATTACAACTACAAATTTCGAGCCAGGTCTTCAATTAAAAACCAAATTTTAATCAGCTCTGATTCCCGACATTCAATTATACAGTTTTTGATTACCGAATTCCCTAATAAACAGACAATTCAAACTTTCTGATCCTCGATTAGTTCATACACAAATAAGAAATCTTCTATCTAATCGGAATCTCTGCGAATATTGAGTTCGTCTATGGTGGATTCTATACATCGGTCTTAACGATGATTTGAGATACATACCCTGTAAAACAGAATTAATAGCTCCCCCAATGATCCAGCATCCAAGTGATTCGATGATAGCGAGGAAGAACAATGAGGGAGGACTGGAGAAGATGACTCGACGAGACGACGACGACGACTGAGCCGATTATCGGAGGAGAGAGATGAATGAATACTCGAGATGAATTGATTTGGATTAATTTATTCATTAAATCGGTCAGGGGTATTTTCGAAATTAACCACACTCTCCAAGAGTATCAGAATAGATAAGAGTATGCCAGATTTCGTAAGAGTATGCTAGATCACTTTTTGCCTCATTAAGAGCATCTGAGCATTTCACTCAAAGCAACGGGAACAAGACAGGCGCCAATGTCTTTTTTTTTTCTTCTTTGTTGCTATTTTATCACACTTCTTTTTTAATGTTTTGGTGCAAGTGTTTTTATTCTATTTTAACCAATGAGGAATGTCCTCGACATCACCCCATGCATACTCCACATGTTCTTATGCTTTAATCAGTGTTTTTAAACCCGGACCGAACCGACGGTCGGACCAGGTTCAACCGCGAACCGGATATAACTCCGACTTGGATTAATGCCAAACCCAATTAAAGTTGAACCGGTTAAAAACCCATATTGAACCGTTAAAAATTTGGAAACCGGTGATCCAACGAACCAATCAAACCCTGGTTCTTAAATAAACCAAAAATTTATTAATAAAACAATTAAAATTTCCTTTTTAAAAATAAAATAGGGTTTCAGAATAATAACATAAAGCTGTCTCCTCTTTTTCTCTTGAGTCTTTGACGTTTCTGCAAAACAGTAACTCAGAAGGTATTACCTACTTCTCAAAGTATTGTTTTTGTGTCGAAGATTTTAATCCTGTTGATTATGAGTCGACTGATAAGATTGAGTTTTGGATCATGGAAGAATAAGAGGGGACTTGATTTTTCTGAATCAGAAGATAAACTTCTTGAAGAATATTCTTAAGATGGCGAAGAATTCGATCATCGTATAATTTTTAATTTTATTTCAAAATATAAACTTTAAAATTTAAATTAAACTAATGTGTCTATAATTTTTTTAAGGCGATGAAGATTTAGAGTGATAAAGTCTTGGAGAATAAAGTTTAAATGTGTTCTTTTTCCTTTTGATTTTGGATTTGAACTATTAAATTGTTTTATTACTTTATTACATTTTTAGTTTGTTATTTTTTAAATTTTTCTAAGTATTATGATTATTGAAATATTTATTTGATATGATCTATTTTTATAAGAATATGCAAATTCAAAATATTATTAAATTTTGTTTAATCCAATCAAACCCGGTTTGAACTCGATCGAACACGATCTAACCACAATGACCCATGACCTAAAATATTTCCGGTTTTACTAGCCGGTCAGGTTTTAAAAACACTGGCTTTAATCTTTAGAAGATGCTGGGTCGTTCTCCTATGCAATTAATGATGTAATGATAGACTTATTTTTCACCAACATATACTTTTTTTTCTGTGGCCAACCACCAATGTATTTTATACTATAAAATAGACAATTCTCTCTAGGGAGGCTGCCACGTCAGAAAATGGTGGTACCAGCACGCGACACTTGTCTTCTCTCATTTTACGCTGCGTTTCATTAATTAGTGTGCTTATTATTTTTGGGCTTCGTGTTTGGACGTTATGTTGTAGATTGAGCTCGAAAGCGACCAAACACATATCGTCTTCTCAGTTTCAGAACGAGTTTTCATCCTCTCTTTCCGTGAATTCAAATAAATGAAATCTTTTGGTCTTTCCAATGGCACTCGACTTTGGATCAAGGTCCCTATCATCTCTTCCCCTCTGATTTTGTTTTCTAATCATCTTGATGTTTCTGTGTATACATTAGATTGAATTTGAATACTTCCAAAAATTGGGTTCTCAAAAAATCCGAGTTTCAATTGTGTTTCAAAGTGTTTTAATTTATTTTACATCACATCTAATCCAGTAGTGTAGTATTTTATTAAACTTTTGTGTGGAGTTGGTAGGTTTTATTTCAGGTTTTTGATTGATTCCAATTTCGGTGAGGGTTGATCTAGGGTTACCAAACCAGAAAATCTTCAAGATCTCAATCTCCGTTATAGACCAATTACCTATTATGATGAATTCAGCAGACTCTCATCATCAAAAGCCAAAGAGCATCACAAAGTCATCATCTAGCTTCCGAGTCTGCTGTGACGGATCTCGATCAGCTGCAATCGATGTGTTCATCATAATCGCCATTATCATACCTTCTGGGTTCTTGATCATTCCTTACAGAAAATTCATCACCGTCAAAGCCGTTTTTATTAATTTTGCTGCAAGACGACTTCACTAGAATGGATTGGTAAGGAAACAAAATTTTAAGCTTTGTTTTCTTCTTTTTCCCCTCTTTCCCTCTGTTTTGCGTTCTTTACCGCCTTTTGTGTTGTGGTAAAGGGCTCGGCGGAAGTTGCGTATACGAGAAGAAGTGCTGCATTTCAAGCTATGAAGAGATACAACAATGTACAGTTAGCGGAAGAGACTGTAGGTCACTGCCAAACCCATGCTTTGGAGCGCGTACGGACTTGCAATCAGAATACTGCTGAGATCTTTGGTGATTATAAATACAATACCTATGATGCCGATAAGACTTACGAGGTAACATTTTTGCAATCCTTTTTTTCTTTGGGTTTGTGATTGGTCCTTGAAGCAAGTAATGTTTCTTTGGACAAGTGGATTTTTTCCTGACTGGGATCAGTGCTAATGCCGTTATCTTATTGTAGAATGATGGACCAGATTGAAGCTTTTTAGTCAGAGGGAGAGATGGAGGATACTTTAATGCTGGTGGAAACTTTGTAGAATATGTTAGCGACAATGAAGTCATGGTGCAGAACAAACATTGGTTTAGGAACATGAGCAAGATCAAACATTGGTTTAACGTTTTAGGAGCGTGAGCAAGATCAAGTGCAAAAATTGAAAGAGAGTCAGCAATTGCAAGTCTGGAAATGGGCACACAGCTTCAAGACTCTATCAGTAAATGTATACAATAATTATAAGGTCATTTGTATTGGTATCAACTGGTCGCTTACAATGACGTTGTGAGTCAAAAATGCATAGACCAGTCCACATCTGAATAAAAAGAGATATGCAGAGAGTATTAGAAAATTGAGTGTCCTTAAATATGTTTTCTGTTATCTCTTAATTGATTATTTTATTGTTCTGATCCATAAATCCATGTTAGTCCTCTATTGTTTAATGATACTCTATAACATTCACTTAATAATGCCACAAAAATAAATTTGATGTTTTGTCAAAATAATTTAGAAAATCAACGTAAAAACAATCTGACAATGAATTATGTTTTGAAAATATAGAATTTAAATTATTGTATTTATCGAAACAGAATAAAATTAATATAAAAACAAAAAAACTATCAGAAAATTAGCATGATATCTTGGTTAACTCTAAAATATATTAGAAAAATCATTTTAATTAAATATTTAGATATCAAAACTTCATATCTTAAAGCAAAGTGAAAATCAGTATCAAAAGAACTGTAAATAATTTTTTTTAAAGAAAATTAAATTGATATTTAGAATACTTTTATGGAAAATCAATATAAAAGTTTAACTAACAGAACTAAAAAAATAATATCTTACAAATGTAATCTTACAAAAAATGATATTTTAAAATAAAATACAATCAACATAAACTTTACAAGAAATTAATCAAAATAAAATTTAAATTTATATCTAGACTACCTATCTGAAAAAATCCTATCTCTCATATACATAAGGCTATATTTTGAAGTTGGAGTTGATTGAATCTTAATAGATGCAGACGGTGGATATCAAATAACTCCAAGATGAAGTTTGAGTTGAGTGAAAGTTATCTCCAGTGTGTAAAAGGTGCATGTATCTCTAATATATGATTGAATCTTACACATGTTTTACCGTTTTAGCAATAGGAATTCAGCTGGAGTGGTAATCCATGCCACATCTGACTTAGCATGCGGTACCCTGTGTTTTGAGCAAATAAAAATGTGTCTAAGCTAATTGTGAAATATAAACAAAGAGACCTATGGATTTTTTGCATACGGTGGAGGAGCTACAAGGATTGCAATGGTTAGACTAATAACAATAACCTTCACATTGGCTACACCATGGTTCAGATGCAATAAGCTCAAGCTTCTTAGAGCTGATCAAATTTCTTGATTTTTTAGACATGTTATATAGTCAAAATAATCAACTAATTATAACAAAGTAAGAAAAAAGAATACAAAATAGATGACAATGACTCTAAACCAAACTGGCCGTTGGCCTCTTTGATGGATAGACCTCCAGCGTTATTCTTCATCTTCACCATTCTTATTACTATGATTTATGTTTATTCAAATTTTTAAAATTAATCTCTACATTAAAGTAGAAAAGTTTTAAGTAAAAACATATATAAATGTGAAGAATATTGGTCTGTTTAGAATCATTTTCATCCATAGGTGACCTCTATTAGTTTTATTTTATTGTGAAGAAGTTGCAAGAACTGAAGCATATATGTAGGATGACTGGTGATGGATGCTCCTGCTTTGAATAGAGCCAATATTGGTATCGCTGTTGCTGCTGCATGAGGCGCTTCTGATATTGTTCTCACTAAACCTTGACGGTATTTTTTCCCCAAGAATGATAAGCTATACAGTCAGTTCTTTCTTTTAAGCTATAGTTTTTCACTGTATCTTTTCTCTTCTCCAATCCCACTATGTTTTCTAACAGGTTAATGCAGTCTCAGTCACCATTCGTATAGTGGAAAGTAATCAACCTTGCATGAACATCAAATCTTCCTGTTTATGTTCTTTTTATGAAATTTATGGATCGTCATGAACGGCTAACCGACATGTATGAAGCTGACAAATGATGGAGTAGATTAAACATTCCTTATGTAACGTCTCTATATTGAAATATATTGAAGTGTTATAGAACTAATATGATCTTTATAATACCACCAAGAAAGATCATATTTTCCTTAAAATAAGTCTCCATTTACAAGCCACCCAAATATAGGATCAAATTTTTCGTTAAAGACCATTAGAAGCCTTCACACATATTTATGCCACAACTATTTAATATATAAACAACTATTTAGTTTTAACTATATCTTATCACATATAATCTCTCTATACTTAAAATTTTCTGGAAGACAAAAATCATTATCATACATTTCTCTTGCAAATGTAAATCTAAAATACAAATTTTAAAATCATACAAAAAATAATAACATAGATCACAAGTAAAGAATATCCCGCCTGTAGGGCAGGTCGACTCTAGTATTTTATAAACTAAATCGCTAAAATTAAAATCGAAAAGTGAAACGAGTACGTGTGCCCAAATGTTTTCTATTCTCATATTTGAGATTTCTTTTAGTATATTTACTTGTAATTATTTAGGGAAGTTAGTATTTATTTATAAGGTAAATTTCCTATTTTATATATGTAAACCTTGATAAACAAGTTTGATACTTTGTTTAAACAAATATAAAACTATTTATTATACTTTTTAAGATATATTTTATTTCCTCCAAATCTATCATAATCAATTGAAAATGAAAACTATATATAATCTAAACATGAAATAGATGCTCACATGTTTTCTTTGCATACCAACATACATTTGTTGGATACAATTACAAAATATGGTAAAGAGACACACAATCCTCACAATGCAGCAACGATATTTTTGGCGAGACAACATCAAAATGAAACTCAAGCAAAGTATATATATATAAGGTGATGATACATGTTCTAAGCGTTGAAGAAGCGCAGTCTTGAACTGGCGAACACCACGATGACGTGATGTGGGATCAATCTTGCATGCCTTCTCAAACGCATAAAACCGACCTGAGAAAAAAAAAACAACCAAGGAAACTTTTTGAAAAATCTTTTGACCAATGATCAACCACATCATTAGGAAATTTTTACATTAGTTCAACTTACATGAGTAAGCAACACGTGGGCTACTAGCTTCTACTTCATTGGCTAAACGAAGGATTGGTGCAACCTCCACAAGAGACGATGGAACCACTTCACTCTCCAGATTAGCCATTCCTAGCTATCAGCGGTTTGAGATATCTTCTAAAGACCTGACAGGTGTAACCGCAGCAGTTTCGGTTGTGGAAGTTAACAGATGCGGATGATTGCGGTTTTAAACATTTTCTAGAGATTTATACGACTGGTACAGCGGTTAGAAATTGGTGTATTTGCGGAACTTTTATGACTGGTAAACTACCAAACGCAACAGCTGTTAAATAATAAATTAATAATATTTACATTTTATATAATTATAAAAGTATTAAAATCATAATATTATAATAAATATAAAAATTATATTTCTAAAATCATAATATTAAATTTTTCAAAAATTATAAAAATATTTTTGTTTTAAAGTTTTATAATATATATTAAAATATAATATGTATACATTTTACAATTTCTATTATTTCAATTTAAAATTTTTATTGAATATTTTTAGTTTTATTTAACTTTAGTTGGCATGAGATGTGTAAAACACTAACTTTAAAACGAAACCGAGTCACCTAACACCTAACACCTTTTTAAATGTATTGTTGCAACATTTTTATTTCAACCATTCATGGAATGTCAACGACATCACCGATCCATGTTCCAATGTTCTTACGCTATTAATTATTTTTGAGAATGACAAACTTTTCTTACTCTCATGATCGCATTTGAAATGAAATATGAATATTTTCAGTCAACTTTAGGTTTTTTTTTTTTGCAATTCCATTCTTAAAATGAGAGGGTGTTTTTCAAATATGTTCATAAGAAACCAATTAGACCCCTTGATGTGCACATGTCTACTTATAAATAGCTCAATTTTGTTTTTTTTTTTTTTTTGTCATCAACTTAGAAACAGATTCATATCGACTCTGCAAACCACTCTGGTAGTCCCGCATCCATGTGAACAACGAAAGATCGTTGTTTCCTGGCACTTCGTGCTAGACTATCCGCTCTCAAATTCTGTATTCGTGATACATGAATGATCTCTGAGCTGAAGAAACTTTCTTGTAGGATCCTGATGTCTTCCAAATAACTTGCAAAAGCGGGTCATTCTTCTGGTCCTGAAACTATATCTTCACCAATTGAGAACAATCCGTTGCAAACGTGACCCGAAACTGACGTAAGTTTCTCATATACCCTATTGCCTAAAGTAGTGCTTCCACCTCTTAGTGAAGAGGGGAAAGACTAGCCCTAACATTTCTTGCCCCCATCAAACCATCAAAGCCTTCTAAGGTACTATACCAACCTTGTCCTGAAAAAACTTCATTATCTTTCCAAGACCCATCTGTAAAACACCAACGCCCTGTAAAATAGCTCAATTATTATAATAACATTTGCTATATAAATAAAAATATCAAACTAAACTTCTTCTGTTTTACAAAAAGTGTATTTTAGTTTTATTTTACAAAAAGTATTATTTTATCTTTTAATGCAAATTTGTAAATAATATTCTATTTTTAAATTTATTACTTTAATGTTTTAATTGTTGAAAAAACCTTTGTTAACATTAGTAATGGACAAAAAATGAATATTTTTTTGTGAAACAGAGAGAATATTAAAATTAGCTCAACTAAAATGGATTTCGATCATTATGTACAAGGTCCCTAGTTCGAATGACCACTGAAACGAAACTAATATTACATGTTATGGTTTCAGGCTTGAAGAGATTACGGGTTTCGATCCCGAACCTCCTAGTATTAAAAAATAATAATAATAAATTGTTAAAATACTTGATGTTCTAAACCATACACATGATGTTGGATATGATTCCAAAAACATTTAAGATATTACATATTTTGTAAGAAAACTTAGAAAACGGATTTAATCATGTATATATGTACATTAGTGTAAAAGAACAAGACTAAATTATTGTAACCAGTTTTATTTTTATTTTGCTCCGGGTATTTTTTGATTGTTCAAAGAAAGAAATAATGATTTTCTTCTAAACACACACCCAAGGGAGGTTATATGACTACACATGCCAACTAATAATGATGACGTTTTTTAAATCAAGGTTCTCTTTCTTTATCTTGGCTATGAGACTATGTACATTGGTTGTATGTTTTCAACACCCTGTTTTCACTTTACATCATCTTTTCTCTTTACACATCATTTTCTCCTTCTTCCATATCACAATTCAACACATACTCAATTTTTATTCTCTACAATGGTTTTGTTTTAAAAAATTACAACACCATTTCCCACCAATTTTATTCATACTTTTATTTTGTGCTTATGTGATGGCATTTTATAAATAAAAATTATCATTTGAAATTAAATTAATAATTGAAAACTAAAAAAAATTATAAAATAAAATTTCTTTTTTGTTTTTTATTATATTATTTTAATAGCAAAAATATAGCAAAAATATGAGTTTTTTTCCTGTATCCAAATGAAATGAAACAAAACTCTATTTATAGAGTACGAAAAATGATGAATTTTGATATAATATATATATATATATATATAATTATAGTTTTATGAAATAATTGATGTTAAATAATTGAGATGAAAAAAATCTAGAAAATATGAGCATCCAATCAGTTTATTACACTTGTCTTCATTCATCTACTTTCATTAAAATTAAAATCTGAGAGACAAACCTAATATTTTGGTCCAATCAATATTTTCCACGTCATTGAAGATGGACCTATTTTTGTTTTACAATGGTGTTGATAAATTTCAACAACACTGATTTTGCCACATCAGTTTTTTATGTTTTTCAACAAACCATTGCAAGCTTATCAACAGTTGTTAAAATTTATCAACAGTTGATAAAACTACCATTGTAAGTAGTCTTAGAAATAATTCAAGTTGTGTATTTAGAAATAATTCAAGTTGTGTATCTACTTACAGCAAGATTTGGAGTATTTAACCAAGTCGCATTAGTCTAGTGGTAAAGGGTTTACAGCTGTAAGTTCAGTCTTGAGTTCGAGTCACCTTGGTTACTCATGGATATCTTAAGTGGTAAGAAAGCCTAGAATTCTATAGACCTCGTGGTGATTAGTCTTTGGACCAAGCCTGTGGGATCACACCACAGTTAAAAAAAAAGATCTGGAGTATTTTATGGGGATCAATATATCTATACTATTAAAGCATAATCCATACTAGGATTTTGCCCTTGTTTTTTCAAATTATTTACATTCCAATGTCATTAACATTTTTATTTTTTTAATGAATTTTGGATACAATAAATACAACCAATCAGTATCAAGTCTTTTGTGATCAATCAAATATTTTTAAAATACAATAGGATCCACCATACATGGAAATAACAATACTAACTATATTTCGAAACAAAATATCTAGCAAGTTACGATTACGGATATGATACATGTGTTTTCCTAAAACTACCTTTAATCTAAACTTGATTATCCTATTTTTACTATAAATATAGCTTCATCAAACGTTTTCATGAAAAAGAATATTACCCAATAGCTGCTAATATAATGGTGGTGTACTTACGCAGCTATTCCATAACCCAATCGATACCAGCTTTTACATGATTAAGGATTGTGTATTAGTATGCAGACACTTCGTACAACTATATTATGTAAACAATTTTTGATACATCAAAAGATACTATATTATGTACACAGTTTTAGAGGGTGTTATTGGTTTGGATATTTCAGTAGATTTTAAAATACAATTAAAATCTAGTGTTATTGGTTATATAGTTTTAAAATTCATATTCAAATCCATTGTTATTGGTTCTATGATTTTAAAATCTATATTCAAATTCACTGTTATTGGTTCTTAGATTTTAAAATCATGTGTTATTCAATAATAATGATTTGATTAAGGATTTGATTTCAAATTAGATTTGAATGGATTTATGAGTGTTTTTAAGTTAAAAGTACAAATGAGCAAATATTGAGTTCAATCTTGATATTTCGATGGATTTGTATTATTGATGTTCCCAGTATCTTTTTTTTGCCCCAAGTCATACGCATTGAACATGTTCCACTAACAATTATAAACAATCACTATTTAAAAAAGATATGAGATGCTTGCTACGTGAGTAAAAAAAATATAATATATATATATATATGTAAAAACGAACACATAAAAGAAAAAAAAATTGGCATAAACACGTTTGACTTAAAACCACTATGTTCAACATAGGGGTAGGCATGTTATTCGTTAAATTTGATTCGATTTGTTACTCGTTTCAGTTCGATTCAAAAAATTCGGATATCCGTAAGTCTTCGAAGCAAAGAAAATATTAAAAATCACTATCCATTAAAAACGAAGCAAATCAAAAATACTAAAAAAAATTAGAGACGAATATCCGATCTGCTCTGACTTTTATATAAATAGTTATATATTTATAGTTAAATAGAATTTTTAATGTATAATCTTATATAATTTTATTTATAAAATTACTTATAAAAATATAATATGAAGAAAATAATTATAAGATCTTTATAAAAAAACTACAATTCTTCTTAAAACATTTAATTTATAAGAATTTTTTATATATTTTTTAAGAATTTATAAATAAACAGTTTCATTAATGTTTTACTTTATCTTTTATAAGAACAGATTTGTATAATATTTTCAGTTACTTGTATTAAACATAGTGGAAAAAATAACCATAAATATCCGTGAATATTTGCAAATATCCATAAATTTTCCGAATATCCGTAAAAGCGAATATCCGTGTTTTTCCGAAGCAAAGCAAATCGGAAAATTAGATATCCGTGAAGTCCGAAGCAAATCACAAATACTGAAAATACTTTAATATTCGATCCGTGCCCACACCTAGTTCAACATACATTTTTTAGTTGGTTGATCCCGTTTGAAAGTTTGAAAGCTTTCTAATTTAATATTCGTATGTGTCCTTCATAATTTATATATAATCTCTATTACATATTAATAAAAATTACACAAGTACAAACACTTAAAACTCCAAACTAAAATCATGATGAAACACATTTTGTAGTTTTTTAAAAAAAAATTATATTTTGTTACAAATCTGGACTTATTGCAAATCTATTTGACTGATTTATAATAATCCACTTATTTTGATTTTGAAATCTGTATATTTGATTCTAAAATTGAGTTTTTTATTTTAAAATCAATGGATTTATCAAAATTTCTAAATCTACTAAAATAATAGAACCAATAACCCCTACTTAGATGCTATCGGTATGAGCATGGGAGAAGGTAAAGCTATCATTTTCTTTTCTTAATCGCTTTGACTAAATTGATACTCCCTCCGTTCTTAAATATAAGATATTTAGGTAAAAATATACATATTAAAAAATTAACTTTTATCTAGAAAGTAGTATTGAAATTATAAATGAATGATATTCAATCAATTATAAAATAGATTATTAAATATGATTGGCTACACAGTTTTTAATAAAATAAAGGTTACCTAGAAAGATGAAAACATTTTATATATTGGAACATCAAAGTTTTTTAAAACATCCTATATTTAGGAACAGAGGGAGTATTTTTTTTGTAAAGGTTACATATCAAACAAAAAAACATTAATATATGGCTTATTTTTTGAATAATGCATTGGGTTTGAAACCTACAACAACTCATTTATCTAAAAATTATTTTGTGTATTTTCTCAATATCTATTAAAAATCCAATTGTTTAAGTTTATAAATTATATTATATTTAGAGATTTACAAAATTAATATAAAAAAATTACTAATAACAAATAAATTATATAAAAATTACTATTAAATAAAATGTATATTATTAAACTCTTAAAAACTAATTGCTATTAGTATAAATATATAACTTTTTATATTATATCTAACATATATAAATGTAAAAACAACAAAACTGTAAATAAGATTAGATTATCTTATATAGACATACATAATATTCTAATTAACAAATATTTATAAAAATTTAAAAGATAATAAATCCCGCAATTTTAAAACACAGGTCAAAATCTAGTAGTTGCTATTAAAAAAGCTTATCATTCATTGCCTTATGAATATATTAACTCAACAAAAATGGAAAAAAGTTTCTTCATCTCCTTGTCAAACTTAGGTTAAGTTCGTGAGCATGAGTGGCACGGTAAGATATATGGAGCTGCCGAGATTGGGCAATAAAGTCCAGAAGAATATAGTTTATCGATTCATGTTTGATTGCATACATCACGGACAAACAATTGCACTCCTGGCTATTGGAGATAGGTTTTGGACCCCTCAACAAAAGTTTATTGGACAAAGAATTAGGCCTATTTAAAAGAAAGTCACTAAAAATTATATGCTTCATTTTTGTATAAATAAGGATTAAGTTTGTCGTGAACTAAGTTTTTCGAAATTGATAAAATATTACTTGCGGTCTACCATATCACAAAAGAGGTTAAATAAGTTGGATATATTATTAATTAACATATATATGACTGAAATACTTGACTATATAAGTTTAACGGATAAATTTTGCAGGAAAAATGCAAATTAAAGGACATATATTTCAATAATATGTGTCTTAAATAACTAGTTTTTCATAAATAATATACTGAATTTGATTTTTGTGAAGTTTTTTATATTGTTTTATTATTTTGATAAAATGTATAAGAACATATTGAATATGTATAAGAACATAAATTTTTAAATTTGGCTTGGGCAGTATAAAACGTAATACCAGCATAATAAATTTGTAATACGTAACAACAATAGAACTTATTTTTGATAAATAACAATACAGAACTTGATTAAGAATATATTTTTAAAGATTTAAACTATAGTTATTTTGTTGTTATTATTAAATATGCTGTTATTAACTTAGTATTAGAGTCGTTAGTTATAGGTTCTCTTCTTTTTTAATTAAAAGAAACTGTTTACATCATTTTCAATATTTTATCAAATGTATCATTGACGTCATCATTCCTCCTCCATCGTTGGATAGAAAATAGTCGGCCGAGAGCAAAAGTAGAGAAGCATCTAAGTTCCTCAGCCGTCTGACAAAAGAAATCAGCATCAGCTCGCATAGGCCACCCTAACCGAAAGCACCGAACTGACCTATAAGTTGAAAAAACAAGGAGATTCAATCATGACGAACTTTAAATGAACATTTTAGAAGATTACAAGATAATCATATGCATTGTACCAAAAATACTCATTAAAGTCGTCATAGTGTCTCCTCTCAGAATGCTTCAACTTTCCTCCTCTACTTCTCTTTGCTTCCTACAGTACATGAATATGGTGATGAAAAATAGAGGAAATGACAGCAAAAGAAGACAAAATGGTCAAGACCGAAGAACCAAAGCAAGCAACCTTAGCTACTGTCTTGTCAATAGGAGTGATTACTTTCTGCATGAAAGCTTCATCTTCACCACCATATGCCGGTTTTATTCGCTCCCCTGTCATTGAACTAACACTCCCAGCCAATATCCCGTACAGTTCAAAAGCCATCTAAACAAATTTAGAAGACAAACAAACTCATAAAGACATCCCTAACGTAAATATAAAATATATATTACTAAGTTCTCGATGTCGCAATATAATTAATTTTTTTCCTATCTCCACCATGTGAATTTTTCAAATACTACTCGCTAATAATCAACGATGGATATGGTTTACTTCCTCGCTCTTATATATTACGTTTTCAGCTCTCCAGAGTTTACTAATCGATAACTATGTCTATGTAGTAGATCACCAAGAATTGAACTCACATTCTCTTCTCGAAATTCAAAATAATGTTTCACTTTCAGGCAAACCACATAGAGGAGAAACTGAAGACATACATGGTGATATATGTAGCAAAGGCACGCTGGCATGAATCTTAGGTTTGCAGCCTCTCCCCATATTAAAAGATAGAGACATATATATAGCAGTTTCCGCTGCTGAACCTCTTGTTGAATCACCGGCATCCTACAGAACAATAGAGATGAACAGGTAAGGAAACCTCAAAGCCTTACATCTCTTTTCTATGTTTTTAAGAAAGAAAAAAATGAAAACACAAAATGAAACGTTACAAGGAGAATCCTCACCAGAGGCTGCTTTTCCGACCCAAACACTTGCACCACTTTTTGTAGTTTTTGAAAAGTTTCTTCATCACAATACTCAATGCGTAATCATCCAACTAAAGGCAGACATAGTAAATAAGACCGTTAATGCAAATAGACGAGGCATGAGTTGAAAACTGTGAATTGAAGTTCAAAAGAAAACATACCTTTGGTTGTTGTTCAGGTTTCGGAAACTGTCGAATTTGTACATTAGTAAGTAACAAAATCAAGTTCTCTCTTTGATTAGCAACATTATCTTTCTGTCATTTAAAGGTTTGGATCACAATCAGCACTCAATCAACAAAAAAAAATACAGGATATTCACTAGTATCACCTGAAAACCAAACATGGTTTGAAGCCAGTCTAGCATATCTTCATCGAGTTTCTTCTTGTGGCCTGCTTGCCATGGTAGACCCCTAGTGTTACGAAGTGCAATAACTGTGGCTTGTATCTGTAGAACAGTGTGAAAGTGTTTATTTTTCTGACTCAGAACACGACTAAACATAAATGGATATGCTTATTTGGTTAACCTTAGGAAATCTCGTTATAGCCTGATTTTGACTATCGGGGTCATGGGGAAGATTGTTGTAAGGCACGTCGAATTGGATTATTTCTTCAAACTTTGTGTGGGCTTTTAGAAACTACCAGCAAGGAAAAAGATGAACAGAAACAAGTGAGCCAAGAATATCGTGACCATATTCATGAGATAACAAGATTTCATCCATGAAATCATGGCTAAAGATCTGCGTAAGAACAGAAGTACGAGACACAATACTACCTCATCAGGCACTTCCACATCTTCAGTCTGATTAACAGCCTTCATGACTTCAAAGAGAACAGAAGCAGTTTGATATTCCTTTGTAAGTTGAGCACTACAAGGCAAAAAAAAACATTTTTGTTTTATGAATGAAAACACATATAAAATATAGAGATAAAACACCGATCCGAGCAAACAGTTCCATCAAACACAAACCGGTCAGCTTTGTGCAAAGCCTGGATGTATTTCTTGAAGTAGTGTTGATAGAAACTCTGCATTTCTCGTGCGTCACTCTTCTGCCTTCCTGCAAGAGTTGTTTCATCCTCCTGCACAAGTTCAAGAAAATAAAGTACACTAACACATAATCCCCATGCAGCAAGAATTTTATGTGCAAGCCAACAGTAAAGTAAATGAAGTGATGATACATGTTCTAAGCGCCGAAGAAGCGCAGTCTTGAACCGGCGAACACCACGACCACTTGATGTGGGATCAAGCTTGCATGCCTTCTCAAACGCATAAAAACGACCTAAAACAGCCAATGATTTTTGTTTACAATATCATTTGAGATGATCAAATCAATAGGGGACTTTTACATTATTTCAACTCACATAAATAAGCAACACGAGGGTTACTAGCTTCTACTTCATTGGCTACACGGAGGATCGGAGCAATCTCCACAAGTGACGATGGCACCACTTCACTGTCCAGAGTTGCCATTCCAAGTTTACCAGCAGTTTCAGACATCTTCTAAATCCTCAAAAAAACGAAAGATGAAGACTTCTTCAAATTTAAAGAGTTTTTACATCACCATCAAGAACAAACTTAAAAGAAAAATATGAGATAAAACAAAAGAGTTATATAATCATAAGCTCATGAAGGAGAAACGAGATAGAGACTGCCATTAAATAGCCGATCCGAATTGAAAAAAAAAATACATGGATTGCTTAATTTCGAAGTAAGATGAGATTCACTCCAAATAATAAATCAATATCATGGAAAAAGAAACCATGAATGCTAAAAGGTTGCATTTATTAGTTAAAAGAAAAAGGTTTCGAACGTATGAAAATAAAGTTAGTATATATGAGACGTGGAAAGCACAAACTTTACGTCTAAACCGAGTCACCCAAAACCTTTAATGGGCAGCTTAGGATAATATCATATCCGATATCTATGGGATTTAGGTCTATCTTGTATTTCTATTCCTAGACAGATTATGCTACATATGTTGTATATATACAGACTTTGGTTGATGAATAAGAGTACACGATTACGTTAATACAACATCATTATATGGCTCAGAGCCAGGTTAAAGAAAATCATGTACTCGATTAGTTAGTGAAAAGAAGAACATATTAACCTTTGAATGAACGCGAGAAGGACAAAATAAACGGATGGTCAAACTGTGATCGAAGAAGAACATAACGACGTCAAAGATATGAGAGAAGACAGACAGGCGCTTGGCTTTTTAATTCATTTCAATGTATTATTGCGGCAATTTTATATTTTTGACCAATCATGGAATATCAACGACATCACCGATCCATGCATGTTCCAATGTTCTTACGCTATCGGAGTTATATCTTTGAGAATGACAAACTTTTCTTATTCTCACAACCTTCTTATTCAGCTTTTCGTTTTTTTTTTTAAACATATCGGCCACCATACATTGATGTTGGACAAATCCAGAAAACATTTAAGATTCTTCAAGGAAGACTTAGAAAACGGATTTAATCATGCAGATATGTAACTATGATGCAAATAGTGTTTAAGACTAAAGTTTATTGTAACCAGTTCTATTTTTATTTTCGTCTGGGTAAAGGTATATTACTCATGCCAACTAAGAGCATCATCAATCATGAGAACAAAGAACTTCTTAACAATAAATCCTAATATTTAATGCATTGTCAAATGAAAAGGAGACAAATTGAAAGTCTTTTTTAAACGTGTATAATTATGCTATTACAAATCGAAAGTCCATCAAAATGTTTTTTAAGTCTTTCAACCAAACTTTTTTTTCCTTCTCTATCTTCTATTTCGGGAAATTAGGCCATATAACTATAAAAAAATTATAATTGACCAAATGCACTACAACACATAAGCTAGAATATTGTGTATATTTTATGTAATATTACATTTATCACCCTTGATCAATTAAAACCCGTTAGATCACATGTATATTTCTAATTTTGTTGTGAATTTAACGAGAGAAAATGATTACTTTATTCATAACATAGAGATTCTTTATATACAAGTTACAAATAGACCATCATAAGATAAATGGAAAGATAATTATTTCTAATCTAATTAGGAAAAGGAAAAACACAAAGACATAAGGAAAAGGAAAGTGACCGTCTCTCTCTCTCCAATGGGCCGGCCGGCTGGTTTCTGGTTGGGCCAAGGTTATGAGCCGTCAACCATACAGGATTCGTAATATGCTTAATGTTGTCTCATTAAAACCTTACCAGGAAAACCCAGTGGGACAAAACCATGGTGAAGGAAAAAGAGTACAACACATATTACTCCCCCTGATAAATGCATCACTGAAGGTTGTTGTTGAAATAGTTCTGCTGAATTGTAACTTGAATAATCTTGTAATGCTTGGACATCTCATGTCTTTTGGAACTTCGTTAGACAATACGTGCATCTTTGCTGTCGATTACCCCACGTTCTGGTCGGACGGGTTGAGTTATGTTCCTAGACCAACTATCCTCACGGGTACTCTCTTTGCCATCATGATTGGTGCTGATGCTGTGGTAATAGATCACTCGTGGCTTCTCGTTGATTATGAACGTGGTGACCTTCCTTTCTCCTTGCTGTAGGCCATGCCACATACTTGATCGGATATGTTAGATTATGGTCCTCGACCAAAACATACTCCTGGTCACCATCTCTGACCATTATGGTCCTACTTTGCACACTTTTGATGGCGCCTCATGACCTTCATTTCCGTGGACCACACCACGCAATGAAACATATATGTTAGGTCACGGGTCTTGTTCACACACGCCAACAACTTGCCCATGAATGGCTAAGATATTGTAGCCTGATGTTACTTTAATGACATGGCTCAGTTGTGATGCTGCAATGATATGGTTGGCGTGCTGTGATAATGTTATTGCAATGTCCTTATACATTGCTGTTGGTTCCTTAGGATCTTTCATTCTTTTATGGATGTATATATATAGCAGTCCCACGTGCTTTGTTTGGATAGACCTTGACCACACGTGCTTATGTATTGCCACATGATGACTGATCTTTCTTTTCCATTAGCCATACCACAATCTGGTCAGTTCATGTTGACATATCGACCAACCACAAATATATACAAACTTTCTTGACTAATGTTGCAGCGATGGTTTATAACCTGTTTGAACCAATTAACCTTTCTTTGGGCTGGTTAGTATAAAACAAACACAAAGAATTCAAATTTCTTTGATACATGGACTAATTTGGATCGTTCTTACAGAACTCTTTACTAAGTATTCACTTAGTCATGCAGCTTCTTTGTTTCAGTCCATAAATCAGCTTAGTACAATGCTGTCCTTTCTTTATCTTTGAGCTCAATACCTTTTGGTACCTTTATTATTATTATCCAGTGGACCATATACAGCTTACTACATTCTTTATATGTTAATCTAATTTCTTTCTTATGACCAGACCTTATCAATTCGAAATATGTAGTAGCATCCACCACATGAGAGTATATCTCCTCATAGTCTATTCCTGGTCTCTGTGAGAATCCTTGTGTAACAAACCATGCTTGAATGCTGTAAGTAGAACCATGAACAACTTAGACCACGTGATCATGTTCTATATCTCACGATTTTCTTTCCCTCACAAGACCCATTTATATCCACTGGTTTATCATAGGGCGTCCTTATATGTATGTCCAATACGCCTCTCTTTCTTTAGATACTTTAACCCCACGTTCCTTCTAAACTATTCTGATCTTACGAGTACTCTTTCGTGGGTTCATGATCCTCGCTTATATCTTTATATTCAAGTGCTACTTTCTTGTGCATCCTTATATGAATATATCATCTATGTGTCGACACTCTTATGTGGTTCCATGGTGTTCCAGACATGATCTAATCGATTTGAGATTATTATCTAGGACCTTTATTACCTTGCAGCTTGGCGTCCCAAGCTACATGGTTTGGTACCTTAGATGTTCAGCTGGCCAGCCTTATCTCGATGTCTGGTTTCCTCTGAACTCGGATTTGTCATCATTTTATGCACCTTTCTCTTTTCTTTCCGAGGATTCTTATCTTATGGAACTTATTGGTCTATCATGTATAGATCATGTAGCAACTTGACTATGTCTCTTTAAGACATCAATCTCGTTTGGTGCTAAGCTGGTATGACTTAGTCATTCTTTTCTTTTCGGGTCAATATGTATGGCATCTGATTAGCTAGCTTTGTAATTATCTCTTTCTTTTCTTTGGACGTCTATATATATGCTTTTGGTCCGAGGATCTTGCCAAGACAATGATGGTTAATTCCATTCTTTTACTCTCTTTTTTCACCAGCTTATTACTTTCTCCCCCTGATGTTGGATAGTCAGATTCATTTTCTCATGCAATCTGTGTTCCTGGCCACTGAATAGATCACCCATGTTTGGCTCAAGGTATTTTAAACTTGTAGGAGAAAACATATTCATATCCAACATATACTCTCATCCTCTTATGAGGTTCCATCTTAGACGGCACATATGTCTGTGGTGGTTTATTCAAAATCTCTTAAGATGGTATATGTCTGGCTCATGACCCGTTATCAATCTGAGATGGGAATATCTATGCTCACTTATATGGCATGATGCGTTATCAACTCATATGCATGTAAAACGTATGTCCCTAAGCTTTAGGCTGGACGTTTAGAACCTTATAGATAATGGCTTATGTGTTTTATAAAAGGGTCCAGCCAAGCCTTTTATAGTATGATTCCGGACCACGGTTTGTCCTCACTCCCCTTCATGAACATACTAGATGCTTGGGACATTATACCCTAATGAGTTTCCCTTGTGTTCATGCTACACACGTGAGATTCTATGGGATAACTCTTTATGCCCTTTCCAATATCAATTTCGCATCATGTTTTAAACCAGGATGGCCAATCCGGTCATGCCATAAAGTGTTAATTTCGTGGATAAACCATACTGGTTACCATGGCTTTTGCCTCTATCATACTGATCTGGGCATAGTAAAGATCAGTAGAGAATGCAGGTATAATTTTGACAACTTTTCTATGGCCTTGGGCGATTTTTCAAATCTGAAGGAACTATTGTTTCTTTTGCCCATTGTTTCAATATGGAAACCATTCTTATATCTTTATATCTTAATAGGCTTCTCTTGGGTGAATATAAATCATGCCCTTTAGGCAATGATACAATGCCCTGGCCGTGGTCCTTTATTGGACTTACTATACTTTGTAATTTAAACTTATTATTGGTGTTTTTAATAATGAAAATCATTCATTTTATCAAGCAAAAATCAGACAAGATAATAGCAATAAGATAAACTCAAAGAAACACTAGTATTTAAAAGAAGCCGTAAATATCAAAGTAAAACAAAACAAATGCCAAATCGGAAACACAAAACACAAAATCAGAATGTCAAAATCTCATTCTTTTTAGGCATTAGTCAAGCCGGCAACTCCCTTTATTACTTTGGACGTGGCTTCTTTGGATTCCTCCTTATCTTCTTCAGCCTTATTGGTTTCAGGAGGTCTCATCTCACTGGTTTTCTTTAGCAAATCATTATTCTTCTCAGTTAGTAATAGGCATGAGAGTAGATCAGTATAGGTGGTGAAACCTCTTTCTCTATAGATATGTTGTAACAACGGATCCCTTGGACCGGCTGTGAGGAAGGTCTTTTCCAGTAAATCTCCCTCTGTTACCTCTTCACCATTGCAATTTAGAAACGATTTTGGATAGAGCTAAGTGGTATTCATCCACGGATCTAAAATCCTGGAATCTGAGATTCATCCACTCATGCTTAGCCTTTGGTAATAATACTATTTCATATCTGGATTTTAACTCTGTCCAAAGGTCTAGAGGGTTCTCAATATTTAGATACTGATCTCTGAGATCCTCAGTGAGATGGTGGCGAATAATCGTTATTGCCTTATATTTATCACTTTCAGTTGCATAATCGCCCTTGATGATACATCTGCCAAGTCCTCTTAACTTCAGGACAATCGCAGTGTTCATTGCCCATCCTAAATAATTATCTCCAGAGAGATTTAGGGCAGTATAATCCAAATTGTTGATTTTTGACATCTGAAACATATAATTTATGATTTAGAAATTTCTAAACAAGATATTTCTAATCAAGTATGCATTCGGAAAATTTAAATATGCATGCCATTCGGCCAGTATGATAATGATGCATACGGCCAGTGATAATATGATGCATGCCATGCAATCAAATATGAGAATGATACGATTTTATCAAAACCGGTTTTATTAAACACCTTAGCAAATGATTTCTAAAGTGATCATGAAAGCATGGAGCATCATATGATTCATTCTAACACCTTAACTGATCTTGTTTTATTTACCTTAGCACCTTAGCAATATGCAAGCTATACAGTTTAATCAAACAAGCATTATGCAATCTTATTATCAACCTAAGCGGTTTATATGAGTTTATAATGCAATCGTTTAATCACCTTAGCAAGATGGTTTCTAAGTGATTAGGAATCATGAAATCTCAAACAAGTCATTTAATTCAAACAACCAAATTCGGAATGAGATCCTAGGAAACGATTTCTAGGTATTCATGATGCAATCGGTTCTATCCAAACAATCAATCAATTCAATTTTTAATCATCCTAACAAAATAGTTTCTAGGTGATAATTCAACCAAGTTTGGATTTGAATATTTAAAAAAGTCATGATCAGGTTCGGATTAATGCAAAACAATTAATCTAGCAACAATCCAAATCAGATTCGGATTCAAAATATTTTAACCTCAATCAATATGAAACAATACGAATTCATTCAAGCAATATCAATCAATCAAACAATCTATTTTTTTAGGGTTTTGAATTGTTCCATGCATGGTATGCGGCTTGCATCCATGCGGTTTAGGGTTTGATGTTTTTAGGGATTTAGATTGATCAATAGATCAAGGAAATTTAAAGCACACGAAATGATCATTAGATCATGGGTTTTGAGATTCAAAACCATTATGGTTTCGATTTTAATTGTTAAAACAATCTCGATATGGAATATGGAATAATATGTGCTTCTAGCAACCTAATAACCATTGATCTATCAACCTAACAGGAAACTAACCAAAACCTAGTTCCACAATTTAGGGTTTCTATTATCCTAGATAGGGTTCATCAAATTTTAATTTGTTCAAATCTTTATCAATCAACTGGATTCAATATGGGTTTTCTTTTAGGGTTTCGATTTTACCTCTTTTTAAGGTTGGTTTATCGGACCACCAAGAATAGGAGAACCTTGAGCTGGAACGCGGTCTGGAACAAGCTGGAACGCGGCCTGGAATAAGCTTGAACGCGGCCTGGAACAAGCTGGAACGCGGCCTGGAACGCGGCCTGGAACGAGCTGGAACGGATCGTCTATCGGCTGATCGGAACGCCTCTCGGACTGTCGGACTGGTCTGATCGAATGATCGGATGAACGGATGAACTGATCGGATGGGAAAATCAGAATCGGAAAGAAAGAAAAAAGGAAAGAGGGGTTTATGATCGGCGGCTAGGTCTTTAGGGTTTAGAGATCGATTTTGAGCTTTAGGGTTTTAGGGAGCAATTCGTGCTGATAACGTGTTGTGAATTGAATGAGAGAAAATGATTACTTTATTCATAACATAGAGGTTCCTTATATACAAGTTACAAATAGACCGTCATAAGATAAATGGAAAGATAACTATTCCTAATCCAACTAGGAAAAGAAAAAACACAAAGACATAAGGAAAAGGAAAGTGGCCGTCTGTCTCTCTCTTCAATGAACCGGCCGGCTGGTTTCTGGTCGGGCCAAGATTATGGACCGTCCATCACTTAGTTTATAATAAATTTTTCTTTTTCTTTAATTTCCTTTTTTTTTCACCTCTTTCATTTTATTTGATATGTATCTTTTAAACCGAATATAATTCAATCAAATAATTATGTAAATAAAAACACACATGTTTTTCAACATATGTGAAAACTTAAATTTTTTTAAAAAATGGATAGAAATTTTTTGAAATATAGACAGCTTTTAGTTAATAGGAATGTCAAATTCTATTCTATATTAATTTTATAGAATAACATGTTTTTATAAAAAAAATTATAATAACTATTTTGTTGTGTTCTATTCAATTTAGGAACCTTTCTATTTAATAAAATTAGTGTGAATCGCTTGTTCTATACTATCTGTTTAATAAATTCTATATAGAATAACATAGCATTTCTATACATCACGTGTTGTAAAAATTTCACACACGGAATTGGAGTCATCTGTTTTCAAGCCAAATTTTCACATCTAACATGCTACTTTTTTTTTCTTTTTTTTTTTTTTGCAAACAACATGCTACTTTATTACATAGTAATTTTCTTAATATTTTCCCGCTATTGTGATTTCATTAACTCACCCTCTGTTTTTTCATTTTATTGTTTGAAAAATTCATCAAGATATTATCTAAGAGTATCTCCAATGTAAAACTCCATTTTTTCCTGCAAAATAGAGTAAAAGTAATTATGGAGTAAAAATTTTCCAACCCTACTCCATTTTTCACTCCATGATGAAATAATGAACAAACAAAAAATAGATTACTCCATTTATGGAGTAAATTTCATTATGGAGTAAATTTTATTATGGAATGAAATATGAAGTAAGGTTGGAACATTTTTTACTCTATACTCACTTTTACTCCATTTTGGAAAAAAAAATAGAGTAGGAATGGAGATTCCATAATACACATGCTCAATAACGATGGTCATTTTCTAGACCAGGTTCTTTTTCTTGATCTTGACTATTAAAAATAATTCAATATGGGTATTCACTTACACCAAGGTCTGGAGTTTTATGACAGGGGTGGATGTGGAACGGATATTCAAAATATTGAAAGTATTAGTGATCAGTTCTACCTAAATTAATAATTCTTTTATTTGGATATTCGTTGTTCATATATCCATAAAATCTATAATATTTACCAATATTTAATTAGATCCAGAATATTAATAAATATTTTTTAAAAAAATATATATATATATATATAATAATACTCCATAATTATTTATTTTAAAACTGTAGTAACTAAATAATCAATTGAATGAATAAAATATTTTAAACATTATATAAATTTAGTAACTATGTAATATATATATATATATATATATATATATATATATATTCGGATTGGATATCCGTTGAAAAGATATTAGTGTTTATTTATTTGCTTCGTCTTTTCACAGATATAAAAATTAATATTTTTCTTGCTCATAACGATACATATATCTAAATATTTTAGATCGAATCAAAATAAATAAAAAATCGAATTAACTTTATGAGTATTTTATCCACAATTATTCTATGGGTGATCACTCGGTGCTATTAAAAGCTTGTAATTCATTGCCATTCGAATATATCAAATCAACAAAAATTGGAAAAAGGTTTCTTCATCTCCGTGCTGTGGTTTGCATCATCAAAAGGTTATTCTAAATGCTTCATAATAATTGATTGGATAATAAAACATTATGCTAATATTATGCCTGTCAAAGACTAACTTCATGAACATGAATGGCATCGCTTAGATATATGGACCTTCCAAGATTGGCGTTAAGACCCAATACTGAAATAATGGAGGGCGTCCACAATAATATAGTTGTTGCCACACATTCCGGCAACAACTTTGTGCCAAATAAGAAGTGAAAAATTTTCTTGATTTATAATTTGTCCTACAATTATTTAGAAAATATTTTTTCATTGATATAAATTTTATATACTTCACTGCCCATATTTATTTGTGCGGATACCAAAAAGCTTATATACTATGAGACAATAGATTTAAAAGGTACATAAAATGGTATGGCATATGAGAAAAAAGATAAAAATTAAACATACATTTTCATGAATCTATTATACTAGACCCAATGAGAAATTCAAGAAAGTGAAATAAAAAGACACGATTCCTTTTTCATCTTAGAGGAAACCAACGTTCTTGAAACTGAGATTGATACGAAACCATGAAGAAGAGGAAGACAAGCATGAATGCCACTCCCCACGGCGTTCCTCCAGCTCTATACAAAGACTCTCTTTCGTTCAGAGGTATCAATGACGTCATCATCCCTCCTCCTTCACCGTTGGATAGAAAATGAACGGCCAAGAGCAGCAGCAGAGGAGAAGCCATGAGAGCAAGCTTGAGCTGGTCCGTAAAACCTTCTATAACTGGCTCGTAACTCGCATACCATGAAATCGTTACGAACATTAAGAGGATGAGGACGAAGACGCAGAGATGTAGTGGAACTGGAGGGCTTCCCATGGCTTATCTCTTTCCTTATATTCTTGGGTGTTTGCTTTCTTTTCTTTTCTTGTGACTTCTGAGTTTTTTGGAGATTTAGATTTCAAAGCTGTGGATGTTTGAGTTTTGAGGTTTTGATAAAGAAGTTGACGGATGAGTTCGTTTTATAAAGGGAAATTGACTGTTTGGCTTGCTTAGGATCCTACAATACTGTGTTTAACTTTATGCACATTGTACCATCTGGCATCTGATATAGTATTATTTAAAGTTACACTTACGCTTGCGAAGCAAACTGAATCAACCGACTGTTAACCGACATTGCCATGACAAACGATAAAGTAACTAGACCGAACCGAATCAAACCAACTAAGTTAGTCAGATAATTTATTACTTTACGTATTAGTTGTGTATGTACACCACAAAATAAAGTAGATGAAAAGAGCTGATTTGGCACTTTAATTAAAGATTCTTGCTTTTGACGGTGCAATAAAAAGGTTCCTTAGCAAGGTCGGTGAAGCCATGCATCTCCGGTTTTATTGGTAAAAAAGCTATCCAATGAAATCCCGCCATGTAACTCCGACCCTTTCCTTACGTCTGAGGTCTCCTGATACTTTCTCATTTATTTATTCTCCATGCCCATGTTGTATATTGAATATTTTTTCTTTTTGAAAATAATATATTGAATAAACTGCATTCAGTATGACAGTAATTAACTATTAGTAATTCGTAATACAATAGAACTTCATGAATATATTTCAAAATTTAATGTTTTAACTATAGTTATTTTGTCAGAATTATTAAAAGAATGCCGCTTTTCCAAAAAAAAAAGAATATTAAAAGAAGTTGTTATATAATGTTATTATATGTTATCTTCTTACGAAATGAGGCATCAAATTTGGAGGTTAGGTATACAGTTACCACGCGTCGTCAGATTCCATAATAGAAAATTATATGTAATCTGGAATGACCATACATAAACTTTATCAATGAAAGAGAAACTGCATCGAGTTGAAAAAGGAAAAACAAAAACTGTGCTGTATATAATACTCGGCTTAATCAAAATGAGTATCCGACTTTATGGCCATGTATATACTATATCATATATCAAATATTAGATGGATAACAAGTAATAGTGCTCAACCTATATATGACAATATAAAATATTATATGTAAAATGAAAGACTTTATGGCCATGTATATACTATATCATATATCAAATATTAGATGGATAACAAGTAATAGTGCTCAACCTATATATGACAATATAAAATATTATATGTAAAATGAAAGACTATTTGATTCACAAGGAAATTAGTTACATATAATTAATACTTGGAAAATTAACAGATCTTGCAATTATTTTAGTGGTGAAGAACAGAGAGGAATGGAGTCGCAGTCAGCCAGCGTCAGTTATATCGTTCATCTATGTCACAATGTGTCATTCAACCACCTAGAATATTTATATGGTATCTTTAGCTAGCCTTGACATCTATTTTACATTTTCCCACTTGAGATTTGAAAGTAGCAAGTGGAACATACAAACAGAAACTCTTAATCCTTAGAGCCATATTTTGCTTGTGTCATCATGTTTTGTTTTGTTTCTTCAAATAATATTAGGATTGTAAAACTACCAAAATATTTAAAGTTACAATCATAAACCTAATGTCCACCTACAACCGTCAGTCTGCAAAGATTTATGTTAGATTCTGGTTTATGTAATTCCAAACTTAAAATAAATCGGTGATAAATGGATTGGTCATAATTTTTTATATATTTCTTAAATTTCTGATGTGAGTATAGTATCCTTCTTCAAGATGACGGTTCTTATCAGCCAGAAATCTCAAAATTTTAAAATATTCAGATTCGATCGAATAAGTTTTTAGTACGACAGTTATATCCGATCGAGAGAGTCAAATATTAATTAAGTTTAGCGTATTTAGGATTTTTTTCAGATACCATGTTATATTCATGTTTATTATGAGCTTACAACTTAAAACAAATTGGTTTTAATAAGGAAACTTATAATAAGCTCGATTCTAACAATTTACTACAGCAACCCGAAGATCTCAAAGAAAGATTTCAATAGTCAGACAAATATATATCTAAAAGAAAAACATTTAACAAGCGCTCAAAAAGAAAAAAAAAAAACTGATGTAATGAGATTTTTAGACCATTCTAAACCATGAAGTTTTCAACAATGTTTTCGTAATTTAAATAATAAAATAAATAGAAATATAAGAAATTGAAAAATAAATAGAAATATAAGAAATCGAAGAGAGATACATTTTTGCATACGAGAAATTCAACAAAAAAAACTGGAAAATTTGTTTGCACTGTGTCACTTTATGCTGTTGGTTATTCTCTTATAATTGTTTAAAAATTAATTATTAAATTATACTATATTATTGTTAAATGTTGAGAAACCTTTGTTGAGAAATTTGTGGTAGCTTATGCTTAGCAAAAGAGAAAAAACATGCAATGATATTCAAAACCAAAAGGTGACATTCTCAGAGTTCAAAACAAATATGCCAACAGCATATATGCACATCAGTAATACGTACGTACGCGAAACATTTCTAAACTAAATATACGTATTAGGCACATGAACATACGTATATACACATTCGAAATCATGTTTTAAATCGCAAGGCCGATGTTTTACGGTCACGTTTGGCCTTCATCAAACCGCTCAAGACCTTAACATATCGACCCATCATACCTTTGAATTTTACACCATTTTCCCCACCTTGCTTCTTGACCACCACTTGCATCGTCTGCTTAATCCCTTCGTCTTCTCCGAAATGTTGACCTAGAGAGTTCTTGTTTTTAACATTAGCTTCTTCATTCGATTCTTGCTCGCTTTTCATCAGATTGTTCAAACTTATCTTACGATCAGTCTCTAGGTCTTTGTCTTGCTCTTGTTCTTTATCTTGTTGTGCGCTTTGCGTGGACAAGTCTTGGTGTTGCATCTCGCTGACGAGACATGACGACCATGGTTTTCGGGTTCTTCTCGACATGCTCAGATCAAACCGTGGTTTGATCTGATTAATTATTACTTCACTTCCCATGTTTATCGTACAGAAAGATAATCTATTTCTCATGAGGAGACAACTATATATGAGGAGTAGCTAGGAGTAGTTGTTGGTCCATTTATTTTCCTTTTAAAATTAAATTGCTTGTCTATTTTACTCTGATTTCTACCGCAAGAGATGAGGTCGGTGAGTTTTGAGGTTAGTTTGCTTTATTAATAAATAAAGAAATGATTTCGATTTTGACACATATGTTTAGTCTGTAATCTAGCTACATCATCATATTTCCGATTGATTGCCTACTAATTAATATGCATAAACAAAACACGATATGGATATCATTTGAATATAACTGTAAACTTAATTTGATAGTAATATAGTATATATTCACTGAGTTACAAGTATACGAAGAGAAGAGAAACCACTCTAAATCATATCCTATATGATCTTAATCTCTTGTCTGAAATTTCCAATACAAAAAGAAAATGACGGAAGAAGAGTGGTTAGAGAGAGATATCAATATGAAAGGTAGAATCAAAGCAACTTCACAAGTTTATAAGAAGTTTGGTTTGACAGGAGACCCAATAAACAAGTTGGAGTGTCAACACAAACAGAAGTGAATGACCATTGATCGGCCACTTCATTTGTGCCCCCTATTTCAAGCATCGCCATGAGTTTGACATGTTATCATTTTTTTTATTTTTTTTTTTTATTTTTTTTGAAAAAAATTAATTATACTCAAGTTTCGTGTGTGTTTTTAATTTTATTTTTGTTCAACCGTGATATTGAGAATAATTAATATTAAGGGTTGGAAACCTAAAAAGTACACATATACCTTCCTCCATAATGCGAGTAGAGTTACAATTTTAGAGACCCCTAAATCTACTAATCCTCAGAATACAACACAAAAATAAGACAAACATAAAGATAGCTAGAGGTGAGAAATCCTTCACTTGTTGTCATATTCATATGAACAAGAAAAACTTGATCCAAAGTGTTAAGAATATTTTTTAGATCTTAAAACCCAAGTAAAAAGTAAAAAAAAAAACTTGGTTTTATAGAGAATACAAACTAAACATGTTAATCCAAAAATAGGGTCAACATGGGTCAAGTTTGGTCAAAATGTAAATATTGACTTTTATGGTAATCCAACGGTCACTGCTCACCCGTTGGGAATAAGTGCTGCTGGGCGCTGGATTATCGGATTTTTTTGGCAATGATTGGTATATATGTTGATTAATTCGGTCATAACTTTGGGGTATATTTCCAAATTATTTTAAACTACTTTCATTCGATAGATAACCTTATGAAAATTTTATCCTGGGAGACAGAATCTGAGTTATTAATTTCACTAAAGTATATGTATATGACACACTTTATCCAAACAATTTTTTTAAAAAAATTCTTAAATCGACAAAAGACTCACAAAGTGAACGTAATATATTTTTCCCTCGTCATCTTCTCGATCTAGAACAAACATAATATTTTAAAAACAATTAATCTAATTCACTTCTTCTTTAACTCGAGCAATCTCTCACGAACCAAAGTCTATTTTCTTTCACTATGTTTCCACTTTCTCGATCTAGTAATTGGGTCGCCTAATTTTTTTCTAATCAAGAATCTGATTTATCAATTGCAACTTGTGTTCGCATCCGCCGCTTTGCTTTGATATCAATCTCCAACATGGAAAGTTAGTTTTTGATTTCACAAGCAACTACATAAGTCCAATTATCGGCCTAAGATAAAAGTCGTTTTTTTTTAAATATAATTTTGTAGAAAAACGGTGCGGTAGACATTATGAGACAGAGACGTCTTGTGGTCTTGTGGATGAGCATTTGGTGGAAGGAAGATTGGTGAATGGGAGTTGCGTGGATTGGAGATTTGTGGACGAGAGTTTTGTGGATGGTGACCAACAGGAAAAACATCACAAAGCCTTTGATTATCTCAAACTCATGTATATCTGGTAACACATGAGGGATGGAGGTATATTTAACCTTGGATAGATCTGAAAGTGATTGTTGGAAAATTTGTTTGTTGCAAACAACACATGAGTTTCGATGTGTAGAAGATGGATGGACATATGTTTTGTGGACAAGAGATCGGTGGATAGGATCGTGGTGGACATGAGATACTTGGACAACAGCTCTGTGGATACAAGGGGGTTTTAATTCCAGTTGCAAAATCCATGCTATCTGGTGGCCAATAAGTCAGCGCATCACCATACTCTGCTTCCGCAAGCCTAAACTCACAAAGCACACGACTTTCAAGATCTTCCATGGATATTTCTTCTTGTACCGGTATCATCCTAGCCTACATATTCTATGTCCATCAAGTCTCTTTTTATGTCTACAACTGTTTCATCCACATTTTTCAGTCCATGTATTTTTTGTCTATGATTTTCTCAATCACGACTAGATCATCCACAATTACCATGTCCATATATTTTTGGAAAATTGTTAAAATATAAAAATTTATATCAAAATGGATGTTAAAATGTAGAAAATATTACTCTGGGAGACACAATTTGAGTTGTGAATTACTCTAAAAGACACAATCTGAGTTGACACACTTTCTTCTTGTAATTTTACCAAGATAACCTTCAACTAGTGGGATGGTCCTTTTGTTAGCCTTTCCAACTAAACAGATCTACTATTTTATTTGTAAAAACAAATAATCTATTTTTTAAACTCTCTAACCCCTTTCTCCCTTCTCCCTCGATCTAGAAATCGAATTCCCAGATATTAGAGAAACTGAACCCTAATCTTCTAGATCTGAAATCATCACTAATCCTATAATCTCCCTGGAATCATCCCTAATCCTATAATCTCTCTTTTGTTTTTGAACTCTATTCTCTCCATCGCCGACTGTTCTTTCTCGCCGCCGTTGTTGCCCAGACAATCTTCTAATCGTCTCTCTCGTCTTATTATGCTTGTTGTATATCAACATCTTTTTACGGATCAAGGCGAGAACATCTCCGGTGTACGATAGGGAAGAGATGCCTTGTGGAGGCCGTAGTGGAGGTGGCGTGGATATCGGAGTGAAGACTGTGGTGGCTATGGATACGAAAATGGTGGATACAGTGGTGGTTATGGATATGAAAGTGGTGGATACAGAGGTGGATACAGTGGTGGTGGAGGTGGTTATTGATAGAAGGAGGTGGTGGTGGATACAGTGTGGTTAGGTGGTGGATATGGACATGGAAGACGTGAGAGTGGGGATATGGAGGTGGATGTGGTGGTGGATACCAAAGTGGAGGTTGTGATGGTTATGGATATGGAGGTGGTGGATACAGAAGTAGTGGATACAGAGGTTGATACGGAGGAGGCGGTTGAGATGGTGGTGAACACCGAAGTGGAGGTTGTCGTGGTTACGAATACGATGGAAGTTGTGGATACCACAATGGAGGCTGTGGTGGTTAGTAATTAATTTAGGTACAAGACCTATTATGATTGTCCGTAGGTTTGGATACACAATTCATCGATTCATGAGTTCTTTTCTTCTATGTAAATACCTAAATCGAGTATATGAAAAGTGAATAAACAATTCTTATTTCTTTTTAGACAGACAAGTGATATCACTCAAATTACCTTAAGGAGTGACTTTACTCTTTCAAATAAGAGGTTCAGTTGTAGTACTTAGGGATCGAATCCACAGAGAGCTAGTGTACAAATAAGATGCAATCTTAATGACTATGCTAGGTTGAAAATAGTTTAAAGTAAAGTGCAGGTTTGCTGAGTAAGAATAAAATTACTCAGTTGAAAGGATTTGGTTTTAAAACAGTAAAGAAAAGTAGCTAGATTCAGGGTAAGTATTCAGGAATTCAGGATTATAAATACTATAAAGGCTAACAAGTTACTTGCATGATATGTCAGAGCTCAACACTTATTAAATGAATTCATCAGCTCTCGCATTATTTAGACCATCTATTACTTAGATGCTAAATGGTGTTGCGGTCGGCTACTCTGCCGATGGTATCGCTCGATAGTTCGATAGGAATATCGACCGATACACCTCTAGCTACGTCAATCGATTACTCTATAGGAGTATCAATCGATACGGCTCTAAGCAAGCTTTATGCGCGAGTTGATACAATGCTCACCATGATCTTAGATCAGCTTTCGCATATCTCAAGAGGGTCATAGCATGTTTAGGATGTTGTCAGGTATTGCATGTAATGAACAATGTAATCCAAGTTCATGTTCTAGGTAGCTCAGCTAGAAAAAGCATTAGTGAACAATCCTAACAATAAATATCACAACTATAGCAATTATAGGTTGGGGCTAATCCCTCATATCCTATTTAAACCCTAAATCTAACAAATGAATCTACTCAGACATGACTAAGTAGTTCATAGCAACAAGGTAATAATAGAAGTTCATAGACCTATTAGAGGGTGAACACTTAGGTTCCAATCACAAATATCTTTGGATCTCTCCTCTAGGTCTAGAATTCTATAACCTTTGTTAACAAATAAAAAACTAAAAGAAATAAGTAGAAGTAGAAGAAACTTGAATAAAACTTGTATTGTAGAAAAGACTTGTATGAAAACTTATATTAAAGAAGGCTTGTATCTCATAACTTCTTTCTAATGCCAAAACACTTAGGCATATAAATATATGAGTTCATTAGGTTAAAAAACTCGTCAGGGGCATTCTTGTAAAATGTGATATCTTGGGCTTCAAGTTCGGCCAGGTCCAACTTGTCTTTATGCCGCCTCAGTATCGATCGATAGTACAGGGTGTACATCGATCGATTATGGTCTCGATGTATTGTTCTTCGGCTAATGTGTGTCGATCGATTGCACAGAGTGTGCATCGATCGATGTGTAACTCTGGTGTCGACCTCTGGTCTTGATCTCGGGTGAACTCTTCTTTAAGCTCCAAAAAGGCACCTAAAACATCACTTTTCTCCAAAATGCTTCTGAACCTGAAAACATACCTAATAGACTCCAAAACATAGATAATAGTAGTAAAAACACTCATATACCATGGGTAAAAACGGGTAAAATCCATGGTATATCAACAAGGAAGGAAATGTCCCTCTTATAACATTCGATCAAAATCATGTTATCGTCGCTTCTCTTGTCCACCAATTTCTTTGTCCACATGTATGGTGTCCACATGTATGCTATCCACGAAGCTATTGTTCATGGTTTTTATGTCCACCATTCTCCTATCCACCGATATCTTGTCCACCAACTTCATGTCCATCCATCTCCACATAGAAAACACCAAAGCTATCTCCTCTGCAACTTTCGAGACAAACTCAGCTTCATACACTATCCACAATTAATTACTTTCATGAAGCTCTACTCCCATCCGTTAGATCAACTTTTCTTTTTAGAAATCTAAAGGCCCAAATCAACTCACACAAACCAACACACCAACCTCCTTTCAAAATTAAAGTAGCATTTATTGCTAACAAAACCCACACACTACAAACTAAGTTTCTTTTTCGTTGTTTCTTCAAAAAAACAGAAGGGCATAATTGTCTCAAATAGTAGACTTCGTACAGACAAAGTGTTCTAAAAAGATAACGTGTCTTCAAACGTAAAGACAAATCATAATGTGTCTTCAAACGTAAAGACAAATCATAATGTGTCTTTTAGTGTAACTCTCTCTAAAATGTAGAGAATAAAATAATATAATTTATTGTATCAATTAAATTTACTATATGTATTCTAAAAATGAAAAATTAGTAAAATACTTATAACGGTGAAATTAATATAAGCTAACTTGGTCACAGAAAAAATACAAGTTAACAACGACTCTTATATCAGATTTATAGGGACATCTTACGGCTAACAGTAAAATCTGAATATATATTATGACTTAAAATACTGTTCATTCTAGTTACGTTTCATTGCTTTATTGAAATTAACACATATTCTCCTTACAGCCAACCAAAGACAATTTCAGTCCAAATAAAGACAGCTAACACAAAAAAGTATGTCAAAATTGCTTTGTATTTTATAGAGTAAACAAAACTCACAATGTATCCTTTTAGGTAGGGCTGGGTATCTTATTCGTTAAATTTGATTCGATTCGTCATTCGTTTTGATTCGATCCGAAAATTCTGAATATCCATAAACTTTCGAAGCAAAGCAAATACTAAAACTCAATATCCGTTAAAATTGAAGCAAATCACATATACTAAAATTTTGGGAAGCGAATATCCGATTCGATCTGACAATATATAAATACATATATATCTTGATTATATTTAAAGTTTTAAATGTATAAAATTTTATAATTGTTATTCTAACATATGATTTGACAAATTCTATTCTTATTATTACTTATAAAAAAAGTATTACATAAAAGGAAGAAAAGAAATTTATGACAATTATAAATTTTCTTATGTTTTGTGTTATTATAATTGTTAACTAGGTTTAAAAAATTACAAAATATGTAGATTCGCCACTTCTTTTAATTTTTATCGTTTATATCATGTAAAAAATATTTTAAAAAATAAATTTGTATCAAATTTTTACGATTATTTGTATTAATCCAAACAGATGAGATATCCGTAAGTATTCGTTAATATCCGCAAATATCTATTTATTTTCCGAATATCCGTTTTTCCGAATATCCGTATTTTACCGAAGTAAAGCAAATCGAAAAATTAAATATCCGTAACATACGAAACAAATCACAAATATCTTCAAAAATCCGGATATCCGATCCGTGTCCAGGTTTACTTTTAGGTAAGTCTCTCTGACTTTATTTCCTATTTCGTTCCAACAGATGAACTTCAGTTTTGATTGTTAAGAGCTTCACCCAAGTCAATTTTTCAGATATGTATTTTGGATCCCTTTCCCTAGCTCATAAGCTTGTTTCTCCTCCATTCCAAGTATCCATTCTTCCGTAAACTCCAAGAACACTTCAAAGTTAAAAGGATTCGAACTTCGAAGGGTATGTAAATGTGAAATGCAACCTAATTACCTAAATACAATAAATAAACTAAAAATGCATAAATACAATCATAAATGATGTAAAATGATGACAACGATAATGAGAAAGAAGGTTAGAAACTTAGAAATGCATAAAACTGAATGTATTAGTCCACAAAAACTGTTCATACTACTTTCGCCACGTATTATTAATTTATTCATTTCAACAACTCGATTTTGCTTTCTATACAAATAAAATTTATTGGTTGATTGTAGATGGATTGAGGCAATTATGATATATGAAGAAGACCATATTTTAGATTGAGTGAGGACAGAAACCCCATATTTGAACAATTCCTTCTGTTTGTTACATTGCTTTTCAAGATTCCTCACTTGAAATGAAACTCAGGGTGTGTGGGTAAGAAGTAAAAAAAAAAAAAAAAAAAACAGATTTGTTGGACAATCAATTTGTTGGACATTGTGTACATATATATATACAGTATATGGGTTGGTTTGCATATCTATGTTAAACATTTCAAGATAGAGTAGAGTGTGTATGTCCTTTGTATACCTTAAAGTCTTTATTCTCTAATCGTTTGGATATAAAATTTGTTATAGCCATTGGCAAAATAAATGCTCTTTTCTTTACATTAAACTATATCCAGTATCTCACATCTCTGTATGTTGGTGATTGTAATGAGTGACTCGTGATTGTAATGAGTGGGCGGACCCAGCCACGTTTTCAGTGTGGGGCATGCAATGTAAAAATTGTTTAGATCAAAGGCATCTACATAAATTTAGGTTATACTATCAAAGGAAAAAAAATTTGGTATGGGGCACAGGCCACACCTAGAACCTTCCTGCGTCCGCCCCCTGGTAATGACAATCTCATAAAGTACCTCTCAGTATAAAATTTTTCTTGAAAAGTGCCCATTATTGTTGGCAAAAAAAAACCTTATTATCACATCAAATCTACATAGTATAAGATACTAAATTGACATACTTAATCCAAAAATATTTACAAAACAGTCTACCACTATGGTCTGTTGTATAACCGAATGAATTGGGGGCCGGATACCCTTCGCCGCTGCATTGTTGTAGATTGTATTCCCAGTTCTATCACGTTCCTAGTTACTAGTTAGCTTAACTAATTCAATCCAAATCCACAGTGTGCATTTAGGATTTTTCAAAAGAAACAAAAAAAACAATTATTATTTTTTTTTTTTAAATAAGTCCTCGTGCTTTACACCTGCTACCAACAAAAGCTTCCTGCAACCTTCCAAATCTCCAAGACAGATAGAGAGTCTTTTTAGCATTCTGACAAAACTGTCTGTTTCCCGCCATAGTAACCGACAAACTCTCCACACTCCCCAAGACATCTCTCTCTCTTGAGATTCCCCACAACACTCTTCTTCCTTCTCCCAAAAAGATGCTACCTTTCCCCGTCGACACTCAATGGCGTCTCTTACTCCCGGAGTTCTCTCCAACCTCCTCGAACTCGCCGCCGGAAAAATCACTTCTTCTCCGCCGTTGTTGTCTTCGCACCGTTTCCCACTCCTCCAGGTGATAGAGATCGTCCCCTGTCTCTCCGACAACCAATGGCGTAGCGAAAAATTCTTCGTCAAAGTCTCCGACTCTCTCCACGCCGCTTACGTCGCTGTTTCCGCCGCCGATGACACCGATCTGATACGCTCCGACGAGATACAGCTGGGGCAGTTCGTTTACATTCGCGGCGGTCTACACGTCGAGAAAGGATGTCCTGTTCCCGTCGTCCGCGGGCTCAAGCCTGTCCCGAAGCGGCGGACGTGCGTTGGAAACCCTAGCGATCTCGTCTCTAGCGACTTGCTTCGTGATTTTCCTCAGGTGTCGGTTGATACGACGAAGAGGAAGAAGAATAATCTCGGTGGTGACACGAGGAGATTTAGCTTGGATTCCGCGAGACGTAGTTTTTGGGATCATACTAGTCCTCCGGTGACTCGCCGCCGTGACGCCGCATTGCTTCTTTCTTCCCCACGTCTCAAACCCAAATTGGTAACATCTCTCATCTTCTTCTTCCTCTGTTTCTTGTTCTTCAAGCTACTACAATGGTCTGAGATTGATACATGTGATTGACCCTAGTTTTAAGTGACCTTAAAAAGTTACTTATTTTAGATATGCAACAACTTGATATTGTCTTCATAGTTCACAATCTTTCTTGATTCCATAGATTCTGATGATTTTTTGTAGGTCTTGAGTGATAAGAATCTGCCAAAGAATGGGCTTAACTGCGAAACCCCTACCTTAAGAAACAGAAATGTGGTTAAGCCTGCATCACCTGTATTATCCATATCCAAGTCTCCAAAAGATAGTATCAAGCCGTTGTCAAAGGCAGTGATTCCTACAGTTGCGTACTATAAGCTGCCTTCAAGTCACAGGACTTGGTCTGACCAGAGAATCTCATGGACTGGACTCCCTAAAACCATTCAAGTGCTTGGAAAGGTAACGGTTTTTGGATCAATCTTCAAGTTCTAGCAACTCTTAGTAGTCATATGTGTCTTCAATCTCTTATTTTAGGAAGTTTCATCACATAGACAAGTAGCAGTAAAGGCCGCAGTAAACGCACTAGAAGAAGCATCTGCCATGGAGTCTCTTCTGCTCAGTTTACAGTATGTTTTTCTCTATCACTAACAGGCTTCTGTTAGTGATTCATTACACGAGTCATCATTACTAATCTAGCTTATGTTCCTATAGGTCCTTCGCTGAACTATGTGACTCTTCTAAACATTTATCAGCGGGACAAGTTGTGCGCCGGTTCTTGGACATCTACCACAGTACACAGAAGACAGGCAAAGCAGTCCATCTGTTGCTAACGCACAACGGTTCGTGTAGATCAGCAGGTAAGAAAAATGCAACAGCTTGGGTTCAAGATGCGGTAGTGACCGGTTTTCCCCAATTCAACTTATTCAAAGAGCCTGAAAAACAAGATGATGCTGCTTCTCCCCAAGACCATCGTCACTACATTGTTATTCAAAGCTCCTCTGAGAAACTAAATCCCAAGGAGACAAGAAGTCCAAGAAACCAATCTTACAAGGGTGTGAAACTGCCTTCAACGAAACATCGTTCTGTCTCTGAGAGAAGTAACTTAGAAGGTAAAAACAGGTTAAAAGAGTCACTGAGTTTAGCGGAGGAGCTACTACGAGTTTCAAGCCAATGGTTCTTGCAGTATTTGGAGAACTCTCTAAAGAAAGGGTCCTTCTTGGTGAAGAAGGAAGAAGCGAATGGGAAAGAGTCACTGATAGGCAACCTTAAAGCAGTAAACTGTTGGCTCGATAATCTGATCTCAAACAGTGGTGAAATAAGTGAGAAAGTCGAAGATTTAAGAAAGAAGCTGCAACGGTTTCTACTTAGACATATAGAATCTGCCATTGGAGAAACAATGTAACATAATCCATCAGGGCTTTCATTTGTTAGACGTTAAGGCTATATTTGGGAGTATTTAAATTTCATAGTTGCCGAACTTTGAGATTTTTTAACATTTTTAATTTAATATCAATGTGTGTATTTCATAGTTTAATCATTATATATCAGCTGATTCAAGTTATTTAATAAAAAATAATCATTTTAAAGAAAATTAATTTTATTATATCGTTTTAGAAAATATGAATCATGTACTTGTTAATAGCGTTAACCATTTTTAATATTATATATTATTTTTAATTATAAAATTATTTTGATTAAATATAAAAGTAAAAAATATATATATATATATATGAGAAATCATAAAAGATTTTAATTTTATATTAATATTTTTAATTATATCAGTTTAAACTGAATTAAATCAATTTAAATTGATTTTAACTGATTTAAAACAATTTAAATCAATTTGATCTGTTTAAATTGGATTTTAAAAATGTTCAACAAATTTTCCTAAACGTCTTAAACCAAAATTTTATGACTAAAAATAGCATAGAATGAGGAAAATGACAAAAATATTTTTTATTAAAGAATAAAAAAACTAAATTACTTTTAATGAGTAGGACATTTAATAAAATATATTTTAAAAATTATTATTAGATTTTATAAACAACTTCATTCGAGACACTACAAAACCTTGTGAGCATTTTTCAGAGATTGCTAGATAATTCTAACTCTCATGTTTCTTTGTAATTTTTAAATATATATATATATATATATATCCAACAATTTCAGTTTCTCTCGAATTGGTAAAAAAAATAACAAAACTTTAAAGAATTGCTCACATTTTGATAAGTCAAGAACGATGCGCCGTTTTTACTGGACAAACGACACGCAAACTAACTTTATGCCATGTGTGTTGTTTCGATCAACCCAAACGACGCAAAGTGTACCTCATATTTACAGTCCGGTCGGTTAGGTTACTTAGCATTTTCTCCAACTGTCTAGGGTTTGATGAAGAAGCAAGCGTCTCCCTATGCCATGAATTTACGGCGGCGCAACGTCTCGGAGGATCCTCAAACCATCCCTCGACGCAGCTCACGACTCGATGCAGTTGACGAACTATTATTGAAGATCCCAATCGATCTCATCATCGAGATATTCCACTGAAGTCTATCGCGAGGTGTCATTGTGTCTCGAAGCGGTGGGACTCCGTACTCCGCCGTCCCAATATCAAGGAGCTGTTCCTCACCAAATCTTTAGCTCGGCCTCAGCTGTATTTCGCCTGCCAAAAAGATGATCATAAGGCAGTGCTATTTTTCTCCGCACCTCATCCTCAGAATCTTGATAAGGATTCTTTTCCTATAGCCGCCGTTGATCATCATATGGCTTTCCCCTTTCAGCATGTCTTTAGTATATTTAGTTCTGTCAATGACTTTGTATGCATAGGCGATGATCGAAGGATAAAAGGAAGGAAAACCATAGAGCATGCGTGGGTGATATGTAACCCTAGCACAAGACAATCTTTCACTTTACCCAAAATGCACTTTACCCAAAATGAGTAGTAAGATAAGATTATTAGGGTATGATCCGATTGAGAAACTACACAAGGTATTGGCAATGGTTAGTCAACATGATAGGCTTGTGGACCATCAAGTTCTTACATTAAGAGGAACTGGGAACCTGACATGGAGAATGACTGAATGTGGCATACAACATTCTTTTCCTTGGTGCTGCATATGCATCAATGGTGTTTTGTATTACATTTCTGTGGCTTCCGATGGTGATTATATGATAATTTGTTTTGATGTTAGATCTGAGAAATTCAGCTTTGTTAAAGCCATGGAAAGACGAATTCTAGACTATCCTGCAAATTTGACCCAAAAAAAAAAAAAAGACTATCCTGCAAGTCTGATAAACTTCAACAGTAAATTGGCTTCAGTAAGGTCGCCAAGTAGACTCTATCAGGGAGGAAATAGTATTTTTGAGACGTGGATTCTAGAAGACACTGAAAAACAGGAATGGTCCAACCATATTTACAAATTACCTCTTAGGTGGAATGATGTAGTTGGAGAGAAGTACTTACGCTTTGTTGGAGTGACGGCTACAAATGAATTTGTTATGTCTCCGTTCCATCCATCTCCCCCTTTCCATGTTTACTACTACAATTTAGACACGGATGTTATAACAAGAGTTGAAATCCAAGGAATGGAAGTGTATGATAGGTGTTATATCGTTTGCACCTTACTGAATAATGTAGAGGATGTTAAGCTTATGTAATTGTTTTAGGATTTTATAACCGAAGCTGGCTCTTAATTTCTCATCATGATGATCATGCTGTCTTAATTAGAGCCCTTATCTTTCCATTGCTATTTTTGTGTTTGTGATAACGTTTTCAGTTATTGGAATGAATATTCTCAGTTGTCTACCATGGTTTTCATCTTTTCTAGAAACATACCATCTATCATCTTGTTTCAGTCGTTATGGATAAATGATTGTTTTAAATTAAGTTCTTGAAACTCTTATCTACCTGTCACGCTATGTTATTTGGTGATCCTCTAATCCACTTCCCGACTATAGCTACAAAGTCCTTCCTTTTTTGATGTTGGACTTAGGTACGTACTCTGGCACATTGTAATTGTAATCTGTCTGCCTTGTTGTCCTTTGTTAATCTGATCTTGTGGTTTACGGGCCAATACATGTATGGTATAAAACAAAACTCTTGTCATTTGCGCATCCACATTTGAAATCGTTCCTCTTCATCTTCCTCAGCATGAGCGGTCTTGACACTCTTAATCATAACTCATTGCTGCTAGTAATGTACAACTTTCAAGCAATAATTTCACACATTGTGGAAACAAAAGAACAATGGAGGGATGAAGAAAATCATTTCCCCACAAGAAACTCGGAAAGATTATGGACACGAATAATCATTATAAGTTTGCTTCTAAATGCAGAGAACAAAAAGCACGAGTTCATAACCTCACACTCTGCCATTCTGCAGAGTAGTTTGGCAGAAGAACAAGGCTTGGCTTCTCGTGCCTCATAGCCTCACTCTCTGCTACTAATTGAGCAAAAGCTTTTCTCTATCTGTTTCTGACATGTCATGTCTATTTATTTGTTACCCTTTGGGTGTTCTTTCTTGGCTACATTGAATTTTCTTGGATTATTATCTTTCCTTGTGTAACTCATTGGTTTTTCTGATCTTTTCTGCTTAAAACGTTAACTAAAAGAATACGCAATCACACCAGTTTGAAATCTAAGTTGTTTATAATTAAACATAATTATTATTACGCATTCATATATCAAGGTAGCTACAACACTCAAGAGTAATGGACCCATAAAAAAAAATCATTTGAAAGCCCGAAAAATAGAAAGTACTTGGGTGACACGGCAATAGAGAGCTAGGGTCAAGAGTAAACAAAGATGAAGTCACATAGCAGAGCTGTTTTTCCAGGAATCTCTCATAACGGCCACTCTAGAATAACGAACCAAAAAAAAAAATCCTTTGAAAACCTAAAGAAAGAGAAACTACGACACTCTAGAGTAATGGACAAAACAAAACAAAAAAAAAACATTTGAAAGCCTAGAAAGAAACTACTTGGGTGACACGGAAATAGAGATCTAGGGTAAAGAAAAAACCAAGATTAAGTATATAGCAGCATCAGCCGTCTTTCCAAGGAATCTCTCATTGAAACAGCCGGAGCTCGGGGTCCACCCTCGTCGTCTCTCTGGCTGATTCCTGTGAGGTCTCTTGTACAGCTTCAAGAGAAGCCACCTCGGTGCGCATTGGAGCCAATGGTATGTTTAGGTCCACAGACGGCCCCAGCCGGAGCTCGAGGTCCACCGTTGTCGTCGTCTCTGTGACTGATTCAAGTGAAGTCCTCCTATCATGCATCTCTTGTTCAGCTTCGAGAGGAGCCGTCTCTTGACCTAATAGTTGGTTTATTAGGTCGAGAACCTCGGAAACTCTTTGTGGAGATGGAACACAAACTAGACGAGTTCTGATTCCCGTTGGAACTCGAGGAAGTTGCCTGAGTGCCACTTCACATGGAGATAACTCTCTAGGTGGAGGCTGATGAAAGAAGGCAAGATAGAGCTTGGTCCCATCTTGGGAGTGGAATGACCATAGGCTAAATATCTGCCCTACCTTGTTCTCGAGCTCGGCATCGCGGACGACGGCGTTCCATCCTGAACATAAGGCGTAATTGGGACAGGTCATATTCCATCTCCTTAGGCTAGCATTCCATTTTGTACCATCGGATGCGACCACTATCACATCAAGACCTCTTTTATTATTATCTTCTCTCTGATGTTCATCTATGATGTTCAACTCTGCCTCGTTCAAAAAGTCCATGTCTATTATCTGGTTAAAGGGAATCAATAGACGTCCTTGGTTTGCGTTGACATCACTCCTCTGAACCATCTTATCAATTACCAGCTTCGCGTTCGCACATCTTAGTATTCTCATCAGATTAACCAGCCATTCCGGCGGTGTAACCCCTCTCTCTTTTTCGGCCGGAGGGTTTACTTCCCTTAGAGGCTCTGCTCTGATGGGTTCTTCGGACACCACCAAGGACAAACTCAAGGATGAAGAAGAAGAAGCATTATCTTGACGCCAGTAATTAGTAGGGTTTTGTTGATTCTTGCGTCCATCATCAATCTTTCGTTTGCCTAAACAAAGTTCCGTAGATACACTATCATCTTCTTCTTTTCCTCTTACACTTTTTGTTTCGTCCTCACCGTAAGAGCCACGAATTAACCCCAGAAGATCAAGACATATATTCTCACCCATATAACTATCCTCTGCGCGGTTGTCATCAGCATCTGCCATCGAAAAACAAGATAAAGGGTTTATTTCTTTCTCTTTTGACAAAGTAACAATCTCTAGAGATAAACAACAATAAGAAAAAAAGTAGTATGGAAGCTGTAAGAGAGGGGTGAGTACTAGTGCTTATATAGTGATTTTGAGTGACCCTTTTCCTAAACGGACTCATATAAAGTATAGTTTCCTTTGTCCTTTATGTTTAGGTGAAGACATTCTCTAATATGTTTGAAGTTTCTTTTTAATCCGTATTTATCTTTGTATTTATATCGGTAATTAATTTTATTTATCGCCAAACAAAAATATATAATTAATAACATACCTGCTATAGAATGTCGAATCCAATATCGGGTAAATATAATCAAATAAAATAGATATGTCAAAGAATAAAAAAATATTTTACTTTTACTTAAATTTCTTTATTATATTTAATATAAAATAATTCATAAAATTTTAAAAAATTCAACAGTAAAAATCATGAAACATAACCTATGTATGACTATGTAGATGATTATGAAACTTTTATTCACAATCCTTATAATTAAGTAGGAAATTCATTTAAATTAAATTATATATAATTACTAAAACTAATGATATCTTAAGTTAAATAAATAAATTATAAACTATTTAAAATATAAATTAAAATTAACATACATTCTCCTAAAAAATAAATAAAATTATATAGAAATTTTCTCATTTATATTTTTATTCAATATTTTTATGATGCAAATTAGTTGATTCTAAAATTTTGAAAATCTTATTTCTGGAATGTATCATAATTTACATTTTTGAATCCTCGATTTTAAAAGTCATTGCAATACCACTCTACAAGTATCCAATGATGTTTTGTATTATATTGCTAGGGTCTCCAATCTTGTTGATATGCTAGTTTGCTTTGATGTCAGATCTGAAAAGTACAGTTTTGTTAACCTCATGGAAAGTGGATTGTATGATGCAACTCTGATAAACTTCCAAGGTAAATTGGTTTCAGTAAGGTCGTCTGCAACCTCTTTTTTTAGTGGAACAAGTTCATGTTTAGAGATGTGTATTCTAGACAACCCTGAAAAACGTGAATGGTCCAAGCGTATTTTCAATTTACCTCCTATGTGGAAGGAGGCAGCTGCAGGGGAGTTCTTACACTTTGTTGGAGTAACTGCACAAATGAATTTGTTATTTCACCGCTCTTTACATCCGACCCTTTCTATGTCTACTACTACAATTTCGTCAAGAATGCTATAACAAGAGTTGAAATCCAAGGAATGGGAGCGTTTGATAAGACTTTTAGAATTCGCATATTTCTGAACCATGTTGAGAACGTGAAGCTTATGTAATTGTTTTAGGACTTTATAAAGGATGCTGGCTCTTTATTTTTTTTTCTTTGTAGATCATGTGGTCTTAATTAGAGCCGTATCTTTCCCCTTCTTTTGTGTTTTTGTTATAAGGTTTTCAGTTCGCGGAATGAATATTCTCAGTTGTCTATCATGGTTTTCATCTTTTCTAGATACAATGGTACCATCTATCCTCTTGTTTCAGCGGTTCATGCACTATGTAGCAATGATTGTTATTATGTTTTTGAAACTCTTGTCTACCTCTCACCCTATGTTAATCTGATCTTGTGGTTTACATATATGAAAGTGGGATTGGCTGTAGCTTGCTTTCAAAATTGTGTTGTTACTATACTGAAGGAGGCTTGGGGATGTCTTATATTCATTTGCGCAGTCTCAAGACCTCGACTCACTAGGAAGCTGCGGATTGCCCTAGTTAGGCAATTCCAGTATATTTATCGAAGTTCCAAGTTAAATTCATAAGGGTATTTGCTGCTTTTGTGTTCGTCTATATTATCAGGTAGGAAACACACAGTTGTGGATTCTTGCTGTCTGAAAAAGAAGATATCAAGAATAGTTAGTATTTAGATTTTTGTTTGTCTTGGTCTTAAAGCTTGTCAAATCATATTTGAGAATTCATTTCTGGTTGTTTGAACTTAGACAACCCATCAGGCATCCCATTTCTTACTCTTTGTCATGATTTAAGACTATTCAAGTCATTTGCTTGCAGCTAGTGGTTTAGGACCTTAAGTCATGGTGTGGCTCATGGTGTCTTCTTTTGTTTGAGCCTTCTTAACAACATATTATATTATTAGCTTTTTGACTTGCTGATTGAGTCTCAAGTGCTTTGATTTTTTTTTTTTTTTTTGTAGTGGTATACTAGTTATACTTATGTTGAAGTCTTACAGCAATCTTGCTCTTGCATCTATCACAATCCACTCATTCTTGAGGATCATTAATTTCAGAGGGTATGCATGCTTGGCAACCTTTTGTTGAACAAGAGCTTCAAACAATGTCTAAGGGGCCTAATGAGTCAATAGTTAACTCAGGGGAGGCTCTTGCCTTGGACATCCCGAGTATGTAGACATCCCTCGTTACCAGTGATATGTTCTATGGTTTCTCTTGCATTGAATTTTTGTGAATAATCAAAAAAATGCATTCAGTGATTTTTAATTGGAATGCCAGGCTTAATATTGCCATTGACTAATTCATCAGCGTGGTGAAGTTTATCTGAATACTTTTTTTTCCACATATCTTGATCCCCAAGGAAGGATATAATAAACTAATAATCTCTGTGGTCAAAAGTGTTTAGTTTAATTAACCAGGCTGGTGAGCTGTAGAGACTTTATATATTTGTCTTGTGGCCTCATCTTTCTGAAAGAAACCTGCAACGTTGTCACCTCTCAAGAATCAAGAAAAAGGTGAAAGAAATAAAGAAAACAGAGCAATGGAGAGAAGGGAAGATCTTCAGACGATTTTAGCCTACTTGCCGTTAGTGGTTCAGGATTCTTCACTTTCTTGGCCGTCATCGCACTTGGTGGAGGTTTTAGAAGCTTTGACCAAAGGACCGAGTCACAGCCGAGTTGACTCGGGACAAACTCTGTCTGATTCCATCTCTGACATGAGACAATCTCTCTCTTTGACTTCTCATCTTTCTTATTCAGCACTTCAAGGCTACGCTCTCTTCTTCGACGAGGTAATGTAGTAGAAAAAAACTCAAAAGTGTGTCATAATTTTTCAGATCGATTGAATGAATAATGTATTGGTTTGATGCAGAACATGTCAAAAGAAGAGTCAAGCAGATGGTTCAACGAGGTTTTGCCTGCCATGGCCTGTCTTCTTCTGAGATTCCCATCTCTCTTGGAACTACACTATCTAAATTCAGACAATATCATCAGTGGAGTTGAAACCGGTCTTCGTGTCTTAAGCTCCAACAAAGCCGGCATTGTGTTCCTCAGCCAGGTATATATATGTTCTTTAAGAAAAGTCTCACTACAGCCAGAGATATTCGAAATGTGTCTTTTGTTTTGGCTGTGGCAGGAACTTATAGGAGCCTTGCTTTCCTGTTCTTTCTTCTGTTTGTTTCCTGTCGATGATAGAGGCTCGAATCGTCTTCCAAACATCAATTTCGACAAACTATTCGGGTATACCATTCTCAAACTTCATATACGAAAAAAAAAACAAGATTCGAGAATCATGTTTTGACCTATTGCAGAAACCTAATCAGCACGGGACGAAACGAGCACCAAGAGAACAAGATAAGGTGCATGACTCATTACTTCCAGAGGCTATCTTCATGTATCCCTTCTGGATTCGTCTCATTCGAACGGAAGAATCTCTCTTCTGTACAAGATCCTTCTGGCCTCCAGACCTTTCCTGATGAAGGCTTTTGGAGCACCTCTACTGTTAATCTCTGCCCTGTTGAGGTTATTCAACTAAGTAGATCGATGCTTGATTCTATTGTCTCTGTAAGGATTTTGTGTCCAAGTATCATTTTTTCAAATGGTGTATAGGTTCACACTTGTGGTTTGATAGAGGATCAAACCGTTGAAGCTCTTGAAGTTGACTTCGCCAACAAGTACTTAGGAGGCGGCGCTCTTCGCAAGGGATGTGTCCAGGTCTCTATAAACTGTAGCTTTTGAAAATCCGTTTGATATTTGAGAAGTTTTATTCGAATCTTGACTATGTTTCAAACACACACACAGCACACAGGAAGAGATTCGGTTCATGATTAATCCAGAATTGATCGCTGGTATGCTCTTCTTACCAGCCATGGAAGTCTCTGAAGCAATTGAAGTTGTTGGTGCCGAAAGATTCTCTCGTTACACAGGGTGGTTACACACTTTGCAAAGATACTTTTAATGACATTAAAATGTTTTTTTAGTTACGACCGGAAAATGTTTTCTTCTACATTCTGCAGATATTCATCTTCCTTTAGGTTTGCTGGTGATTACATCGACACAAAGGAAAGAGATGTTTTCGGCAGGAGGAAAGCAAGAATCATCGCCATTGATGCTCTGCGTCATCCAGGAATCTCCCAGTACAAACCTGAATGCCTCCTCAGGTAAACATTGAATCAAATCTTTGTATAGTTTAACTAGTCTTCTTATATCAAACTGTTTCTGAACATTCTTTTTTTTTTTCTTCTCCAGGGAGGCTAAAAAGGCTCTATGTGGTTTCCTCCATGTATGCAAGAACCAGTGCATAGATCATGAAGATGGTGTTGGTGTTGCTACAGGGAACTGGGGATGTGGTGCTTATGGTGGAGATCCTGAGATCAAATCTTTCCTTCAATGGATTGCTATTTCACAGGTCATATCTTAACCCCAAGTGCATGATTTTCAACAAATGGTTGTTTCTTTGTCTTACAAACATTACATTGTTGTCAGGCACGAAGGCCTTTCATGTCTTATTACACTTTTGGATTCGACGCACTCCATAACCTAAATCAGGTAACGGAATTGGTTATAGCTAAAGGATGGACGGTGGGAGATGTATGGAAGAAGCTGGTCGAGTATTCGAACCAGAGATTAAGAAGCAGCAAGAAAAGAAGAGAGCCTAAAGTTGGTTTGTTTGATTGGCTTATTTCGACCAGTTCTGCTTAACAGCTAGCATTGGACTTCAAAAGTTTATTCCAAGCAACAAAAGATAAATTTGGTTTTAGCAGAGTGTACCCATTTGTATTTTCGAGTAACGTTTTGATAAATAAATTGAAGTGAGAAGTAAGTCAAACGCGGTTATAATTTTTCGCTGCTAACTCTTTTAAACCAGAAGGAAAACTTGCATCGCACGGTATTCAAAACATAGCAGTGCTAGCGGAGATAATTTAACGAAGAAGAGAGGATGCGACTACCCTTAATGGGCTTTCATATTAATGCCCTTATTGGGTTTAATACAATTAGGCCGACTTCTCCTTTAAACAAAAAGGAAACTTTAAAACAAAAATATTTGAATGTGATGTGTCATTTTCTTATTTGACGCGATTAATTAATTGTTCTACATTCTATGACAATCAACCAAAAACTGCTTCAATTAATTGTTTTTTGATAACCAGTGGAACCCAGCTAACCGACTAACCCACGAGACCAGTATGCACTCCATTTTCAGACTGTGGCCACAATGTAATAAACCGTAGTAGGATACATTCGAACCCGAATCGCTTAGCTAACCGGAGTCCGCCTACCACTAGGCTACCGCATTGTGGTTTCCTTACAGGTTTGTTGATCTTGTTCAAATTCATTTCGACTCCTCTGGCGAGCCGGTTTCTGAGTATTCCGGTTCGGTGAAGTGGATTCTCTCCCCTACTCGACACAGCTCACTTGCCCTCTTAAAGAGAATGGATTCATCAGCTCTCGTTCCCCCACTCCTTTCCGGCGTTCCTGTTTTTGTCCTCTGCAAAAAGAAATGGTTTTGAGGTTACTTCTTCCAGATATGAGTGTTCCGGTTCGGTGAAGTGTAATGTAACAAAGCTTTTGGGTTAGTTGATAAACTTGGCATCAAGTTATGGACAGAAGAAGAAGAGGAGGATGAATTCTAGAAAGATACATCTAGAATAAGATCAGCAAAGTCTAGATGATCCAGAGGAGAGGCAGGAATGGATGGAGAGATTGACCTCGTTGAGAAGAGGAGGAAGATGCAGAAGCTTCTTGCTGACTAATCTCTTGTTGTCAATGAGGAAGATCCTTATTGGCCTGAAGATGCTGATGATTGAGGGGGTTTAGCGTCAACCAGTTCTTCAATTAAGATAACCATTAAGAACAAAACAATGATGATGATGATAATGGGGAGAAAGAGATTGTTTGGCAAGATGATAACTACATACGTCCGCTTAAACATCTTTGCAGAATGGGAGGAGGCGGTGTTCAAATTTATAAGTCCGCTCATTGTTCTTGTTCACAGCCGCAACAAAAGGTACTACTGTCATATGTTTCTTTGATTGCCTCATACCTGACTTCGCCATTTTTCATGCTTTCTTTGCTTGTCAAACTGCTACACATTCAGAACATTTGATTGATTAGTTTAGTCTTTTAAGGTTTCAACCTGTATTGTACTTGTAGGCAGTCTGCCTCTCCCTTCTTTATTAAATTTGACTTGCTTCAATCCTGCGTATAGTATTTGACTTGCTTCAATCCTGAGTATGTATAGTATACGAGTATTGTGGGTAATTTCAGGCCAAAGGAAAACGAAAAAAAGTTTAAAATGGACTACAAGTATTATGGAACTGTGGACTTCCTTCACCAAGTGTAGTTTGCAAATCTCTTTACCAAACCATTCTTGGTTCTTGCTGTATGCTTTTGTCTGTGCTTTAATCCTCCTGGTCCTGGGTCACTATTATTTCCAGTGTGTTGCTTCTGATACTGTGGTCGAGACTGATTTGGTTTCTGCTCGGCAAGTATCCCTGTTCCCAGAGATCATCTTTACTAAAGCTTGAAAGACATTATACCGTGAGAAAGGTAATGCCTCCGAAACCCCTAACCGTGATACCGAAATGTACTTTAAGAACATTTCTACCGTATTTTGCAGGCCTTAAAACAGCAGTTGAGCTCTCAAAAGATCATGGCTTTCTTCTATTACGGAGCTACAAAACTACCTTGTTTGAATGGTGTCGCTTATTCCCAAGAACTGGTTCCTTCTTCAGTCGTGTAAGTGTCGTTAAAGCATATGCCTTTGTGATTATGTGAAGTAGTTTATTCTGTAAATCTTAAGAGAAAGTATGAGTCTCAAAACTATGTTTCTTTTTAAAAAAAGAAACATTATTTCAAATTCAAAATATTGATAACTTCTTCATGATTTTATCTCATTTCTCAAGTTTTTTTTTTTTTTTACAAAAAAAACTTGAGAAATGAGATAAAATCATGAAGAAGTTATCAATATTTTGAATTTGAAATAATGTTTCTTTTTTTAAAAAAAAATTCTTTCTCAGGTTGCTATTTATAGTATGAGACTCGAAAGCAGAGACTTCGCGTTATCAATCATGACGTGCTCTCTTCTCCACTTCTCTCTCTCAATCTCTCGTTCTCATCTCCTCTTCATGGTTGCATTCGTCCCGGTTTCCAAATTTTCTTTCATTCCGCGAGGTTCCTTTGATCTTCTTCTTCCATGGATTCGGTTATCATCGAACCAGACGAGCGTGAGGCGTTGGCATCGCTCGTCCCCACTCATCCCCCGCCGCGTAAGACACACTCCTACGTCGAGCAACACGAGCAGAAGCCGCAGCATCTCCCGATCCGCAAATACAGCCTCGACGAGGGCTCTAAATCCTCCGTCACTCCCGATTCCGAACCTGTCTATTTCGACTCCTCCGACGGCGAGTTCTCCACTGAAGGAGTAGCAGCCACCACCGTAGACGGCAGAACTGGTGGCAATGTGGAGGATGATCACTGCATCATCATCACCCCTCCGCCGAAACCAGCACCCCATCGCGGTGGTGAGATCGCTGGTCACGGAGGAGGAGGGGAAGAAGATATCGAGCCCCTTCCGGAGTTCATGGGTGCGGGAGGCGGCGTCGACGTTTTCAAGGTTCCGGTGCGCGCGGCGGTGAACCCCGGACGCCCGCCGTGTCTCGAGATCAGGCCGCATCCGCTGAGAGAGACTCAGACGGGGAAGTTTCTGAGGAACATTGCTTGCACGGAGAGCCAGCTGTGGGCGGGGCAGGAGAACGGCGTGAGGTTCTGGAACCTGGAGGAAGCGTACGAGGTCGGTTACGGCGTCGGCGGGCAGGTGAGGCGAGGGGACGAGGATACGGCGCCGTTTCATGAGTCCGTTGCGATCTCTCCCACCTTGTGTTTGATGATCGACCACGGGAATAGGCTCGTGTGGAGCGGACACAAGGATGGCAAAATCAGGGCTTGGAAAATGGATCAGGCGGTTACCAACACTGCCGATGATTCCAAGCCTTTCAAGGAACGGCTCTCCTGGCAAGCTCATCGTGGTCCTGTCAATTATATTGTTATTAGCTCATATGGTTAGTGTTGGCTGATTCTCTGTTGGTTCGTGGTTTTGTTAATATATTTGGATTCTCACATCCTTTTTGGTTTCGTTGGTGCAGGTGATATGTGGTCATGCTCTGATGGTGGGGTGATAAAGATATGGACTTTTGATTCTTTGGAGAAGTCTCTTGTGCTTAAAGCGGAGGAGAAGCATATGGCTGCGTTGTTAGTGGAGAGGTCTGGTATTGACCTTAGGAGCCAAGTTACTGTTAATGGTACATGCAGCATTTCGTCCTCAGATGTCAAGTTTTTGTTAGTTGATACAGTAAGAGCTAAAGTGTGGGCTGTGCAGCACCTCTCGTTTTCAATGTGGTAAGCTTTTCTTTGTTCTTAGTCTTCAACAGATTATGAATATTTGGAACTTTTTTTTTGTTTTGATCATTCAAAGAGAGTGAGAGATGTATATGTGCAGGGATGCTCAGAATAAAGATCTTCTGAAAGTCTTCAATATTGATGGACAAGTCGAAAACCGTGTGGATGGTGCACCTGCACAAGGTCAACAAGTTGAAGAAACGAAAGCCAAGTTCTTCTCCGCACCGAAAAAGGATAAATCTCAAGGCTTTCTGCAGAGATCACGACATGCCATAATGGGAGCTGCGGGAGCTGTTCGTCGAGCTGCCACTAGAAGTACAGGAGCTTTTGCAGAAGATCCTAGGAAAGTAGAAGCCATTGCGATTGCGGCAGATGGATCAATCTGGACTGGAAGCATGAATGGCGTAATTGCTCAGTGGGACGGAAATGGAAACCGCTTGCGCGAAGTGAACCATCATCAGCAGGCTGTTCTGTGCTTTTGCACTTTCGGTGATCGGATATATGTGGGTTATGCAAGTGGTTACATCCAGATTTTGGATCTTGGTGGGAAGCTAGTTGCAAGCTGGGTTTCGCATAATGAACCTGTGATAAAGCTAGCAGCAGGTGGTGGTTTCATTTTTAGTTTAGCCACTCATGGTGGTGTGAGAGGATGGTATGTGACATCACCAGGACCTCTAGATAGTGTAATCCGAACTGAATTGTCACAGAAGGGGAATACGTACGCCCGACAAGACAGTGTTAAGATCTTGATTGGTACTTGGAATGTTGGTGAAGGGCGAGCTTCTCGGGGTGCGCTTATGTCTTGGCTGGGCTCTGATGTTTCAGATGTTGGCATTGTCGCTGTCGGGTTGCAAGAGGTGGATATGGGGGCGGGTTTCCTTGCCATGTCTACTGCTAAGGAAACGGTAACTCCTGTTAGAGCTATTTACTCATGACTAATTTTTGCTTAAACTAAGAAAAAAGAAACTGTGTGGAAAATCAACAAAGAGTAATGTTCACTTTGCCTCCGTTTGTTTGCTTTAAGTGGGCTCATCTTTGTGTTCTGGTCGTAGGTAGGGGTTGAAGGAAGTGTTGTGGGGAAATGGTGGATAGATGCTATTGGAAATGCACTGGATGAGAGAAATACTTTCGAACGTATGGGTTCAAGGCAATTAGCCGGACTGCTAATATCTCTATGGTAGGCAAAAGATTCCTTCCAGACAAGTTACCTTTTTGTCTGTCTCTATTGTTTGCACGGTGTACCAGCCAACAGTCTTTTTCTTTCCTTACATAGAACCTAAAGTCTTTCACCTATTTAAGAGTGCTAAGTTATATTATGTCCAGGTTAACCATTATTTTGTCACCTCATATCTTATAACTTTCTGCTTAGGGTGAGGAAGGATATTAGAACACATGTTGGAGATCTTGATGTCGCAGCAGTTCCATGTGGCTTTGGCCGCGCTATTGGCAACAAGGTCTGCCTTTAAAGCTATATTTCACTTAATTATGTCTAATACAAAATCAATTAGCCTGATGTGTGATGCAGTATCAATTAGTCTGGTGTAGGAAGTAGCTTCTCTTTTAATCGTTGCATTGCTAACCTCAATTGAGGGTGAGGCATCATTGTTGATCAGATTAATGTTCGTACGTTGTTATAAACAGGGAGGTGTGGGCTTGAGAATCAGAGTTTATGACAGGATTATGTGCTTTGTGAACTGTCACTTGGCTGCTCACTTGGAGGCAGTTACTCGGAGAAACGCTGATTTCAATCACATATATCGGTCAATGGTCTTCTCCAAAGGACAAAGTTTATATACTGTTCCAGCTGGTATAGTGCCGTACCTGTTTTTGTCTTGCTCACTTGGCTTCTCCATGTACTTATTTTGGCTGCTTTATTCTTCTGGCTTACCATTGACCCTCTCTCTTGCAGCCGGTGCTTCATCATCTACCCAAGCACAAAAGAATAACACTGTATGAACTTATTCTACTAGCGCACTAGTTACAGAATCTAACATTTTTTTTGTTCTCGAGCTTTTGGTGTGTGTCCCTTCTAATGTTATTATTCTTTTTCTTTGTTTCCAAGAATACAAACATCATCACTGAAGAGGAGAAATCTGATTTATCAGCAGCAGATTTTGTTGCATTTTTTGGTGACTTCAATTATAGGTTATTTGGTATAACCTACGACGAGGCGAGGGACTTCATTTCACACCGATCATTTGATTGGCTCAGAGAGAAAGACCAACTTAGGGCAGAGATGAGTGAAGGAAAAGTGTTCCAAGGAATGCGTGAGGCGTTGATCACCTTTCCTCCAACTTACAAATTTGAAAAGAATAAACCAGGCCTTGGAGGTAAAAGATAGATTTGAAATTCCCTGCAAACTGCTCAAGAACCTATCTTGCTTGTAGCAGGAGAAAAATTTGGACTCAGTAATTAAACCCTGCGCTGTTTCTATCTCCAGGGTATGATTCAGGGGAGAAAAAGCGTATACCTGCTTGGTGTGACAGAGTTATATACAGAGATAACCAATCCACCCCATTTTCTGAGTGCAATTTGCAGTGCCCTGTAGTTTCTTGTACTGTAATGTAATGTTACATCACGCAACCTCATGATCTTCTTTCTCGTTCCTCTCACCTTTCGCCTTTCTCACCACCCTATGCATTGTGTTTAACAGGTATGAAGCTTGCATGGATGTAACTGAGAGTGATCACAAACCTGTGCGCTGCAAACTTCATGCTAACATAGCTCACACCGATAAATCTGTGCGAAGACAGGAGCTGGGGAAAATAATAAAGTCCAGTGAGAAACTCAGATCCATGTTCGAGGAACTAAGATACGTTCCGGAAACATCAGTGAGTACCAACAATATTCTACTTCAGAGTCAGGACACGTTCATCTTTTCAATCACAAACAAGTCCAACTCGAGTAGAGCCATCTTCAACATCGTCTGCAAGGGTCAGACTGTTGTTAGAGATGATGGAGGCACCTTTGGTCTCCCTCGCTGGCTTGAGGTTACTATTCTCTTACTTTTTTTTTTTGTCACCAACTGTTTCCGCCCTTTTCCATCACAAACTTGATGATCAGATAACTGTTATTTCTGTAGGTTTCTCCAGGAGCTGGTATGATAAAACCAGATGCTTCAGTACAGGTGAAGGTTCATCACGAAGACTCTAACACCTCAGATGAGTCCTTTGATGGCATCCAACAAAACTCATCGTGTGAAGAAACTTGTGACAAGGAAGTGACCCTGATGGTAATCATCCAGGGAAGCTGCTCGACCAGAACAACAAGCCACTCTATCAAAGTCCGCTACTGCTTCTCCGCTGCCAAATCACTTAGCCTCGCTTATTCCAAACCCAAACCCAACAGCGCCACAAAGAATCCAGAGGGTTCTACTCGTTACCAGCCAGAGAATTACCGCGGTGGGAGCACCAGACGGGGTTGATGATGATTCCTGCTGACATCACACTATAGCTAGATCTTAGAAGTCATCTAAAGAAATGCATCCAGACCCAGTAGGAGATCAAGTTTTATATATATTCACAACTAAGATTCTGAGTATCATCAGGTTATGGTTTCTTCATTCTCATTCTTTGATTCATTAAACATCAGAAAAGTGTATATTGCGTTGATACTTCATTGAACTCGTTACAAAATCTGTTATTCTACTCGAGAAACTCTGAAAAATATCGAATAGCAACGGTTCACAGGTACAAAATACAAGTATATACTGGTTATTCTTACATAAGGAGACCAGTTCTCTACATATTGGTTTGTTCACAGTGCATACATTCTCTTGTTGTATTCACCATTTAGAATCTCTGAATCAGAAGGCATACGAGACATAGAGAATGACCGAGATTTGCTTCTCTCTTTCCTTATGCTCCTTAGCTTAGATTCCTCCATCCTATGCATGACCACACAGTAACACATGGCACCGATTGTTGTCAACATGATCGTGCCGCCAATAACAGTTGCACACACGGCCAACCACATCTCCTCTTTGCCCACAACAATGTAAGAGAGGGAAACAAAGGCAATGGATATGAAAAGACAAGCACACCACATGAGCTTGTTGATCACAAAGACAAGCTTCTTCTTCGCCTTTTCCTCAATCACAACAACTGAAGTCTGCACAACAACAACAGCTAAGGAGATAAACAGTGCCAAGCTGTCAAAGATGAAGAAGACCAGAAAAGGTGCTCTATTTGCTATGTGAGCTTGTCCTAGCAACTCTCCTTTGGACTGGTCTTCTTCATATTGACCGGGTATAGTGAAAATGGCTGCGAAAGCCACCGTGGCGATGAGCACAGCCACGACGGTTGCTGAGTTTATAGCGTTGTTTAGACCGCTAATGTGAAGCTTCTTGAGTCTCTTTGCTATCTTCTGGACTCTTACACCGGTTTGCCTAGATTGCTGAAGCTGAGATTGTACCTCGTGCTTAATGTCGCTGACCGTTTGCTTGAGTTGCTTAGCTGGGTTTTGAGGTTTCCCTAGATCTTTAGCTGTAGCAGCTCCTGCTTCTTTCAGAACCGACACAAGCTCTGCGTTTCCTATCCTCTCAGCAACATCCAGTGGCGTATCTCCAGCTTTGTTTATTGGGTTGAGGTTAATACCTTCAAAAGATAGCAAACACCGCACTATCTGCAGAGAAGAAAGATCCTTCCATGATGAATCCCTTCTATTACACTAAGAAAAACTAAGTAAAGAGTTAGTACCTTGCTACGGCCCTTGTTTGTGGCAATGTGCAGTGGGGTGTTCCCTTTGTTATCCTCAACGCTCAAAACAGCAACATCAGGTTTCACCAACTCAACAACGATCCCATCATTTTGACCTTTTACAGCCATGTGAAGAGCAGTTTGTCCCTTTTTGTCGGTTCTAAACCCAATGCTTGGATCATTACCTATCAGAGATTTAACAACTTCCACATGACCCATCCTTGCTGCAGAGTGAAGCGCGGTTTTACCATTGTTCTTAGCTATCTTAGCCAAGTTAGAGTCTGTCTCCAGAAGAAGATTCACCACATCGATGTGTCCTTGTGTTGCAGCTGTGTGTAAGGCAGTTGTACACAATAAATCTGTTGTCATCGCCAAGTTTGGGAATGTCTCCAACAGGATCTTCAACACCTCTGCGAACGAAGAAAAGCCAAAGTTTATAGATGGTTCTATAGTTTCAAAAGTATATAGATCTTTCTTTTTTTACCAAGATGGCCTTGTTTAGCTGCGACATGGAATGGATCAAACCCGTTTCTAGCAGCGATGGAAGCAGTTTGGAGATCCATATGCTCCAACATCTCCTCAACAACAGCTGAATGCCCATTCTCTGCAGCGGTATAAAGAGGAGTCTCTCCTTCAAGATTCTGCTTTGACAACAACTCTCTCAACTCTTCTCCACCCTCTCCATCACAACAACCTCGAATCAGCTCTTTAACCTTACCTAAGTTCCCGGTTCTAGCTGCAATATGAAGAGGCGAGTCTCCTCTTTTCCCAGGTGACTCAGTCTTCTTCCTCCTCTCGCCAATGAAACTCAGCTGCCTCTCCATCACCACACGGAAGCTCTTCTGCTTCTCTAGAAACCCACCACGGAAACTCTTCTGCCTCTCCATCGTTGCTTTACCAAAACTCGGAAGCTTCTCCATAACTCCACGTTTCTGACTCTCTGCAGTCACACCTCGAAAACTCTGTTGCTTCTCCATTGCTCTTCCGAGCCTGCTTGGCTGCTGGTGATTCTCAACACCTTGGAAACTAACTTGTTTCTCTAAAGATCTCGCCTTTCTTGGCTGGTTGTTACTCTCCACACAGCGAAAGCTCTGTTGCTTCTCCATTGTTTTCATCTGCTGCTGCTTCTCTGAAACAGGACTACTCTGCTTCTCCTCCATTATAGTCATACCTTTACTCCAACTTTTCGTCGTTATCAACAAAAATATCTAAACACAGATTACTTATAACCCCAAGTCTAACAAAAGGCCTATCTAATTACACACAAATCTAGAAAAGATACAAATTTTTCTTGATATCACCTCGAATAATCCATGTTTAAGCAAGAAAGAAACGAACTTTATAGAAAACGAATTGGAGAGAAGACAGCAGATTTCAAGTCAAATCTTCCCCAAAGCTGGGAATAAACTTGGAAGTGATTGAAGATTGGAAAAGGAAAAAGTTCAGATTGAAGCTGATTGATTCAGTTACCTTCAGAAGACCAAGAAAAAACAGTAGCTGAATCTGAGAAACCCAAAAAGAGCTCGGGTTTGAGAAAAGTTTTGAGTCTTTTTGTGCTCTCACCACGTGTGTGATGATTTATTTCCTCGGCCGTAGATGAAGAAGCTGGGCAGATACAGAGAAGAGACAGAGAATGTCAGAACATAAGCATCATCCTAAGTTTTGAAGAATTCTTTTTAGAAGGCACCACACCTCTTTTGTTGTTTAGTGCCTTCTTTTAACACGCTTCAATTTCACCTCACTCTTGAAGAGATAAAACGTTTTTTTTTTGACTCAAATTGAAATTATATTGATCAAATGGGCCTAGCCCACGGCCGAAGCCCAAATTCACCGGATTACAAACCAGAAAACCCAAATAACAGATGGGCAACAAAAAAACGGTCGAAGCCCAAATAAGAGACATGGCCCAAAGGCCCACAACCAGCGACGCCGGACTTGCTCTGGATGCCCGGGAAGGAGGCAGAGCCGAACACGCGTAAGAATCTGGCTCATCCGCCCGCCACGTGACGCCCGCCTCAACTTAGACCCTCCATCCTCGCACAGCCACCGACGATTTCCACCGTCACACCTTTTCCGCCGGAGCTCCGCGCCTACAGAGCCTCCGCGCCATCGGACTTCTTCGACGCCTTGTCTTCCCGTCGGAGAGTTTAATCGTTTGAAACGAGATCTCTTCCGCCTATGAACCACCGGAAACCCTAGACAAGCACGCCGAGATCCACCGCTAACCTCCTCTTCAAACAAACACAACCGTCGCCGGAGATCTTCTTCTTCTTAAGATCTCAACCGCTGCGACCCACGACACACCTCAACCTTCAAGAACTCGAAACCCTAACCTCAACCCAAAAGACCTGGGATTCCACAACGGCAGCACGGAGCTTTGTTAGCCTCCACTTTCCGTGACCAAAAGCCGGCGAAAAGGAGCTGATTGAGCCTCCTCTTCCCGGAAGCTAGAGCGGCGTCGGTAGAACTGAGAAAGCCTCCACCCTACCCGCGACAAGACCGGCGATGATGGATCTAGGTTAGCCTCCATCTCCCGGGTAGAACGACTGCAACATGCACACCGCTCCATCTCCACCGCGAACCTTCAAAACGGCCGCGCCGTTACTCCAAAACCGACTCTCCTCTGATGGAAAACCTCGGCTTCAGAGCTCCGGCAAGGCAACCGTTGACGGATCTGTGAAGAGAGAGCGGTAAGGACCACAAACCAAGAAGGAAAACAAAGCTCCGGCGACGGCACGGACGCTCATGCGCCGGCCGTACGCCGGAGTAGATCTCACTTCTCTCTCTTCTCTCTCTTCAAAAAAACCTCCGTTAAATGTTTTGTGAGAGATAAAACGTTTATGTTTTCTTTTTTGACATCAAACGTTTATGTTTTTGTTATTGATTTTTGTGTGTCGGAAGGAAGATATCAAGTTTAAAGTCTGTAAAATACTGAAATGAAAAAAAAAAAAAAACAAAAAAAAACTGAAATATGTAGTAGACAGACATTCTTTTCATAACTAAAATTTTAAGATTTTTCTAATTATTTTTTTAAATGAATTAAGAAAAATATTGATAAGTATTAGATTTGTAGTTATTAGTTCGGTTCTAATATGATTCAATAAATTTCACATATGAAATATAAAGTGTTTATGATTATAAGGTTATAAAAGTATTGGTGGACTTTAACCCAAACATTTGTTGGTGGAGGTCACTAGTGACTAAAGATTATTGACTCTTCTATTGATGGTGCCATGTCACCTAATCCGAGTTTAAAGTCTAAACAAGGTAAAATTTAAATACAATACAACTTGTCATAATTACTTTACTTGAATGGTTTGTTAAAAAGTCAAGTTATTGTCACTTATAGTAAGCTAGCGTTTTGGTTTATGGCTTAGTTTTTTCTTAAACACATCGCTTTGTTAGTTAAATAACGATTTCCTCTTAGTTTTGTAACAGTAGTATAATGGTGAAATTGCAAGACAAACTAAGGCTAAAAGAAAACTCTACCTTCTTAAAACTCTTTTTGCATTTCTAACCAAAATTTTACTTATACTTAAAGATGTTATAAATAATTTTGATGACTTTTTTGCCTAGCTATTTAAGTTTTTATTTTTTAAGAAAGCAGCTTAGTTGTATATGTTTTTTTAGTAATTGTATATGGTACTATCCTCCTTACATCATTATTAAAGATAATTAATCTCATCTCACAGTAAATTTACGATATATCATTTAAAATACTGAATATAAAGAAATCAATTTTAATTATAACTCAAATAATTTATTGTTGTCCAAAAAAAATCAATAATATATCTTTAATAGAAGACCAAGAAAATAATTATTTATTTTATTCAAAGTAGTGATAAATAGATGATCATTCATACCCTAAATAAACGAGCAAACGATAAAAAGCATGTGGTCTGCTCGTCAATCATTGTGCTTTTATAATTGTAATAATCGAACTTTTTCTTTTACAATTTTTTTTGTTCAACCATTGCATTGAGATTAAAGAGGAATTCAGAAATAGCGTTTAAGGTCCAGTATATCTGTTACAAAGACATGCCTTTGCAATTGAGTCCGTTGACCCATTTTAAAACCTGGGAATGAAACTAAATTGACAAGAAGTAAAAGAAGAGAAAGCTAGAGAGACGATGTTGAAGTCGCCCAAAGGGCTAAAAAGCCTAAAACTAATGGTAACAGTTGTCACATGAATAGATACAAGTATACAACAATCTTTTTCTTTAGTTTTTAGAACTTAGAAAGGATAATATAGATTGTCACTAAGTATTTCGCCCGCACATACGAGCATAATTATTTTAAAAATATTTATAAATAGATCTATTATCAAATCAAAGATCATTAGAATAGATTTTTATTCATGGTTTTAAAATATTCTATAATAATTAAAAATAATTTCTTTATATATAACAAAGTTTTTCATCACAATATAAATATTTTATTACGTAAAATTTTAATACACTCATGCATTTAAAATAATAAATAAATTAAATATAAAATTTTGACAAAGACTTTCATTCTAATAAAATTACTTTATTGCATAACTTAAACATTCATGTAACATAAAACTATATACAGTATATATATAGGGTTTTATCATTTTTCTAATTTTAAAAAGAAATTATGATGTAAAATTGTTTTTAAATTATTTTTGTTGCATAAATTAAACTTAAAAACATTCATGTAACATAAAATATATACATTATATATATGAATTTATCTTTCTTTTTAATCTTTTTAAAAATTATGATGTAAAATAATTTTTTAGATAACACAATATAAACTATTTTAGATAATTTAATTATCAAATCACTGAAATTCGTTTTAAATTTATGTTTAATTATATATTAACAAATATAATTATTTATTAAGGTTTTAAATTTCTTTTTAATTAAAAAAATAAAAAATAAATTGTAAAGTAAATTTTTAGATAATCACAATATAAACAATTTTTAGATAATGATAATTATAAATTACTGAAATTCTTTTTTTTTTAAAAAGTTGTGGTTAATTATATACATAAAATTAATTTTTTTAATTGATAAAATTAGTATAAATCTAGTTATTTATTAAGGGTTTATCTTTCCTTTTAATTATTTATTAAGGGTTTATTTTTCTTTTTTATTATTATTATTTTTAAATATGATGTAAAATAATTTTTTAGATAAACACAATTTAAAATATTTTTAGATAATGATAATTAAAAAATTATTGAAATTTGTTTTTAATTTATGGTTAATTTTATATTAGTAAATAAATTATTTATTAAGGGTAACATCATATTTAGTCGCTCTAACTTTTAACGTGAGAGCTGGAATGCGAAAAATCACTTTGCAAATAGATAATGATAATAATTAAAGTATTACTGAAATTCGTTTTTCAATGTATGGTTAATTATATACATAAAACTATATACAGTATAATAGGGATTTATATTTTTTATTTAAAAAACACTTATGATGTAAAATGATTTTTTATAAAACACAATATAAACTATTTTAGATAATTTAATTATCAAACCACTGAGATTTGTTTTAAATTTATATTTAATCATATATCAACAAATCTAGTTATTTATTAAGGGTTTATCTTTCCTTTTAATTATTTATTAAGGGTTTATCTTTCTTTTTTAAAATAAAAAATATATGATGTAAAAAATTTTTTATAAACACAATATAAAATATTTTTATATAATGATAATTAAAAAATTATGGAAAGTTGTGTTTAATTTATGGTTAATTATATATTAGTAAATATAATTATTTATTATGAACAACATCGTATTTAGCCACTATAACTTTTAACGTGAGAGTTCGAATGTGAAAAATTACTTTGTAAATAATATCATAGATACTTTTAAATGCTGATAATGTGTAGGAGAGCTGCAGAAGATGTTATTAGCATTTAAAAAAAAAAGGAAGATGTTATTAGCATACTCTAGATACATGATTTGACAGTAATCTTGACAACCTATACTTGAAAAATAACTACAACCTAATAAGTATGTTTGGTTCACCATATTAGAAGTAGGAGTGAGCATATTAGAAGTAGGAGTGAGCATGGTACAAATATTAACAGAATATTTAGTATTATGATTTGCAAATCATAAATATTTGCAGATATTTCATTAATTTTGCTTAAAAAAAATAATCTAGAAATTTCTATACAAATTTCTCTTTAAAATATTTTTACATGACATATAAATTAAAACTAAAATAAGTTGTGAAGCTGCGTGTTTTTGTAAATATTAAACTTAGGTAATAATAATAATAAGACAGAATTTAAGAAATCATTATTAGTGTCGTAAAAATTATTTCTTTTACTGATTTCATATTTTTATAATCAATCGTGTGAATACAATTTATTAAATCATATGTTAGAATAATAATTATATAAATTATATGTAAAAATTTAAGTTTAAACATGTATTTATATATCTGTTGGAATAAAGCAGATATCTGCTTCTCAAAATAGTATTTGTGATTTGCTTCAATTTTAATGGATGCTGATTTTTAGTATTTATTTTGATTCAGAAATGTACAAATATTTGAATATTAATGTTTATTTACTTCGATTCAAAAGTGTACACATATTCAAGTTTTTAGGATCAAATCAAATGGATAAAATGGTTAGCCTCATAATTTATAAGAAATGTTGTATAACATATTCTAGTGTGGGGGTGGAGAGAAGGGGGGTGAGTGCATAATTGCGTACGTGGAACAACGGCTGACAAAATGTTGACCAGTAGATTATCCGTCTGCGGAACATGCACGTAAATTAAGAGAAACATTTGTAGGTACAAGTCCGGTTCAGTCAGCGCTTACATAGTTTGACTTTGACTCTCTACATTTTAACAAAGTCGGTCCATTTGTGCTCTCGGTCTTTAGTCTTCATGGCTGATTCATCGCAGTAATTTTGTGACATCGAAAGTTCTATTTATTCATCGTAGGAAACTAACCAAGGGGAGAAAGAAAACTAGCGAAGATGGACACTTATTTCTCGAAACAAAGGAATTGGAAATGAAAGTCAATAAAATCCAAAATCTTCTAATTGTCAAATTAACAAAGTCCCAAACATATCTACAGTCTCTCTGGTTCGATCTTTGGGTTGGCTCATAAAACGAGTAATGAAACTTTTATATTCAGAAGTCTTTTTGCTGTTCCATGGATGAAGCTTTGTATCCTACTCTGCGATTGGGTTATTAACTTGATAAGGGGAAGGAGTATCCACGAAGATAACTAGAGTCCACTCCTGATTCACGAGCCAATGCGACACGCCCGGTTCTTGCAACCTGTGATTCATCATTGTTCATGAGAGAGACATCAACTCGAGGCATCTAAGTTATAGAAGTAGCAATGCTTGTTAAACTGATTCTTCTTCTAAGCACAACCAGAAGAGGAAGAATACAAAACAACATGGTCCAATTTCGAATCTTGATTTTACAAGACTTAGATTTCACTCTGTTTCTAAGTCAACAAGACTACAAACTGTTTATCAACAAGACTTCTAACTACACCTTAGGATTAGATTTAGGTTCTGAGACCGTGCGGAGGTTAACAGCATTTATGTCAACGCTACAGACTTACAAGTTATAACATTGACTAAGAGATAAAATAGATTGCAAACGAACCTCGCATATACCGTAGGGCTCCAACAACCTTTGCAGTGCCACCATCTTGTCAAGATCACCAGTAAGCTGTATCCACAGCAAACAAATGTCAGCAACAAATCCAAAAGACTAAGGGAGAAAGGGATTAGAATGAAAATTCCAAGTCCGCTTCATATATTTTGTCGACCAAGTTAAAGACATATGGAAAGATGTGAGACTTTTAAGATATCCATTGGTTTGATCTCTCATCTGATCTGCAACTACACATCAAACAGAAATCCAGTGTTCATAGAAATGTATTTTACCTGCAAAGTAATTGTATGATCCGATACGTCAACAGTTTTTGCCCTGAAAACACTAGCAATGTCCAGGACATCTCTTCTTGCAGCAGCGTTCACAGCAATCTTAATCAGCATCAGTTCTCTTTCGGAAAATGGCAAATGAGTAAGATCACGGACCTGCAGAAATCCTCACAAAATTCAATAAATGCTTGGATGGTTATTGTATAACATGCTCATGATTCTGTTCAGCAAGCTTGTACAATTCTTGTGTGTATGACGGAAAAGTAGCGAGTGATAGAGCCATCAAGAGCATTCAAAACGTTATATATAAAAAGACGCTGTTTTTTTTTTGAGATCCTACCTCATGCACATCTACCAGTTTATAAAGTTGCTGCACCAATTTTCTGACTGATTCATCTGTTGCAGGAACAACTGTTGTGATGCGTGAAATTCCCTCTGTTTCAGCATGTCCTACAGCCAAGCTCTATACCAAAAAGATGACGTGTCAGTAAATTTCAAGCACACTCTGTATGTGTGTGGGAGAGATAAGAACTATGCCTGAATATTGTATCCCCGTCGAGCGAACACACCAGTTACAAGATTAAGGACTCCTGGAACATCGTTTACAAGCAAAGATAGAGTATGTGACCGTAGTCCAGTCGTCTGAAACATCAGAAAAGAAGAATAATTATTTAAAAAAAAAAAAAATTAACCTAGAAATACTGCCAGCTTACACATTCCATGGATATATGTAACTAAATCGATCACACCTAACCATGTCTACCTAAAAATCGTAGGAAATGACTCATCATACGAGATTAACAGTCAATATTGTTCAAACTCAAGAGTTCCAGACAACCTGGTCCTGAATGGACAAATAAGTGGAGATCCTGTAATGCAAACCACATTCTCAACCCGCTACCATTTATGTTGCATAAATTTATTTAGCAACATGGCTCGCATACCTATGGCAGCATCTATAGAATCTATATATATCTAGCAGCAAACTCACTTACATCTTCGTCCGTGAGAAGTCCCCAGTGAGCGTCAAGAACATGATGTACCATTAGGTCAGAAGTTGGCTCCACGGGATAAACATCTCCCTACACTTAAAAGCAAAGATAACTTTTAACACTGGAAGATTCTTGTGAGGCGATTTAATTTAGTTAGGACTACAACACAAAAGGGCATTTGACTTGCATGCCTAAAGAATTTCTCCTTTGAGAGAAACACATAAGTTTGTTCTTTTTCAGCTTTATACAAGCATATTTAGATCTGCAGACCATCAAACATTTTGCAATACCCCATTGCAATGCCAAACAATCATAGGCAGCCACCACAAAGAGAAAACAAAAAACAAAATAGCTGCCCTCTATAGTTCCGTTGAACTTCATAAAATGACAAATCTAAACATTTTATGCAACCAATACTCTGAAAGAAAAGTTCTCAAATGAAGCAATCTAAGGAGGAGAGAACCACGCACCCCTGCTGTTTTTTCATTTGGAGGGAGCACAGATCCTTTTTTGCTACCTCGAAGAACACTAACAGGTGCTTGCTCCTTGAGATCTGGATAGGAAGCTGCTGAAAATCGCCAAAATGGAGCAGTAGCACCCATCTTTTCCCTTCTCAGTGCTATCTGTTATATAAAATCATCACTCCATATTCCCTATATTAGTGAAAGTACACGAGATCTATGTCCAGTAAGCACTGAAAGATGTAACAATTACATACATCCATTATAAAGCACAAACTGGATGCTAATATGCCATACAATCTAGTTACTCCAAATATACAGTACCTTTCCTGTCCTGACAATCTCTCTGATCTGAAACTTTCTTAAATTTCTCTCTACAGCAATCATCTTCCCAGGATCTCCAGTTACCTGCAAGATACCTTAAGAAATGAATACTAAGAACAGAAATATGTATAGTATAAGGAAAATATGTGTATGGCCTTGTTTCTCAACCTATCATAAACAACACAGAGAACTCCCACAGAAATCAGTATAGACAACACAATTTGGAATGCAGATTATTGGCATAGTATATGCTCTGAGTGTAGTAACTTGCTCAAGAACTTTCTCGTTATATTAGTTAGTACACAGTCAAATCAAATCTATTGAAGGAGTTACACCATAAGTTTCAAAGAAACCTAAATAGACAAACATAAACTGAATCTTTGTTCGGAAACAAAAGCCAGCATGTGGATCATCATAAGTTTAAAAAAAAAAAATGCAGCGGAAAATCCATTCCAATCACTAAATAGAAAATTTCAAATGAAACACTAGAAGAAAAAATATTTTTCTATCCGAAAACCCATAGGCTATAGTGTGACAAATATTGAGAAGGGCACAAATCATAAGAAGACGTACCTCAATAGTCAACGCATGTTCCGAAATATCCACAACTCTTGCTCTGAATGTGTTAACTAGCCACATGATCTGTAAATTAATTCCAAGAGATGGTAGTCAAAACTTGAAAGAAAATAAACTGAACCAAGAGAAACAAGCAAGTAGAGTGATCCTCATAGGCAGGAAAGAGTACCTCAGCCCTGGATTCCGGATGTGCATTCACTTTTACAAGCATCAGCTCACGCTCCACTTGCGGCTCGCTCGAGATATCTTCAACCTAATTAGCAAGTCAAAGTCAAACAAGGATTTGGAGATGCATGCGAAAAATCGAAACTTTAGTCCTAAAGCAGTGCCAAGCAAATCAACCAATGTGTAAAGACACTATTCTTTTAATGACAGAGTTACAATGCAGAAGCTGATGAGTGTGATCTAGAAGAAGAAGAAGAAAAAAAAAAATACAACCTTGAGAACATTCACGAGCTTCTGGAGTTGCTCGATGACCTGCTGAAGTATCCTTTCAGTACCAGAGACAACAATAGTGAACAGAGCCTTGTCCCTGTTCAAACCAACAGCAAGACTCTGGATATTGTATCCTCTCCTCGCAAAGACTCCTGCAATCCTGTTAATCATCCCGCTCTCATCTCCAACGAACACTGAAATCGTGTGCTTCCTCACCCTGCTTTGAAACCCCCCCACAATAGTGATAAGACACTGTTAAGGTAAAGACATATCATGTTTACAAAAACCCTATTCAGTTCTGTAATAAAGTTAATTATGTAATGAACATCCACACTACTTCGAATCTGGAGTTGCAGAGGAAGCGTCGGAGACATTCCCGTTGACGCACCTGACGAGACTCTCCGTTCTCTTACACATTTCGTCGCCACGTGTCGAAGATTTCATCGCCGGGAACGATACCCGCGTCATAGAGGGGAAGAGAGGAAGAGGAGAATCGGTGCATGCCGATGTCGAGGAGAAGAGAGATAGGGAAGAGGTTGCGGAAACTGACGCCATCGAAGAGAAGAGGAGGAGGAGGAGGATTTGCTTACTGCCGTGCCGAGTGTGGGGATTTGATTGAAGACGAGAGGAAATGGTAACTGAAACAGACTCTCTCTTCTTCTCGAAGATCCTCAAATGTCAAACACGTAAACGCCGAGTATGAGAAGGTTTTCGAGCGCGTGTCTTTCTTTGGTGGTATACATCTAATTTATTAAAAGGCAGTACAATTAGGAAATACCCTTCTGAGTTCACAATATTTACAACACAATGCCACTGAATTAATTAATAAATTTAATGTTAAGTATTTATTGTATTTTCCTTATTTAATTAAAATTAAAACTAATACTTCCTATAATCTAGCTAACCAATGAATTTACCATATTTTAATACTCTATTCAATTAATTAAAGATAAATTTTTATTATTGTTATTGATTTTATACTGTAATTAAAAAACTCATAATTTTGATTGTAAAATATTGACAAACACATGCATTCTCTTTATTTAAATCCAGTATAACAATGTAAAACGTTAGATAGACTAAAAAAACTAAAGAATGAGTACTGGTTATTTACGTTGTTATTGTTGTTTTAGTACACTCAGTCTCATGCACTTAATCATGATGATGATTTAAATTTTGTTGAAATATATCGTAACTATAAGTAATTAGACATATGCAGTAATAATTATTATTATGCAGTTGAATAGAGAAAACAATATTGTTTTAAAACTACATACTTATATTTTTCATTATTCTGTGTAGACACCTCAACAAACTCATGTGGACACTCCTCAGCCCGAGGACCTCAAATACACATTAAGATGTTGACCCGTTTTTCTTTTCTTTGCTGATTCCTCTCAATGAAATTTGCCATGTTGCACTAAGTTACTTACGGATGTATGCATGCAGTCCGGGAACACTTTGGGGTGAACACCCATCCGAACGAGTAGAGTCAATAGTTCAGCATTTAGGCTGTAACATTTAGCAACAAAAAAAGTCTTTAACCCAACAAGTGCTCTCCGAACCAAGCTAGATAGTCTCCTATCACTAGGCTCACCAACCTACCTGGACTTTGATTCTTATTATTCCTACCGGATATCAAAACCATAAGAATTGTTTCCAGCCATGAGTTCCCATATGACATATTAGTAAAAAAAATTAGGTATTTATTTAATAAATTTAGAATACAATATTGTTTGAAAGCTATGTAGTTATATTTTTCATTATTTATTAATAATATCTAAAAAGTGAAAACCATATAAAAGAGTTATTTACATAATATCTAATTAAAATATAAATTAGTATGTAAATGTATTATTTTACTTATATTTCATATAAATAATATCCCAATGTAAATCTAATATAATAAATGTTGAAGAATATAAAATATATAGCACCAAAATTTAAATAGTATATATAACAATTTTATTATACATTAAAATTTTGGTCCATGAAAACTATATAAAATATATTTGTGTGGATGGACGGGTCATATTTTAAAAATCTGAGTGAAATGGTTGACAATTCAAAACTAAAATAAAAGTACTTTATATAAAATATAAAAATTTTGTGTTTAAAAATTTCATAATAAACAACTATTTAATTTAAATTATAAAAATATATACTAACATTTATATAAAATCAAAATTTATTTATAAATATGTAAAAAAACACATGAGGTTTAAATTACCACTAAAATGGTAGTTTTACTCTTTTTAGTTATTCGGGTAAATATAATAATATACAGTTAGCAATATGGTCTTTCGGGTATCCGTTCAAGTATGGATCATTTTTTCAGGTATTAGATTTTCTAAGTTTTGACATTAGGCTCCGTTCGAGTATTATAAATTTTCTGGTGGGTTTTGAGTTGGATCCTCATGGTCCGAATGGGTTCGATTCTGATGTACTGAAACTTAGAAATATCCAAATAACTAATATATCTAAAACTTCAAATATGTGTACCAAAAATAACCATATTATCCGATTTGATTCTGATATTTTGTATCCAAACTAAAAATAACCTAAAAATGATCAAATAACCAAAATTAATCATATTGTCCTTGGTTCGGATTCAATTATGATGTATAAGAACCTAAAATATTCAAATAACTAATATACATTTAGTTATATAGTGACACATCTAAAATATATGATACTAATTATGAAAAATAAATATCAAATTTTTAAAGAAATCAAAACCCGCACGGGTGTGCGGGTCAAACTCTAGTAAACATTAAGTGGGCTTTGAAAACCCAAAAGGATGACGTGTCAGTCTTATCTAATGGTTAGTTTCGTAATTATGAGGAGTTTAGGGTTAATACGTACATGAGGTAGCCAGGTAGGTGAGTACATTTTTTTTTTGCCTGGGTTGTAATCCACTCACTCAGAGCCGGTCCTAGCCTTTTTAAGGCCACAAACCCAAGCAACAAAAAGTGGCACCCGTCCTACCTTTTTTAAGGCCACAAACCCAAACAACAAAAAGTGGCCGAAAAATAAAATTAGGCTAATGTCAGGATTCGAATCCAGCCTTCCACTAAAGGATGAGGACGATTAGCCACTAGACCACAGAGAAATTTTAGGAAAACGTGGCCGATTTAGTACCTATTCAATTGACTGCCGGAAGCACTAGCTTCTTTTGCTTCCTACAAGGGCCGGCTCTGCACTCACTACTTTAGATGTTATGTAAAAATTTCATTCTGTTTGTCAACTACTCTTGTTGATATGTTTTTTTTTCTAGCATTGAGGCCAATAAGCTTCTCTAACAAGTGTCATTGAAGCAGTAAGTTTATCTTAAGGAGTCTTCAGATGATTGAAGGAGTGCAACGTTTCCATCCTAATCAAATTTTCAGTAAATGCTCTTTTTCCCGAAATTGATGGAATGACTTGTAATAAGATATCTATAATTGTAGATAAATTTTATTTTAATAATAATTTAGACTAATCAATTGAATATTAATTAATACATAATCTATCAAACACTACTTGAAAAGGTTTTTTCCACTAGTCCCAGAAGAAGCAGTGAAGCTCATGTGTTTGGAAGAAGAAGATCTTCGTTTTAAGTGTACTCAAGAGATGAGAGAGTAAAGTGTACTCATCTCTTTTATCAACTAAATATAATTTTTGTTTTTGCACTTGGTGTGGAGTAACATCATTTGCTTGGTCCTTGATGATCCTTTACCCAACCTCTTCCAAAAAAAATTCAATTTTAAACAGATTTATCGAGGAGTGCTGGTATGCAGAAGCTGTTGTTAGACCCACATTTTCTGATATCATAGTTCGATTAGAGCGGATCTTTGTACACTGCTCAACACAAGGATGGTGGAAATATACATTCAAGTTTCCTTGGTTAAACAGTTTTCTCTTACCAACTCTTTATCACAAAGTTTTTTTTGTAATATGCAACTAACTAGAGACCAGTTCTCACATATACCATGGAGTTTGTTTTCTTAACCAAATTATGGATGGTTTCTCAAGACATAGTATAAGAGAGGAGAACTTTAACTCAGAGAAAGGAGTCAGTATTCGGTAAATAAACAAACTTACAACACTCAAATCATTTCAGATTCAAATTTTCAAGTCATCATAGCAACAAACTCTTCAATTTGCTTGTCGGAACTACCTCCTTCTGAGATAGCCTCACGTGCGAATACCTTTAAATTCTCAACATTCTTCCTCATCACTTTCCCTTTCTCTCCTTCCATAACCTCAACAATGCATCCAGCAATCTCCTCCTTACTCACAAAACCTTCTTCATCAGTCTTCACTCTAACCCCAATCTTCCACACATCCTCTATAAACTTGGCATTTGTGGGCTGATCCGTCCACTGAGGCATCCCCACCAATGGAACTCCTAAGCATAGTGCCTCCAATGTTGAGTTCCATCCACAGTGTGTCACGAAACATCCTATTGAGTCATGTGCTAAGACCTCTAGCTGAGGAACCCACTTAGCCACTAGTCCAACGTCTTTCTCTGAAGCCTCTTCCACAAAACCTGACGGTAACTTGCTTCTCTCTGAATCTCGAACAGACCACAAGAAACTGTATCCGGTTTGCTTAATGGCCATTGCGGTTTCCTTCATCTGATTCTCACTCAAAGCCACCAATGTCCCAAACGCCACGTAAACCACCGACTTTGCTGGTTTATTCGCCAGCCAACTCAAAACAGACTCGTCAGGCTCAGTCTTGCTATCCCCGAGCTCGTAATCTTTGTCTTCCGGCAACCGGTTATCCAAGAACTTGGATGGAACCACCGGTCCAATGTTCTTCACCGGCCACTGACCATCCATCCATTTCACTACCTGAGAAGTAAAAGAAAAACGTACACTTCTCAAAACTTACATACATAAAACCAAAAAAGAAAAACTAAATAAAGGCTTTGAATGATGACCAATAGAAAGGAGAGATAATAAATTATTTTCATTCTTCAAAAGTTAAACCACATATAAATAATACATTTAAATGATTTTGTCATATGTTTTTAGGGAATTATAGAACAAAAGTATTCTTCATCAAATTCGAGAAATAATAACAAGATTGATTTTATACCTTATTTCTCAAAAGAAAAAGAAGATTTTATACCTTTTCAATCATGTTATTTTGTTCCTTTTCAATACAGAGAGCTTAAGTTGCATAACCTTACCTTAGGTTCAAGTTGATCAAAAGTGTTGCAAAGAATGCAATCAGCTTGACGCAAGTTAGAGAACTGGCTAACCACAACTTTGAATATCAGAGGGTAAGACCCCTTCTCGCAAGCGAAAGAAGGCAGATCATTTTGGCTTAACAATGGAAACCCCGGAAACGATGCAAGTATCGGGTCCTCGTGCCTATCATCAGGAACATCGTAGGTTCCTTCGTTGATGTGGTAGTAAATAAGACTAGCCAACCATGGCTGAGTGAAATAGGCCACTACGTATAGACCCAAGTCCTTGGCAACGTCCAGTGCAAAGGGCATGAATGGATCATAGATCAGAGATTTTGGAGGGTTGCTCGATAACTTCTGCCTGCACAAATATATATATGACTCTAGTGTTGAATAACATTTTTATGTAACAATCATAGAAACGCTGACGGACAGTTTAAATTTATATAAATCTTCTTTTTCAATGATTGTGGGCAGCCATGAACGATTGCCCCATGATGAATCTTATAATCTCTTGAATATATCATTGAAATATCGGTTATTTACATTCTCGGATAAAAAATAATGTTTAAGAATATAAAAAATCTTCTTAGTTTAACACCTCGGTAAAGTCTGTAACTATAAGAAGTTGGCTTTTATATATTAGTTTGACTAGTTAGATAAATAGTGAAATGATTGAATTGAAGAAACATGTTAGCTAATAAGTAAAAAACAAGTTTTTGAGTAATAATGTTATATTTAATTTATATTTATAATAAATTCATAATACATTACGAAATTACTTGAAAACGTAAGAAAAAAAAAAGCTTTGAATGATGAAAAAAGCGTTCTGTGAGAACATGATTATGTGTTGAAGGGGGAGAAGATGAGGAGGACAAGGATAAGTGGTATGTCTGGTTATATATTATACTTATCTTGTGTGGAGCATGATTTTTCATGTTACCATTAGTTTTAGGCGACTTCAATGAAGCTGTGGACCACTTAAAAAGAGCAAGCAAACTATCAAAATCTGCCAGAAAAAATAAATAAAGAACGTGTACCTAGAGATGAAATCGGTGAGGCTACGAGCAGTAGATTCGTTAAAACGTGGAGGATCTTTGATCTTGGCGTGAGGGTGTTCGGTTGGCAAGAAACCGTCGTGGATGGTGTGGACGGTGATGGAGTAGTCCTCAGAGGTGTATGGTTCACGGTGGATGTTGGAGGCGATGATGAGTGAGACGGTGAGTCCTTTTCTGGATAAGCGTTTGCCGAGCTGGATCATTGGATTAATGTGGCCTTGTAATGGATATGGGAAAAACAGTACGTGACCTTTTGCTTCACCCATATCTTTTTGTATGTAATTGTTTAAAACTGAAGAAACAGCAAGTGCGTGATGATATGTTCTAATTCTACTCTCTCCTATGTGGGTATTATAGTATTTATATGCAGCTGTGTCTCGTTATTTACAATGTTTGGTAAACTCACAGTAAAAGTTATTGAAATTTTCATGCATTACTAATCTTCAAGAAAAAAATTTCATGCATTACTTCTTTTTCTTTTATTCTGTTTATTTAAAACGGTCGAGTGTAAATTTTGAAGGAATTTTCCATTACATATTTGATGAATGTTTATATGCATTGTAGGCAGTGGCGGAACTAGAGATTTGCTTTACATGGGTCATTTACTCATTTATTATAAACTAAAAAAGGTATGTGTGGGAGTATTATTCTTTTTCTTGAAGGGTTGATTTCTCTGAAATGTATTCGGTTAGAACTAATTTGGTATGAAGTTTACAGAGCGACATGCAAGCTCCATAAAGATGGTAAAAAGTTTTTCAATAAGCTTGTATTATAAACGTGTGGAAGGAAATTAGGTGGGTGGGTACCACTACTTTTATTTTCATCTGTTTCTCTACTTTCTTGATATTATTATGTATTTATTTTCTCGACTTCAAAAAGTTGTGGACCAGAAGGTTATGGAAATGGACAAAGAAGAAGAAGAAGAAGATATGTAATGTTTTTTTTTGCAGAAGATATGTAATGTTTAGTTTTATGTTTTATGGACGCCTATGTTCTTCTCTCTATTGCAATAGAGCTTAGCTGGTACGTATAGTGTTTTCTAATGTCTTCATTTCTAGCAGCGAGATTATATGTTTCCACATCGGAAAGACCATTCTCCAAAGCTTTGGAAGTAGATTTTGATGACTTTAATCAAATCTGTTGAACGGTCAGAAACTAAAGTAAAGAAAATAAGAATTGGATGTTTAAGTTCTCTGATTTCCAATACAACTCTTCTTTGCTTGACGAGATTTTCTAGGCAGGACCTTTCCAAGGTAAAAACAGAAACGATATTAGTGTTCTCTAAAATCTTACCCGAGGCAAAATTAAATTTCAAACCTCAAAAATCAAAATAACAGTGCAATTTCGTTTATGCTAATGAATAATTAGAAAATAAGGTTAAAACTGTTACAAACTCTAAAGTCCTTGGCAGGAAAAACATAAAAACAAAGAGTATTTCCAGTTTTTTGCATTATTTTAGTAATTGAAACAGAGAACTTTCAGTTCCCACTTGGATCTTCCTCTTACCGTTATCACCAACTTTTGTCTTTTGATAGCAAATTTGGAGATTGGTTTTTACTTGCAATCATCAACAGCTACATCAGCAAGATCATTTTCTAAAGCTTTCACTAGATTTTCAAAGTAGGTTTTGGTTACTTTAGTCAAACCAATTAGTTTCTTGCGGAAATCATCGAAATTTGTAGATGGATCGTAAGTTTCACCATTGAAGTGTTGCAGCTCCTCCTCTGCACAATGATGAAGCCTCTCCAAAACAACTTCAGCCTCCCCTTGCAAATACTCGAAAAATTGTTTCTTTGTTCGTTCTTCCTCAGGAAGGTAGTATCCATATGCATAAGTCCATTTTAACACTCTCCTACACTCGATGATCTGCAGTAGAAAATCAATCATATCAAAGACATTAATATGTTTAAGAAAAAAAGTTGTAACAATATTCTACTTAATAACTCCTACAGCGATAGACTTTTTCCAATCTTTTACCGATAACACTCCTTTTTAGTTTTAGTAATTCATCCCCTTTCACAAAATTTATAAAAATATATATGTGAAGCCAATTATTTTTGATAATCCATGGTATCTGGCAGGCCGAGATCCAACCGATCTTGTAGGTGCTTAGCACTTTTCCAGACCTGATGTATTATTCGACCACGTGGTTTGTAAAGATGTTAATCAAAATAATTCTAGTCTTATTCTATTTCAACATTCCATATTACATAACTTGTTTTTTTACTCTACGCAATGTTATCAATAAAGGTCATAGCTACTTGAATACATGTGTCCACTTACCTGAAGCCATGCATCTACGGTGAACTGGAGTTGAGTTTTTGTGATGTCTTGTTTGACACTAAGCTTCTCAATCTGCACCGCTTGCAATTTCTTTAAATCATCCACAGCCTTAAGCCTTGAAGATTGATTGTTTGCCCATCTTTCATAATTATGCATGTATCTATCGATTGTCCTTTTCACCCTTTTCGCCCTTTTTCTTTTAATTTTAGTTTCATCATCACCCTCAAACTTGTGGCATGTGTGGCCATCATATAGACAAAGACAAATCCAACAAAAGCTATGATCACAAATTGAGCAGGTCATATGGTTACACCCCTGGTTCTTCTCGATATGACAGTTGCAGTTCGGACAAGGCTTTGTATTCGCAAGTATCCAAGTCGTGTTTTTGGATTCATTATGTTCAATATGTTTAATAATCCATTTTGACACCATGTCGCACTTCACAGGACGGTGAGCATCTTCACTACAATTCCAGCAAAAGTCATAAGAACATAAACAAGTAACATCATAATTTCCGGTTCCATTTCTGGTTCCAAAATCAACTGCGTATACGCATCCAGGTGATGGCACCATTTAATTTTGTTTCCTCTCTCTTCGACATAAGATCTAAGAAAATATCTATAGTACTTCTCCTTATCTTCTTCTATTGTTATAAACTTATCGATCATATCTTGACCAACAACAGCAGAACAAGAAGGTTCAGGACATTTGATCATTAAACATCCCGGACCATTGTTGATTTTCTCAGTTATGTAACTGGTCCAACAGTTTTTGCAATAAGGATGACCACAAGAAACCGTTGCGATTTCCTTGTGAAGATATGACTCAAAGCAAATTCCACATTCAGTATTCACCTCTTGGTCATTGAGATCAACCACATGCTCCTTCAGTATACCAACAGTTTTACGGACTCTCTCTTCGTCAGTAAACCATTCATCTTCGACTTTACTAGAACTCCATCGATAGTGAAGAAGCAGAATGATTGCTTTGACTTGGTCTATTGAGAGAACCGTAGAGACTTGTTCGATGTCGGCCTTTTGATGCTCACGAATGTCTTCTTCTTTGAGAACTACATAACTTATTTGAGATCGTGTCGATGTGGAATCGTTGTGCATGTCTTCGTCCATTCCATAATCGGATTCGGATGTGTGGTCACTGTATAAGTTTTCTTCACCTGATTCAATATAGAGCATGCCATTATCATCCGAATAATCCATGATCGATTCAAAGCTTCTACTCCTAAAAAAATTCTTTTCTCTTTTTTTTTTTTTGGGGGGGGGGGGGGGGAGAAGTGGTTCAGAGGAATGAATCTTGTAATCATTTTATTTTATAAGATTTCGTATCCACAATATGTGCAGAAAGAAAACTCATGATTTGTTTCTACTAAAAAATTAAGTTTTTAATTTTCTTCCTTTGCTATTAAGATTTTTTTTCTTAAAATGCAACAAATTCAGAATAACATGAGTGATTCGCAAAGTTTTCGAAAATCCCTCGCTGATTTGTGAGGAATTTTTTTCCCCTTGCAAATTTACGCGTAAATTGTGAAGGATCTGCAATTTCATCGATATCAATAGTATACTAAAATTATTTACGCCTACAGTATTGTATACATTTATTCAAGTTTTTCCAATCAATATGCATAAATAAATATAAATTATACTATTGTATATGAATCTAAACCTTTTAATGTAAAAAGGAAATGGAAGTAGAAGACTGGAGTTGGAATAAATACATTTGGTCTGCTAACCTGTTACCAAAGATCAAGATGTTCCTATGGAAGGTGGGCCAAAATGCTTTGCCCACGGTGGAAAATCTGATACGAAGAGGTATAGTGTTACCGGCATCTTGCAGCAGATGTGGTGAACCCGAAACGACGCTCCACCTCCTGTTCCACTGTCAGTTTGCGAGACAAGTTTGGGATCTCTACCCTTGGAGCCAACAGATCGATCTCTCCCAGACTACCTCTCTAAAGGAAGCTCTCATCGCCTCTGGCTCATGGATTCCGCTACCACCTCTTGGCTTCACAAGCAACATCTTCCCCTGGTTCTTATGGACCTCCCGAAACAGACTGATCTTTGAGAAGAAAACCGTATCAGCTGCTGATGTTTTCCTCCAATCGGTGAAGGCAATCAAGGAATGGGACTGGGCTCAGTCGCAAATCGCAAAGCCCCCCGTTCCCCTGAGCATCTCTCCTATAGACGACCAACGCTACCCCAACCCCAGACGATTTTCTGTAACTCCGATGCTGCCTGGCGATCAGACACAAAGAAGGCGGGACTTGCTTGGGTCTTCACGGAGCATAACGGATGGGAAATCAATCGCGGATCACACTTCCAGGAGTTCGTCTCATCGGCTTGCATGGCGGAGTCTTTGGCGATTCGCAGTGCTCTACTCCACGCGGCTGCTCTCAACATCAAATTCATCTGGCTCAGATCAGATTCTCAAGTGCTCATCGGAGCCTTATCTTCGGGATGTCATCCGACCGAGCTCTACGGAGTGCTCTCGGACATCATCTCGATGTCTAGATCGTCTTTCCTTCAATGTTTTTTTTTCTTTTGTCAAGAGAGAGGATAATGGGCTAGCGGACTCATATGCCAAGTCTAGCTTGCTTTCTGGCCCATACCCATATCTTTTGTAAAACTCTTTCTAATGGATAATCAATTTATGTTGCCCAAAAAAAATGTAAAAAGGAAATGAATCTCTAGAGTTTTCTCACATTTTGAATTTTATTCATGTCAAATCCATGAGTAATATAACTCCCGGGTCCGTTTGAACGATGATAACCCCATTCTTAAATATTCATGGTGGGTCTAAGCAAAATACATACGAGGCCCAATAAACCGTATTCAGGCCGAAGTTTTGGTTACTTTTCCGGTTCGGTTTGATTTGTTCCGGTTATTGATTCCTGAACCAAAACTAAACCGTATCCCAGCTTCCTCCTCCAAGCTCCGCCACTGCGAAGGTCAGCGAGATAGATAGACCCCCATTCGACTAGAAACTAGGGTTTTGGGGAACTTAAGGTTGATTTCCATCGCAGCTATGGGGAAGAAGAAAGGCACCAGCAAAGCAGACGCAGCAGATGATTTCCTGCAAACCCTCGAAGACTTCACCAGCAAAGAAAATTGGGACAAGTTCTTCACTCTCAGAGGCAAAGACGACTCGTTCGAGTGGTACGCTGAGTGGCCTCAGCTCCGCGACTCGCTTCTACCTCTCCTCCGTGATTCATTGCCATCTTCTTCTTGTTCTGGATCGCTTCAGATTCTGGTTCCGGGATGCGGAAACTCCCGCCTTTCTGAGCATTTGTACGATGCAGGTTTTCGTGACGTCACAAATGTCGACTTCTCCAAGGTTGTTATCTCCGATATGCTTCGACGGAACATAAGGAGTAGGCCTGAGATGCGGTGGCGTGTTATGGACATTACAAAGTTGCAGGTTTTGTTCCCATTTCTAACTGTTTAAGCTTCTCGTTGTTGTCTCTCACTAACACAAGATTTTACTTGTTTCTTGTACAGTTGGCTGATGAATCTTTTGATACGGTGCTGGATAAAGGTGCTCTTGATGCTTTAATGGAGCCTGAAGTTGGTACCAAGCTGGGAAGTCAATACTTATCAGAGGTGTGTCTGCCTTGTTCTTCTTACAGGTTTTTCATGAAATCAATGAAAGCTGTGTGCTTTATTAATGCTTTTATACCTCTTTTCTCAGGCCAAGCGTGTTCTGAAACCTGGGGGGAAGTTTATCTGTTTAACGTTGGCAGAGTCTCATGTATTAGGTGATTGCTGAACCTTAACTTTTTGTGACTCATTAGGTGAAGTGTTTTCATGGTTATTGAAATTCTTGGTGTTTATGCAGCATTGCTTTTCTCAAGCTTTCGTTTTGGTTGGAAGATGACTGTTCATTCAATCTCTCAAAAACGATCCAGTCTTAAGACATTTATGGTGGTGGCTGAAAAAGATAACTCCATTGTATTGCATGAGATCACCTCTTCTTTCGATCTCTTATCTCTTGGCCGCAATAATACTCAGGTAAGACTTTTGACTTTTTTATCTCTTGAAAACTACCTCATACATGGTTTTGAATTATTATTCTAGGGTTCTGGTATGTGTGAAGCTCTTGAAAGTGAGAACCAGATACGTAGAGACTGCAACAGTGGATCAGACTTGTTGTACTCTCATGAAGATTTGAAACTTGGTGTTAAAGGAGATTTAGCAGAGCTTACTGGAGGTCGTCGTGTAAAATTTACTTTAGGTTCTCAAGGAAGCGATTTCAGTTATAGGGCTGTGCTTCTTGATGCTCAGAATCAGACCGAGCCGTTCGTGTATCATTGTGGTGTTTTCCTTGTCCCTAAGGTAACTTTTGTCAACATCAAGAGTCTCTTCAAATTAAATTTGCAGAAACTGATGCGGATGTTAAGTGTAATTTCGATTGAACTACTAAAAGGAGTGTTGAAAATTTTCAGACTCGTGCTCATGAGTGGCTGTTCTGTTCAGAGGAAGGACAGTGGCAGGTTGTCGAGAGCTCTAGGGCTGCTCGTCTCATAATGGTAAGTCCCATATGATAGAGCCTGTCTCGGTGATCTATTCTCTGTATGGGAGTCTAAAAAAGTCTTGGTTTCATTGTGTAAGGTTTTTCTGGACAGTAGCCATAATGGCGTCAGCATGGAGGATATCCAGGTGCAATCTGCATACAACGTTGTCTGATGCATTATGTTATTTACTGACTTGGTTGATTATTTAAGATGTAACCTTTTTCCCTTCAGAATTCTTTATCTCCCATGGTGACACAACTTGCTCCTAGAAACGATGATGAAGCAGCTCGCATTCCGTATGTTCATTTTTCTTATAACTGAAATTCAAAATCTCTTCTCATATCATTCCCCTCAGTACCTCTTCTTCTATTATTTATTGAATTGAATTTGGTGCCGCAGGTATATGATGGCAAGTGATGGGATCAAAAAGCGTAGTACTGTCCACGAGGTGTTATATCACTTTAAAAGATTTTCAACCAGTTTTTATAGCACGGTTATTATTGTTTCTTAAAATTCAGCTGGGGGTTTATATAGGTGACGTCTTCCTTGACTGGAGAAGTTGTCGTTGAAGATGTGGTTTATGAGAGCAGCCCTAGTAATCCCGGAGGCTTATCTCCTTCTGCTGATTTGGCATTTAGACGCCTTGTATTCAAAAGAACCGAGTATTTGATACAGTCTGAAGCCTTGCTTGTAGAGGACGGTGAGATTGTTGATCAATCTCAATCAGACAAAACTAAAAATGCTTCCCAATCAAAACGAAAGGGAAACCAAAAACGAAATCAAGGTAAAAAGTCTCTACTTAGTTAGGTATTGTAATACAGACATTGCCGTGAAAATTTCATGCTCTTTTTTTGCATGTATCCTCTTCAGAGTCGAGCGGACCTGTTATGAGGGTCTCTCATGATTACTTGGCTAGCTCTTACCACGCTGGGATTATTTCCGGATTTACATTGGTATCATCCTACCTGAAGAAGGCTGAATCGAGTGGAAAGATGGTAAGCATTATTCACTTGTGGCCACGTTGTTTGTTTCTAGATAACTTCATGGTGTAACTCCTCCGTATTTTTGCTTTGTACTGATCCTGCAATGCCCTGATGCTTTTCAGGTTAAGACTGTTATAATTGGTCTTGGAGCTGGATTACTTCCCATGTTCCTCCATGGATGCTTGCCATTTTTCGAAATCGAGGTAATTTCTTCTTTTCTTTAAAGGGTTAATCACGTTGAGTCTTTTCGTTTGCCACTTACATGATAGTATCTCGTTGAATAGGCGGTTGAGCTTGACCCGGTAATGCTTAGCGTTGGCAAGGATTATTTTGGTTTCACACAAAATGATCGTTTGAAGGTAAACCCCTTCTCGTTTAGACAGAATTTCTAAAAATCCTCTTATCATTCTATTATATCGCTCAAACTTTTTTCTAATCTTGTAATAGGTGCATATTGCTGATGGAATAAAATACATTAGAGATATAACAAACTCTGAATCTTCTTCTGAGGAAACGTTGGATGCTGTCTCTAAAACAGAGTCGACTAGTACCAATAATGCAGAAGGCGGCACTTGTCCTGACATCTTGATTATAGATGTGGATTCAGCAGATTCTAGGTATGCACTATTTTACATTTATATGACCTTAAATAAAATTACACTGATCCTGCTGTTTTTTTTTTCGTGTTTGATTTCTGTTTGCAGCAGTGGATTAACCTGCCCTGCATCTGAGTTCATAGAAGAGTCATTTCTTCTCTCGGTTAAGCGTGCTCTACCTCAGCACGGTCTTTTCGTAGTGAACTTGGTCTCGAGGTCACAATCTGTCAAAGATATGGTTGTATCAAGGATGAAAAAGGTAAAAGCAAATTGTGATTCATCCTTGTGAAGTCTCTGCTGCATATCTTCACTGACCTTATCTGAAACTAGCAACGTGAATGTTACACACTAGTATTGGGTTTTGAGTCTCAATTATTAACTAATCTGTTTTTGTTTTGTGTGTTTACAAGGTTTTCGATCACTTGTTCAGCCTGCAACTAGAAGAGGAAGATGACGTAAACGTGGTGCTCTTTGGGCTTTGCTCTGAATCTGTAATCGGAGAGAGTGATATTCCAGAATCTGCAGTTATATTGGAGGGACTGCTCAAGTGCCAGAGATTGGAAACAAAGCAAAGCATCATCGACGCTACAAACAAGTTGAAATGCTGGAAATGAATCAACAGAAGTCTTTAGCTATTTTATAAATGATTATTCCATGTTTTTGTGTCATTTTATACGTTGTGCTTGAATTTTTTTTCTTTTCTTTTTTTTGAGATGGCTAAAGATTACAATAATTCTATAATAGTCTCTGCGTTACGCAAGTGAAAAATGAAGCGTGGGGTTTTAGTTTTACATAAGCTTCACTTTATTGTTAGACCAACCAACATATTGAGGCATTCAATTTGGATGATAGTGATGTTCGAATGTGTAAGTTAAGACATCAATATATCTTTGATTTATTATTGCATTTTGTTAACAATCCGTATCGTTGCTAGTGAGAGGTACCAACGATCCGCATTGTCGCCTAAACAAGACGGTGATATTACGATTGGAGCAGCGCAAGCAAATCTATCAACCTTTTTTTCTTTTATAAAGATTTTGGTTTAGTTTTTACATAATAGTAAAAAAAAAGATAGATAAACAAAGATCGAGCTTTACCAAAAAAAAAAAAGATCGATCATGTTGTGCGTGCACAAGATAGTTTACTTGTAAATATGTAAAAAAAGACGTAAAAGAATAAAAATCTGTCCGCCGCGAAAGACAAGAAAAATAGAGACAGAGAAACAAACGCCGAAACCGCGTGGGTCCGAACGACGACGCTTGTAATAAGTTGTAATATTTTGCATGCAAGATATAAGATATATTGTTTGTTAGGTCACATGTTTATATATATAGAGAGAGACTCCAGTGAAAGATATGCATTGTTCAATTTTGACATTAGTGTTAAACATTTAAATTTGGGCAGAAACTAGAAAGGTAGCCTGCAAAAATCTAAGGTGACCTCTTCTGGATTTGTTATGAGAAGATATTTAAAATTAACTTTTCAGGTTTACTTAATTTTGATATTATTTGCTCACATTGTCAAATGATTAGAACCTAGTTATTTTTTATTTTTTATTTATTTTGATAAACTTTATCGGCTGATTCGGTCAGCCTCGATATTCTTTTAACACAGTGTAGGTTCTAGTTTAGGTTGAAATGTTTATCAATAATTTACTGAGAGAAAAACAAAGGACAGTTCATATTTAAAAGAAAGTTGTGAAACTGTGAAAAAAGTTTGTGTTTTAGCAAAAAAAAAAAAAAGTTGTGAAATTGTATAGCATTGAGTCATTGACGGTGTCTGTGTGAATGTACTCGGATATAAACCAAAAGGTACAATGCATTTAACCTCTCTCGTAGAAAATTCCAAGCATAAAGTTGAAAAGGAAGAGACAGCAGATGCAGCAGAATTGGTCAAAATCTTTTTGACAAATCTAAATAAAAAACAGTCAAATGTCACTTTCAAAATAATTACTAGTGTTTTGTGTTATTATAATGAAAATAAAATGAAAGCGACATCAATCTGGGACTGGGGTAAAATGACCCCCCCCCTGCTCTCTTCATTGGTTGGGTTGTACATTAGCTGTCAAATTATTACATTTCAATATTCATTCATTAACTCCAAATATAGACATTTAGATGGTACAACCACATTCTTTGAATTAGTTTCCAATTTCTATTGTAAATCATCAAATTAAAATTACTGAATTGCTACGTTACATAACATGTATTATGATGTCAAGGTTACTGCCTATATCTTTAAATTATATATATATATATATATCACTATTTTCCTAATAATTTTATTTTTAAAATATATATCGCTATTTTCCTAATCATTGAAATTTGATATATATATATATATATATATATTGGTCTCACAAGAAAATCTACATTTAATGAGAATTAAATGAACAAAATGAAGAAAAGAAAGAAACAAAATAAAGAAAAAGACATATGAAACGTAGTCCCCCCCTCTTCTCTTTGCTTTCTTCTATACACAAACAAAATTCTCTCTCTCATGTCGAGTTTTCTGCGGTTGCCCTATCTCATGGCCCTTTAGGTTAACGGAGTTTTCATCAAACCTCTGGTTTCAGCGTCACCCTAGGAGCTCGAGTTTTCATCAAAGTCTTTGACTTTCTGTACAAGATCAAAGCCTTGTGCTTTGGGTTATAAACCTAAAAAAGGTGACACAGAAAAAACACTCGGAAGCGTAGAAGAAGAAATTTAGAGAGTTTTTCAAGTTGTTGTTTAGTTTGTTGTTTTCTAGCAAATGCTGAGTCTCTTCTCTCTGTAAGTTCTTTGATATCTTCTTCCCATTCATTTCCTCTGTTTCTTCCACATTTTTGGTATTGTTTGCCTTAATTGACTAACTTTAACTATCTAAAGACTAATCTTAATCTTATAGAGCTAGATGGATTAAAGATGACTTTTTCTTCTTCTTCTTTTTTGGTTATCATCTTCTTGTGGGGTTTGCTTAGCTTTGAATCTTGGCTGTATTGATGTTTGTTTTAATATCACCTTTAATGATCTAACCAGTTATACTCATTAAATGAACTCATAAGTGAGTTAATTCCGTGGTTTCTTGATTAAGAAAAATGTTGTATCTGAAAATTGATTAAGAAAATGTAGCTGACAACAAAAAAAGATTAAGAAAATGTAATTGGTCTATGATTGTGCATGTACAATGTATTGTCTCTGTATGAAGTAAAGTATGATATTATATTTTAAACATCTATCATTGTGCTACTAAACTTACATATAATATACTTTAAGCTGACAAGATCTTAAGGGCTTAACCTCTGACAATTATCTACTTTCTTTGACTCTGGCTACTAATTTTATAATCCAAAGTCGGGTCTTCAAGTGTCTTGGTTGCTCCAAACACTTTTGTAGTTCAAATTTCATTTTAAAATTTGCAACCAAGTAACCAGTTTGTTTGTCTGTCTAAGTGGTACCTTCAAAAAGCAAGTTGCCATGATATTAGCTTCTCCCAACATAGTCTATAAAAGGGCACCAAGTAAACGACTGATCTTTTTTTGTTTTGTTTGATGTCAAGGAATGGAATATTCTAGAGACTCTGCAGGGATGATGATGGATAATAAGCGCAGTGTCTGCTCTCTTGAAGAAAGCAGCATTAAACGACACAAGTCTGATCTCTCTTTCTCTTCCAAGGTCTTATGATGATACTCTCTGTCTTCATGCTAATGACCTCACATTCGTGGACCAACATGCTAATGACCTGTCTGTGGTTTAACAGGAGAGGAAAGATAAGGTGGGAGAACGTATCTCAGCTCTTCAACAGCTAGTTTCCCCTTATGGAAAGGTACCAACTATTCCGTCTGAAAATTTTCTTTTAAAGCTACAGATATGATCCCCCTTAACAACATGGTCAAGTCCCTCTCTCTCTCTCTGCAGACCGACACAGCATCAGTTCTTCTAGAGGCGATGCAATACATTCAGTTTCTTCAAGAACAAGTCAAGGTCTGCTCTGTTTCCTTCATTCTTTTAAATCCAAACATGCTGCATTTGATTTGTTTCTCTTCCTATCCAACAACGACTTCTCTTTTTTCTTCTCAATTGTCTCTACAGGTTCTAAGCGCACCATATCTTCAAACGACCTCCATTACTACACATGTGAGCAGAATCTTGACCCCTTTCTTTTACTAGGATTGCTTTTAAAAAAAACTGTTGATCTAGACTCAACATCTCTTGCTTGTTTCTGTGAACAGGACGAGGAGCTGGAGGAGTACAGTTTGAGAAGCAGAGGGTTATGTCTTGTCCCAATGGAGTACACAGTAGGTGTTGCTCAAACCAATGGTGCTGATATTTGGGCTCCTGTAAAGACTCCCAACTTTCAATCTCCAATCTAATTCACCCATCTGATGATCTGTCTGTCTCAAGACTAAATTAAAGATAACAAAAAAAATGTTAGTAGTCTGATGATGATGTCTATGTAGTAACATATATAAATTGAAGAAGACCCATGAAGTTGGCACATAGTCAGTGATTCCTGTATCTGTGATCTTACTGCTTAATCTCTCAACTCTGTTGTGGCTTCATCCCATTACTTGAATTTGTATAAGCTGTCTACATTGATAGTGATTTGATTCCAATGAAAAATTTAAGTTCCTAAAGGGAAAAATTAGCTTAAGCTCCAGCCTCCAGCGGCCTGAGAACATACATACCACGTTGTCGTTGAGATCATTACAGAACCAACCAATACATACTAACCGGTCAATGACGGATATAGCTTCCGGGTTTACACCTGTTAATGAAACCGGTTCTATGTGCAATAGAAGACCGGTTTATTAAAAACCCGGTCTAAATCAAACCCGTTCGGTTGCCGCTAACCTCTTAAAGAGCAGCTGCAGCTAAACCCTAAAGCCCTAATATCAACAGCAGATCAGAGACAGAGATTACGATCGATCGACGATGGATCACATAGCTGCGGCGGAGGAGCAAATCGTATCGGAAAGGCTAAGAAGAAAGCTTGAAGAAGTTAATGTAGCAGCTCAGTCTCAGCTTTCTCCTATCCAAGATCACATCAATTTCACCCTCCAGGTATCTTTGATTCACAACTTTAGCCACTTCTGGGTATGAACATCTTTACTGGGTTTGATTCAATCTCTCTACTTTAAACTCAATTCTCCACAAAGCTGCCACCTTTAACCTTTTTCTTTTTGCAATGTAAGGTGGAATCTCTCAGTTGTTTGTTTCGTGGAAAATAAGTAACTTTTGATGAATTGAGTTATATATATATATATATCTATTATTCGAGACTATAGATCAAAAAGTTCATGACAATATTTTAAAGCAGAGTTACAAGAATCTCTGTTTCATTGTTGCAGCAAGCTTATTTCAAGTGTGCATATGAGTGCTTTGACAGAAGAAGAAATCAAGAGGAGATAAGTAACTGCGTTGAGCATTGCAGTGTCCCCGTTGTCAAATCTCAGCAGCATTTTGAGAATGAAATGGCTCAGTTTCAGGTATTATACCCCTTCTTATAGAGATACATAAAAGTTGATGGTGAACTGATGATTCTTGCATTTCTGTTGTACATAGGAAAGACTGAACAGATCATTGGTGGTGTGTCAAGATAAATTTGAGGCTGCGAAGCTCCAGAAGATAAGGCCTGAAGCTGTTAACGTGATGGAGGGTTGCGTGCACAAAGCCATTGAAGAGAACCTCAACACGTTACCACATATTGTTCAGAGAATGAAGACAGCATTTAACATAGCCAACTGAAAGCTCCAGCACTTTTCCACCCGGATAAAATCTCAGAACAGTGGACTCCAGGACCTGAGTTGGCCATTAGGAGAATATTGCAGACTTTTAAAGACCTTTTTTGTTGTCTTATTATACGATTAATAAATTTTATTTATACTCATTCTTATATAAAGAGATAGGTTCACATTTGTCACTGGATTCATAACTGTTTTGATTTGGTTTGTTCTTTCCGGCCTTGAAGCGCAGCAGAACAGAGTTGAGTCAAATTAGAAAGTATATACAACGTCAGTCATATGCATCAAATAAGACACCCCCAAGCCTTCTTAACAACAAAATTACCATTTCAAAACAAGCTATACAGCCAAACTAACTCTCATACATGTACTGGGCCCGTAAACTACAAGATCAGATTTACAAAGTATAACAGCTCAGATAGGTTCTAATTATAATGCGCCAGTGTACATATACCTAAGTCCAATATCAAAAGTGTAGCAGCTATAGCCGGACGCAAATTAGTGGGTTACCAATGTGACAGCACTGACAAGTGAAGAAGAGTTCAAAAACATAATCTAGAACAACAAATTCTCCATAGTGCATGAACCACTTAAACAAGAGGAAGATGGTATTTATCAAGAAAACATGAAAACCATGGTAGACAACTGAGAATATTCATTACGATAACTAAAAAGTTACAACAAAACACAAAGTAATGGGCAAGATAGGAGCTCTAAGACAATAACTTAAGAGCCAACATCTATTACAAAGTCCTAAAACAGCTACATAAGCTTCACGTCCTCAACATGGTTCAGAAATATGTGAACTCTAGAAACCTTCTCAAACGCTCCCATTCCCTGGATTTCAACTCTTGTTATAACTTCCTTGACGAAAATGTAGTAGTAAACATGAAAAATGTCGGATGGAAAAGGATGCGCAAAAGCAAATTCATTTGTAGCCGTCACTCCAACAAATTGTAAGAACTCCTTTGCAGGTGCGTCCTTCCACATAGGAGGTAAAATGAAAATACGTTTGGACCATTCATGTTTTTCAGGGTCTTCTAGTATCCACATCTCTAAACTTGCACTTATTCCACTAAGAAAAGAGGGAGCTGACGACTTCACTAAAGCCAATTTACCTTGGAAGTTTATCAGAGTTGCAGGAAGCATTCCTCTTTCCATGAAATTAACAAAACTGTACTTTTCGGATCTGACATCGAAGCAAACTAGCGTATCATTATAACTGGAAGCACTAGCCATGTAATAGAAAACACCATTGATGCATATATAGTCTGGCCCCAGATCATAATGGGGTTCAAGTGTCCTGTTAAGGTAAGAACTTGATGGTCCACAACACTCTTACCTAGCCTGGTCATTCCCAATACCTTGTGTTGCTTCTCAACAGGATCATACCCTAAATACCTTGTCATCCCATTGCTCTTCCTTGTCTTCATTTTAGGTAAAGTGAAGAATTGTCTCGTGCTAGGGTTACATATAACTGACACAATCTCTCGGGTCTTCCTTCCTTTTAAGATGCGGTCATCGCTTATACAGAGTAAGCCACTAATGGGATTAAATATATAGTGGATACCCTGAAAGGGAAAGTCATGTGATGGAATCTCTCTGTTGTTAGTTTCGTGGGAAGTAAGTAACTATTGATGAACTGAGTTAGATATCTCCATGATTAGAGACTATATAGATCAAAATTTTCATGAAATTATCTGAAAATTGAGTTACATGAATATGTATTTTCATTATGAATCAAAACTCTGTTTCATTGTTGTGCAGCAAGCTTATTGCAAATGTGCATATGAGTGCTTTGAGAAGAAGAAATCAAGAGGAGATAAGTAACTTTGTCGAGCAATGCAGTGTCCCCGTTGTCATATCTCAGCAACATTTTGAGAACGAGATTGCTCAGCTTCAGGTAGTATATCCCCTCTGATGATCTTGCATCTCTGCTGTATAGGAAAGACTGAACAAACCATTGGTGGTGTGTCAAGACAAATTTGAGTTTGCAAAGCTCCATAAGATAAGGCCTGAAGCTGTTAACAAGATGGAGAGTTGCGTGCACAAAGCCATTGAAGAGAACCTCGACGCATTACCACACATTTTTCAGAGAATGAAGACAGCATTTAACGTAGCCAACTAAAAGCTCCACCACCTCTCCTCCTGGAGAAAATCTCATAACAGTGGACTCCAGGACCTGAGTTGAATGTTGCAGAATTTAAAGACCTTTGAGTTGTCTTATTATATGATTTACAAATTTTGTTTATTTTCTTCTTATTTACAAATTTGTTTATTCTTCTACTTATATAAAGAGATTGATAGTTTTACATTTGGCACTGGATTGATAACTTTTTTTTTTGGTTTGTTGTTTTCGGCGTTGAATCACATCAGAACGGAGTTTTTAAATAATTAAATATACACAGCGTCTGCCACATGTATCAATCAAATAAGATATCCTCAAGCTTTGTATAGTAACAACACAATCACATGTTTTAAAGCCAACTATATATCCAATCTCATATATGTAGCCCGTAACCACAAGATCAGATTAACAAATAAACTCAACTGGATTCCAGTTACGGTGTAAAACAATTTGAAGCTATGGTCGGAAAGTGTAGTTAGTGGATCACCAAATAACATAGTGCAACAGTTAGACAAGAGTTTCAAAAAACATAATCTAGAACAATCATTGCTCAATTACCACCGAAACAAGAGGATAGATGGCACCATTGTATCTAGAAAAGATGGAAAACCATGCTAGACAATATTTCGAGAACTAAAAACGTTATAACAAACACACAAAAAGCAGTGAAAAGATAAGGGCTCTAATAAAGACAACATGATGTACAGGACAATGACTATAAAATCCTAAAACAGTTACATAAGCTTCACGTTCTCTACATGGTTCAGAAATAAGCAAACTCTAGAAGCCTCCTCAAACGCTCCCATTCCCTGGATTTCAACTCTTGTTATAGCTTCTTTGACGAAATTGTAGTAGTAAACAAGCAAAGGTTTGGATGAAAAGCACGACGAAAAAACAAATTCATTTGTATCAGTCACTCCAACAAAGTATAAGTACTCCCTTTCAGCTGCATCCTTCCACATAGGAGGTAAATTAAAAATATGTTTGGACCAGTCATGTTTTTCAGGGTCTTCTAGAATCCATATCTCAAAACATCTACTCATTCTACTAATAACATAGGGCGGTGAGGACCTCAGTGAAGCCAACTTACCTTGGAAGTTTATCAGAGTTGCAAAAGGCATTCCTCTTTCCACAGCTTTAACAAAGCTGTACTTCTCAGATCTGACATCAAAGCAAACTATCATATCATCAACATCGGAAGCACTAGCAGTGTAATACAAAACACCATTGATGCATACACATCCTCCCCCGGAGAAGAATGGGGTATGGCACATTCAACCGATCTCCATTTCATGTTCCTAGTTCCTAGTGTTAGAACCTGATGGTCCACAACACTTTTATCTAGTATGGTCGCTAACACCTTGTATTGTTTCTCAACTGGATCATACCCTAAAAACCTTCTCATTGCAGTCATCTTCATTTTGGGTAAAGTGAAGGATTGTTTCGTGCTGGTATTACATATCATGGACACAAGCTCCCTGGTTTTTATTCCCTCTAAGATCCGATAATAGCTTATACAGAGATATCCATTGAACGAACTAGATATATCATAGACGTGCTCAACGGGGAAACTCACATGATGATTAACGGCTATAAGAGAGACATTCTTACCAAAATTTTGAGGCTGAGGTGAGGAGGAGAAGAGCACCTCATTCTCTTTTTGACGGGCGAGCAATAGCTGAGGGCGAGCCAACGATCTGGTCAATAACAACTCCGTGAAATCAGGACGGCGGAGTACGGAGGCCCACTGCTTCGATACGCAACGACATCTCGCGACAGACTTCAATGGCAACCTCGAGAATATATCGATGATGACATCGATTGGGATATTCAGCAGTAATTCGTCAGCTGCAGTAAATCGTGAGCTGCGTCGCCGGATAGTTTGAGGATCCTCTGAGACATTGCGACACTGTGATTTCATTGCGGAGGGAGACACTTGCTTCTTTATCAAACCCTAGACAGTTGGGGGAAATGCAAATTAAATATGAAAGGATTATCAATTGCTCAGTAAACAACAAGTACACTTTGAGTCGTTTTGGTTGGATTGAAACGACACACTTGACATGCTATCAGTTTGCGTGTCGTTTTCTCATTACAAAACGGTGCAGCGTTTTTGACTTTTCAAAATTTGAGGATTTTCTGAAATAAGTTTGTTTTTTTTCTCTGTTGAAAATTTATTGCAATCTTTGAAAATCCTCTCCCAGTTTTTATGGAAAAATGTCATTTAAGATGTGTAGTGTGTAGAGATTTTGGATATATCTCGACTTTGTGTAGTTTCTCAGAGCGTATTATGAATTTCGTGCTAAGTTTCTGGTATAGGCTAACACTTACCATCTCAGATGGATCAATAAGGCTCGAATATCTTTAGTCACAGAAGTTACACCGATGGCTTCTATGTTTACATGCTTACCCAATTACACAAGGAAAAAATTTTTAGCAATCTTTTATATATAACCATTGTGTATTTCAGCATCCTTCCACCGTTTCTTTACTAGTGATAAACTGTTCTTATACCATGCGTTATGTACTGGATCGATATATTGTCATGAACTTTTTGTTTTCAAGTCCTCGTTATTTCTGAGAATGTTGATACGCGTTGGTTTATGACACAACAACGCAAACGTATTTTTCTGCAGATGATATACCAGCTTGATTCTCTTCCTTTCGTATAACTGAACATTTACATCCTCTTGTTCAACTTAGATATAACACCTTTTAAAAAGATTTGGCCCACCGATGGCTTGTATATCTTTACATGCTTATCCAATTACCCAAGGAAAAAAAACATATCCAAGAAAAATCCGTGTAATAAAGAAGCAACAGTTAATATAACTTCAGAAAAGAAATGTAACTTTTACTCAATAGGTAGCAGAGAGAGAGGTTATATCTACGCCAAGAAAAGAAGTCAAACCTCTCTCACGAATACTTTTGTATTGTCTTTTACGATTTATATTGTGTTTCTATTTTTATCAAACAAGTAATTTGTTTAAGGCTTCTCGTTAGGTTTATAATTTGCACTAATTTGAAAATTGTTTTTCTGGACCCAACCTCTCTATTGACGTGCCACGCAAGTACTTTTTATGTCATCCAAAGGATTTTTTTTGTCCATTACTCTCCAGTGTTAGCTTAAATGGTTGATGATAATGTTCAATATTTAGGATATTTATATTTCACACTGGTGTGAATGTGATTATATTATTTCAGTTTATGCTGTAAGCATCCAAAAGATGATAAACTTAATTTTTTATTTATTTTAAAGCCAATTTCAATCGTATTTTTAATTTCATTTTTTTTTTCTTTAACTCCTCTTAAACCTTGAAAACATAAATACAACACGGATTTGGACATAGACTTTAAGAATTCAACTCTAATTTGAAAATTATATATTTTTGTTAATGGGAAAAAAATAACCAATAGGAGTATAATAGATCAAAAAAAGGAAACAGAGGTTGTTATTACAGATTTCAGATTAACTTCACTAAATAAAAAGAACAGAAGTGTTAGTAAGTATACAACCCCCCCAAATTAATTAATATGATTGGTTATCCAAGAATCTCCCGAGATTTAATTTAATTATGTTGAAAATTATGTATTTTTGTTAGCGATAATAGACACTAATCATATGGAAAAAGATGCAACTTGTAACAGATTTGAGATTTGTCTTCACCTAAACACAAAGGACAAAGGAAACTAGACTTTATATAAGTCCGCTTAGGAAAAGGTCTTCTTTAGTCTATCAAAATCACTATATAATAAGCAAAGCGTTGCTACTACTTAAATTAAACCATCCCTCTCTCACAGCCTCCATATCTTCTTATCGTTGTTAATTGCCTCAGAGAGATTGATTCATTGCCAAAAGAGAATCCTACTTTAATTTTCGATGAAGATGGTGACAGATGGTGATGATGATCAACGCTCCGAGGAGGGCTCCATGGGTGAGAAGAGATGTCTTGATGTTCTGGCGTTAATTCGTGGCTCTTATGGTGAGGAAGAAACAAGAAGTGTACGAGTAAGAGAAGAAGAGGATAGTGTATCTACGGAGCTTTCGTTATTTGGCAGACGAAAGATTGACGATGAATGCAAGAATCAACAAAACCCTACTATTTATCGTCAAGATTCTTCTTCTTCTTCTTCTTCCTGGGGTTTTTCCTCCGTGGAGTCCAAGAGGCGTCGTGTGGTGTCCCAAGAACCCATCAGAGCAGAGCCTCTTAGGGAAGTTAGGTCTGTGATCAGAAGAAAAAAGCCGGTCAAACCAGAGAGATGGGTTACACCGGAATGGCTGGTTAATCTGATGACGAGACTAAAAGGTGTGGACGCAAAGGTGGTCATCGATAAGATGATTCAGAAAACTGATGTCAACCCAAACCAAGGACGTCTCTTGATTCCCTTTAACCAGATAGTGGAGATGGACTTCTTGAACGAGGCAGAGTTGAACCTCATAGATGAACATCAAAAAGATAATAGTAAAAAAGGTGTTGCTGTGATCGTGGTCGCATCGGATGGTAGAGAGTGGAATGCTAAACTAAGGAGATGGAATATGAACTGTCCCAATTACGCCTTATGTTCTGGATGGAACACCGTCGTACGCGAGAACAATCTCAAGGACAAGGTAGGGCAGATATTTCGACTATGGTCATTCCACTCCCAAGATGGGACGAAGCTCTATCTTGCCTTCTTTCATCAGCCCACAGCTCCGGATATGCCTCAACCTCAAGCTCAAGATCAGGCTATGCATGCAGCTTCATCTTCATCTTCATCTTCATCCATGGCTCTAGAAAGAGATTCGGGTCAATGCATGCTCGACCTAATTAATATACCATTTGTTCAAGAGATGGCTCCTCTTAAGGCTGAACAAGAGAGCCATGATGGGAGGACTTCGCTTGAATCAGTCACAGAGACAATGACGACGGTGGACCTCGAGCTCCGGCTGGGGCGGTCTGTGGATCTAAACATACCATTGGTTCCAGTGCGCACGGAGATGACTCCTCTCGAAGCTGTACAAAAGACCTCACAGGAATCAGTCGCAGAGACGACGACGACGGTGGACCTCGAGCTCAGGCTGTGGTTTTAATGAGAGATTCCTTGGGGAAAAAGCTCTGCTATGTGACTTAACCTTTGTTTATTCTTGCCCTTTTTTGCCGTGTCATGCAAGTAGTTTCATTGTTTTTTTAAGGCTTTCAAATGGATGATTGAATTTTAGGAAAATGATATTTCAAACAGGTTTGATTATGTGCTTGAGTAAATGTTTTAAGCAGAGATAGGATCCGAATAAACCATACTCGCTGTAGTTTCACCACAATGACACTCAAAAAAAAAGAAAGAAAGAAGTAGAGCTGCTTAAGACAATTGAAAGTGCATACACATATATTTTTTACCTCATCAAAGAAAAGAGCGTTACACTTGTATAAAGGTACAGAGATGAGATGCATGTATGTAAAGGAGATGGATTTCCACATAAAATTCTATCACCATTGAATGAAGGTCTTTGTGTTAACAGAAGGTGGCCAAACTTACTAGAGATGAAGACAGACTGAGGCAGATGGAAAATCAGAGACAGCGTGTAGTGTGTCTGTGCACCGTATTTCAGAAAACAGCAGGCCAGTTTGTTTTGAACCGAACCGCATATAATAAATTGGTTGGCTGTACCGGTTTGAAATGTGGTTTTAGTAATATCACTCAAACAAACCAAAATCTCAGACATTGCAAATTTTCTTTCGACATCGAGAGATCTTGAGCGAGTCGAACAACAAGTTAACTTAGTCAGATTCAACGTAAGCTTTTCTTTACTCTGTGGTTTAAAATTTGATTTACTGGAAACCCCTAGAGAGATTGCAGATACGTTTGTCTCAATTTCGATTTTCATGCTGGGTTTTTTTTTTTTTGATGATGGTAGATTGGCATGGGAGGGGTTATGCAGAAGTTCCTAGTTGCATCAATGTGCATGGGGATTCTTCCTATTGCGTTATTATACGGTTTCGACAATGATTTGCTTCCTGGTGTGTTTTGACCTTTGGACCAGATGATATTTGAACTTGTTATAATTATTGGTGATGCATCTATTAGATAATTTAGATTAGGAGGATCAATTGTTAGAATTTTCCAGGTTTGCACTTGTATCATTCGATGTTTGCATTGTGATTCTGGATCTTTCTTTACTAAATAACTGAGGTTTTTAGTAGCAAGACAAAGATTTTTAAAGAATGCCTGTTCTTTTTGTAGACGCAGCGTCAACGTCGAGCGGCAATAAAATATACAAGGATTTTATATGCTATGTCAGCAAGATGTTACAACAGCGAGTTAAAAGATAATAATATCTGACGCTATCCACAAGTCTGCACTTATATTGTAGCCGCTAATATTTCCGGCGACAACGAAAACACGGAAAATCAGTAGCTGATAGTCGCCGGCGGCAATTTCATAACGACGCTGCAACTGAATTTCTCTTTTTTGTTTGTAATTTTTGGCCGCTTAACGCCGCGTTAGCGTTAAAGAAACGAACAGAGCTAGAGTTGATGAGAGTTTCTACAAACCTAAGGGCATTCTTTTGCTAATTGCCTAATCCATCTAGTTTAATTTGTTTTCTTATTTACTTAGCAAGTCTGTCCTACAACAATCTCTGGTCTTTAGATCTAATACAAATCCTGATCATAAGTTTAGTCTTGTTGATTACTAGGTTTTGCACTTGATTCATGAGAATATCTGTTTTTTTGGGGTCTGATAGCAGATTAGAGGAATTCCGGTTGTATAATCTTTTTCGCAACTGAAAACTTAATTTATGATTTAACTTCGGTTTTAGGTATAGAGATCGCTTAACCTGCAGGCATAGGTGATCTGAGAGCTTTTACCACCTCTTACGTTGCTCTGTTTAAATCTCTGACAGGTTCAACCACACTGTCTCCACATTCTCTAACACTACTGAGTGGATTTCTTGCCGTGGTATCAGTCAACGTAGTGATTGTGTTCTACGTCTGTCTGGCGCTGAAAGAACCTGTAGATAAACACAAGCCAGACGCTTCTTTTGTCGCAGACGCCAAAGATAGTGTGAAGAAATTGACATCAGGAGTCCCAAGTACTGACCCGGCGCTTAAGAAACAAGAGTAAGAGCTAAATCAAATCCCCTTTTTTGATCCAAAGAATTGCGCCGAGGTTGCATCAGAGAACAGAGCTTAAGTTGTTGCAATGTATTGTTATAATTGTTGAGATTGTTGCCTTGTAGATCATCCTCTGTTGTGACATTTGAGGGGTTTTGGGGTTGGTTTGAGCAACAGAAACAGCAATGCTGATGTTGAACAGATACAAGAGCTAATGTTTTAGGGACAAAACTCACAAAAACTGTATGTCCATAGTTGTTGTTCTTCGTTGCAATGTATTGTTTACTTGTTTGATTTTGGCTTTAAGTCACTTCAACGAAAGAAATCTTCAACTAGACAATAACTGATTGAAATAGAGAACAACACAGTTGTGGTTCTGGTCCATATAAGTTCATAGTATGAAGCTGCTTCGATGAATAATCTCAAGTAGAGTCTTTCCACCCATACATGATGGAACGTGGACTGATGGGAAGAAAAAGACTCCAAAGACATACATGGAAACGCCATTACCAGCTAATTATACTGTGCTTGTTTGTAGATGCTTCATGAGTCTCTTCAAATCTCCCCACCTATGTAATACTACTTGCTAAACTTTAGTATCATTTACTTGCAATACACCATCTCTTGCATATTGACCAAATCTTTTACATTACATTCTTGTTGGCGGGAAAGTTCATGTGTCTGTAATTAATTTAAGGGTTTACACTTCATAATCCTTTACTAAATTCTACAAAAACCTGCAAAATACTGTAACTCTCTCTGTCTACTTTTGGCTCAAGACGTGAAAGCGGCAAATGCAAATTATACAGATTAAACTACAACAATTTTTAGTTTACACCTCATATGTGTGTTTCACTAATTTAGGATCTTATTATATATACTTTCCTAATTCACCCGCTAATATAACCAAATTGATTGATTTTGAATATTTTTAATAACATTTTCTGTTTAATATGATCTCAAACTCATCTCTATTTCATTTCTATACTTTTTCTAAAATAGAGAATATTTGTGTAATAGAATTTCTCTATTTATAACTTTTTTATGTTGCCGTTACTCTCTTTGTATCAAAATAAATGATTTTTTCATTGTACACAGATTAAAGAATTAAAAAAAGTTTTATTCAATCTTTTACGTTTGTCTAAAAATAATAATAATTATAACTATTTTAACCAATAAAATTATATTACAGAATATAAATAGTCAAAAAACATCAAACTACATTTACTTTTACATAAAAATTTAATAGCATCATTTAAGTGAAACAAAAATATTTTTTTAAACACCACATAACAGTGATATGCGGAGGGAGTAAGAACATCTCTAAGGATATTCTACTTTTTACTTTAAAATAGAGTTTATAGTAAAAAAGATCCAATATTACTTTATTTTCCAATCTATAATAGAGTAAAATGTAAATTTATTTATATATAAAATAATTTATTTATTTTTTGTTCATTATTCTATGTTTTGTTCTAAAATTTAGTATCATTAGATAAAATTCTTTTTTTGTCACGAAATCCTACTCTATTAGCTATCATAGAGTTATTCTATTTTGAAGTTAAAAATAGAATGAACCATTGATATGATCTGACAGTTATTCATAATTAAATCATAAATGCATTGCCTTAAGGAAGCTGAGTGGATGCTTAATGCCACGTAGGAGGGGTCAAATAACGAACAATACGCACCTTTTCAGTCTACTTGCTGATGTGTCAAAGTCAAATACATTCATCTCTGCGTATTCTTGTCCGAACATAAAAGTGTGAAGATTACGAATGCTCTACTTCTAATCATGTGTTTAGTGTTTGGTGTTTTGGTTAGGATTACAATCAAACATATTGTTGAATTTTATTTTAAAAATAACGTACTAGTTGGTGATTTTATCTTTTGACTTCGGTTAACTAAATCAAAAATTTAGTAATGCTTTTTATGGTAATTTGATATTATTATGAATAAACGTGAATTAATTTTTAAAAAAGTAAAGAAATCTAAGAGCAAAAGTGAATTAAGGTTTGAGTTTGTATATTGATTATATCAAAGAATAAATTTACAATCTCTCAAACCTGTATTTATAATAGTTTCAGAACTCTATTTCTTTTTTCAATTTTGCTTCTGTACAAAGATTTAAGATACTTCCTCTGCGAAAAGCTTATATGGTGAAAGCATACATGTTTTCTGTTTTTTATACAAGATAGCTCAGCAATTCTACTAGAAGGACGACGTACAGTTAACTGTCTGAGTCAAGTATACACAAAGATCCGATATTGCGTAGTACTTTTTTTGTGTGTGCGCGGTAAATTAGAATGTATGATGGTCGTTCACTAATAAGCTAATGAAAAAACTGGGCCTAAGTTAATTTCTCTCTATGGGGTGCACCCTTTTAAAATCACATTATATTTTGCAACAAGCACACTTCTTTAATTATGCATTAATTAAAATTTTTCCTAGTCTCATTTTTGTAACTAAGACGAGTAGACGACACAGAGAAACTAATTTAGTATGTTACTGTAACTTAATTAGTCATACTCCTATAACTATGCAAATTGTAAAATTTTATACTATATTAACTGAATGTATTAAATTATTGGCTTACAGTTATGAAAAAATTGCTATAAACAGATATTCATGTATAAGGGTTTGATTGGTAGAGAACATTAGCATAAACATTATACTCCTTATTATCCAATCAACAATTTTTACTAAAGCATTTATGATAGCATTTAGAATATATATAAAATTAGAAATTAATTAATTTATTTTATTTAATAATATCAAAAAATTATATTAGGCTTCAAAAATATTTTTTTTATCTTTAAACATAATTTATTTTTTTTTAAATAGAAAAAATAATTTTCTTTGAAAATAAATTAATAATTTTTATTTTCCTTAAAAATAAATTTTATTCTTCAAAATATTAAAGTTAGTTTTTAGAAAAGTAAAAAATATTCTTTTTAAAATTAATTTAAAAATAAATCTTTATTTTATTTTAAAAATACTTTTTCAAAAAATAATATTTATTTTTAAAAAAGACATATTATTTTGAAAATTAATATTTATTTTTAAATTTTTTTTATTTTTTAGAAAAATATTTTTTTATTTTTCAAAAAAGAAAAACATATATTCACATTCAAAATATGACATATATATTAAATATGATTTATTATTGTGAATAAAATTATAAAATTAATATGTATCATAAATATATATATTATTTAGAAATGAATAAATTATATATTATATACTAATTTTAAAAATAGTTTTATATATGAATTATATATAAATATAATTGTTCTACCAATCACCATATTAGCTAGATTTATGAGATCATACTCCTTCTGCAGCATACAGCTTATATATCATACTGTTACTGCTATGGCCCAAGTAAACACTAATTATTTCTTTAGAAATATTATTTAAACTGAATATATTTATATATGCATATATGTTTTATATATTTGTGTTATACGTATACTGTATCTGTTATTTTTCTTATTCTTTTGTATCTACACTTTAGAAAATAAAATGAAGGATTTTATTATATATAAAAAGGTGTTATAAAGAAAATGTTATATTTTTAGTACAACTTTTTCTTACTGCTCTTAAATAAATATAATCTGTTATTTCATATCGCTAAAAATTACCAACCGAATTTAAAAACAAAATTTGTAAATATTAAAACTAGTAATCAAGCAATAACAATCTATATTAGCCAAGAGATTTGAATTCGAATTTCAATAGTTCTTATTTAAAAAACAGTTCTTTAATTACCGTGTGACATGATTCAGGAGGATGCGCCATTTTCCAAAATTTTGCTTTCTTTTGACTTCAGGTTCTGTTAGAAAAAATAATATATATGCTGTCCGGCCGTTGGTTATCTTATGTACGTAGGTTTTTGTGGTTTGTTTATCGATACCAGATATATTTGGTTGCTTGCAATGGAAATCAAACTCCTTGACACCTAGCTATACAAAAAATATATCTAAGATAGTAGCTGATTTTGAACCCGAAATGCTTAACATTTTTCTAAACTCTTTGTATCATTCGACAACGGTTGTGTGGTTATTTGGTCTGCAATTTAAATGAAATGAAATATATAAAAAAGTGTATGTGTCCATCAGTCCATGAACATGTATGTAACTCGTGGGTCGTGAGTCTCGTGAACTCGTTAACACTCATACTTATTATTTACACTTACTTTTTTAATTTTTTTTGTATAACATACACTTACTTTTTAATAAATAAGAGATTTATCATACAAAGATGATTTACGTACATAAGATAATTTATTATTTGGAGAATATTCAGGTCGAAGGATAACTTCAGTATAATATTTAATAGTCGTATACAAAGTTATATATTACAGTTACAATGTATCATAAACAAAATCGTATTTCCTCCGCACTTTTTATAAGATGTTGTAAGAGACTTTTCGTTATTATTAATTATTTTAAAAGAAATACAGTAAAACGCAAAATTATCCATTAATTTGATATAATGTAATTAGGGGTGGGCACGGATCAAATAATACTATATTTTTCAGTATCTGTGATTTATTTCGTACTTCACGGATATCTGATTTTCTGATTTGCTTAGCTTCGAAAAAATACGGATATCCGGTTTTTCGGATATCTGAAAAATTTATGGATATTTGCGAATATTCACGGATATTTATGGATACCTTATCCACTTTGTTCAATACAAGTAAACTACAAAACATTATACATACTTGTTTTCTTTTAATTTTATTTTAAAAATACATAATATAAAAGATAAACTAAAAATTTAAGAAACTATGTGTTTATGAATTTTAAAGTTAATACATTTTTCTTATAAAATAAACATTTTTTGGAAAAATTGTAGTTTTCTATAAAGATTTTATATTCTTTTCTTTATTTTATATTTTATAAGTAATTTTATAAAGAAAATTAATACACTACAAGAAAACATATTTTTTACGAGGGCGGTATTCCTTGTTAATTCGTCGTAATAGGGGCTTTACGACGAATTAACGTGGAAACGCGTTTCGTTGTTAAACGCTCGTCGTAACGGAGGATTCGTCGTAAAGTCCACGTAACGTTTACGAGGAAAGAATTTCCTCGTAAAGCGGAAGGAAAGTTTTCGTCGTAATGCACTCGTAAATCTCGACGTAAATACCTCGTAGTATTTCGTTGTAAAAGACATGTAATACTTCCACGTAAAGTCGATGTAAAGTTTACGAGGAGTTTACATCGACGCCATGTAAATTCCTCGTAAAGTTTACATCGACTTTACGTGGAAGCTTACAACGAATTTACAATTCGAAAGATATAATATTAATTAATTATAATTATATTAATTTATAATATTTGAAATAAAATTAAATATAAAACAAAAATCAAATTTTTTAAAAATTATAAATTCATAAAATAATATTTAAATTTATAATACAAAACAATGTCTAAAAAAAAAAAGTACTAAAGGCCAACATCGTCGAAGTAGTTGGCCGAGGCGTTCGGGTCTGAAGAAGTTCCTGCTTCGGGATCCGGCTGTTGCATCCTCAGAGCTGCTCGTCTGTCCGCCAAAGCGGCCTGCATGGTCGGGTTTCCCACCGCCATAATATCCAGCAAACTCTCGAGAGAGTCCAAACGCTCCTGCTGGGTATCCAAGCGAGCCTGCATCCGCTCGTTGTCCTTGTCCCGTCTCGAATGGTATGACAAAGTCGCCCTTGCAACTTCATTAACGGAACCTATTCCGACCGTCCGTCCCTTCTTTCTAGGAGCCACCTATATATAAAGAACGTATTTAGAGTTAATAATATATATACTCAAACAATAAAAATTAAATTTTTAAAAATTATAAAATTTTACCTCCTCGAAGATCCGGTCGATCTCTTCGGTTGACAACTTGACGGGTAACCCATCTGCAGACTGTTGGGTAAGTTGCGTCTCTCGCTCTACAATCCGAGTAGCCACCGCGTTGAAGAGTTTCTCGGATGCAGGATCAACAAAAACCCCCTCTGGTGAGGCGTGAGTCATCTTGAATAGGTCGGAGAGAGATGGCAGAACTCCTGTCTTCTCCAGCTAATAAACAAAAATAATAAATAAATTTAATTAATAAATATAAATTTAAAAGAATTTAAATTTAAATTTTAATTAAAACTTACAACTTCAAGACGAATCCCGGCATGTGGTTTTTGGCCGGTTCTATGAACCATGGGCAAATTGCCATCCTTATCCTTCGTTCTTCGGGAAGCGGAGCAGGAGTTGGCTTTACGGATGGAGCTGGGTAGTTGCCAAAAGGCAATGAGACCATCCCATGCTTCCTTTGTGACCCCGTTCGGCTTCCCCTCATAGCCGTAAATCTCCCACTTGTCCTTCCAGTCCGATACGGTGTTGCAAAGACGAGGCTTTGCCTTTGCAATGAACTCCCTCTTCACCCTCTCGGTGATTCCTACGGACCAGTTCCACTTTTGCTGAAAAAAACAAATTTTAAAAAGATTAGAAAAATAATTAATTATTTAAAAAATATAAATATAAATAATTAAATGTAAATATTACCGCAAATTGCTTAAACCACGTCGTCTTGACGTGTTCGGGAGTCGAGCTCCAGTTGGGATAAGGGCCGTCGTAATATCCCTTCATCGTCTCCGAAACGCTCCGGCCAACACGGTTGTTAGCCCCAAACCTGCAAATATAACAAATTTGTTAAAAAATTGAAAAATTTAAAATTTAAAATTTAAAATTTAATAATTTAATGTACTTACCAATAAGTACCCGGGGGTCTATCGGGGTCCAGAACGTCTAAACCCTCTCGTCCAGGCTGGGCAAGCAAATCCTCGACGGTGTATCTCGCGAATGGTGCATAAGCAGGCACCCGCAAATCGGGATGAACTGCGGCCGGTGGAGCAGGCTGATCCGGGGCGACAGGTGGAGCTGGTGGGGGAGGCATCTGAGGTGGAATAGGAGGAGGGGTCGAAGAAACTCCCCGAGATGCCTGAGAGTCCGGAACAGTCCCCGAAGAAGACGACGGACCGGTAGATGAAGATGTGCCATCGCCAAACAAGTCGGCATACGTCGGTGCATCAGAAACTGGTTTCCTCTTCCTAGGAGCCATCTATAAAAATTAAAAAAAAATTAATATCTTTAAAGAATTATTTAATCAAATTTCCTAAACTAAACACCTAAACTAATCCCTAAACTAATAACCTAAACTAATTCTCTAAACTAACCACCTAAACTTAAAAAAAAAAAAAAAAGTAAGAGAGAGGAAGTACCTTTGTACAAGTGGGGGGGAGGATTTTGAGAGGAAGTTACGAGCAAAGCTCGTAACAAATGAGCTCTGCTATATATATAGAAACGTTGTCCTCGTAATTTCGTCGTAACGTTACGACGAAATTACCAGGCCCGCGTTTTTAAAGTTTACGACGAATTTACCAGGCCCGTTTTTCTGTATTACGACGAATTTACCAGGCCCGTCTATTTTATTTTACGACGAATTTACCAGGCCCGCTTTTTTGTATTACGACGAATTTACGAGGAAAAGTATGAAACCCCAAAAATCAAATCCCTAAACCCCAAACTTACTCATCCTTACCATTATCACTCTTTCTATCTTTTATCCTCTTTATCCAACTAAAACCCTTAACTTCAACAAATTAAAATTTTAACCCCAAATAAATATATATTATACAAGACAATATATAGTACACATACATTAAGTATCTCATTTAAGTAATAAAAAACAACATTTGGTACAACAAATTTTTAAGATAAATACAACATTTGTTACATATATTACATCATTCTGAATTGTTTGAGTTCTCATCAACATCAGAACAATCATCGTCGTCACTACACTCGAACTCGTCTTCACGTGCTTCATCTGTCGCATCTTCGGGAAGATCTTCATATTGATGGTTATTTGGGTCGATCAAAAGAATTTCATCAGTTTGTTGATCAGGAACCTCAACTTCATTAATAGCATCTTCTTCTTGCAACGGTGGTTCTTCTCCAGCAATAATTCGTCCACGAGGTGTAATTTTGATAGTAGCCAACCAATTAATCCCAGAACTTCGAAGGCGAGGGTATGGAAGAAAACTAACTTGTTCGGCCTGGGAAGCTAGGATGAAAGGCTCAAATTTGTTGTATCTTCTCCCAGAGTTGACATCCACAACACCAAATTTGTTAAACCGAACACCTCGATTCTCAACGGGATCGAACCACTCACATTTGAAGAGGACACATTTTAGCTTCAATAACCCTGGAAATTCCACTTCAATAATCTCCTGCAAGATCCCGTAAAAGTCTGTTTCGCCTTTCACACATATTCCATAGTTACTTGTTGCCCGATGACTTCCATACTCGTATGTGTGAAAGGTAAAACCTCGTGTGAAGTACATATGTGATGTGGTGACCTTTGCTACTGGACCTTGGACCAATTCGTGAAACCATACAGGGTAATATGGATCATCATACTCAACCTACAAAATACATCACCGTTAGAATAGTACCAAAGATTGCTTAATTTTAATTAAATATAATACCTGTGATTTTAACCACTTGACAAAGTGCTTTTCTTTTCTTCCTTCCACTTCAGTTTCAGATATTCCCGGTATTGCTTCTTCAACTTGAGATACAAACATGCTGCAAATTAAACAAATGTATCATATCATATAATTAACAACAATAAATATAATTAACAACAATAAAGATAATTTTACCTTTCAAACGAAGACGTGATTGCATCCCCACAGTTCAGCATAATATATGTGTGGGCACTATGCTTGTCCTCTTCACTAGACCACCAGACTTCTTTCAGCTTACCACCAAATCGTCCAATTTGACAAAAAATGTCAGGAACACCGTCTATGGCATATGACGAAGGTACTCCACCATCATCATATCTTCTAGGAACTCTTTTCCTTGTACGGACGGTTGGAGCAAAGTAGTAAGACGTGAAGTTAGAAGTTTCTGCTGTCAAACTCCCAGCAATGATCGAACCTTCCACCTTTGCTAAATTTTTTGCTTTCCCCTTCAAATGTTTCATGTACCTCTCATATGGATACATCCATCCGTTGTGAACAGGTCCACGAAGTAATGCTTCGTACGGGAGGTGAACGACTAGATGCTGCATCACATCAAAAAATGATGGAGGAAATATCTTCTCCAGGTTGCACAATATGATGGGAATGTTCTCATGAAGTTGTTCGATGACTTCTTCCTTGAACGTACGTGTGCTAAGATCTCTGAAGAATGCTCCAATTGCTGTATGTTGCAAAAATAACCCAATTAATAACATTTTATAAACATAAGGAATATACTCTTAATTAATATTTACCTGCAAGTGCTTCATGTACATTTGTTGGAAGGAGCTCAGCAAAAGCGAATGGAAGTAGTCGTTGCATAAACACATGACAATCATGACTCTTCATTCCGGAGAACTTTTGACCCTTTTCAACACATCTTGACAGATTTGAAACATAACCATCAGGGAACTTAACTTCTGATGAGACCCAGTTAAACAAAGTTGTTTTCGCTTCTGATGACAACCGGAAGATGGGAACAGGAACGCTGCCATTGCTCTTGATATGTAACTCACTTCTCCAGCAAATAGAAGGTAAGTCCATCCTTGACTTTTTGTTATCTTTTGTCTTTCCTGGGACGTTCAATATTGTATTCATGATGTTGTCAAAAAAGTTCTTCTCTATGTGCATCACATCCAAGTTGTGGCGTAAAAGAAGATCCTTCCAGTAAGGCAGCTCCCAAAATATACTCTTCTTATGCCAATTGTGAGAGACTCCATATCCTTCAGGCATATTTCCCGGAACGTGCCAGTTTCCTCCACGCGGCACAGTTTCCAGAGCGCCATAATAATCAATTTCTGCTAGGGTCTGTTGCCCGGTGAGATATGGAGGAGGACTATCTCTGACAACTTTTTTGTATCTAAACAATGTCTTATTTCTTCGGTACGGATGGGAAATGGGAAGAAATCGACGATGACAATCAAACCAACAACTCTTTCTGCCATTCTTCAGTTGAAAAGCATCTGTCGATCCACGACAAATTGGACAAGATAATCTTCCATGAGTTGTCCACCCAGACAGCATCCCATAAGCAGGAAAGTCACTAATCGTCCACAGTAGAACTGCTCGCATCGTAAAATTGTTTTTCATGGAACAATCATACGTTCTCACCCCTTCTGACCACAACGATTGTAGCTCTTGTATCAATGGTTGGAGAAAAACATCAAGCGACCGTTTTGGATGCTTCGGCCCAGGAATTAATATGGTTAAGAATAAAAATTCTTGTTCCATACACATGTCGGGCGGCAGGTTATACGGAGTAAGAATGACTGGCCACAAAGAATATTGCCTCCCAGACATTCCGAATGGACTAAATCCATCAGTGCTTAACCCAAGATAAACATTCCGAATATTGTTAGCGAAATCTGGGTATACTTTGTTGAAATGTTTCCACGCTCTTGCATCTGATGGATGAGCAATCTCGCCATCCTTCTGTCCATGTTCAGCATGCCACCTCATCGATGCAGCAGTCCTCTCAGATTGATATAATCTTTTTAACCTATCTTTAATTGGTAGGTACCACATCCTTTGGTACGGTACCCTATTCCTTCCACGTCCTTGCGGTTTGAATCGTGGTTTCTTGCAGAATCGACACTCTTCCAGGTTCTCATCGTCCTTCCAGTAGATCATGCAGTTGTCGATGCAAACATCTATCATCTCCGAAGGCAACCCCAGACTATAAACCAATTTCTGAATCTCATAATAAGATTCAGCCGACAAATTGTCTTCTGGCAAGTACTCTTTCAACAACTCCGCCCAAGAATCCATGCAATTCTCAGATAAATTATGATCCGTTTTAATATTCATCATCCTAGCTGCTAGAGACAATTTAGAGAGACCTTCTCTACAACCAGTGTAGATTGGTTGATTTGCAGCATCTAGCATTTCATAAAACCTTTTTGCATCCAAATTAGGTTCTTCTACATTTTCAGTTTCATGAGCTATTGTTGTAGTTGTTTCTAAAAATGCATCAGTAATCATGTCTTGAATCCTATCATGATCTACCATCTCCTCATTCTGATTCGGTTCTTCATTATTACCAGGATCCTCAAAATGATTATTACTACTGCTAGCTTCATTTCCACCATAACCCTCTCCATGTTGATACCAAATATAGTAATGCGGTGTGAATCCTCTATTTACTAAGTGCTTCCATACAGTTTCACTAAGTGCAAATTTTGAATTTTTGCATTTCCGACAAGGGCAGAACATCTTACCGCTTTCCTGTGTGAGCGGTGTAGAGCCTGCCTGCTGCATGAATGTCTCTAGCCCCCTCAGAAAGGTCTCCGTCACTCTACCGGCGGAATCTTTATGTGAATACATCCAACTCCGTATCTCGTAGATATTGTATCCATCAGCCATTTTTTTTTTGAAGTTGTGTGTTTTCAGTTTTTTTTTTCTTAGATTTGTTGGTGTGTTTTTAGCATTGAGAAATGACATATATATAGAAGATTTTCGAGTTTGGTAGGTAAAGGTATAACAAGTATTTTACAACGAAATGTTTTACTACGGATTTACAATTCTTTTATATCGAGTGTACATCAACTTTACAACGAATTCAGTTAGGTATAAAGCACACTAAATACACGTTTGGACCAAGTATAACTGTTACAAGTTTCGTCGTAAAGTAGTTGTAAAATTACAACTGCTTTACGAGGAATGGTAATTAGCAGGTTTCGTCGTAAAGTAGTTGTACAGTTACAACGCTTTTACGTGGTAGATAATATTCCTCGTAAAGCCGTTGTAACTTTACAACTACTTTACGACGAAACATGTTCGATGTATTATTACCTCCACTTTACGACGAAACAACATTTCGTCGTAAAGTTGTCGTAATGGACTCGTAATTTTACGAGGAAATAATTTCCTCGTAACTTTTCGTTGTAATGCCCGCGTTTTCTTGTAGTGATAAAATTATATGTTAAAATAATAATTATATAAGATTATACATTTTAAACTCTATATTTAGTTATATATATACATCCATCCATATGTAAATCGGAGCGGATCGAATATCCGCCTCTAAATTTTTTAGTATTTGTGATTTACTTCGCCTTAACGGATATTGATTTTTAATATTTGTTTTGCTTCGGAAACTTACGGATATCTGGATTTTTCAGATCGAATCAGAACAAATAGCGAATCAAATCAAATTTAAAGGATAAAATGCTCAGCCCTAAATGTAACCACATATTTAGTTGAGATGATTTTAGTTAGTTATTAAAGAGATGTTTTTTAGAAAAGAAAAGTTATGGAGTAGTGTAACTTTCTAGTACGTTTAAGTAGAACATAATAAGAAATAACAAATTTGTTTACTTTTCTCAAGAAAATTAATATATACATTCCTAAGCTAGCCGATCGACCCAAATGTATTCAACGTTGAAAAAATACATGAAGCAGTCTAAACTTGTGCAGCTAATGTATATACTTATTCTTTATTTAAAAACTATCGTCAAATAAAAGACATTTCTAAAAACGGAAAGTAGTGATAGACATATTTGTATTAGACAATCCACATCCAATATTGGATAATGTAGACATACACAAGTGCGTATTAACAAAAATACGCATGCTGATTTTACCAAGAAAAGAAATACGCGTACTTGTACTTATATACAAGCGTAATTCTCTTAAATAACATTTTTAAATTTTTGTCACTTAAATAGCCCTCCAAAAAGAAAATGACCTAAATAGTTCCTTTTATTTCAAAATTTTTATTTTTTAAAAATTTGAAATCTCATCCCAAAAACCCCACCTCTTAGAAGACCTCTAACAATGAGTATTATGAAGGGTTCTAAATATTTAAGAAAAATAAGAAAATAATAAAATTAGGAGAGAAAAGACAAAAAAATTCTCAACTTAAAGGTTTTTAGAAATTATTAGTAAACCAAAAAGACACATGTTATCATATAAGAGAAAATCAATGTTTTAATGACTTAAAAAATAAAATATAATTAACTAACTATACTATTAATATCTTAATTTTTTCTTGTAGAAACTTATACGGTTTCTTATTGTTCGAGTTGTTCTTAACTCTAAACCCTAAGTCTATATTTTTGACTAAATCTATATAAGTTAACCCTAAGAATATAAGTATATATTTACCTTTTAATAAAACCTCTTTATGTTATTTTCTCTTTGAAGCTATTTTTGTAAAAATAAATTAAAAAGAATGATCAAATTCCTCTATGTACAAACATATAATTCTACCCTTTTGACACCTTTTTGACTACTCCATCTGGTGTGAGGAATTTCATATGCATGGCTCTTTTTCTGTCGCCAACCGTTTCTTACGTTTGTTGAAATTATCAAACAACAAATATATATTTTAAAACACCCAACTTTCCACTGCTAATAGACATTCTGCGTCAGTTTATTTTTTAAAAACTCTATAAACTATCCTACAATCATCAGATAATTTTTTCTGTACTTTGTCTTTATCCACAAGATATCAGGCATCATTTTTTGATAGATCATATATCCTTCCACTATTTCAGCTAAAACACAGACATAACATAGTAAACACTAAACATATATTTTGCTTAAGATATTGACAGAAAGTAATTAAAATATATAATAAGTTATTTCTAGCTCCGGTAATAACAAGATGTTTCGTAATCGTATGCATCCATACTATGAAATCGTTAACAAGTAAAACAAAAATTTGGTGACCAAAAAAAAAAAAAAAAAAAAACCCAACAAACCAAAAAGTCCCAATAAAAACGACAGACCGAGTGGAAACAACCTAGAAGAAGTCCTTAATGAACATTAATCAATATAAATATATCAGTTTGAAAACTGATCTATTAAGATGTTACATTCTATTTTTCTAACTATATGCAGTAGTACAGTACATATGACAAACAAATGTGATTTTTTTTTTGTAACACATAACTTGCATTCAAAAGTAAAAAAGGTCTCGGGCCAAGTTAGCCCAGAATAGGTCCAATAACAGCAGAATGTGAAAGGGTTGCCTTTGCCAAACAATCGGCATCCAAATTTAACGATCTAGAGATATAGGAGAAAGAAACTTCGAGGAACACAAAGAGATTCGTTGAATATCTTTGACATACCGACGATTTCCTTGTCCTGTGTGTCGTTGTTGATAGCTCGAATGAGCGTTATGTTGTCAGAGAAGACTCTAAGCATTAGAAGCTCGAGGTTCGCTGTGGAGAGGAGTCCTGATCGGACGGCGAGAGCTTCTGCTACCAAGGGAGAGGCGACCAGCTCTTGAGTCAACGATCCCTGATTTATCATCGATCCGGTTAAGTCCGTGAAGATCCAAGCTAGTCCTGCTCTCTTCCTGGATTTATCGAAGGCGGCGTCAGTGTTGCATGTCACCACACGAGGGTCTCGATTGCTGAGCTGTGTCTGGCGTTTTGTGGCAGGTAAGATCTTTTTTGGAGGCAGTGCTTGAGATTGAGCTTCACACCATTCCCCGGCTGATTGTATTGCTTTTGTCGCTGTTTCCAGGGCCGTGAACTCTCTGTTCTCAAAGACCAAGTTGTTGCGGGCTGTCCAGAACGCCCAACATACCCATGAAAAGATGTTCGTCGTGACTCCTAACGGCGGAAGACATGTAGCTCGTCGGTACTTTATCATTGCGTCTTTGAAACCGTCTCCCTGAGCTAAGTGAATCCTTCTTTGCAGTGGTATCAAATCCCACACTTTCTTCGCGAAAGGGCAATCAGAGGAAATATGAGTTGCAGATTCAATACCCTTGCATCTAATACATGTGATGTCTGAGTGGATTCCTCTCTTATGTAGATTTTCCCCCACAGGAAGCGCATTTTGAACGATTGACCAGAAGAAAAGTTTTAACTTGGGTGAGGTTTTCTCCGTCCATATATCCTTTCTCCAATCGAATTCATTATTGGTTGTTGGGTTAATCCGTACGTCTTCCATTGCAGCTGCGAAGTAACCTGATCTCGTGGTATAGATACCTGATTGGAGTGGCTGCCAAACGTAGAGATCAGCTGATTCCTTGTGTCCTGGTTGGAGCATCTGCACTTCTTTAGCCACCAGGGGTAAGAGTTCTTTCACTCGAGCTTTGTTCCACTTCATGTCTGATGTTAAGAGGTCAGATACCGTTATGTCGAGTGCTGCTTCTGGGATAGGGCCATAGGGTCTAGTGTCTTTGTCCAAAGAAACCCAAGAATCTTTCCACACACTAGTTGTCTCTCCATTGCCAATAGCTTTTCTCACCTTACCTTTAAGAAGGTTTCGACCATGTAATATACTTCTCCATCCATGAGAACAAGAACTAGGTAGTTGAACGTCTAAGAAACCTTTGTTGTGACAGTATTTACCTAGCAGCACCCTCGCTAGGAGACATTCTGGCTTGGTTAAGATTCTCCAGGCTGCTCAGCCAATAAGGCCTGGTTAAAGAGCTGAATATCCCGAAGTCCTAACCCCCCTCCTGCTTTAGGTTTAGTCAGTTTATCCCAGGCCACCCAACACATATTTCTTTTCCCATTAGGTGCATCCCACCAAAACCTTGTGAGAACTGATTTGATGAGTTTACAAAGACTTGCAGAAAGTTCGAAGCAGGACATCGAGTATGTCGGAATGGCTGTTAACACTGATTTAAGCATCGTCAGTTTGCCTGCTCTTGAGAGGTGTCTTGTGGATCTGTTCATTTCCTGTTGCCTGATTCTATCCAGTATTGTCGTGAATAAGTCCTTCTTTCATCTACCAAAGTGCTCAGGTAGACCTAAATATTTTCCTGCGCCACCTTCCTTAGAAATCCCCAGCTGATGTTTCACTCTATCTTTAATCTCAGGTGGCGTCTTGGAGGAGAAAGTTATGGAGGATTTGTCACTATTGATCTTCTGACCCGAAGCCTTCTCATACTCTCATAGGATGTTTCTCAGTTCCTCGCAGTAGCTCCTAGAGGTTTGACAGAAGAACATTGTGTCATTTGCAAACAGCAGATGGTTCACTCTCGGGCTTCCTCGTGCTACCCGAATTCCCTGTAAGGTACCACTTCTCTCTGCGTTCTGGCATAAACCAGAAAGAACTTGCCCGCACAATATGAAGAGATAGGGGGAAAGGGGGTCCCCTGCCTTATACCTCGTTTAGGAACAACCAATCCATGCATTGAATCATTGATTAGATAAGAATATGAGACTGTTGTGACACACTGCATAATCAATTGTATCCAATGTTGATGGAATCCTAGTCGCTGTAGAACTTGTTTGATGAAAGGCCATTCCAATTTGTCATAGGCTTTAGACATGTCCGTTTTAACTGCCATCGTACACTTTTTTTGAGCTTGAGATGTTTTGAGAAACTGCAGTACTTCATGAGTATAAGAATGTTATCTGAAATAGATCTTCCAGGGATAAAAGCAGACTGATTCTCTGAGATTATTGCATGTAGTACTGTCTTTAGGCGTAGTGATAGCAGCTTTGAAATGATCTTGAAGAAAACGTTGCATAAAGCTATAGGGCGGTAGTTAGCCACTTTTTTGCCCCTGTCTTTTTGGAATTAATCGCACATGTGTAATGTTTTGCGAGGGTCTGAGTGTACCAGTGCTGAAGACGAGTTGCACTTCAGAGACGACTGCTGGCCCAACCACGTCCCAGTTGGCTTGAAAGAAGCTTGCCGAGAACCCATCAGGTCCTGGAGCCTTGTCTGGGTTAATGGCAAAGGTAGCTGCTCTGATCTCTTCGGTAGTCGGATTTTTGATAAGCTCTGCATTCATCATCTCTGAAATGCAAGGATTTAAGGCTTCCTCCACTGTTTGTTGTCCGTCATAGGTCATATTTGTGAAGAGGGCCTCGTAGTATTTGCATATCACCCCAGCAATCTGCTCCTCCTCAAAGAAAGGTGTGTCATCCTCTTCCTCAATAACCGTCAATCTATTTCTAGATTTACGGATTTTTGTAGAGGCATGAAAGTAGCTTGTGTTTGCATCCCCTAGAGTTAGCCATAGTTGTCTGCTCCTTTGTCTCCAGTATGCTTCTTCTTGTCTGTAAGCATGTAACAACTTTATATTGATACTCTGTATGAGATCTTCATTGGGGGTGGCATCCGACATTGCCTTATTAAGTTGTTCTTTGAGACCAGTCACAAGCAGTCTGCTATTTTCCTGGAAATCCTAGCTCCATATGCAAATAGCCCTTTTGCAAAGGGAAAGTCTTGTTTCCACCGAGAGGTGCGTGTTTGATTCCCAGGTTGTTTGAATGATCTTTTTAACATTCGCATTCTCATTAAGTCGTCGGTCATACCTGAAGATCTTTGATCCTTTCGTGTTGTGTCCAGGAATGTCACCAGTGGGCGGTGGTCAGAGCCTTCATATTTTAAATACTAACATTTGCACGATGGGTACACGTTCATCCATTCGCTATTACTGATGGTCCTATCCAGTCGACACTGCACCAGGTGTGCGTTTCTGGTTCCTCTCCAGGATAGAAAATTGCCATAGTGTTTAACATCAAATAGATCATTTTCTGACAGGAATGATCTAAAAGCACAAAAAGTTCCTTCTGCTCTCTCAGGGCCTCTTTTCTTCTCCCCGTTGTCTGCGATTTCGGTGGGCAACCACGGTGTATCATCAACTGGTTGAAGTGTTGTGAGTTCATTCCATACGAGGAGTCGCATAGAATGGTCCGGATCCCCATATACGAAAGTAATTTGGAATGTGACTCATTTATCTATTACTGTCGTATTGATAAAATTCTTGTTGCTCGATAAAACTGACAGTTGGACATCATTTTTCCATATTAGGAACAGACCACCTCCACTAGGGGAGTGTGGGGGAACTTCTAAAAAGTTGTCCATTGGAAGCCACTGGAGCGTCTTTCTGATCATAGCAAGGTTGTTTTTGGTCTCCATGAGAAAGAATATGTCTGGGGAGTTTCTTCGGTGAATCTCCTTCAGACGCTGGACCGTTGTGGGGTTCCCCAGCCCACAACAGTTCCAGCTCAGTACCACTAAGGAACCCGGGGTTGAGGAGTCCGAAAATCCTTCGTCTTCTTGCTCATGGCCGGGATAAGCCGAATGGGAGGGTTCTCAGATGTTCATGGTAACTCTGTGTCCTTTACTGTAGAGTTTTTCTTCCTTCTTGACGTAGATGAATGACCAACATGTCTGTTTCCTCCTTCTCCTGGTGAGGAGAACAGTTTGGAAAGTTTCCTTTTTTTAAAACTTGCTCCTCGAATGATGCTAGGTGTATTTCTTGGAGATCTAGTTGGTGGAGTCCTTTGTACTCTTCTTCTCACCCTTCTTTGAAAATTTAGGAGAGCTTCACTGTCTTCTGTTGGGTCTGTGATGTTTTGGTGAGAAACCACTTCTTCCGTGTTCACCGGTGTCGGGCTAATGATGATCGATCGTAATGCAGGTCTCTCCGGAGAATTCTCCATCGTCGGTTATTGATCCTCTCTGAGGTGGATTTCAAGCCCTAAGTCAAGTTCTCTTATAACTGGAGGGCTCATAATTACCGGAGTCTCTGGGAACATCCACGCTTTGTGTGGCTTAAGTTAAAACGGAGGTGGGGTAACTGGGTCATTCTCCATCAAGCTCCTTTGCGTGTTTCGAGCAAGTCTTTCTTCAGCCGCCGCAATCATGCTAGAGGCAGCCTCTTCCATCTGTCCATTAGCATCCCCGAGGTGCACACGGTGACGTCGCGCTGCTGCTTCCACCGAGTCAGGGTGACTTAAATATTGTCTAGTAGCCTCCTTCAACACATTCATCACCGCTTCTCTGGTGGGGATAGCATTACTTATATCCTCCTCCTGGGCTGGTCTTACAACTATTGATTTGTTTGGTTGATCTCCGTCATGTGGAATTTGTCTTAGGTGATTTTCCTCCGGAGCTGGGACTAGTTTTGGCCTCCATTGGCTTCTGTTCTGGGCAGGAAACAGATCTCTACTTCTCGTAAAAGGTCTCCCTGTGAATTCTCTTTCTTTTGAGTAGGGTGGAGAGGAGTATTGATGCTTTGATCCCTGAATTTCTTGTTGTCTCCAGGTAGAAGCTGGATTTTCTTGGGTATTAGAAGATTTTTCTGGCGGTGCATTCCGAATTTGTTTGGTGCTTGTTCTTTCACCGAAGGGGTTGCCATGCCTATCGACCCTTTCTTGGAAAGCCTTGTATGACTCTTCTTTTTCTTTTTCTTTTGTACTATGTCCCCTTGAAGATCTTTATGGTTTACAATCTGAGGGACTAAGCGTCGGGAGATTTCTTTGTCTCTAGGTGGTATTTCGTGGTGACTTCTGGACCTGTCTGTCTTCCTCCAATCTTCTGTTGCTCGGGAGTACCTCGTAAGAGCATTGTCAGGAAACTCATGTGCTCTGTCCGAACAGTACTTTCTAGCATGTAGCAGTGAGTTACAGCGAGAGCAGTGCATCTCAAGATTTTCATACTCTAGAGTAATGGGACTTTCCTCTCCAGAGTCGAATTCCATGATCGATTCTTTCACCTGGGGTTTTAACCCATCCATCCGAACTCTAACCCTTGCTGTTGTCCTTGACAGCTCGTGATTCATCAGCGTTCCGAGTTCTTGGCCTACTCGACACACCATGTCGTCCTGCCAGTAATGGAGAGGGAGTCCTTTGATCTTGATCCAGAAGGGGATCAAGGAGGGGAAGGTAGCTGAGATCACTGGTTCCCATCTCTGAAGAATGACCATCCATTACGAGAAATGGTATGGCCTGTTATCTAGCACTCTGGGTAAGTCTTCTTCCTTCTCAAATCAAAATAGAAAACAGTTGTTTCCTAGATCTGAGCCTGTGACTCTGCCTGTCAGGTTCCATTTGCGAGGAAGTGCAGGAATAAGGGCCCAAATCTTCTGTTCCTTAGGGTTTGTAATCCTCCCTATCAAGCTGAGCTCATTTTGCTTAATAAGGGCAGAGGTATCCAAGCTAGGAGCCTTGATTCGCTTGATTTTAGTCTCATCTCTGTCAGTCATGTGTTGTTTTCCTTTATCTGATTCCGAGAACCTTGGTGCCATTGATGCTTTAAGAGAAAATGCTTCCTTCTGTCTTTTTTTTTTTGAAAAAGTTCACCGCTGGAGGAGTAAAACTTGTCGACTCCTAGCAGAAAAAACTTCAAAAGAGAGGTAGACAGAGGTCAGCTGGTTCTGGAAGCTCGGTGGAGGATCTGTAGTTGGTTTGTTGCAAGATTCCTGGTAATGAGAGAGCTCACGAGTGGAAGGACAATGGAAATTCAGTAGATCTGGTTTCTGAGATTTGAAATCTTGATGGAGGAGGCTGTGGAAACTTGAAGATAATGCTTCTTTGGGGAAAGAAGTAGGGCTTCCGAAAGGAGGTGATGAAGTATCCGATGGTAACTTGCCTTACTAGGAAAGTAATAGAGTAGTCTCTTTCGCTCTATTACCCGTTGGTCTCCTGACGTCTCTCTGCCTCGATCTTCGTGTCTGGGAGAGTTTTCTCACTGAGGCCTTCCAGAGCTTCCTCCAAATGTGATTTGTAATATCATTCTGACTTGTTTTCGTTTTATCTTAAAACCAACGATAACTGGTGCATCGGAAGTTCAATGAATAAAGTAGGGTTATTCGCAATGAAATTTTGGAGATTCACAAGAAAACTGACATATTTATATTGATAACAGGTTTGCTATTAAATTGCATATAAAATGTTATACTATGATGAAATACAGACTTTAAAACATCAATAACGACTACGAACTAACTAAAACCGAGAAATTGATACCGAAAAGTATATTTGTGGACGGTGGGGTTTAGAGAAACTCAAGCCTCCTAAAAAATTGTAGAAAAGTCTCCGGGAGACTCTAACCAAGATCGAAAACTATAGCAGTGCTAAGACAATTAAACCAATACTAACTAAAGCTGTTTCCTCGGACTCCACATGACTAGCTACTCTAACCAAAAGAAAATTCGAAATCACAACACAAACCCCAAGATAAAGAACCATTGCCACAAAAGAGCCAAAATCAGGCAACCAAAGAAGAGAGAGTTTGGCTGCTGATAAGTTATATATAATACTTCAATTTGATTTTGTCAGTATAAAAGTATACAAGGAGGAAAAATATAGATAGCACAAAAAGTTGTATTATAAAATATTATACAAAGAAAAAATCTCTATTTAAGTGGTGATATCGTGGTGATAAGAAGAGAACTTAAGATAAAGTGTAAACTCATCAGTCCTACGTTCGGTTCAATTCCTATCAGAAACTAAGTTGTCATATACTTAGGCTATGCCACATAAAACCATGTTTTAATCTTATTTAGAAACCCCAGAATTGGGTATCCGTCCATATCAGTCTCCTAAGAGATTATTTGGATCTTGGTCTAGACATACACAATAACAAAAAATGAAATGAAATAACATTTGTTAAAAGTTAAAATAACTAAATTACTTCAATTCCTGAACTTTACTTTATTCTTATCTTTTAAATAATAAACTCTAAATACTAAATCCTGAATCTAAATATAAAAGAAAACAATGTTATGTGAAAAAAGTTTATGTACTATTTTTAAGAAAGAATATGATTTAGTGCTATTATAAAGCATTTTTTCAGTATATGACATGGTAATTTAGCGTGTTACAAAAAAAAAAAAATGCATGGTAATCTAGCATAAGTTTAAAGTGAAACTTGGTATATGCTTTGGATAAAAGTTTGTTTGAACAAGAAATAGGATTTAGTTACCCTTTTAGTTATGTTCTGCCGATCGAATAGGAAGTTTCGGAAATATTTTATCAGTTTTTTTCCGTTCCCCACCTAAAACAGTTGACTACATTACTTATTGTCAAATCGGCACTAACTATATAACTGAATTGTAATTAGTCTCAATTTATACGTATACGAGGGTAACTGTTTGTGGTTGACAACTTGGGATATTACATATTTCATAATTATTTTACAATACTCAATTTTGCACTCACACACACATATGGTAACGCGTATAAACGACTGAACTAGGGAAATTCAAGAACTACAAGACGAAATTATAGAATTGAATAACAGAAGGCCGACCACATAAAATATTCTTATTTGTCACAAAACGATTGTAATTCAAATATTTTAACCTCATTTTCTCAGTCAAATACACGCCAAAACATGTGAGACTCTCTAGCAATGCTCCCTATAAGTAAGTCTACACATACTTTTGTATGTTAACACCAACCCGAACTTTCCTCTCTAGCTGTCTCTCTCAATTTTTAAGCTGTCTTCTAACAATGGCGGCTAGATCTCTTGTCCAAAACCCTAATCTGCATGTTCCAATTCTAAGACCAGACAAATATATACAACACACACTCTCTTCCCCTTATCTTGCCTCTCTCCACAATTCCAACAGTCACACCTCCAAAAAACTGGTAGTTTCTTCTTTTTCAGTTTTATCACCACAGATTCTAACTTCTCCGGTTGCGTCTAGTCCTATATCTCAAGCTCAGCCACCGTGCTCCGGTGCAGAAGCGCCTATACCATTGTCTCGGGTTTGGAGAGAGATACAAGGATGTAACAACTGGCAAGATCTTATCGAACCTTTAAATCCTCTTCTCCAACAAGAGATCACTCGCTACGGAAACTTAGTTTCCACCTGTTACAAAGCCTTCGATCTAAACCCTAGTTCAAAACGTTACTTGAACTGCAAGTTTGGCAAAAAGACCTTACTAAGAGAAACCGGAACCGACCAACCTGAAGAATACCAAGTCACCAAATACATCTACGCCACGCCGGACATAAACATCAACATCAGTCCGATCCACAGCGAGGCCAATAAGGGCGCACGTTGGGTAGGTTACGTCGCAGTTTCATCTGATGATTCAGTAAAACGTTTAGGGAGGAGAGACATCGTGGTCACGTTTCGTGGAACGGTGACTACCCCTGAATGGTTAACGAACTTTATGAGCTCTTTGGCTCCTGCTAGGTTCCATCCTCATAACGTACGGCCAGATGTGAAGGTGGAATCAGGGTTCTTGAGTTTATACACATCCGATGAGAGTGAGAGCAAGTTCGGACTAGAGAGCTGTAGACAACAGCTTCTGTCCGAAATCTCAAGATTGATGAACAAGCACAAAGGAGAAGACATGAGTATAACACTCGCTGGACATAGCATGGGAAGCTCATTAGCTCATCTTCTTGCTTACGACATTGCGGAACTCGGTTTAAACAAGAAGATAGGCGAGCGAGATGTTCCCGTAACTGTGTTCTCTTTCGCCGGTCCTAGGGTTGGTAACTTGTGGTTCAAGAAACGTTGCGAGGAGCTAGGAGTGAAGGTTTTGAGGATCACTAACGTTAATGATCCAATCACGAAACTTCCTGGCGTTTTATTTAATGAGAATTTTAGGGTTTTAGGTGGTTTTTGTGAGCTTCCATGGAGTTGTTCATGTTATGCTCATGTTGGGGTCGAACTCACACTAAATTTCTTTGATGTACAAAACATGTCTTGCGTTCACGATCTCCAGACTTATATCGATCTTCTTAATTGTCGGAGAATAAGCTCGAGATCAGCCGACACCAATGAGGATCAAGAAGACAGTGAAAATGTTGCCTTCAATTTTTTGAAGCGAAAAGGCGAGAAGCTGATGTTCTTGAAGGGACAACGAATGATGCATTGGAGCAACCTCGTAAATCTACTTTCTTCTGTGTCTAATCATATGTTGTATTGTAATATATTCTAGGACTAAATGTTCCGATCTTTTTTTTTAAGATTGAACAAATAGTTATTAGTTTATCTGTAATATATATATATAATAAGAGACTGTAGGCTGTCTTTTTTTGTTGCAATTATTTTTATGCATACAGCTACGACTTGCATTGCTTATGTTTCACAGAAACTAAAAGTCATATCAAACTTATTTCTAAGTTGCAGAAATTTCTTTAGATCACAAAAGTGTAGACGGTTTTATGTTTGTGTTTTGCATTAACGTTAATGCATACAACTGAATTGTACTTCTTCAATTGCATAAAAAATCATTTGAAGTTGTTTTTTGTTAAATAAAAAGAACGTCATCTTACATTTTTGTAGTATAGCTTTTCTATCATAATTTTTATTCTCTCATTTATCAAATAATCAATTTTAGTTTAGTCTTTTATATTTAATAAGTGGTATATCTAATAAGTATAAATCCAGATGACTAGTGTTACTCTTTGTGAAAAATGGAGCATTATTTCTCTAAATACAAAATATTGTATTCTAGTTATTTCTCTAAATACAAAATATTGTATTCTAGTTATGAGTATTGCTTCAAAGTTTCAAACAAAATGAATCAAATGTTTCTTTTGTGAATCTAACATATATATGCATTTTTACAATTTTCAGATCGTTAAAACAGTATGTATTTTAATATAAATATCTAAACAATTAATCATAAAATAAATTAGTATCCGAGAAACATTAAGAAAATCTAGCTCAAAATTATGTTGGTAATACTTTCTTAATAAAGGTGTTTAATATCTTTAATTTTCGCTCTTTATCGTCCTTTTAACTAAATTATATGTTTCATGCAAACTAGTTCTAATTAACTAGGCGACAAAAATTGACTAAACTATATATGTTAGTTGTAATGTTTGAACGACATATATTTATTAGGTCGGTTATATCACTTTATCCTCCTTGCGACACAATTCTATGTTTTTTTTGTTTTTGCTAACTATCTATGTTTTTTTTGTTAATTCTTAATTAAATGTTTCATGCAAATAAGAATTGATTAGCTAAACATTCTCTCTAGTTGGAATTGTGACATCTAATTTATATTTTAAAATGACTATATTATATAGTCTCCTCTTGTTCTTCCACATCCCGGTAACTTAGGTGTTAGGTCAAATTTTGACCAGCGTTAGGGAATGTTCGCCTTCAGTTTCTTATGTGAGAACATAGGTTATATAATATTTTTTATATCTTGTGTTTAAATGATTCAAAGTAGATGATTTCTAAGAAAGACATATGTGTGTGATAGCTAGTTTCCGACAGAAGTCGTTGTCAAAGTGAAAACATGAACCGAAGGTATCTATCTGGCTTTCTGCCAAAGAAAACATTTGAATCTAAAACAGCCTTGTCGTTACTGGCTTTTGATTGGTGATGGAAAATGATACTTATCGTTTAAGGGTAAATCTTAAAAAAAGCAACGGTAAAAGAAGTTTGATCAATATATATGCTAAAAGCAGTGGTGGTCCAGTCATTTACTTTGAATGATAGATGGTGCAACGTTAAAACATAAAGTAAATTATAGATCACTAATTGATTAACATGTTTTACCGATCAAAATGATAACTATACAAAGCTGGCGATTAAAAACTTTGTACCGATAGCTTTTAAGTTTTTATTTAGTGTTTTTTTTGTCATCATTTTTTATTTATTTAGTGTTAGGAGGAGGGTTTCGTTCTTTTTGCGAGATTATTTTGTCATTTTGGATCATCAGTTCAAGATCAATATACAAGATGATCCAAAAAGTGAAAAATAAAGAATTTGATGATTTAAAAAATGCAAAGATTTCTTCTATTTAAACTCATATAAATACAAAGTTAAAATCAACAAAAATATATTATTAGTTTTTGTATTAAAAATATTATAGAGTTATCCTGGATGTTCAAAGCAAAAATGCCAATAAGGCTGAGAGGAAAAAGAAGACATCATCGCATCATGCTCCTAAAAGTGGAAGCACAATGTGTTCAAATATTCTTTCAGACGAAGGTGATAGCGTGATGCAGTGTAATAAGATTGCAACGAAAAAAGAAATGGTTCTCTCCTATGTATATTCATGTGTCCTTTTTATTTTGTTTTTCCTTCTGTTTTTTTTTTTTTTTTTTTTTTTGTTTTGTTTTGTTTTTGTAGCGCACTACAAAACTATGAAATACAAATTCCACACATCGATCTGTCTATCACCAGCTCCATGTGTTGAAACGGCTTCAGATGGACTCTTGCTTCTCTCTTGAGCTTATGGAGTGGATTAGAGTACTATTACTAGGATGTGTGAATTTCATTTTTAAACTACTTACAAGATTGTTGTATTTTGGTTAAAAATTGACAATCTTAAAAACTTATGGTGATAAGAAAATATTATCTATTTCATTAAAAATTTACCAGATTATCTAAAACTATAAAAACCACTTCTAAGTTTACATTGAGTTTTAGGCTTTTATCCATCTTTCCAACGACCTAACTTTCTTCTAAACGTTCAAACACGTTTTATAATCAAATTTAAAATATTTAATAGTTTTTTTAATAGAAAATTCACTATTTTATTTTACTATTTTTATCTAGTGGAACTATAGTTCAACAGTTGTATCTTTATAAAAATCAGATAAAACCAAACATTTTTAGTTTTTACTAGTGTCATTTTTCTACTGATTTATCTAGAAAGTCATAGAGTTGTATGCGATTTCCTCCTCTTTGTCTATCCTATGTATGACGCATAAATTCTAAAATGGGAACTTGACCATATGTTAATTTAGCATACAAAATAACATTTTTAAATTTATCATAAAATAGCATACAAAAGATAAAATACCCAATATAGCATTTACTAAATAATAAAATGATTAAACTATTATAAATCTTAAAACTTACCCAAACTTCAGTACTCTAATAAATGCAATTTCAGATTTTTTTACATTTTAAGCAAAGTATTGTTTTAAATCTATTTAAAGGCATTTCTTATTATTTATTACTAACAACTAAAAGTGTAAAAATCACATGTACATAGTCCATTTATATAATATATAAACTAAATATAAACTAATTTTTAAATATATTATTTTATATTCATATTTAATATAACTAATATTTTAATGTAAATCTAATAAAAGAATTACATAATAAAATGATTAATAAAATTGACGATTCAAAACAATATACAAAATCATTGCATATAGACTACAAAAAAATTTGTGAATAAATTTTTTTTTATGAAAAATTATTTAATATGATAAATATTAAAATATATATATAAACAATCAAAGGTGTCTATGTATATTTGATATTTTTAATTGTCTGAATTATTCGACCCACTCATATAAATATAAGTTAATCGTCTTTATACTAAGGAAAATTCTCTCAAATAAATATTTTTAAGTTTTGTCACTAACAAAATTCTCAGAAAAGACTAAAAGAGATTTTATTAAAGAGTCAAAAGACTCTTTTACTCTTTGTTTTATTTATATAAATAATATATATATATATATATATATATATATATATTATAGTTTCGAATTATATGTTTTCAAAATCAAACTTTTTTTCTGAATTTTGTTTTCAGTTTTTGTCAAATTTTTTTAAATTCGAAAACACATTTGAAACTATTTTTAAATTTTTATTTTTATATTTATTTTTTTTTAAAAAAAATTAAACCTCACCTCCAAAATTTCATTATTTAACTCTAAACCCTAAGTATAAAATTAATTAACTATAGAGATATAAATATATAATTACCTTTTAATAAAAGTTTTTAGTCATTTTCATTTTTAGAATTTTTTTTTGTAAAACTAAAGTGAAAAGAAATATGTTAGGGAATTTATCTTATACAGATGATTCACCATGCCTCTTTTTGTCTTAACAGCAGACCGTAAAACACATTTTAGATAGTCCCTTTGAGATATAGGGTATGATTGGCAGAGCATTAGCATAAGCATTATGCTCGTCATTATCCAATCAACATTTATCACAAAAGCATTTACAAGAGCATTTACAAGATGCTAATGCTCTCCAAATGCTCTTTACTCAATGCTCTCATTTGGAGCTTTTGGTAAAGCATTTGCAGTTAAAATATTAAAAATAATTATATATAATTAATATATTTTATTTAATAATATAAAAAAACTATGTTCATAATAAAAAAAATTTACATTTTAAAAAATAAAAGTTGTGATTAATTATTTTAACTTTTTAAAAAGAACAATATTTCACATTTGAAATATAGTATAACTTATATAATTACACATATCATTCATTATTTTTAATAAATAAAATAAAATAAAATAATATATATCTATATATTATATATTAGAAATTAAAAATATCTATATTATTTATAAAAAATAAATTGTATGTCATATATTAATTTTTCTGATAATATTATATGAATCATTTACTGCTCTACCAATAGATAAATAATGATAATTAATATATAAATTATATATAATTAGTTTATTTTATTTAATAATATCAAAATTATTTTTATATCCAAAAATAAATTTATATTTTAAAATAATATTTACATTTACTTTTAAATAATAATATTTTATATTTAAAATTTTATTTAATTTTATAATTAAATAAGATTCATTATTTTTTAATAAAACATATATTATTAATATATATTATAATTTAATATATATTATTTTAAAATAAATATATTATATACTAACTTTTATGATAATTTTAAAATTGTATACTGCTACTGCTCTACCAATCACTTTATTAAAAATTTTAATGAGAGCATACAGTTTCTGCAGCATACTGCTTCTACAGCATACTGCTACTGCTTCTTCATCTGCTGTACCAATCGAGGCCATAGACGAAGCTCGCTCTAAGGCCTGCAGACGCACTTTAACGTGATTAGTTATGGGCTTTGTTTGGGTAAACATAACATATTTGAACTCATTTTATCTTAATATATATATACATAGACATATCAAAATGGGTAAAAAAATAGTGGATCAATCCAAACCAAATCAAACCAAACCAATCCATGGATTTTAATGAGTCAAGAAATTATATATTATTGGTTAATTGGATAATAATGGTTAAACAGATTTAAAAGTGAGTTGGACTGATATGAGTTAATGAATAGCCCAAACCAAACTATTCATCTTTATTATTCTTTTAGTTTTCTTCTTCGCGTGATAAAAAGGGTCTTTTCCTTTCGGCGAAAGCTCCCAACATCGTTCTCTTCTTCGCGCGATCCACTGCGACCCTCTTGTTATTCAGCTTCGGCGGCTCGATCATCGTCTTCAGCTGTGAGCCTGCATCCCTCTCGATCACCCTCTGCTGGGCTTTCTTTGATTGATCTCGATCTCATCTCCATCTGTAGTATCCGGATGTCTCTTCTCTTCATCGAAGAGTCTCAATATCATCTCCATCTGCAGTATCCGGAGGTCTCTTCTTGATCCTTATATTCGTTGGGATTTTGTTAACTTCGAATCTAAACATGATCCATGGTTTTCGTTGTGGGTTTTACTGTATTGTAGAGCTTCGTTGTGGCCTTGTGATTGCAGTAGATTCATGTTCCTTACGTAATTTTTTTTTGTTATTACGCAGTAGATTACGAGCTTTGTTGGGTTTGCTGGGTTTGATTGCTGAGTTATTGCTTCTTCTTATTTTGTATGTAGGTCTTTAGATGAGCAGAGATATCAAGTAGAGCTCTTGCTGTTCTGATCTTCTTCTCTTTCTTCTTATCCTTGTGTGTTTCCCTCGTTGGTTGTTGTTTGATCCATCTCTCAGGTGATGATCCTTTTGCTTCCTGCTAATTATTAGAAGTTGTGAGATTCTCTAAAGAAAAGATGAGAATGGCCAAGAGAGAGCGTATTGTAAGAAGTGCCCCAAAAACTATTTGTGGCTTAGAACTAGTGGAACTTCTAGCCTGAAACGTCACTCTGGGAAATGCTCACTTGGATTAGATGGTGAAAGAAAAGAGAGAAAGATTGATGATAAAGTTGCTAGGGAAAAGTTCAGTAGAGTAATTATCCGGTATAACCTTCCTTTCTGTTCAGTTGAATATGAAGAACTTAAGGATTATTTTAGTTATTCAAACCCAGATTATAAGTGCTATACTAGGAACACTGCTGCAGCTGACATAATTAAAACTTGTGAAAAAGAGAAGCAAAAATTGAAGCCCGAGTTAGCAAATATTCCTAGTAGGATATGTTTAACCTATGACTGTTGGACTGCTTCAGTATCAGGAGATGGATATTGATATGTTGTGTTTTTGGCACATTCTAACAATGTTTTCTAGAAGTATTTTTGAATCTTTATCGAGTCTTTTTAGTCCTTTTCGAGTCATTTCAGATCTGAAACTGCATTGGATGGGAGATGAACTAGCTGGAGCAAAAGAGGCAGAAAAGAGTGCAATCTGGTGATTTTCATGCAGAACAGTCTGATGGCTGTTCCCGATCGAGCAGAGCACCCAAGTGCCTGTTCCAGCGGCAGAGATTTTTGAGGAAACCATAATTATTTCGGGATTTGCCATAATCTCCCTATTTTCTCTCCCAGCCGCCTGTGGCTTTTGATATATCTCTTCTTCCTCTTTTCTAGTATTTTCCACGCCAGTTTTTACACAAGAAAACATACTTGATTTCTTGGAGATTAGGGATTTGCTACTTTGTAAAGGGAGAAGACCATCTCTCTCGATTTAGAGAAGAATCCCCTGAACCCTATTTTACTATTCTGCAATCTATTATCATGTCTTCTTCATCTCTTGTTTCCGTGTTCTTTGTTGCTATGACTGAGTAGTAGATCTTGTTAGCTTAGGGTGCTAGGGTGTTAGATCATGAGCTAAACATAGATAGGTTGATAATTTAGTTGTCTTCATTCATTACAGCTCTTGCTGCTTATGCTAAACTACTGATTTAGTGTATGAATCTAGGCCTAATCTATTCATCAAAAGTGTTATAGGTTGCTAGACATTGAATGAATGAGCATTGCATCCCTAGCCAGCGAAAGTAGATGTTAGGGTGTTTTGTGAACAAATCAGACTTGTACTTAATGTTTGTCATCACGTCTCAGTCCAAACGACAGTTTAGGTGCTGAGATCGATTGACAAAAGGTGAAGCTCCACGACAGTGGGCTGATCTACTTGTAGTGTTCTGAGTTCTAGACTTGCGCTTAATAAAATCTGAATAATTTTTTGGCTCATGGCTGTGAACACTCGAATAAAACACCCTAGGCTAGCTCTTTTAAAACTTTGAAAACCTTAAAAACAATTTGTTTCTTGCTTGTTACGATTCCTCAAACTAAAAACCCCCATATTGTTTTAGCTAGATATTGATCCCATAGAAGTAAAGTGTTAACTGGTCCTCTAGATTGAACCTCAATTACTACATTACCAATGTTAACTTGACAGTAGGAAAGGTTCAGTTTTAGTGTATCAGATATATATTCTTGACTGCACATTATGTAGATGCGAAATGGGTATTGCATAGCAAAATTTTGTCATTTTGTGATTTGCTTCCTCCACACACTGGTGATGTTTTAGCTAGTCAAATTCATGAATGCTTGAAGGAGTGTGGAATTGAGATAATGCCACGGCTAACGATTGTATGCAAGAGATTTTGAAGGATAGGCTGAATTTGGATGATAATCTCTTGTGTAAAGGAGAATTCTTTCATGTGCGGTGCTGTGCTCACATCCTAAACATTATAGTACAGGATGGCTTAGATGTTAATAGTGGTGCATTTTCCAAGATTCGATATACTGTGAAGTATTTTAAAGCTTCAACAGCTAGAAAGATTGCACTCTCTAATTGTATAGAAGGTGATGAAGAAGTTGTCTTCTCTTTGGATGTCCAGCATAGATGGAATTCAACTTATTTAATGCTTGAGAGCGTGCTTTAAATAGGTTCAAAGTAGTTGATAAAAGCTACAAACGTTGTCCCTCGAGTCAAGAGTGGAAGAGGGCAAAGGTTATCCACGAGATTTTGATGCCCTTTTACTGCATTACCATTCTAATGTCTGGGACAAGTTACTCTACATCTAACTTATACTTTGGGCATATTTGGAAGATTCAATGTTTGTTGGAAGTGAACAGGAGTAATGAAGATAGCATCATTAGAGATAGGATTTCTAAGATGAGAATAAAGTTTGATAAATATTGGGAGCAGTATAGTGTTATTCTAGCAATGGGGGCTGTCTTTGATCCTAGGATGAAATTTAGACTTTTGAAGCATTGTTATGATGAGCTTGATCCCTTCACTTTGAGAGAAAAGATTAAACACTTTATGGATAAGCTTTATAAGCTTTTTGAAGAGTATAGGAAAAAGTATCCTTTAACTCCGGTAGTGAGCTCTACAAGAATTGACTCTCGTGTCGCTAAAAGAGGAAGAGGGAACTTGGATGTACAAGATGTAAGTTCTGTTTGAGTTATTTAACTTATGTTCGTTGATTTGTTTAAGTTTCAAATGATCTTTGATCTCTTCTCTTTAAATGATATAGGATCTGTTCGATTTAGATGATGTTTCATTTCAGACTATATGGAAGAAGAAAAGTCAGCTTTGGATATGTACAAAGAGGATCCAACGTTAGATATGAGGAGTCATCCTAATTTGAATGTTCTGCAGTATTGGAAAGAATACAGATATCGTTTTGGCGCTCTGACATACATGGAAATGGATGTGCTTAGCATACCTATAACTACCGTGGCTTCTGAATCTTCGTTTAGTATTGGTTCTCAGGTTATAAGCAAGTATCAAAGTATATTGTTGCCTAGTAATGTTCAGGCTCTGTTGTGTACACGTTCTTGGATACATGGTTACCTACTTGATGATGAAGGTAACACTTCTCTCCACTTGATGATGATTAGCATGATTTTTTTACTGTGAATTGAGATGAATCTAACAGTACAATTGTATTGCAGATAATGGCGAAGGTGAGATGGTTATTATTCGATCAAGTCCAAATGAAGTAGAGGATTCTGGAAGCAGCCAAAGAACTGAGAACCTTGAACCTTGAACTGGTGAGAACTGAATCTCAAAGTATTATTTTTCGTAGCTTATAGATAGATTAGGTTTGATGGAAGTGTTGTAGACTTGTAGTTTGCCACTGTTGTGTGTGTTTTATGGTGTGATCGAGCTTGAGTCTTCCATTAAATTTGGGGAAGTTAGCTTCAACCTTAAGCTAAACTTTAGAAGCTTGAACCTTTAGCTTCTGTGACTTTATTTGTCTGAACGTTACTTGCATAATCATCGCTTTAGTTTTCAGGTCTTAGTGTATTGTGACTTGTGGAATGGTCTGTTTTATATCTGACAAGTAAGAGACTTTATTATTTTTTCAGAAATACAAATGTATCTTTCTTAGTTGTTTTAGCACAACAAGCGACCTTCTCTTTGTTACCCAATAAGATTTTTTATGGCATCTTAGTGTATTGTGAAACTTTTAGCTTCTCTTCCGTGACCCAACATGTTGATTCTCTCTGAGCTTACTTCATGTTTCAGGCACTTGTAAGGAAGAGATTGGTTCTTTCAGTATGAAGAGACTCGTAAGCTTTTAGGTTGGTGACGAAGAAGAGAGTCTTTTATAAATCTATGCTTTAGTTTTTAATTTCATGAAACTGTTGAGAATATGAAAATCTTACTGTGAAATATGCCTTTTATACATTTTTCTCCATTGTACTAAATTTTATGATTTGTAATTTATAAATAAGAGAACAAAATTTTTTAGATGAATTATGGTATTATTGGTTAATATTGTTACTATATAATAATGAGTCAACTCATTAAAGCTACTAACTCATTAATCTAAATGAGTTAGAGACCAAACCAAACCATTAGGTAAATGGTTTGGGTTGAACTATAACCAATAGAAGACTGGATTTATGTGGACATGATTTGGTTTGGGTTGGTTTACCCATTTTGACATGCATATCTATATATATATATATATATATATATATTCAAAAAGAAATTATAATTCAACCGAATTTCACGACACATAATAATTCAAAAACTTAATAATGATAAAAATGATTTGAAACACTTCATACGCGGTATGTCTCTCTCTCCAGCTTGTCTCTCTCTCCAGCTTGTCTCTCTCTCTCTCTCTCTCTCTCTCTCTCTCTCTCTCTCTCTCTCTCTCTCTCTCTCTCTCTCTCTCTCTCTCTCTCTCTCTCTCTCTCTCTCTCTCTCTCTCCTCTCTCTCTCTCTCTCTCTCTCTCTCTCTCTCTCTCTCTCTCTCTCTCTCTCTCTCTCTCTCTCTCTCTCTCCAAATCAAGAAGGAAGAAGAGCAAAGAAAGATGTCGTCTGATGACGAAGGAGGAGAGGAGTATCTCTTCAAGATTGTGATAATCGGCGACTCTGCCGTCGGGAAATCGAACCTTCTCTCTCGCTACGCCCGCAACGAGTTCAACGAACATTCAAAAGCCACGATCGGCGTCGAGTTCCAGACGCAGAGCATGGAAATCGAAGGCAAGGAAGTCAGAGCTCAGATTTGGGATACTGCTGGTCAAGAACGCTTCCGTGCAGTTACCTCCGCTTATTACCGCGGTGCTGTTGGAGCGCTCGTCGTCTACGACATCAGCCGTCGCGCCACCTTCGAGAGTGTCGGACGGTGGCTCGATGAGCTCAAGAGTAAGTTTCCGTAGGTAGATTCATTCTGCTGGTTGATTTTAAATACATCTTTTATTTGATTTTATATACATCTTTTATTTGACTAATCTTCTAATTTTCAGTTAGTAGTATTAAACCAATAACAATTCATAGAAGCTAAAATCTTTTAATAGAAAATTGGGTCAAATAAAGGATTTTAATTTAACCCAACTTGTATATTTGGTCAAATAAAGGATTTCTTCACTTTCTTCTCCACATTTGGTGGATTTAGTTTCTGAGTTTCTCTAACTAAGGTATGGACTATCCCTTTAGATTTAATGGTTTTATCAAGACATTTGTGTTTCTTAGCCCGCAAGTAAAGTAGCTTACCTAGAACTGATCAACCCCAGTTTACTTCTTGAATCTCTCTCTAGACAGCTGAGAAGAAAAAAAAATAACAACTTACTTAAACAAGAGAAAACTGGTAAAGTGTTTTTTCACCTTCTTTAAGAAAAGTTAGGGTAACATACCTAACGAGTAGTTGGCATACGGTTAAAACTTTTGGATCACCTAGTAGAAATTTAAAATGTCACAAGTTTAAGTCTAGTTGGGAGGCATATTCTCTTCAACGTAAAATTTAATTTAAATGGTATGGATCTAAGCCCTATGAAATGTATTGATTTACGGAGTTAAAACCTCTTGGTTGTTAACGAAAATGTAAGATAAAATAATGTACAGTGTATTTACTTTAACTTCCTCTTGATTCTCATTAGTTAGACCTAAACTAGTCTTACATTTCCCTAAGTTTGAGTAAACAGGGTAAAGATTCACATGCTCGGTTTGATTTGAATGTTTGGTTTGGTAAAAGTTTGTTGTGCGTTTTTGTTTTGGGCAGCACATTCAGATACAACGGTGGCGAGGATGCTGGTGGGAAACAAGTGCGACCTAGAAAGCATGAGAGCGGTGAGCGTGGAAGAAGGCAAGGCCCTCGCAGAAACTCAAGGATTATTCTTCATGGAAACATCAGCTCTCGATTCAACAAACGTTAAAACTGCTTTTGAGATGGTGATCCGAGACATCTACACCAATGTTAGCCGGAAACAACTCAACTCCGACACATATCAAACTCAACTGAGCTCCAATAACCGAGTAAGTCTGGTAAAGGACGACAATAAGGGCTCCAATCAAGTGTTCGGTTTCTCTTGTTGTTCTTCCTCATGATCTCATTTTGGTTCTATCTATTTATTCATTTGTTACTACTCTCTACAAAGTACTTCATAATATTCTTCTTTTGTTTCTCCTATAAAGAAAGCGACGATCCTACAGATTCATATTTGCTATTTTCTTTCAAGTTTGGATTGTTCAGTAAGGCCATTTACGATAAATAATCAGTGTATTATTAATTACTTTTCGATTTAATTAAGAAACAAACATCTTGCAGAGGCTAACTTTAAGAAATACGTACCAAACATCTCTCCTCAACTCTGTAGCTGTGAATCTCATTCTCGTTTCAGCCCACGCCTGCTCCGCGTCAGGAGGGCTCTCCTGTTAGAGATTCTAATGTGGAAGTGGGTTAAAACGAAAATATACTTTAGACCGATTTAGTGATGAACACTACTTGATACAATCGGACAAGAGTCGGGGATGAAATCACAGATGAAAATCAACCACTTGCCATAGTTCAAGTGTCTTTCTAGTTAATCCTTATAGCTTTCTCTCTCTAAAACGTTTTACTCTCTCTCTAGTATTAACTTGTTATTACTTCAATTATTCTCTTCTCTTTGCAATGTATCCTATTTATAGATAACCAAGAGATACATTGTAAAGAGTCATGTATGTTCAAGGAAGAGAAACATATCTTTAATGAAGGAACACATACATTCAATGAAGAGTTGCATTTGTTCATTGATGAAGTTTAATCTATAACTACCGGTTTGGTATGCTGCCTAATCATGGGCGCAAACCGACCATAAACTAATATCTCCCACTCGCACATGATAGGGAGCATATTAATTACTAGAGAAGTCTTAGAGATAAAGCACAAAAATCCTAACTCATAAATCATATGGCAAATGAACCTTGCGACCCTTGCGAGTATACCTGCACTTGGGAGCTAAATTATGCATCTGTTAGGGATACATACAAGCTACAACCCTAATAAAAAATATTTGCCTTTAAGCATGTCTCGCTGTTCCCCAAACTCATTTGTCTTTTATATCGGTCTAACATGCATGATCCCTAAAGCATATGTTAGACTTCTCCTACATCATGTGTCCACTATATCCAAACTCCAATTGAGTGATATAGTGGCTGGCCAGCAAACACATGTGTCAATAAAAAAAACTAATAGTTTTCCCTTCCAATCTCATGTCCATCTGTTCCGAACTAACTGCTTTTCTAGCATGTCCCATAAGGCTAATTATTTCATCGCCGTCGAAAAACATACTAAAGTAGCAAGCATTAGTTCTTTCCTTCAATAACATAGGGTAACTTTGTAACCATAAATAGATTGATAGGAACTCACATGCGAGTGATAGGGATTAAAAATAAAATAATCACTCGCTTCCTATATAGTCGTACATAGTACATGTGGTATGACACACAGGCCGAGAGAGCGGGCGTGGGTGGCCCATTAGCCATGGGCGGTCGGGGCATTACAAGTTGTATCAGAGCTGATTAGATATCTTGGTTCTGACCCAAGAGGCGTCTTGAGACCTGTAGTGGGACGCTACGAGGACGTTGCGTTCTTTGAGAGGGAGTGAATTGTAACATCCCGAGTTATGATATGTCGAAAGGCTTAAGAGAATTGATTTGGCTACCTATGTCATCAAAGTTGACTTAACTTTTCCGTCACACATCCGTTTAGAACTCCAGAGTTAAGAGTGCTTAGGCTGGAGTAGGGAAAGGATGGGTGACCTATCGGGAAGTGATTCGCTATACCGTATAAGTGAGGCCAAAGCACGGAAAAATGTCATGTGGTGATTGCAGGGTCAGTAAACAATGATTTCGAGCCTCGGCAATATTAACGACCGACCGTCAGATGGGATGGGGTCCACGGGCCGAGAGAGCGGGGGTGGGTGGCCCATTAGCCGTGGGCGGTCGGAGCGTTACAACATCTTTAAGAATGGACTTAACTAAACTCACAACTACCATTCCATGCGTACATATGTACTTAAGCACCACATCTATCTTTCTAATAATGTCTCTTGTGAACTAAAGTTAGATTTTAATGTGCTATATCCTCTAATAATACTTGAGATTCTTCACACAAGAAATACAAGTTTGACTATCACAAATAGTCATAGGACAAAAATCTCTTTCTGACTTGTAAACTATGTAGAACCTCATCAGCCATTCAATCTCACAAATTGATGCTGAATATGCAATAGATTGAGCCTTCATTATAATGAAGATGTACAATCACTTCTTGCTATCCTTAGTAATCTAATAATTACTCAACAAGAAGACATATTCTTAAGTTAATCTACACTTATCCAGATCGCTATCCTAATAAGCATCACGTTAAGTGTAAATCACTTTCTCGATAACACAAGAAATAGTCTATTATCCCCCTTAAGTATCAGAGAATCCTTCTCACAGTCATCCAATAATTCTTTCTGGGATTTGACTGGTAACCAGAAACTCCATGTCATTTCTAGCCATCAATATGTCGTCGACATATATAGATACTATTACAAAAGATTGTCTAGTTCTCTTGACATAGACTCGGTGGTTTTCACTAATCATCATAAATTCATAGGATATTATAGGTTGATGAAAACGAATGTACCACTCTGCCTAGAAGATTTTTTTAAATCATATATGGAACAACGGAGATTGCAAATTTACGCTCATGGACTTTTTCAACAAAACCAATATGTTGTTCCACGTAAATTTCTTCTTCTAGTTTTCTGTTAAGAAACACAGTCTTAACGTTCATTTTATGTAATTCTAAATCTAATCCAACAATATGACTAGAATAAGACAAACTGAGGCAAACTTCACCACATGTGAAAAAAAATTTCCTCATAATATATACCCTCTTGGTTTCTACCAAACAAACCTTATACTTATCTATGGATCTATCCATATTTCCTTTGATAATGAAAACCCTATTTTTATCAAATTTCTGCGGAAGATCAACCATGTCCCAGACTTGATTTACCTTCATAAATGCTAGTTCTTTTCTAATTGCAACATTCCATTCAACTGAGTTGGGCAAGAGAACTCTATTAACCAATGTTTATCTCCCACTAAGTTGTGATAGTTCGCAAGAACTTTCATCAACTTACACAAATTTGGTTACTAAAAGAAATTTTCCATAAATGTTACATCTCGTAATCCAATTTCTATTATACTTCCATCTTATTGTTCACTGATGAGCACATAACCTTTAAATGCTCAAAGTATGTAATGAAGATACACTTCCTTCCTTTATAACTGAATTTTCCATGAGGTTGTGAAGTATCATGAAAAAATTCTACATACCCCAAAGGACTCAAATGCATTTGATCATGCTTTCTTTTTGTCCATAATTCATAAAGACTGGAAGTAATAGATAAAGAGGGCACCTGCAATCAGTATTGCACGATCCTAATACAAAATTGGGAGGTTTACTTGCACCATCATACACTTAACCATTTTTAAAAATGTGGGGACATTCAATTTTCTAACAACACCATTATACAAACAGTTTCTCAAACTGTTAAGATAAATATCCCATCCTCGATCAGTTCTCAAACACTTGATTGTCCTCTCCAACTGATTTCAATCAAAGCGATATATATCGTCTTGAGCACTCTAACTCTTATGTTTTTGTGAGAAACTGGGTGCATATACCTAAATCGAGTGAATTTTTCAATATAAAAAAATGATGAAGTATGAGGCCCCATGCCTCATCCTCACACTCATCAGACCACGAATGTTTGAATAAAATCATTGTAATGGAAGTTATGCTCTCACTACATTTTCAAATGGTTTTCTTATTGTCTTTCCATCTAAACATGGCTCACATGTATCAAGATCAGTTAAGGAGAGTGAATCAAGAAGGCCTTTTCCAGTCAATTTATTCATCCGATACACCAATGTGACCAAGTTTAGAACTTGTGACATATGGAAACAACAATCAACATGACCACCAATAATAATTGTGGTACAATCATGTACAGGAAAAAAAACATGACGAGCATAACTTGAACTAAAGAACACCCTAGAAAAGTGTTTAAACATATATCATGGAATCTCAAACCAAATCCTACTTAAGTAAAGCCATACAAGACATCATATTGAGGAAATTCCCGCCACCATATGTAGCTAGAAAGTGTCGACCCAGCACCGCAACCTTATAGTTATTTCCCACACACAACCATCTTGTATATGTTTCAAGGTACCCATGGTACTTCACAAATGCTTCTCAATTTCTAGTTATATGTTATGTTGTTCTTGAGTATACAAGCCACAAATGATGAGATTTTGTGAATATTGCACAACTAGAAACATAAGCATACTTGCAAGTAGAGACTAAGGATATTTCATTCTTTGCCTCAGTGTATTCATAAACAAAATGACCCAATAAGCTACAGTTGTAGCATTTCATATTGGTCTTATCCTTCTTTCCTCCACTCTTTACTTGTTTGGCACATTTTTTTGGCCTCTTAAGGTCAGTTTGATTGAGAACCTTATATCCCTTGTTACCCATCTCGTGTTTCAAACCCAAGTTTGAATTTACAAAGCAGCCTCTAGGCGCTCATCCTCTAACTCAAGATGACATGATATATCCTTAAATGTTATATTGGAAATCATATAGTCCTATATATTATCCCCCACTTTCATGTAACACAGAGAGAAACGCTTGTATAATCTGACCAACATTTTTGATCTCTCAAATCATGTTTGACATAATCCCAAGAAGCTGCCTCATCAAATAATGTAGGCCCTTCTTATAATCATTAAACATTTGATTAAGTATCATAAGTTTAGTCAACGACATGGCACTAAGTTTCTCTTTCTAGGCCTCCCACATGCCTTTTGAAGTTTCATACTTTTCAAACCACACATGAGATCATCATTCATATAACTCAAAAATATGAAGCAATCAATGATATTTAGGAAACATATGCCTCTTGATCTTTCTCATGCTGAGTTATAGTACCCTGCTAAGGCTATTCCATGAATGTAAATTAAAAGAGTCTATTTCACCTCTTCCTCTCCGAAGACTTACTGAACTTTTCGTTACCAATGATGTTCTTAAAAACAAACAACTTACTTGCTTGAACATCTAGACATTAATCTATTTACATACTTCAACCACATAATATAATCTTGCAATGAACATAAATTAAATTATGGTAATTTGATTTAAATACAGGATCTAGAGTTCACTATATTCCCAATCATCACCATATTAAAATCTTATTACAATAAATTAATTCATTTCATGCAAAATTTTAAGTTCTAAACCAATTAGAACTACCACTAGATTAAGTTCTAAACAAAATTAGAACTAGTTCTAAAGTCTAAACACAACATAACTCCCACTAGATCAATGTATTTTCTTTAACATGAATTAACAAATAAAACATATTTTTATTTACAAAGATCACTTAAATTAATATTTAATTAATTTAGTTTCTCATAGTATATTTCTCATTACAGAATAATATAGATTCTACATCAACTTAACAAAATGAATCTAATAATTTTTTCTTTTTGTTTAAAGCATATAAAACTTATTATATGATTAGAACATACTATCCTAATATCTCTCTAAATACGTGTCCACATTATCCGTATAATATATCAAATGAATAATTTCAACAGCTACGCATAGATATAAAATTTACGCCATTCCGATATATACTGAGAAAGATATGTGCAAAACAAATATCAATTTTTCAGACGAATTTGAACACGACACGTGTCGAGTTACTGTTCATCTTCTTCATATCATCACTTTTGTTTCTGCAATTCGGCCATAACTTTCGACCCTTATATCTCTCAGAATACGCGATCATATTTTACGTATAATAAATCAATAAAAAGATCATTTCAGGATCTACGCACGGGCTTAGAAATCGTGCAATTTCGAGTTATAACCAGAGAGATATGAGTGAAACAATATTTCCGGTTTACTAACTATTTTTCTAAATTCATGCAATATATTCCGTTTTTAAATGCAATCATATCCTGAAATGTTCATGGCATTCGGATAAACACATGTGAAAAGTTTCAATTCATTTCATCATGTCTTCATGGATTCACTATTTTTAATTATTCTAAGCATTAACCATTTTTCTCAGTTTATCATGAACGAATTCTTGTAACCCATATTACTTATCATCCATGATTATTAAGAATATAAATATGCCAGAATCGAATCCAACCTGGCTCTGATACCGAGATTCTAATGCGGAAGCGGGTTAAACCGAAAACATACCTTAGACCGGTTTAGTGATGAACACTACTTGATACAATCGGAAAAGAGTCGGGAATGAAATCACAAATGGAAATCAACCACTTGCCACAATTTAAGTGTCTTTCTAGTTGATTCCTTTTAACTTTTTCTCTCTAAAACGTTTTACTCTCTCTCTCTAGTATTAACTTGTTATTACTTCAATTGTTCTCTTCTCTTTGCAATGTATCCTAATTATAGATAACCAAAAGATACATTGTGAAGAGTCATGTATGTTCAAGGAAGAGACACATATCTTCAATGAAAGAACACAACACATACATTCAATGAAGAGTTACATTTGTTTATTGATGAAGTTTAATCTATAACTACCGGTTCACCAAACCGGTTTGGTATGCTGCCTAATCATGGACGCAAACCGACCATAAACTAATATCTCCTCCCTCTTCTCTCTATTCATTTTTCGTTTTCTCCGGTCTTCTTTCTCCCTCCAACATATGTGCAGTTTTGGAGGTTGAGCTGCGCCGACAAAGGACCGCGGCTGGATACAGCGTTTGTAAGGCTTTCTGAAGTTGTAGTGAGGCTGGAGCAGCCGAGGCTTGGAAAAAAGTAAGCCTTTAGGGCTTTTGAGGGGATTCCTTTTTCTCCTTTCGTTTGCACCTGCTTGGTGAAGTGGTGGCCAATGTTGATGGAAGAGAGATAATATGTAAATTTTCCTTACATAGAGACAAAATTTCTATAGTCTATGCATCACGAGTCGCTTTCTCTCTTTATTATTCTCTCCCTGACACGAAATTCAAGAAAAGCTTTAACCGCAGGTTGTTAGTTGACTCTCTCCTTTAACCCACGGTTCTTTTCCATTTGCAGTCTTTTATCCTCTGTTGTTCCCTGCTTCTTTTCAAAAGCCTTCCTGCTTTAGAATTAACCATCGGTCCGAAGACAGCTTCACCACCGCAATTGAGCTTCTGATCGGATCTCCGCCGGGTTCAGCCCCCGACGACGTCGGCGGGTCAGCCAGGTGCTTCGCCCCTGTGCCGCATTGCTCCTCTCCCAGTTAGCTCCTGCGTTGGTACGATCTGTGCTTTGAATCTGAGATGGGACCAAGTCTTTATGGCTAACTTTCACTAGAAGAATCTCAATAATTTGGTTGTTATAACCTCTCGTTGACTACTTCTACCAACATCTTTCAAGAGCATTTATCACCAGTGAAGCATTCAATACTCAGCTCAACTTTTGCGGGAAGTATAAGAGAAAGATTTACTCTTGGTTGTAATAACCTAGTACAGTACAGAGGCTGTATTTGGACTCTCTGTAATAAAAGCTGTTAGCTTTTGTACTCTGGAGAATGGCGAGAAGATTCAATAGAGCTGAGAAAGAAAAGTGGCAGGCTCCCCCCGAGCTCCCGATGAAACGACCTCCGGTGCGCATACCGGACAATAACAACGATGATCTCATTGAAGCAAACAGGCTTACAATTATTGGAAGATTGACTAACCCTCAAATGCAAAAACCCATCAGAGCTGTAATTGATTTTATGGTTCAGGTGTGGAATCTGGAAGGAAGAATTGAGGGTAGAGCTTTGGGTCTGGATAAATTTCAGTTCAAATTTGAAACGGAATATGAACTTCTACAGGTCTTGGACAAAGGACCCTATCATTACAAACGGTGGATGCTCTTGTTACAACGATGGGAGCCTGTTGTGTCTGAGCACTTTCCCTCCAAGATTTCCTTTAATATTAGGATTCATGGCATTCCTCTACACTTCTGGTCTGAAAGCACCATTAGCACTATCGGAAACGAACTTGGAAAATGCTCCGTTAAAGACGAAAAAGAGGCAAAGATTAGGGTGGAAGTAGATGGCCTCCAACCTCTGATTATGAAGATGGAGACGCTGCCGACAGATGATATCACAGAAGTGGAGTTCGAGTATACTAAGATCGAGAAACATTGCTTTACATGTTTCTCCTTATTGCACGAGGAAGCAGCTTGTCCTCACAGGCCTGCTAATGCACTCCCTCCGAAGGAAAGAATCCTCGGAATTACGCAGAGTATCGCGCTTCAAAGGATCGAGGCAGAGAAGCGGCATCATGATGAGCGAAGAGGATATCGAAGACCTGAAGATCTTCATTCTTCGACTAGACAGGTTAGTGGTAATTATGCTCACCCAGAGAGGAACAGAGGCCAGGACAGAGCATACCATTCTCAAAGAGCTGACCAATTTAGGGAGCAATCTATTTTGTCGAGGACGGCTCGATCTTCTTCTAATTACGTCCGAAGCAAGGCACCGTCATTTGAATATCGAGTCGTCGATAAGAACAGACCTGTTCCCCATGCTTCAGTGTCTCATCCACGCTATGAAGTTGAAGATCTCAGGACTGTGATATCACCGCCAGTGATGAATACTGGTCACCCCAACATGGTAGCTGAAATCACCCCAACCAGAACCATTAAGGACAGACTGGGAATCCCCTCCAATACAAAGGACGGTACAAATTCGGGTTCTAAGGAGCGGAGATCAGCTTTGGAACGCCTATCTGAACCATCCCCTGCAAAAGAAGAGTCGGCAAGAAGAGCTCCTAGCTTTGAGTCAGGTCGGCTTCAAGAGGCAGATAACAAACTTAATGAGACTGCACAGATGGATCTTGAGTCTGTGGAGAAACAAACCGCGGGATCTGGAAGAATCTCTGCATCTCTTCGCATAGATACTGATGGCTCCAGAACCAGAAGCAGAAGAGGAGAAATCCCAGTGGCGTCTCAGAGCAAAACCGCAAGCAAGAGAAGAGTCACTAATCCCATCAGGAAGCGTGTCTTAAGAAGCCCTTTGCTAAGACTCTCTCAAAAGACATCAAGCGTGGTCCGTTCTGCCACTTCAATAAGAAGGAAGCTGGTGGTTGAGAAGGACAAATAATTATCTTGTAATAAGGCAGGAACGAGCAAACAACGAAGTAAGAGCGACAGACCAACTACGGTGTTTATACCGGGAAGTACCAGGGGTGGGGTGGATTTTCGGCCCCATCAAAAATCTCTTCCTTAGTCTTTCTTAGCTGGAATTGTCAAGGACTTGGGAGTGTCCAGACAATCCGGCGAATCAAGGAGATCCATAAGCATATGCCTCCTAATGTAATGTTTCTTATGGAGACAAAGAATGATGATGAGTTTATCAATAAGAAACTACTCTCTTTGCGTTTTTCACAGTATTTCTCCGTACCACCTGTTGGTTTGAGTGGTGGACTCTCTCTCCTGTGGAATGATGATACAGATATTACAATTCTGGAATCCTCTCCCAACCTAATTGATACGAGAATTGTGTGTCAAGGAAACTCCTCTTTCGTCTCTTTCGTGTATGGAGCTCCCGCAGCGGAAAACAGAGCATCTTTTTGGGATAAGCTAAGCTCATTAGGACAAGGGAGAGAGGACGAACCCTGGTTAATCACCGGGGATTTTAACGATATCCTGAATAATGCGGAAAAGATTGGTGGACCAGTCCGAGCAGAGGGTTCTTTTACAGCTTTTCGATCTTTTGTCGCTCAACGCGGACTTTGGGATCTTAAGCATTCAGGGGAGCAGCTGTCTTGGCGTGGTAATCGTTATACTCACTTCATACGATCAAGACTTGATCGATCTATGAGTAACTGCTCATGGGCAGACTCATTTCCCTTGGGTAGATGTCGGTACCTACGGTTTGAGGGCTCGGACCATAGACCCTTACTGACTTACTTCAACACTGGAAAACCCAAAAGGAGGGGTTTGTTCCGGTTCAATAGAGCTCTAACTGAACAGGAAGAGTTTGCGGAAGTAGTTGATTCAGCCTGGAATTTTTCTCCTCTGGATTCTGTGATCTTAAAGCTGAATAGATGCAGGAGAAGCATTATTCAATGGTCGAAGGAGAAGCAAGTTCAGAGTAATCTAGACATCAAACAGAACCAAGAGGCCTTAGAGGTAGCCCTCTCTAGTCCCACTCATGATGTTCCACTTATCGAATCTCTCAATTCCAAGCTCCGTCAAGCATATCTGGCTGAAGAACAATACTGGCAACAAAGGAGTAGAATCCAATGGCTTAAGAAGGGAGATAGAAACACTGGCTTCTTCCATGCAGCGACGAGAACCAGAAGGACGATCAACTCCATACCGGTCATTGAGGATTCTCAGGGAGGGGCAGTATATGAGGAACAACAGATTGCGGGAGTGATCTCTGATTATTTCACTCAAATCTTCACTTCTAATGGCAATGAATCCTTCGTTCAGATTCGAGGACTGCTCGCCAAGAAGGTTACCCCGGAAATGAATGAGCTGTTGATAGCTATACCGAGCGATTCGGAAATTAGAGAAGCGGTGAAGTCTATAAATGGAGGAAAGGCTCCGGGACCGGATGGATTCTCAGCCACTTTCTACCAATCATATTGGCATATAGTGGGGAAGGATGTCATCACGGACGTTCGTAAGTTCTTCACTTCGAACCACCTGCATCCACAACAGAATGAGACGCATATCAGGCTTATCCCAAAGATTACGGGACCGAGATCAGTGGCAGACTATAGGCCCATTGCCTTGTGCAACACTCACTATAAGATTATCGCAAAAATCCTCACCCGACGGCTCAAACCATTACTTCCTCTCCTCATTTCAAATACTCAATCAGCTTTTGTAGCAGGAAGGGCGATAACGGATAATGTTCTCATTACTCATGAAACTCTTCATTATCTGAGAACTTCGGAGGCCAAGAAGCGCTGCTCTATGGCCGTGAAAACGGACATGAGTAAGGCCTACGACAGAATCGAGTGGGGCTTCGTGAGAGAAGTTTTATACCAGCTCGGGTTTGATCCGATCTGGATCTCCTGGATCATGACATGCATCGAGTCAGTATCTTACTCTTTCTTGATTAATGGAGCTCCACAAGGGTCAGTGAAACCATCGCGCGGCTTGCGACAAGGCGACCCTCTATCACCGCACATTTTTATTCTATGTACGGAAGTACTATCTGCTTTATGTGCAAAAGGGCAACTTGACGGATCTCTCCCAGGAGTAAAGGTTTCTCGCAACAGCCCACCGATCAACCATTTACTTTTCGCTGATGACACCATGTTCTTTTGCAAATCTAAGGAGGCTTGTGTTTCAGCCTTGAAGCAGATTCTTGTGATATACGAAGAGGTCTCGGGACAAAAGATTAATCCGCAGAAATCAGCCATTACCTTTTCTGCAAAAACACCAGCTTCGGTTAGAGCTCGGGTGAAAGATGCGCTAGCTATTTCCTTAGAAGGAGGTATTGGGAAATATTTGGGGCTACCCGAACAGTTTGGCCGGCGAAAAAGAGATATGTTTGCCTCCATTTTGGATAGAATAAGACAGAAGGCGCATAGCTGGACGTCGAGATATCTCTCCAGAGCAGGAAAACAAATCATGCTCAAGTCTGTCCTTGCGGCGATGCCCTGTTACGCCATGTCGTGCTTCAAGCTCCCGGTCTCTCTGTGTAATCAAATACAGTCCCTTCTTACTCGCTTCTGGTGGGATTCAGTCCCGGACAAGAAAAAGATGTGTTGGGTATCTTGGGATACCATGACGTTACCAAAGTATGCAGGTGGGCTTGGCTTCCGAGACATTGAAACCTTTAATGACACGCTGCTTGCAAAAATCGGATGGAGATTAATTAAAGAACCAAGCCCACTTCTAGCGCAAGTTTTGATGGGGAAATATTCAAGGAACGGGGATTTTTTAGACTGTCCAATCTCACAGACAGCTTCCCATGGATGGAGAAGCATCTTAGCGGGAAGAGATATCCTGAGAAAAGGCCTGAGTTGGGTTGTTGGAGATGGCGAGTCGATCCGCATATGGAATGATCCGTGGCTAGCATTCAATTCCCCGACCAAACCAATAGGCCCTCTAACAGAGGCAGGCCAGTCCCTCAAAGTAAGTGAGCTATTATGCCCGCTTTCTAATAAATGGGAGATGGAGAAAATTCGTAAGGTGATACCTCAGTATGAGGATTCTATTTTGAGAATAAAAACTAGTGCAACGCCTTCTTCAGATACTCTGGTTTGGCTCCACGACAAATCTGGTAACTACTCTGTCAAAACAGGGTATGGGGTTGGAAGAACAACTCTTAGATCAAGTGCGACTGATGAGGATCCTGTCAACTGGCTCAAGCACATCTGGAACTTAAAAACAGCACCTAAGTTGAAGGATTTCTTATGGAGGGTTGTTCGAAAGGCTATCCCTGTTAGTGCCAATTTAGAAAAAAGAGGAGTGGCGAGTTTCAAGTGCAAAAGGTGTGATGGACAGGAGGATGATCTTCATGTTTTTGCCACTTGCCCACTTGCGATCGAGGTATGGAACCAGGTGCCGATTCACCAAAGACCGCCACTCTCCCTTCCATCAGTTGCAGACCTGATCAAACAAGGAAGTAGATATATCACTCTGCCACCGACGGGAGTGACTACCCCACTATGGCCATGGATATTGTGGAATTTATGAAAGGCTAGAAACCACCTCTTGTTTGAAAATAGAGCGTTTATAGCAGCAGAAATTGTGCTTAAAAGTATAAGAGATGCTAAAGAATGGTCTGATGCGCAATTGGAAAATGAGGTGAGAATACCTCGAGATGTCTCTTTCCACCAAAACCAGAACCGAGCTCCCCGTCCTCCTCCATCCTTTCCCCCCGGAGTTCTAGTTGTTAAAGTTGATGCGGCCTGGGACGCAAAAACTGGAGGCTGTGGCATTGGAGCAATTTATTATGGGGAAGCTTCGGTGCATCTCCCCGTAATCTCGGAAGTGCACGGCCATGTTTCGTCGGCTATTATGGCGGAAGCCATTGCTGTTCATCGCGCGGTTTCAAGCGTTGTTTATTCAAACGTCCGATCCCTGGCGGTTCTCTCTGATTCTCTATCCCTAATCAATTTGTTGAAGGCGGGAGGTTATCAACCTGAACTGTTCGGTATCATGTTTGATATCTATCGATTTATCCCTCTCTTTGATGTTATTTCCTTTAATTTCATTTCTCGCAACTTTAATGCCGAGGCAGATTCTGTGGCAAAATCGGTGCTTGGCTCTTTTGTATTGAACTCCAATTTGGGAGTCTAAACTCTGTTATAAATGAAAAGGTTGTTGGCCCAAAAAAAAAGAGACAAAATTTCTAATTAGGTTAAATATTTTTGGTTTAGAAAACGTATTTTTCTAACATAAAATACACGAGTTATGATTAAAAAGAGCTGGTGCTTGGATGAGTTGGTGAAGGTTATTAAGTTCGTAAAGAGATTGGTCGACCCGTCTCATATGGTGTGGTCCTTTTTCATATCAGGAATCAGACTGTAGATCTTTGAGAAGACTTGTGAGAAAAAGAAACCAAAATTGCTGCGAGCTTTGACTGTTGTAAATCGAAGTCATTGATATCATTCGCAAAACTGGTATGTTATTTTGATATCATTCGTATGTTTACTACACATTTTGATTGTGCAATCATCTTTCTTCCTATCAGAGTTAGTTAAACATATTGGCTTTCTGGTGATATGGTTTGTCCCTCGTAGATAAGTATCTAGTCAATTTCAACGTAGCGCTCTAGTAAGTCAACTCACTTGTCGTTGCCCCATTGCCGAGTTATTTGAATATTCCATTCCCCTTTGTCTTTACTTCGAAACTGTGTTTGCAACTCTCTTGATTTGAATATTATCTCTCAATTTGTGTGGTATACAAATTTCTTTCCTAAAAATCTTGTTTTGCATTTCCAACTTGTCTCTGCGTTTCACATGGCTTCTTCTTCTTCTTCTCCAGTGATCATAAATTGTGCACACGATGTATTCCTCAGCTTCAGAGGACACGACGTCCGCCGCAAGTTCCGTTCCCACTTTCTCAAGGAGCTCGACCGCAAGGTAATCACCTTCAAGGACGATGAGATGGAAAGAGGCCGATCTATTGGGTCTGAGCTTATCAAGGCCATACAAGGATCCAAGATCTCAGTTGTAGCTTTTTCCGAAAACTTTGCAAATTCGAGCTGGTGCTTGGATGAGTTAGCCGAGATCATGAGGTGCAGAGAAGAACGAGGCCAAATCGTGATACCCATTTTCTACGAAGTGGATCCTTGTCATGTCAGGTATCAAACCCACGCCTTCGGAGAGATCTTTGAAAAGACATGCGAAGGCATAGAGGAGAAAAAGAAACATATGTGGCGGCAGGCTTTGACCAACGCAGCAAACATAGCTGGAGAGGATTCTCGGAACTGGTACTTTCTTGAATTTCCTGATTTTTTTTCCACAATAAGTATCTAAGTCTATTTTTAAACCATGTTGGTTGCAAACTACATCAAAGGACATCCTCTGTAAAATTTTATTTTTATTTTTACGGAAAACGTTTTTCGAATTTTTACAGGAAAACACATTTTCGAATTTTGGCGGAACACGTTTTCGAATTTTAGTGGAAAAATGCGTTATTCACATTTTGGCGGAAACATATTTTCTGTATTTTAGCGAGAAAATGCATTTTTTAGATTTTGGCGAGAAAACACATTTTCTCAATTTTGACGGAAAACATATTTTTCCGTTTATGGCAGAAAAACGCATTTACCTAGTTTTTGCGGAAAAATGTGCTTCCGGCTTTCAGCGGGAAAACACTTTTTCTATTTTGCCATAAACGTGTTTTCCATGTTTTGGTGGAAAACCGCATTTTTCTGAATTTTTACGGGAAAATATGTTTTTGGGTTTTTTGAGTTTCGGCTAAAAAAATCGTTTTTCTGATTTTGATGGAAAAACATACTTTTTGGGTTTCGGTGGAAAACACACAATTTTGATGGAGAAAACATTTTGGATTTTAGCAGGAAAATGTGTTTCTCGGATTTCTGCGGAAAACCACGTTTTCTGGTTTTTACGAAAAAACGTTTTTTTTGGATTTTGGCAAGAAACTGCATTTTTCTATTAAAAATATTATATAATAATTATAATAACTAATTTTATTAATGTTTACATTTTTACAATGGGTATCTAGGTCTTTTGATTTTGAGATGTAAATGCATCATTCAAACTGTACTTTTTAACATCTTAAATACCTAAATATTCACGAGATTATAGATGCATCTAGATGATGCATCTAATGCAATAGGTAAGTGATTGATTTCTCTGCTTTCTTATGTTTGTATGTCTTTTTTTATTAGGCCTGACGAAGCTAAATTGGTCGAGAAAGTCGTCAATGATGTTTCAAGCAACCTGAATTCAACAGCATCCAATGATTTTGAGGACATGGTGGGAATCAAAAGTCACATGAAAAACATGAATTCATTGTTGAATTTGGAGTCAGAGGAGGTGATCATGGTAGAGGTTTGGGGTCTATGTGGAGTTGGTAAGACTACCATTGGACGAGCTCTCTTTAATCAACTCTCCTGTCAGTTCCAAGGCAGCATTTTCATTGATAAGACTAAGGAGAATCTTACAAGGGCTAAATCAGACGACTACAACACACAGTTGTACTTGCAAACAAAGTTTCTGGCTGAGGTTCTGGACCAGAAGGACATAAAGATACAGTGTTTACGTGCGGTGGAAGAAAGGTTAGGGCATAAGAGAGTTCTTGTTGTTTTTGATGATATGGATGATCATGTCCTCTTAAATGCCTTGGTGGGAAAAACTACATGGTTTGGTCCTAGAAGTAGAATTGTTGTAATTTCAGAAGATAGGGAGTTTCTAAGGGCCCGTGGAATTGGATCTGATCGTATTTATGAGGTGGCTTTACCGTCGGAAGAGCTAGCGTTGCAGATGTTCTGCCGATGTGCATTCCATCAAGACTCTCCACCTGATGGTTTTATGGAACTTGCTACTGAAGCTGTAAAGCTCATCGGGAATCTTCCACTGTGTCTCAACGTCTTGGGTTCGTCCCTTGAAGGGGTGAAGAAGGAGGAGTGGGCAGATAGGGTGCCTCAGATCAGGATTTTTATGGGTAAACAGATTGATAAAACATTAAGAGACAGCTATGATAGGTTAAAAGAAGAAGACAAGGCAATATTTCGTCACATCGCTTGTTTATTTAATCATAAGCCACGTGACTACGTGATACAATTGCTTGAAGATAGTAAGTTGGATGTTGACGTTGGACTCGTTACTCTAGCTGAAAGGTGTCTCATACAGATATCAGGGGATAATATCATTAGGATGCACGATTTCCTGCAAGAAATGGGTAGAGAAATCGTACGACAACCATGTATTCATGAGCCTGGAAAACGTGAATTCTTAATGGAGTGTCAGGAGATTTGTGATGTACTTGCAAAAGGAACTGTAAGTTTCTTCTAGTTATTCATGTTTTGCCTCAATGGATACGTTTTTAAGCATGTTCTTAGTTTGCTAATAATACATTTGGTTTCTGATATTTTTTCAGGGAACTAAAAGTGTTTTAGGCATATTTTTGAACTTATCTGAAATGAAGGATACGTTATGTTTTGGCGAGGAAGTATTCAAAGGAATGACAAACCTTCGGTTTCTAAGAATCTACGGCATCTCACAAGAGGATAAAGAAATTAGTTTGGAATTTCGTCACCTCAACCTTAGTACGTTTAAATGGTGGGATGGCTCACGTAAGCCCTTAAAAGAAGGCAAATACTATATGGGGCGCCAACTTAGATTACTTGAATGGTGGGGTTACCCAATGTGGCGCTTGCCTTCTTACATTTGTCCAGAAAACCTTGTTGAACTCATAATGCCCGATAGCGGCCTTCTGATGTTGTGGCCTGGGGTTCAGGTAAGTTTCTCATGTCTCAGCTGCCCTTTTTAAATATTTTAATCTATACTACTATTTGAGAAGTGAATTATCTTCGTAATTAAATTTATATTATATTTACTTTGATAATATTAAAATATTATATATATATATATTTCTATTATATTTGGTTTATCAATATTAAACTGGTTCTATTTTAATATATATATATATATAATATTACTAAAACATTTTAATGGTCTTATAGTTATAATTTGCAATTTTTAATTAGATATTACAAATTCACTTCTGAATAAGATTAATGGATGTAGGGTCGAAACAAGAATCTGAAAAAGCTAGATTTGCTAACTTTCTGAAATTATGACATGTTTGACATATCTGAAGTTCTCGTTGGCTTCTTTTTTTTTGTTATGGTCAGCTGCTTAATAACCTCAAGAAGATAGATTTGCGGAGATCTAAAAAGCTGAATGAACTCCCAAATCTTTCAACGGCCACCAATCTCGAGGAACTGTATCTTGAAGATTGCTGGAGTCTGTGGAAGCTTACTTCCTCTATTCGTTATCTCCAGAAACTGAGGAATCTAGACATGAAAAGATGCAAAGAACTGTGTAAATTTCCAACCGATATTGACTTGGAGTCGCTCCATTCCCTCAATCTCAGTGGATGCTCCAAGTTAGAGAGTTTTCCTCACATTTCAAGGAGTATTTCAAATCTTGTTCTTGATGAAACCAAGATTGAAGAAGTTCCTGAAAGGATAGAAGATATCTCTGGGCTCAAATACATATTGATGACCGGTTTCAGCAACTTAAAATATTTTTCTTCTAACATTTCGAAACTTAAAAATTTTGAGATGATGTTGTTTACAGTGGCGACGACGACATATGATAGTGGCATCGTTCACAATAGGACAAATGATGTCTTCCTAAGCTTCCACAGGGAAGATGTCCGCAAAGCTTTTGTGAGCTACTTGCACAAGGAATTTATGAGAGATCAGGACCTGGCTACTAATGCTGTAAACGAGATAAGATCTTCAAGAATCGCAATAGTCATTCTTACAGATAACTACATGTCTTCGGAACTGTGCTTGGATGAGTTAGTGGAGATCATAGAGTGCAGCAAAGAGATTGGTCAAAAAGTGATCCCCGTTTATCATGCTGTGGATACTGTTAATATCTGCAGGCAGATCCAAGACATTGTAAAGACCGAATCGTAACTGAGACAAGCTTTTACTGCAGTAGCCGACCTTCAGGGATATAAATTCTCAACCTGGTAAATTATTTGAATTATTTCTTATTTGCTTTAGAGAGTTATCTTCCTAGATGCTCACTTCTTCATAGTATTTACTCCATCTTTATTGTGCCAATTCTCATCATCTTTCTTGCTATCAGGGATCCCGAAACTGCGGTAAGTCAAATGCTGGCTGATGATATATCTTTTGCACCAAAAGAGTTATTTGATATGGAAACACTAAAAGAGGAATTCGATGGTCTAGAGTGGAAGGAGAAGGTGTTGTTTTGTCATATTGCTTGCTTTTTCAATAATGAGACATATGAGAATGTGACGCAATTGCTGAAAAACTGTGGGTTTGATGTTGGAGGTAGCCTTGAGATTCTATATGAAAAGTCTATGATACAGATATCAGTAGAGAGAGTCATAATTATGCGTCCTGTGCTGCAAAAGATAGGCAAAGATGAAGTTCTTGCACCATTCATTAGCGTGCCTGCAAATCGTCAGTTCTTGATGGATACTGAGGGTTGCGACCTACTTATTGATCTAACTGTAAGTTTTTGTTATAACATCATTATGTTTTCTTAAGCTACTACTGATTCGTTCCTCTTAAAATATTCTTTCAGGATGATACTAAGAGAATGTACGGCATCTCGTTTAACGTATCAGAAATGGAACAGAGATTGGCAAGAGATGAAAGACTCAAAGGAATGAAATGGTTGAAGTTTATCAAAATGTACAAGGACAGTTTGTACTGTAAAGAAGTCAGAGTTCATTTAGTTATAGGCCTCCACTCTTTGTGGGAACGCCTTAGTAATATTTGAAGGATAAGAATAGTCACTCAGTAGAATGCTATCATCGGCTAAAGTCTTACTCCAGTTAAAGGGTAGTGTTTGTTGCTTTATATTAAACCTTTTTCGTCAAGTTTGATATTTATATATTTCTTCTACTACTACTTATCCAGTCTTGTCATGTTGAATCACAGACACTTTGCCAAGGAAAAAAAGGCAATGCCTATTTTGACAGGAGGCCTACATCGCATGTGTCGGTGTCAGTGGTGAATGTAGCATGTAAGCTATGGGGGCATGTGCACCCAGTGATTTTTTACATTTAAATTTTTGTATAAGAAATATGATGATCAATTTGCGTTATGCATCCATCTAATCTATTAAAACTGAAATACAAGGTGTATTCAATGTAATATTTGAGGTGATTTGATTTTTAATGGGGTTTTAGATGATTTTAATAAGTTGCAGAGATTTAGATGATTTTTGGTAAACCACTCTAGAATATCACCTAAAACCATGAGATTTGAGTTTTAATTTTTTTTTTTTAACTAAGAAACTCCACCCAAACACCCTAAAATCATCTTAAAACTTTAAAACTCCACAACTTAAAATATTTTCAATAAAAGTGGATTTCATAGTACTTTACAAAATGTCAAATTCAATAACAGTGGATTCTAAATGAATTTTTAAAATTCATGTTTGAATAACAATGGATTTGTCATTTTAATAAAAATCACCTAAAATTCTCGGTTGAATACATTCCCCCCTTAGTATTTAGAGTATTTAGGCTCCATATACCCACAAAAATCCATAATTAGCTATCTACCACTTTCTTGTTTCTTACACTGTTCACAATTTGATAATCCAGGTTTGCCCTCATCCAAATTCTCCTTTTTTCTCTCTCACGTGTTGTATTGAAAGTCTCAGCCACACTTCTCCTTTTCATTTCTCAAAATATTTTCCACTCTCTTTCTTTAACTATAAACATAATAACTTCAGTTTGATAAAAAAAAAAACATAATAACTTCATTTGCTGTCATTTTCTCGCCCTTCCGTTCGCTATTGTTGTCATCATCTCCCATACCTTTTCAGTGAAAATAATAAATGGAATTATGGAAACAACATCATCTGGACTGAGACAGTCATTAAACCTTCTCGTATCATGATTAAATTTGTTACAAAGCTTGTCATCAACATTCCACCGCCTGTCTTCGGCTAGATATGTTCATTCAACACTTCCCTCCAATGAGTGTGTCTCTCTTGAAGATCGTATATCAAAACCTCTTCGGCGGTTTACTCGAAGCCGAACACAATATGGAGGAATTAAAGTGATTTCATGGCGTGTACTAGTGAAATATCTTTGATTCGTGAGTTGATTAAAGAGCGTGGAATCATGGATAATGATTATAGTCGAAGAAAGAGTAGTTTCTTTTTGAGATATATGATGACTTGAATCTCACATATTTCAGTTATGAGTAATTGTAGCCACTATGTTAACCGATAAATATTGAGTTAGTTGATACAAATTAGGTATTGTAAGCTGATACAAATTTTGTTATATGCTACCAAACCGCGGGTCTGCTAACTAATAAATAGTTGATAGGATATTATAAAGCATTAGTTGATACATATTTAATTATATGTTACAAAGCATGTTACCGTCTAAAGAAATGGTTGTTACGATGTTAAAAATAGCATCCCTTAACTAGAAACATGTTTTCCTAGACACTACACAATATGTTAACGGTTAATATGTAAACATAACCAGCTAACAAAACATGTATTACACTAATATACATTGATACATTCATTGGAAGCATACTTTCGGATTGACAAGTTATTCACTAACAATTCATATAACATTTTACGTTCAAGTGTAGCGTTCAACATTTTTCTTAACGAACTAGTAATTTACATCCAAGTTCCCTAAGATGATGCAGCAGTGACAATCCCTAACTCATTTATTGATATTCAATTGTGAAAACCTAATGGAGAAGTCTTGGAGAAAAATCTTTTGTGTGATCTCACATTTATATTCCATAACTCTGAAAGATTTTTGGGAGGCATGTATATCTAGGTCAATGGTTCACTGGAATACATGGCGCATTCATCATCCATTAAATTATTGTGACGGTGATGAAGACGAAGCAACAAGAAGGTGGTCTTATGATTGGTGATGGTAACAAAATGGGCTGTGGTCGGAGGATTCAGAAAAGAGATGGGGAGATGTTGATTTATTGAGAAGCTATCACTGTCGACAAAGAATGAGAGAAGAGATTGGTATTTCTGGAAATTAAGAGGAAGATAAATAATGAAAATGGTGATGAATGCTTTCTCTTTCTTACTCTCACGTGATCGATCAAGGGTAATATAGTCAAGTTATGCTCATTTTGCTACAGGAAATATTAGTTGATATGTGATAGGGTAGTTTCTTAATTTTGACTCATTTTAGGTATATTGAGCTAATTGACTCTAGTATTTAACCCTGATTTTTCTTTAATACTAACCATTCCATGCCATTGAGCTTATACATAACGCTTTTAATTTAACAAATCCTACCCAATAACAAACATGGTTTGTTAACAAAAATGTCTAGATTTGTGCAGCGTTTTTGTACACATACACGTGATTATAAGCCACGAGATTATTCGTATAAGCACAAATAAAAATGTGTTCAATATAATATATATCTACATCTAATCTATGTATTCTATTAACTGCTTTGTTTACAATTGTATTTTTGGACCATAATTTTAATGTATTATTGGATAACTAATAATGAATCAAATAGTATAACACAATGTTAATAAATACGAAATTAATAGATTGGATGTAGATTCTAGTGGCTGAGGTTATTAAATATCAAATTAACTTTCATATTGAAAAATATATGTATACTTTACTTTATGTACAAATTTATATTTGATTTTTTATTTATGTGGTAAAAATAACTGCATAGATATGATATAAAAACATACGTACAATTTTAAATTGATACAATCTTTTTTTAAAAAGTATGTTCACACAATATATTAATACTTAGTTACATTAAAAATATATATTACATGACTGATCTTAACACACATCCAATAAGAAAAAAAATATAACACAGTACAATAACAAAATCTATAGTCTCGACAATAAACTAAAGTATCATAAATAAAACCATTAAATTAAATTAATTTTTTTTTGTTTTGAATTATATTTGTAATTATCAAAAATTACATCTACGCGGATGCGCGGGGTACTAACTTACAATTCAATGCATGTTTCTTCAGTTTTCATTTTCTTACCATTTATGCACCAGGTGAAAATATACTCTAGATGCGCCCATGGTCGGTGTCAGTGTTGTTTGTCCTCTGACGAAACAAACAGAGGGGCGTTGCTTTGTTCCTCGGCAAAGGCAGAGCAGTGGGGCTCTAACAGCTGTTTGCATCGGAAGTGAAAGTGGATATACTCACTTATGTCTGAACTTGGTCTTCGTTCCCTGTCAACTCCAACTTCATATTGTGATAACATCGCAAGTATTTTCATTTATGAGACTTGAGGAAAACTATACGAGAGCCAACTCAGATGACTGTAACAGGAAGTTGTTCTTCAGATAATATCACTCACTACTTATACTACTCCTAGCCTACGTTGTACACGCCCTCACCGTGACCAACATAGAATTGACATAGCACGTTCTCCTGTCTCTCAGTCAGCAATTTCTGTTATTCTTTATCCTTATATAGTCCTTGCCCATCAAGCACCAACTCCATGTGGGCCAAAAGCATGATCTGATCAGTCTCTTTACTCCTTATGCAGTGCCGTGCGAAGGTTTTCTGTGGCCTATGGCAAAAAAATATTTCAAAAAAATCTATTGCTAGAAAAAATAAAATTATAAACAGTAAAAATTTATGTATATTACAATAAAATAAAATTTACTTTATGATTTAAAAAGAATTATACAAGATTAAATTTTACAATGTCATACTAATGATTTTCTCTTTTACAAAGAAAAATTTAATAGATTAGTTTATATATATAGATATATTTTTATATATGTCTATGCAATACTTTGTATTTTACGGTAGCTATATATAAATTATTACATCAAATAATTTGTGAAACACAATTAGTAATTTGATAGGTTATACGTTAAGAAAATAATTAAAACATTATAAAAATGAAGACAACGGAACTGGAGCTAATGAAGAATATAATTTCTTCAGAGGTCAATAACATATTTATATTGACAATCTACCATATGCATATGATGAATACATATACTTCTAGTAACATTCTGTAAAGAAAGAAAATAGTATAATTTGGTATCTGTTTTAGTTAAAAACTTAAAATAGCTCGTTTAAATTTTTCTCTATCAATTAATTTATTTTAGTAAAAAAAATCAATACAATAAACGGGGTCCTAAAATTAGATGAGAAATTTGGGGGCCTGGGGCTATTGCCCCTTTTCTATAAGGGTGAGCACGGCTCTGTCCTTATGGGGTTTGAGAGTATTAACAGAGAATAGGATGATGATTGGACTCAGACATATCATTACCCCCGCCATCGAAATTGACCTTGTCCTCAAGGTCAAATGTTGGAAACTGTTTGAGAATTGTGCTCGTCCACTCTCACATACAGTCGTAAAGTCATAAGAAGTTAAGCCTTGCCATTTGATCAACAATTCCTCCTGGCCAGTGGATTGATTGGTCCTCTTGCCATTTGATCAACACTTCATGCGCAGTATGTCCTCCTTGCCAGCTTCTCTCTCTCTCTCTCTCTCTCTCTCTCTCTCTCTCTCTCTCTCTCTCTCTCTCTCTCTCTCTCTCTCTCTCTCTCTCTCTCTCTCTCTCTCTCTCTCTCTCTCTCTCTCTCTCTCTCTCTCTCTCTCTCTCTCTCTCACAAACGTAAAACCAGTCGCAACTTTCTCTCTCTAGAAATCACGAACAAGATGTCGTCCGATGATTAAGGAGTGGAGGAACTTCGGACATTGGCTAGATGAGCTCAAGAGTAAGTTTTCTTAGCTTGATCTGCTCGTTTATTTCAAATACATCTTTTATTATTCGCTAATCCCTCTGAAATAATTCTGAATATTAACTTATTATTAACTCTTTATATTTGACGATAATTGCAAAAATCATGATATACATATGTGTTCTTATCATGTTGAAATGATTTTCCATTAAAAGTATTAAACCAATAGCTATTTAAGCTAAATCTTAAAAAATTTCGTTATTACTATCAAACAAATAGCAATTCATACAAACTAAATCCAATGAATCATTTCCCAACTTGTATTTGGTAGAGTTTTCTTGAATTTTTTGGAGGATTTAGATTCTCTTAGTATTGTATGGACTATGAGATAAGGTTTTATGAAGACATGTGTATTTCATAGGCGGCAAGTAAAGTAGCTTAGCTTGAACTGGGCCACATATTACTTCTTGAATCTCTCTTCAAACATTGGTGAGGATAAAAAAAAAATTTGGATAATAGAAAAATAACAACTTACTAAACTACAGAGAATTGGGAAATGTTAAAGATAATATTGGAGATAATATCAAAAGATATGATTATCCATTTACGTTTAGGATAAATATTATCCTTTCTTATTTTGCCTTTTACTTGCAAGTCGGTATAAGTGACCGACCTTTTTACAGTATAAATAGGGTGTGTGACTCATGTATTTTAACGTACAACAACAATACACATTTGAATAATATAAAAAGGCTGCCACTTTCTCTCTCATTTTGGTCGCATCTCTATCTCTCTCTTTCATTTCTTTTCTTCTTCTTACACCAAACCAAAACGTCAATACTCTCTCTCTTATCAACATCATTCTTACACAAATATATTAAATAACAAATCCAAGTCTCGCCTTTTATTATTCAACACGTTATCAGCATGACGAGCTCTCTTATACCAATCATTCTTATACCAGAAAGATTATACCGGTGAGGTGATGTTTAATTTATGTCTTTCAATTATTTTAATTATTTTAAATTTTATTATTATTCCGAACTGAGAGGCTAGATCTTTTTCGTTTATTTTTCAACATGATAAACGCTGCCTTCCCCGACTGATCGTTATGGTAGGCTATGCCTTCACGATCAGAAGAAGACATGGGAGACTAAGTCTCCTCGGACCTTGAAATAAGAAAAGATCAACATGGTAGACTATGTCTCCTCCGATCTTGAAAAAAAAAATCAACATGGTAGACTATGTCTCCTCAGACTTTGAAAAATGATCAATATGGTGGTCTATGAGAATATGACTCCTCAGGTCATGTGGTAGGCTAAGCCTCCAATTTTATTTATGCTCTTTAAATTTCTGCAATTTAATTTATGCTTTTAATTAGTGCATTTATTTTATGCTTTTAATTTCTGTATTTAAATTATGCATTTAAACACGAGTGGATCCATCTCCGATTCCAGGACTACAAAAGAGTAAGTGAGTATAATTCCTCCATGTTTGGAATTACATCGAGGATGATGTTATGTGAAGAGAAAATAAGTGATTATGATCTGATCGAGAAAAATCTCTCCATGTTCCATCCTGAAAATGTAGTCCTGCAGCAACAGTACCGACTGAATGGATTTACCCGTTACTCGGAGTTGATACAAATCCTCCTTGTAGCGGAGCAGAATAATCAATTCGTGTTGTTAAACCATCAGGATCGTCCCACTGGAGCTGCACCATTCTCTGAAGCGAATGTTGCATCATCCAGTCATGATAATTGGAGAGGACGAAGACGTGGACGTGGTCGAAATCATGATCGTGGAAGAGGACGAGGAAGAAGATTATGTCCGTATAATGAAAGAAATAATAAGGACTTCCACGGAAATAAAAGGGGCCGCGATGATAAAAGGCAAACAGAAAAGGTTTGCTACAAATACGGCATGAAAGGTCATTGGGTACGTAGTTGGCATACGCCAAAACAATTAGTCGATCTGTATAGAGAATCCCAAAAGGAAAAAGAGAAAGGAGGTGAAACGAACTTCATCTCTGATGAACCCGGGCCATCCTTTCATGGTTTAGATGATGATACTCATCTCGACGTATCAGATTTTCTGGTTGAGCCAAAAAATATCGATGAGTGATAAAGATCGATGTGATATAATTTTACTGTATTATAGTATCTATATCTTTTGTTGTAAGATATACGTTATGTTTCATGTTTTATGTTATATTAATGCATGTTTATGAATATTTTAAATTCAGAAAGAATGCCAGACTTTGAGACTTTGGATGGAGATATGTGTTTAGCAGATAGTGCGTCAATACACATGATAATTAAAGATAAGAAATATTTCTCTAGTCTTAAAATGAAATATTACACTGGAAGCGTAAGTACAATATCTGGTAATGCAAAGATTATAATGAGCTATGGAAGAGTGAAATTTTCAATGTCAGAGTGAACGATATTTGAAATAAATAATGCATTGTATTCCCTCAAGTCTCATAGAAACTTGTTAAGTTTTAAGGATATCCAGAAAAATGGAGATCATATTGAGACCAGAGTTGTCAAATGGGTGGGCTATAAATGGGTGGCCCGTGGCCAAATCGATATGGCCCGAAATGGACAGCCCATATTAAATCATAATTAAATCTGTCCAGATGGATGAACCCAATTACATCCATGGGCAACGTTGGGCTTAACCACTTGGACAATAGGCGGCCCAATAAACTTAAATGTCTAGGGTTTGGAAAATTGGGGGAAAATACAAATCACTTTTTCTTCGCCGTCTTGTTCTTCTGTGATTCTCATTCGTTCTTCTGCGATTCTTCTTCATCGTCTTCAATTTTTCTTTGTTCTTCTTCGCTTCTTCTTCTTCACTGTCTTCGTTCTTCTTCGATTCTTCTTCGTCGTCTTCTGATTTCGTCATCTCTGAAGGTTTTAGTTCGTCGTCTTTGTTCTTCTTCGATACTGTTTATGTGTGATTTGTGTTATGGGTTTTCCTCTTCGAACTGTTTAGATACTGATTTGTATCATTGTTTATGTGTTAGATACTTAGATGGATCGGTGATTTGTGTTCATAACGAAGCTGGTCGTGACTGTTTGCGCAAGAGCTCAATCCAACGTCACGAGACTCACGACTCACGATTTTGTCACAAATAAGATATGTTCTTCATGAGATCTATTTTATTTTGAGAGTGACCATTTTCTATGATCTTCTCGTGATGTTATTTGTTGATGTTTAGATGACCCATTTTGCTCAAACCCTGAGATTCCGAGACTTGGTTAGCTAGTTATAGTGATAAGCTGATGAAGTTTGGCAGTTTTTGTGTGTTTACCTCTATATTTGAATCAAAAGCTAGAGTAGAAGAACAAGTGACAAGTACTTTTGAATGTTGGTAGGTTTATAAGAACATTCCTGATTGCTTATATGTTAATCAAATCACTTGTTTAAGTTTGTCTTGTATAACCTTTGTGTGTATGTGTTTCTTGATTGCAATTGAGAGGGACTCTTGTCGTGTATTATTGCTAAGACTACAAAGTTTCATTTTAAATCAGTTTGTGTGTTTTCGATTCGCTTTCTCAACACAAGTTGTGTTGCTTACTTTGTATTGTTGTTGTATTATTACAGGTTGCGAATAATCTACTTCATTGATTCTTCCAGAAATTTGGAAACAAGGTAAATGAACTTTTAGCTCTCTCTAGTTAAGTGTCTTGTATTGTTTAGATCAACACTAAGTGATGACTCATTTTCTCTGATCTTTTGTGCTTTTGTGAATCAATCAATAGTCACTGGTTTGCTCATTGTCAGTGTTCTTGTGTTGTCTAGTGTATTTCTTGCAATCATTTATAATTTGTTGTTCTCTCTTGTTTGTTACAGTGGATTCTTTCATGCTTGTTCTTATATTCTGTTTGCCTCTGCTCTTTTCTTTTGTTTTCTTCTTATGTCTTATGTATGAATCTGTGAACAGAGTTGGCATATGTTTTATGTTTTGTATATATTGTATATACTCGTTTGTGTATAATTGATGTTCTCTTTTGTTCTCTTTTTTGTAGATGGATGCAGATACTTTGAACCTAAACGATGATGACTATTTGAGTGTTGAAGACATGATGGCTGAGAATGAAGATGATCAGGATGCACAAGGTGATTCTGTAACCAGTCATGCTAAGACCAGAGCCAGAAGAGGTAACAAACATAGACACTCAGTATGTTGGAAGAATTTTACTATTATAGGAGATAAGTTGCCTGATGGGACTCAGAACGTTAAGTGCAATCATTGCAATCAACCCTACAACTTAAATCTAAGAAGGAATGGAACTAATACTATGATGCGTCATTCAAAACGGTGTTCAAAGACTCCTAGAAGTACACCTAGAAGTAATAGGAAGCTGGATATGATGGTCTTTCGTGAAATGATGGCTATTGCTATAGTTGAGCATAATCTCCTGTACGCATTTGTTGAGTATAGAAGGGTGAGAGATGCTCTTGCTTATGCGAATTCAAGCATTGAATTTTGGAGTAGGAACACGGCTGCATCTGATGTGCTTAGGATTTATGAGAAGGAGAAAGCCAATCTTAGGAAGGTGTTGAGTAAAGTTCCTGGTAGGATCAGCTTCACTACTGATCTTTGGAGAGCAATCACGGTAGAGGGTTACTTGTATCTGGCAGCTCACTATCTTGACGCAAACTAGAAGCTACACCCAAAGATAGTGGAATTTTGTGCGTTTCCTCCACCTCACACTGGTACAAGCATTGCTATGAAGTTAATGGAGATATTGAAAGAATGGGGCTTAGAAAAGAAGGTGTTTGCAGTAACGGTGGACAATGCTACTTCAAATGATAACAAGCAAGGGTTCCTAAAGAGACAGCTTCCCATTACAATTGTATCTTCAGAGTCTTCTTTTAGTGCTGTAAGCTGGGTCCTCACCAAGTACATGAGCCGACTACTACCATCCAATGTACAAGCCCTCATTTGTACAAGAAACTGGCTACGTGGGTTTGAACCAATGAGTAAGTCGTCTTTGCTTGTTTCTGCTATGTGAAATACTTGTTTCTGTTTGAGATCTATAAGTTACTTCAGCTTATAGCATATATCAAGTAACTGTTATGAGATATTTTCTTGTTTTTGTTATGTAAAATGTCTAGGGGTAGGGGATGAATAAGCATTTGTATAATATGGTGACCAAGTGAATTTTACTTGTTTAAGAAAAAGAAGAAGAAGAAGAAGAAGAAGAAGGTAACCAAGTGAATTTTGATTTCATGAAGTTTATCTTGTGAACTTATAATAATCGTTTGTGTTAAACTTGCCATTGCTTTTATGGGTTTGTGTTAGTGTGTGCTTCATTTCATGAAGTTTATCTTGTGTTCAATGTTGTGAATTTGAAGTTTAAGTCTATGAGACTATGATGTCTTTAATGAAGTTTATCTTTTGTCAATGTGCATTTTCAATATTGTCAACTTGAAATTATGTTATTTTATATTAAGTGGATGTATGGGGCCCATGGATAGTCCAACAAATCATGCTCTTATTTGGTTATGGTCCTATTTGGACAAGGTTCTATTTGGGCTTCGACCAAATATGTCCAGCAAAAAATGAAGCCCATTCAGACACACCCAAACCCGCCCAACCCGCCCATTTGACATCTCTATTTGAGACTATGAATAAAGATGGTATTGAATTTATTTGCATTAAATCCGAGAGGAAATATATATTAGAAGAGTTAAGAATGTTATCCTCTGAACTATATCGTACAAAAATAAACATGACTGAGTCCTATACCATGGTAAACATGAAATTTACTGATATGTTTAAAATCTGGCATGAGAGGCTAGGACATCCTGGTTCGGTCATGATGAGAAAGATAGTGCAAAATTCGAATGGCCATCCGTTAAAAAAAACGGAAAAAAATTGCAAACGGGCGAATTTACATGTAATGAATGTTCTCAAGAAAAATTTATAACTCGGCCATCACCAGCAAAAGTAGGTAATGAATCACCAAGGTTTTTAGAAAGAATACATGGTGATATATGTGGGCCGATCCACCCACTCTGCGGGCCATTTAATTATTTCATGGTATTGATTGACGCATCTAGTAGATGGTCAAATGTGTATCTTTTGACGACACGAAATACGGCTTTAGCAAAGTTCATTGCCCATATAATAAAGTTGAGAACGCAGTTCTCAGAGTATGCCATTGAGAAAGTAAGGCTTGATAATGCTGGTGAATTTACATCGCAAGTCTTTGATGATTATTGTATGTAAATGGGGATTGATGTGGAGCATCCAGTTTCCCATGTTTGTACACAAAATGGCATGGCCGAGTCATTGATAAAGCGGTTGCAGTTGATTGCAAGACCGTTAGTATTGAGAACAAAGCTCACAATTTTTATATGGGGTCATGCTATATTGCTTGCGGTTGCACTGATTTGGCTAAGACCGAGTGCATATCATAAGTACTCCCCATTACAATTGGCATCTGAGCAAGAGCCAGATGTATCCCATCTCCATATTTTTGGGTGTGCGGTCTATGTTTCGATAGCTCCGCTACAAAGAACAAAAATGGGCCCACAAAGGAGATTGGGAATATATGTGGATTATACGTCACCAAGTATAATAAGATATTTGGAACCAATAATTGGTGATATGTTTACGACAAGGTTTGATGATTGCCATTTTAACGAGGATGAATTTCCAGCATTAGGCGGAGGAATTAGAGAAATTCCTAAAGAGATTACATGGTGCACACTGTCGTTGATACACCTTGATCCCCTTACGAATCAAAGAGAGCCGGAAATTCAGAAAATTGTGCATTTGCATAATTTGGCAAACCAATTACCAGATGTGTTCACAGAAAGAGAAGGGTGGCGAAATCATATATATCCGCTGAAAATATACCATCAAGAATTGTTGTTCCTAAAGAACAAACTGATGGAAATAAAACAAATGAACCTAGGGTTTAGTTAAAGAGGAGGAGACCAGCGGGTTCTAAAGATAAAAATCCTCGAATGAAAAAAAAAATTGGTTGAGCAAAATGAAAAGGTTCCAGAAGAACCTGATATTGAAAGATGTCTAAAAGAAGACATATATGGAAAGGTTCAAGAAGAACCTGATACTGAAAAATGTCTGAAAGAAGGCATATGAAAAGGTCCAAAAAGAACCAAATAAAGATAAGAATCTAGATGACAAGGAAGGAACAGGAAAGTATGAGATTTCCATCAACTACGTCCGTGATGAAAAGTTATGGATTAGAAATAAGATAAAAGATATTGATGGAATGTTCTCTTTTTCTATGTCCAAAGAGATCAATCATGAAAATGATGATCCCAATCCAAGGTCCATTTTAGAATGTCAGACAAAACATGATTGGGAGGAGTGGAAGAAGGCCATTCATATAGAATTACTCTCCCCGAATAAAAGGAATGTCTTTGGACCTATAGTCATAACGCCTGAGAATATAAATCATGTTATCTACAGTCATAATGCAGGCATTGGAATCAGAATGGAATAAAGCATAACGCCTGAGCATATATTCCGTTATCTACAAGGTACAGTTGATTTATGGTTAATGTATTTTAGAAAACCCGAGTTTGGTATAGTTGGTTTTGCAGATGCAGGATATTTATCAGATCCTCATAAAGCTCGATCACAAACCGGCTATGTTTTTACAATTAGTGGAACCGCGATCTCTTGGCGTTCCCAGATATAAACTCTGGTTGCAACTTCCTCAAATCATGCTGAAACTATTGCGGTTCACGAAGCATGTCGAGAATGTGTGTGGCTAAGGTCAAGGAGTCACCATATACAAGAATCAAGCGGAATAGTTAATAAAAAGGAGCCGACGAAAATATTTGAAGATAATTCGGCGTGTGTCGCTCAACTCAAAGAATGCTATATCAAGAGCAACAAAACAAGCACATCCCTTCGTACATTCAGGAGCTCGAGAAAAATAAAGAAGTGGACATCGAGTATGTACAGTCATGCGATAATCCAGCTGATTTATTCACAAAGGCTCTTCCCACTACAACATTTCGAAAACACGTATACAATATCGGAATGCGGCGTTTGCGTAATTTATGAAAAAAAAAGCTATGTCTATTATTCTCAGGGGGAGATTACGTCTCATTATTCTTTTTCCCTTATCATGGTTTTTCCTATTAAGTTTTTCTATGACTAGGTTTTTAACGAGGCTGTACGTAATACAAGATGGATAATCAAGGGGAAATGTTAAAGATAATGTTGGAGATAATATCATAAGATATGATTATCCATTTATTGTTTAGGATAAATATTATCCTTTCTTATTTTGTCTTTTACTTGTAAGTCAGTATAAGTGACCGACCTTTTTACATTATAAATAGGGTGTATCTCATGTATTTTAAGATACAACAACAATACACATTTGAATAATATAAAAAAGCTGTCACTTTCTCTCTCATTTTGGTCCCATCCCTTTCTCTCTTTTGTTGCTTTTCTTCTTCTTACACCAAACCAAAAACCTAATACTCTCTCTCTTATCAACATTATTCTTATACAAATATATTAAATAACAAATCTGAGCCTCACCTTTTATTATTCAACAGGAAAGTGTTTCTTTACATTTTCAGAAGAAGAAACTAGGGTACCGTAATGTTTAACTTCCTCTTGATTCTCATTAACTAACCATAAACTAGTCTTACATTTCCCCGTAAACAAACCAACAAGTTGAGATCGTAGATTACCTAATTAGGAGTCTGGGAAGTCAGATGTTGAACACCGCTGGAGGGATATATTCTCTAAAAAACAATTATATGATTTGAGCATGATAAAGATTCCTTTGTTTGATTTAGATTTAGCATTTTTTAAAAAAGATTTGAATGTTGGGTTGGTAAAAGTTGTTGTGTTTCTTATTCTGGGCAGCACATTCGGATACAACGGTGGCGACGATGCTGGTTGGAAACAAGTGCGACCTAGAAAGCGGTGAGCGTGGAAGAAGGCAAAGCCCTAGCAGAAACTCATCGACTATTCTTCATGAAGACACCGGCCCTCGATTAAACAAACGTTAAACTGCTTTCGAAATGGTGATCCGTGACATGACATCTACACCAATGTTAGCTGGAAACAACTCAACTCCAACACATATAAAACACAACTGAGCTCTAACAACCGAGGAAGTCTGGTAAAAGACGACAATAAGAGCTCCAATCTAGGCTTTGGTTTCTCTAGCTGTTCTTCCTTGTGATGACCTCATTTTGGTACGATCTATTTCTTCATTTATTACTTTCTCTCTACAAAGTTTCATAAGATTCTTTTTTTTTTCCTCATATAGAAAAAAGCGACAATCATATAGATTCATCATTCATTCATGTGAAGAAAATCACACCCTCAGGCAGTGGCGGACCCAGGATATTTTTTAACCTGGGTCAAAATATTAAATGGGCTTTAAGATAAAATAAAAAAGTAAAAAATAGGTGTCAAGAGGGCGTCGAACACGGGTTTAGGGGTATCAACTTTAGGAAGAATACCGAAAGAGCTGCGAAATCTTGATGGTAATTACAAACAATTTAATCTTTTTGACATTTAAGGGGTGTCAGCTGACCCCCCATAAATGCACGTGGGTCCGTCTCTGCCCTCAGGACATCTCCTTTCTAGTAGTCTTCAACACACACACACCCCAAGACCGAGCCTTTAAGCGTTGAATTTTACGAGGAACCCAGTTACAGACCAAGTCACGAGAACAGAGCACAAACACAAGAAACAGAGGAAGAGTGAAACAGAGCAACGCAAGCGATTGTTAACCCAGTTACACCCGTAAAAAAGGGTGTTAGTCTGGGCCGGGAACTGTCTCCCGGAATCCACTAGATTCAGAGTTTACGAGTGTATCTTAACCTCAAGGCCTTTGCAGTACCTGTCTTGGTTGAAATGTTGCTTACAAACTCTTAAGAACACTAAACAAGTTTATAATTTGAAATAATGCTCTCTCTTTTGCTCACACCTTACTCTCTTTTCTAAGACTCATATATATACACAACTCCCACTTGACCTAAAGCAAACTTGGATGCTCTAGCTGGCCACTCTCCATCCGTACGGATCATTAAAGACTCGACATTATCTGCTCGTTCATTACCCACAAACAGTCTGTTTTTGCTTTTTCAGACTGAGCCAAACGGCTCTTCTTGTGGTCCTGCAATCCCAATGCAACAAGTGAGTTGTACCATGACATCTTTAGCTTAATCTCCATGCCTAACCTTGTCATTTGTCTTGATCTTCTTTGCTAAATTTCTCAACAATTCATATTTGTTATTTTCCTTCAAGTTTGGCTCGTAAAGTGATACGATAAGTTAATCAAGAAACAAAAGTGTTTCAAAAAAAAAAAAATCGAGAAACAAACATCTTGCAGAGAAACGGAATTTCGTATCGTTATGTATTCTTAAGGGGTCTAAGATGGTGCACAAAAAAAAGGGCTTTACGATGATTCTATTTTGTTTGATTACTAGAAAAGTGAAGAAATCTTTTTGTTACTTTTTAATATATAGATAAACACATTAAAAAAACTTTTGATTGATTTTCACTTTATGAAAGAATGGTCGTACAACCTGATGAGTGACCTTTGCTGATCTCTGTATGAGATCAAAGTTCAATATAATCTTTCCTAAAAATCTAAAACATCCCAAAAAGACGAACACAATGTGTGCAGTAGTACGCATATGGATAAAAGAGAACACAAAAATCCCCCACACACAGAAGACGGAAACACAACATAACACATAAAACCTTCTCTGCAGAGTTCAGACAATAAGAGACTCCATCATGATCGTCAATCAATCTTACCAAAACATGCAAACCTTCTGACCGCAACCACACAGTTTCACAAGGCTATGGAGATGATGATGATGTTTTTTTTTTTTTTTTGCTAAAATCCACAAAAATCTGCTTCTTTGGTTGTATAACTTGGAAGCACGAGGCAATGCTGAATATGTGTATGAACGAGAATCTCACCAAAATGAATTGTTTGTGCTTATCAGACACGCTACGGCTTTTGATCATCAAAGCTTAAAGATCACATAGCAGGAACAGGAGTAGCAGCAGCTTCTTCTGCCTTCTTTTGCTTTTCTTTCTCCATCTCCACTCTTCTCACCTCTGCGTGCTGTGCTATTCCGTTCGCGATCGCCTGATAATTGAAGTCCAGTGACTGGTTAAGGTTCTGAAACCTCTGCGGATCTGACGCCTGCATAACTGTTCAAAGGGCAAGGATGCGATTAAGAAAAGGTGTACACTGGAGAAAATGAAGTTTCCTACAGTATTTGTGTGATCGAGAACGGCGCAGTACCTCTGATTGCGTCGACAAAGAATACAAAGGCATCCACCTCATCGATGGGTGACTGGAACTCTTCGTCATCGCTAAAGTCATCGTCATCAGAATCATCGTCATCTTCATCATCATATCCGAAGGACTTTGCCTTTGAAATGAACAAGCGAGTAGGCAACAGTCAAATATCGAAAGAAAGAAAAAAAGGCATAGTTGCAAGGAATGTCTATACAAGCATTTGCAAACCTGTGCAGCTAACTTCTGCATTTTCTTGCTTTCTGCTTCATCTCCGTCCTCGGTATCGTCCATCTCCCCATCAGACCCATCATCACCATCATTGTCTTCATCACTCTCGAGTCCATTCATCTCATTCTCATAATCTACTTCCGTGTCCTTTGCTGCTTCTGCGGGAGATATGGGAAGGTGAATAACTTAAACGTTACCACGTCAAGGGCAGATAAAATGTATCAAAAGCACAACATACCAGCTATCTGATTCTTATATGCAACTAGAAGATCAAGTGTTGCCCTGAAAACACGCTGCAGCGCTTCGTCGGGGAATTGACCACCCGGGAGAGCAAGTAATGAAGTCAAACCCAAGCAGCAAACCTTTTTATCGTGTTCCCTGTTATAAAAAGAGCAACCTCTTTATCAGCTAATCACAATAAGAAAATAAAAAGTCCCGCCATAACACTTATAAGCTTACCATGAACAAGATAAGACATAATAAATAGCATCAAGATACCTTTTGAAATTTGCTGGCAGGCCACTCTTTCTTTTTTGTTGCAACATCTGGAACCAAAGATCAAACACTGTTGAAGCAAGTCCCGTGTTATGCAATACACCAAGCGTCAAACCTGGATTGTAGTAAAGCATACTCGCCACCTGCGAATACAAATCATGGTTTTCTTTGAGAACTTGATCAAGATAGCAAAAAAATTTAAAATGCAATAATGGTGGTTCACTAGCAAGAAAAGTTCAACTCATCGTAACCATCAAATTCTCCAGACAGTTCTTACCACTTGAATAAGAAGGGATTTTAAGTACGAAGTCTCCGCTCGTTGTAACCGATCAATAGTGAGCCGTAGATATGGTTCAACCCACTGATCCACCTGCCCTTTGCAATTCTGAAAAACAACTTCAATAAGCTTTGGAGCAGACTCAATATCACTGTCTTCTATGTTTCTGTCGGTCATAAGCTGTAGAAAAAGAAATGTGACACATAAATTAGCTATGAAGGTAACAAACGGTATTGTTATACAGACCAATGAGTGATTTGCTTGGATAGAGAAACTTGGGAGATGCTTATATCAGAACAACAACTCCACACTACGGCAGCAAGAGTTGTCATATTTAATGCTGAAGGTACAATATATATTTAGTGTTCACCCAATAAGCTAGATGCCAACTACTTTCTACCAGTATAGGCATGGCTAACTTGCAATTTCCCTTATATGATACAATAACATTATATCCTTCATGGTATATACAAGAATTCCATAACCTTACAGTTCAGAACAATCAACAAGTACAGACCATATAATTGCAGTATGACAATCAGAAAATATACTTACAGTTGAAAGAACAGTAAATAGACTTTGCTGATAGTCGGGCTCCTTGCAGGTGAGGAAATGAGCAGTTCCCCTCGATATAAAGTTGTCCATGGGAACCAAAATATCTACATTTCCAAAAAGTAGCTTAGTGTATGTAGCAAAAAACATTGACATGGAGGTGAGTAAACTATACAGAAAACCAGATACGAGAGAAGCCATACTTGGAAAGAAATCAATTGCCCAGTCGACCAACGCTTCCACCATTAATGGCCAGAGACTCCACATGCCCAAGGAAATGTTAGGTGAATAAAAGGTCATGTATGATGCAATCTCCAAAACTTCTTCAAACACGTCTGCCAAAGAAAAAATAATGAAAATTTAAATGGTTTAGTACCAACATTAAAATAGTTGGAAAAGGAAATGAATGATTTTGAGATCTGATGCTACTTACATAGCAAAAGGCTCGCTAAAAAAATAAATAGAATGGATATATAACTGTCCTATCTGGAAATGCATACTAATGGAATGAATCAAATGGCTAACAATCAGTCCAAAAGTTCAGTATCTCGATACAACTAAAGCTTGGAGTCAACAAACAAAGGACCAGAGCTAAATTAGAACACCTAAAAAGTATTTTTTTTATACATCAATTTACCTTGGCCATCAGCGGTCAACATTTTCTGCATTATTGGAAGTATCGTTGGCTCTATCTCAACAAACAGCTGAGGAAGACTGCTAACAGATTCAAGGATTGTACTTATGGCTCGCAAACAACCAACTGCAGCTAAAGCTCCCACGTCATCCGGATCATCACTGGCTTTTGACGTGTTTAAGCACCTCCAAAATGCAGCCGCCTGAGAAAAAGAAGAGGCAGAAATACATATATTTGAATGTTCAAACTTTCAAGAAAACTAGGCAAACGAGAAAGCTCATTTCCTTACCAGATTTTGGCATAATCCAAAAGCATAAGGAGCCATCTCCTCACCGAACTTATCGACGATGGTCTCCAACGTAAAAACAAGGTCTTCATTCTCTACCTCATTCATGAGTTTGAAAAATTCTGATAGGAGCAAGATCACCAGTACGTGAAAGCATTAGTTTAATTAAACGATACTGACTATCTAGTTCTTTTTTTTAAAAAAAAAAAAAGGCTACCTACCATCAAGTAATTGAGGGAGTATTGGACGTATTTCATTCAAATCTGCAAGTTTGACCAGACAGTTTTAATTAGACATGTATAAACCCACACACAATCAAGAAAACAACGCACACGGTAAACAAGTGCAAACAGATTCATCCATATGCAGGGTAAAATAACATACCCTTGCAAGCCTCAACAAATGAACGTAATGCAAAAACTGAATCAACACGGACAGGGAGATCAGGATCACGCATTCCCGAAACAACACTGTGCAATGCTTTGCGAAAGTTGTTCTGATCTGAGAAGTTGATGTGGGCATATTGTCCAGCTACCCATGCGGCCTACATCCAAAAACGCAATCGTTAAACAGATCAAGGGGCTCCCAAATTAAACAGGAACTACATCCTAATGTATCGACAATATAGCAGCAGTCACCTAAATATCACAACAATTTATCCTTTTTCCTCTGTTGTTCAATTTTTTTAAACAATACAGAGTTCTCAAGCAAATTGTGAACCATAACGGAACCTCTATTATGGCAACCATGGACTGTTGAGGTATCAATTACACAAATTTAGGCCAAAAACAATGAATACCTTTGCTCTAAGATGTCCAGCTGGACTACTGAATTCAGGAAAAATATGTTGCACCAACATATGTTCTAGTTCAGATTTATAGGGATCAGTTTGCTTCAGTTTATCACAAAGAGCTCCAACAGCAAGCATAGCGCCATCTTTTTGACGATAAGGCTTATGTTCAGCAGGAGCTTCGTCATAACTACAAACAGTGGAAAAACAAGTTCACAGCAGGACACAACTGAAAGAAGAATATTCAAACGGAATAGCTCAAATGGAATACCTCCTGAAGATCCCTACAACAAACTGAACAAACTTTGGGAGGTTATCTTTCCCACGTTTTCGAACCAATTCATTTACAAAATCCATAGAAGCTGTTCGCGGACTGTACAAGTCTTCAATGATATCTGCAGTGCAGCACAACAAATATCATTAAATATTATATGTTTGACTTCTCAAGGAAGTCACTATTTTAATACTTACTGTAACCCTTCCTCACATATTCATGTGGGTCTTCCTCCCAAAGTTTTTGATCAAAGTCGTTAAAGCACATTAGAGGGAAAACAATCTCAAAAAGCAGAACATCCAGCCTAGGCAGCAGCAATTTGTACATGCTACTCTTTGAAATGCTGCAGATACAATGAATTAGTGTAAGGACTTAAGAACTCCCTCAACGAGAAATGCCACATATGTAAAATACAGTAGTAGATTTTTATTTATTTAAGTTGCAGGGAAGATGGAAAAATACATACATGCTAAGAGGTAGAATAGTGTAAAATTACAACAGAAAACACATAAACATATAAAATGTTCTAATTAAAATCAATACCTTTCAATCCTTTACCAAGAAAAAAAACCAATAATGCCAGGGAAAGGAGTATCGACGTCAACCAAGTGGGCATACTGACTGAAGACAAGTATGCAAATAAAACTAAAGCACAAGGAACTGTAAGACAAACCTGTTGCTTAAGTACTGAAGTAGAAGATTGGTAACTCTGTCAGGAAGATAGCCGCCAACACGAATAGTATTCAGACAATTTAGGTGGCCTTCCAAAATTCTGCCGGCATAATTTTTTTGAAACATTTGGGCGAAAGGCTTGTTTTCTGGAGTTTGAAGTTTTGGGTCTCCAAACCTATGACAACGAACGCTCACCAAAATTTAATGGACCTTCCAAGAGTACTTTTTTGATTAACATATTAACTTCAGAGACATACCGACTATATATCCTGTTTAAGATGTGCACTGTCCACTTCTTGACCTTCCACCAGCCCCAAGATTTTCTAAGTTCCGGATCCATAGGCTGACCTTCAACTGGAACAGGACGCTCCGAAACACTCAAGAACAGAACCATCCAGGAATTGAATACGTTAATATCAAATAATTGCTTTGGGAGCTCCAGCTGCCACATAAAATAGTACAAAATGAATCATGTGGTGAAACTTTGGAAAGTAACACAAAGAAGATCAGGATTTCCATAAATCATTATCAAAAGGAAACAATAACAGGGACGGGCTTCAGTAAGCCTAGCGATCCCTTCTTTTATTTATTTATCGACTAAAAAAATTTGCCAATTGCCAATATGAACTCGTTACCGACTTACATATATTGATGACCAAAATACTTTGCATATCAGCTTCATTAACTCTGCTATCTCCAGTGAGGGATTTTCTATCTGGATAAGCCCATTAAAAATAGTCAAAAGTAGGGGAAATGTCTCCTCCACAATGCGGGAAACTGGTGTCCTCTCCTCGTCTGACTTGAACCTAGAAATCAACATCAGGAAACATAATCAAAATAATGCAGCGCAACTAGATTTACTGCTATGGATGCTTAGCCAAGGAGATTCTCATGTTGATTTGTTGCTTCTCTACATGTAATGACACTTTTCGTTCCTAGTTGGAACTCATCTAAACTTCATAAGACATTACGAATATTGTTTGAAAGAGCCAGGCCATCACTGCATTCTAATAGTACACTTTCCAGACTTCATCTCAACACTCCTTGTACAATACGATTGCCTCTTCCCGTAACTTTTTTCTACTCAGGAGTGGTTACCAACTTATTAACTAAAGTTTTTACTCGGTGTGCTACACTGAAACAGTCAAATTTGCGTTACTGCCACCGTAGAGAGTCATGCCAATAATTTCACTAACAAATCTTTAGATCATACACAGGGATGGGAAACGAATGGAAATTGATGAACTTACTCATATTTTCTAGAGAGGATCCGCAACACAAACAAAGCTCCATAAATTTGCTGATTTTGCAAGTTGTACTTCACCCAATCTAGAAGACGTGGCCATTGCTCTGGGTAGTCAGCATATATAATCGTCTTGAGGGACTCTCCAAGTTGTGATCTGGATCATAAAATTAAAATTAGGAATGGTTTTAAAACAAAAATCATGGTTGTTGTCGAGCTTTGTAGGAAAAAAAAAAAAAAACTTCTGAAAATATCAACCACAATTCACTGTTTCATGATATCTAGCAGCTAGGGATAATGCAAAGACACATAGAAACATGCATGATACATATATGAGAATGCTGCAGGCCCAAGTCAAACAAGAAGTGAGGACTATCAGCTTGAAGACTATTAATCATACAAGATGATGGTACACGTAGTTAGCCATACACGTTATCGCATCTTCACACCAATCAGACCTCGGGCAGACAAAATATACCTGAGTAAGGTCGGAACTTGAGTGACATAGACGAGGACGTTGTCCCTCACCAACTCTTTGTCGCTTTGCAATATCATCGGCTGCTCTCCTGCACCGTCAGATACACGAATCAACCTAAGAGCTTCCAATAAACAAGAACGGAACAAGAAAATTACAAAACAATAATACTATTGTTTACCAGAATCATCAGGTGACCAGTTCCTAGAAATGAAGTTCTTGAACTGAATACTAGCGATTTGACGCACTGCCATGTCACAGCTCCCATCCACGGCTATCTGCAACAACCTCACCAAGTGCTGTGGCGTGTGCTGCAACTGTAATAGAAGAGAACAACGAGAATCACACGCATCAGGAACCAATCAAAGAATATCAAAAAAACCAACAATATTCGATATATCTCACGACAATTTCAAGTAAGAGACCTGATTGAGTTGCTGCTCAGAAGCTTTGCGTTCATCGGGATTGGGACTGAGCGCGGCGGCTCGGAGGATCAAAGCGAGGCTAGGCGGATCCATCCTCCGGGGAGTCTGGAAATCGAAACACCACTAGACAGAGTTAACACTAGAAAGAGGGGATCAGAGTAACTGGTTGATTCGATTTGAATTTTCGTTCAAACAGAGCTGGAGAGAGCTCAGCTGAGTAGGTAGAGATTCGGTAGAGCGTGACAGGGTTTTAGAGCGACGAAGATGGCTGAGGAAGAAGAAGAAGATGATGATGGTAGGCGAGGGACAAACAGAGTTGGAGGAACAAAAAAAAAAGAGTATTTAAATCCCTAGGGTTGTTTAACTAACCTTCATTTGGGTTGACCCGGGTTGTCTACAACCGGTTTATAGCGTACCGGGTCTTCTCCAATTAAACGTGTTACGTGTACGTGGACAAATGGAAAACGGACAAATGGATAGGTGATTTTGCTGAAAAAGATATTTCCGAGATGTGGACCCCCGAGGTGTAGTTTTTTATTGAAATTTTATGTATAAGAATTGCCATTTTCTCCTCCTATATCGATGTATTCTTGAGAATTGCAAATTTTGTATTTGTTTATGGTCAATACATGTCCACATAAGAATATCATTGGAACGACGATATGTGTAATGATTTTGTTTAGGCAAAGCATCCCCTGTATTTATGTGGTTTTTATTTTTATGAAACACTTAACTTAAAAAAACTTTTTTCATTTACTACTTTTGCGTTTCATTTAATTGACATAGACTTAAAGTCATCTAGTAAAATGAGAATGATACTTAGTAATGGCCAATAGCTCGGTTGGTAGAGCAGAGGACTGAAAATCCTCGTGTCACCAGGTCAAATCTGTTTTTATTTACCTTATATTATTAGTAAGAGAATATTTCTGTATGTTATATTTATTATAGAAACTTAGACTTGTTATATAAAGGTTTCATCTCTCTCTTTTTTTGACAAAATTTTCATATTTGTCCTTTAAATTACTTTTTGTCTATTTCATGTCGATTAAATTTTAACTAACTTTTATAACATTGTGAGTTTGTAGCTTCATAAAGAGAGAACAGTGTGTTTGAATTACTGTTTCTGTAACCGAAGATTCAAGAATGATGTGTTGTTTGAATAATTATGGCCTGTAGGCTACAACTTGTAGCCGAAGATTAAATAATGATCATGTGTTTGTAAGAGTGTTGATAATCCTTTTTTCAATGATAATCTAGCTAAGTCCAATGACCAAAAACGGGAGTCAAGTGTTTTGAGCCACGGTTAAGTTCGATTGAAACTACTCTCTTACACAATGTAAGACTATATACAATGGTTTCAACACACAATACCTTCCACATCATCTTCTTCTTCTTCCACATCATCTTATCTCTTCCACTTAATAATTAAACATTCATTCAGTTTTTTTACTCTACGATGGTTTGTTTAATAAAATTCAGCATCCTACCCTACTATTTTTTATTTTCATATTTCTATTAGTTCTATGTTATTTTATAATTACATATTAATAATATTTATTGGTTGAAATTAAATTACAATATTTAAGAGCTAAATAAATAATTTAGTAACTTTGTTTATTTTATTTTATAATTCTAATAAAAATTTGATTATTAAAGACGAGAAATATAAAGAATCATTGTTAAAACAAATAAAATTACGAAGATAGAAAAAATATAGAAATGAAAATTTATGAGAGGGTAAAGATGATTTTTTCTGTGTCCAAATCTAATGAAACAAGTCTCTATTTATAGAGTATGAAAAATGATAAATTTTGATATAATGTTTTTTTAAAATATATAAATTTAATATATAATAATTGAACAATAATGTTGATGAAAAAAAAAAGTTCAGCACATACAAAATAAAAGTTGTCTTTATCGTCACTTTCCTCCAGCCAATAAGACCAGTCCACATCATCCATCTCTCTCCTTTCCTCCCAAATTCAATACGTTCAATATTTTCAACTGGCTGAATGACACCTCATTTTAAACTCTTCACTAAACACTCTATTGCATGGTGTCAGCTAGACCTGGGCACGAATCGGATATCCGGTTTTTTTAAGGTATTTGTGATTTGCTTCGAATGCTACGGATATCTAATTTTCTGATTTGCTTTGCTTCGGAAAAATACGGATATTCGGAAAAACGAATATCCGGAAAATAAATAGATATTTGCGGATATTCGCGGATACTTACGAATATCTCATTTGTTTTTATTAATACAAATAAACTTAAAAATTTGATACAAATTTGTTTTGTAAAAATATTTTTTGCATGATATAAAAGATAAAAATTAAAAGAAGTATTGAATCTTCATATTTTGTAAACTTTTAAACTTAGTTAAAAATTATAATAACACAAAACATAAGAAAAAAATTATAATTGTCATAAATGTTTTCTTTTCTTTTTATGTAATACTTTTATATAAGTAATAATGTGAATATAATATATCAAATTATATAATTTTATACATTTAAAACTTTAAATATAATCAAAATATACATGTATTTATATATTGACGGATCAGATCGGATATTCGCTTTCCAAAATTTCAATATTTGTGATTTGCTTCGATTTTAACGGATATTGAATTTTAGTATTTGCTTTGCTTCAAAAGCTTACGGATATCCGGAATTTTCGGATCGAATAGCAACGAATAACGAATCGAATCAAATTTAACGGATAAAATGTTCACCCCTACCCCTAGTGTCAGCTGTCGAATTTGTAAATTCAACACACCACTGTAAGTAGTCTAACATCGGCGCGTTATTCAATCTCCATCTATAACCGTTTGGTTCACATCGAACCAGTAACAGATGATCTTCCGCGTAAGATCGACGGTCGTTATTCATATTTCCTCTTCTTCTTTTTTTTTTGTTTCCCTGGCAATTGATTCAACGGTCCAGATCGAATCCTGGTGGATTCTCCGTGTAAGATCGACGGTGACTATTCAATTTCCTTTTTTGATTGTTCGGCAATTTCCTTTTTGATTTAGAAGTATATCTAATATATACTTGAATAAAATTTCCACGAATTATACAACTCTAGAGGTTTTCTCTCTCTCAAACAAATCAAAAACTCAGATTCTATAACTAGGGTAGGGTTTTAGTTGCAGCGAAGTAGATATTCTAACCAGGAAAGAGTATGGTGGAGTTTGTGAAATCATTAGGCAAAGGTGAGTGTGGTTCTGTCAATCTGGTCAGAGTCACTAAACCCGACGGCTCGAACCCATACTACCACGCCGTGAAAAGCTCAAAATACTACGGCTGTCTCAACGACGAGTTTCAGATTCTATCTAAGCTCAGAGATTGTCCCGGAATCGTGCAAACCTTTGGTACATCTCTGTCGAAAGGAGTCAATGATCAGGGGAGCAGAGTTTACAGCATGTCGATGGAGTACGCAGCTGGTGGAACTTTAACTTCTTTCATGGAAACAAGGTCGTTAACCGACACGATGATCAGAGACTTCACTCGTATGATTCTTCGAGGACTTGTCTCTGTTCATGATCACGGATACGTCCACTGCGATCTCAAACCGGACAATCTTCTTGTGTTTCCACGCGATGAAGATGTTGGTGTGACGAAAGAAGTTACGTACGAGTTGAAGATTTCTGATTTCGGACTGTCGACGCAGGTCGGAGTGGAGTCGGTGTTTTGGGAGGTTGATTCTCCATACCTGGGAACGCCTCTTTACATGTCGCCGGAGTCTGTTCGTTACGGCGTCGCGGAGAAGTCGTTAGACTTGTGGTCGTTAGGTTGCGTTGTGTTGGAGATGTACACAGGAAAGCCTCCGTGGCCGTTCCAATATTCGGAGGAGCTTTTGCGTAATTTGTTGGATGACAAGGCACCAGAGGTTCCAGAGTCTGTTCCTTGGGAAGCACGACAGTTTCTACAGGCGTGTTTCACAAGAAATCCTGTGGAGAGAGGAAGCGCTTCGGATCTGTCGAAGCATCCGTTTCTTCTTCGAGGAGTTCTGGCTTAGCGTGAAGATCAACTGATTAGGATCGTTTACATTGTAATAGCCTATTGAGCAAATTTTTATTGTAACAAATCTTTTGTGACATAAATAAAGATTTAGTTTATCCGAACTCAATGCCGGTTATTGAGTATGGCAATATAGGCATTTGTCATAGATCCACTATTGTCAGTGTTGTTTTAGAGATTATAAGAGATTCTTTCAATATAATAATTTATTAAATAGTTAGTGAAATAAGAACAAATTAGATCTTGATATGCACAACCGTGTGTGTGTTATTTTTTTGTTTTTTATGCTTCACAATTAAGTTTATTTATATGTTTTGATTGATTGTAAATTATATTTGATGAAATGTGTTATTGATGTTTAAACAACTAAGTCTAAATAAATCATTTCGAATTTGGAGTTTTTTTTATAACTTACCATTTTCAAGTATATTTGTTTATGAAGTATACAATTTGGATAATTTTTGTATATTAATACATATATGCTAAGAAAGACACAATTTTCATAGTTTTGGATTTAATATTTTTTTATATAGATAATTTATTTTATATTCTATTTAGTTATAACACTTGTAATATTTGATTAATTAGAAAATCAGAAATAATAAAAGATAAAATATTATTAGGCAATATTCAAAACTTATTGTAAATATTATGGGGCTAAAAATAAAAATGGCCTATTTTTTTTTAATCTACGACCAATATTGATGCGGGTAAGTATAATATTCCTTTTTGATTGATATTGCTTAATATTAGAATATATTTTCCTTGGTATTATTGTTTTACAAAAATTGTTACAATCACGAAATTATAGAATTGTTATAGCATTATAATTTTTTAAACCTTTGAACAATATTGTTTCTGTTAAATGATATTTGATTATCTCAAAAAAAATCATATAATACAAAGAGAACAATCAATTAAATAAGGCTAACACAAATTTAAAGAAAGAATCAAAGAGCAGTAACTCAAATATGAGTCGAGATGCTTACTATAAATAAAACACTGTTAGCAACATACAAAGTATAGTTGAGCATGGTCATAAAAGAAGTTGTAACCTTTATTTTAAGTAATAGTGTATAGATATCTGAGTATTACTGCATTGTTCACAGGAAGAAAGTGGACCAATGATGACCATTGAGAGATGCATAGCATACATCATGAATAGTGTTTATTTATTGAAAATCAGATGTTACAATACGACATGATAAAAATGAATAATCACTATCTTCCTATGATAATATGAACCAAGCATGGCAGTTTAAACTCTATAAATCAATGAATCGAAACTGAGTATTTTAGAGAATAAGTTAAAACGGACTGAATGGTTTAGATCAGTTAGTGGTCCGGGTTGGGGTCTTAGACCAACATTATCGCTAGGACGTTCACAAGTTCTTAGGCAAAAAATTTTTTTTTGTCAAAAAAATAAAATTAAAATTGAACCAATCGCGGGTCGCCACGTGTTGGTAGGACCGCGAACAGTGCATAAAACACTCCATAAACGTTTCTTAATTAAGGACATTTGACATCGGTTTTTACAAGAATGTAGGACCCCAACACCTAAGGAATGCTCTAAGAGCTGCCGATAATGTTGGCCTTACAATTATTCCACCAAAGCCTGATACTGAAGACTATACCTTGTCTCAGTGGGTCAGTGTGTTCCGTCGTTTAGTTACTTGGTGGTAGATGGATTAGACCAAGTTAATACACAGTTGTGGAAATTGCAGAGGAAACATCAAGGAGCAGTCGAGAAAAGCAAGACTAAGCTTGGTTCCTGTGTTAGCATTACCCCTTGGTCGCTAAACCATCTCGTTTACTTTTGCTTTTTTTTAGTTCTCTTTGATGTCTCTACTCTGTTTATATAAGTTCTATACGTAAATTTTTTTTTTTTTGCTAAAATATTTTCTATTAAATTGCATGAGAATAAAAAGTTTTACAAAGCCGAGCTTAGTGGCAAATGCCTTACAAAAGAACCGAACCCGAAACTGCAGTTAGCACAAAAAACCACTACAGATTACTTGCCCTAGCAAAAAATCAGAAGTTAAAGAGAGACTAGAAAGAGTGACTGATGATTTTGGAAGATGTCAAGAAGAGAAAGATGTCAACTGTGCCAAGCTTGAAAGAGAGAGGAAGCTAGTAGAGGGTTACTCAACCGAATGGCAGCAATCTTTTATCTCGATGGTTTTGTCAATTTCCTTGATGATGGCCGATGGTGTTTTGAATCTGCTTCTGTGAAGTCGACTATTCCGCTCCGCCCATTCTATATGTAACTTGTAACAACACTTGGGAGAATTACGTTAATGTGTTTTTTTCTTTCTGTTCTCTTTTCATTGTCTTTGTGTCAAACAAGAAAAACAGCACAAGTCTAGCTAAAAAAATTGGGTTCCATGTGTACAAAACTTGATTAAAGAAGCAGCTGTTTCATGAATAGCTAAGGATGTGTGGATGTTCTTCCCAGAAACCGCGTTCAATGATGTTGCAATGATCTACCACCACTTCTCCTTCCCGTTTCAGTTTCTTACCTGAAACTACTCCATTCTCGTCCGAAACAGCTTCCTGAAAACGATTATATTCAGACAGCTGATTAACAGATAAACTACAAAATGCTCTGCAATGGAAAACATTTTCCATACCATTCATATGCTCGAATAAGAAACGAGAAGCAAACATTCAGGTTTGGTGTATAATTTAGCCATTTAAAAGAGTCAATAAGCAAGGCTTGAGTAATTTAATTGGTTCTGAAAATAAGAAACAGAACCAGTTTGGCCCTTTATTTAGCTTAGTCCATTGTATATCTTCCTCCTATACATAGCTTTAAGAGAGTTCGATAATAAAGAGGCAAAAACTAACCTTTGAGCGGAAGACCAATGAACCCATTCGAAAGATTAGAGGCAATGTATTGTACTCAATTCCAAATTGACTGCTAAGCAGTTCGTTCTTCTCTCGTGTTTGGGTTCCCTGAAAAAGCCATCCACAAAGAACAACATAAGAAGAACCATTTTCAAGTCATGACAAAATGAAATTTTCTTCCACCATAACAAAAGTACCTTTAAGTAATCTTGGGATTGAGTTTTGGTCTTTCCAGACTTAACAAGCATCCAGAAACATGTATTATACTGATTATTGATATGGCCTGCCAAACAAAAAAAAACACATGAGAATACTCAATATAAAGGTTTCATTTCAAAAGTATAAAGATGATTCCAAATGGTTGATCAGACATTATATTACTCACAGTCAACTTGCCTCCAAGCAAGATAATCTAAAAGAATCTTGTATGTTGGATAGCATACTGCTCGTCCATCAAACGATGGAGGGTACTTCAGTTCTTTGTGAGGGAAGAAATCTACCCATCTTATCACATATGTGGATGTAAACAACGATGTGATTGCAGATATTATCTTACTGCGATACAATATCAGGACATTAAGAACCAAAAGAATCATGGAGATAAAGCCGAAACAAACTGTAAGGGGAAAAGTAAAATAAAATTTAACCTGGATTGTCTTTGGAAGAGATCAGATTCTCTCTTCAAAACAAAGCTGGAATCGATGATGAACTTAATTAATACCTAAGATATGTAAAAGTTGATGTACAAGAGGCTGAGAGATGGAGGGAGACCTGTACTCATCACTCACACCATAGGCAAAGTGAATATCCTCAAACTCCTCGAGAACAGCCACTGCACATGAATTCATAAGTTTCAGAGCTTGCTCATCATTTGGCTTCTCAAATTCATGAACGTCAGAAAACCTACCAAAACCCCCAACCAAGCTCCATAAGTTACAGTTTCAACATAGAAAATTAGTTTATTAGTTAATAAAATGTTGTCATATTGATGAAAATGCAAGTTAAGATTCAAGAACTAGAATACTCCCTAGACTAAAGTAACCACAACATAGCATCAGCAAGCCGAAGAGGCCAGCTAAAGAAGTAAATCATTTCATGATATGGCTGAATCCTAGGGAGCAGAAGGACTTAACTAGTTTAAGGCTCGAACCCAATATAATAATACCTGTGAAAGTGAGAGCCGTCAATCCTAACAACGACCCAAGTTAAAGGTAACAATTTGTTCTCAAACTGAAACGACCTAACGAAATCTGGTTCAACTCTGCCAATATCTTTCGTGAATTGACCAAGATCACCATAGAGAGAAGGGTGCTCATTCCAAAAGCTTCTTCCAGCAATATTCTCTGAGTGTACCAAAACAGCCTTTCTCCTCATTCTTTTTACAGGATTGCCATTTTCATCATGCTTCACAGTTTCTTCCACCTAAATGAAGTTCAATGGAAGTATCTCATATTCGAAATCTATAATAAGTCTGCGGTATAAGCCAAGTTTATGAAGAACATCAAGCAAGATGCAATGAAAAGGGAAGATCTAACCTTTTACAAAAACACAATACAAAGAAGATAACATATATTTTCAGCTCGTTAAATCAACATCAACAGAGATGAAGTAATAGTCTTCTACACATGACAGTATTTTGCAAGAGTTCAAACAACTAACATTAAGTATGAAAAAGCTAATCGTACATGTGCGCTAATTATATTGTTCAGCAAACTGATCTTAGAAACCTTCATAGAGAACCAACTTATAACTGGAAAGTCTATTTAAAACAACACATCACATGTTAAAGCAAGTATCAAAGCGCTGTATATATAATTTCGAACAGAAAAATATAAACTATCACCTTTGTCTTGAAAAGACATGATCCTTGGCGAAACAGTTCAGGAAGCGTTTTGTAATTGATACCAAACTTCTGAAAGAGAAGCTCATTTTTCTGCTGCTTTTGTGTATCCTGCAGGTACCCAATGGAAACAGACAAATAGTTTGATCAAACAATGAATAATAATCACTAATCATGATATCAGGCGAAGAAGGTAAAAGACCATTTAGTCATAATGCTTAACACATTCCACGAAAAAGAACATTGATATCTGTCATTTAGAAAAGCAGTAACAACACACCTTAAGAACCTCTTGTGATTCGCTTATGGTCTTTCCACTATTAACTAACATCCAAAAACAAGTTTCATACTGATTATTGGCGTGGCCTGTAACGAAGAAGCGGAGCTTGTTAGACGTTCCAGAAGATAATTCACGCAAATAAAGTATCAAAATCATCTGGAACGGGAATCATCATGAACGTATTTCAAGTACAATATTTCTGAGTTTAGAATGTCTTACAGTCCTGTTGTCTCCATGCGAGATAAGCTTGAAGAACCTCTGCCGATGCGCAACTTACAACTTTTGAGCTGAAAGAAGGAGCATATTCTAGTCTTCTTCGGGGAAAGAACTCTTTCCATTTTGTAACATACACTGAAGCAAAGAAGGAAGCTACCAACGACAAAATCTTAAACAAAAAAACAGGAAAGTAAAGACTAAGAGTCAAGCAGAGAGATGAAAACCATTTCTACATATGATCAAGTTTAGATGAATCAATAATACCTGGCTCGTCTCTGGTAGAATCTTGAGGTTTTCTTGAATACAAAGCTGGGGAAAACAATTGAAGGGGATAAAGGTGATATATAGAGTGAGAATGTAATAATACAAATAAAGACAAAGAAAGTGAGTTTTGGAACCTGTATTCATCACTGTATCCATATGCAAAGATGATATCAGGAAACTCTTCCAGAACCGCAGATGAACATGAATGCATAAGATTGAGGGCTGCTTCATCATTAGGCTTCTCAAACTCATGAACTTGGGAAAATCTATAGTGATTAAGAAGGCGTAAGAGAGCATTCTCGTAAAAATAAATAATAAATACATCCTTCATCAAAAGTTTAAGTTACATGAACAATGTGAAACACAATCGAGTCAGAGAGTGACGAAACTACAACAAATGCAAGGAATGTCCACATTCAAATTGAGAAAACTGCAATCATTTCCCTTTAAACTTCCATATAGACTACAAAGTCAACAAGAATAGGACAACCGACACGATGAAACAACCTCGTGAGCAGAACCAAAACCAATACTAATTTGAAAGGCAGACGCCTTTATCAGAGACTCTATTATAAACTACAAACCATCACCATTGACATATAGACTATCTCCCTTCTCGAGTTAAGTAATAAAAAAAGCTCGATAAACTTTACCTAGAAAAATCACGACCATCGATCCGAACAACGATCAAATTAGGAAGCATAACTTCATCTTCCAATTCGAATGACTTGACGTACTCGTACTTGCTATTCGCCATACAAAAACAATCTGCTTTCTTTTCTTCGACTCTTTGACTTTTGAACTTTTCACAGAAACAGACATAGACCTCCTGACGCCGTTAGTTATCAATGGAGTTTTACTCTCAGTTGATGAACGGCGACGGCTCTTCCACTAAGCTTCGACGCTTCCTTTGTTTTTCCTAATGGGCTTCTTCTACTTTTGGGCTTTTATCATTTTAACGCAAAACATTATTTAAAACAAAACACAATAAACCGAAAGTGCAACCGAACCGGTTACTAAACCGAAAGCTTAGCCTTCCAACATCGATGCTCCATTCCAACAAGGTTTTAACGAAAATAAAGCCTAAACCGGGGTTCTTCGGTTTAGTTTAAATCTCATACTACATTTGTTTCGGGTTTTTTTTACAAGTAAATCGTAGAGTGGGTCATAGTTGCATCAAAAAATACATATCGAATGTGAAATGAGCACTGACAATTGCTTCTATGTGTGCTTATGGATCCATTATCATCTTACCAAGTAATCAAATCAGTAGGATGTTCATGTCTATATCTACCACTGTAATTACTAACACCTGTCTTAACCCTACTTACATTGTAACAAAACCTATCTTAGACTCTTAATAGCTCGGTACATATAAAGATCTGATTCCTACATTGTAGCAGAATCAGTCTCTGAGACTACACACTCGCAAGAACTAGTAAAGACTTTGTACAGTCTACCAAACATTCAGGAATGGATTCCCAGTTCATAGAACCACCTCAAAAATATTTCAGATTTGTATTTTTTGTACTCTCAACCATGCTTGCCACAAGAATCAGACGCGCGCATACCACTGTCTCAACCGTGCACACATGCATAAAAGAGGAATTATATACGCGAAAGCAATAAGCAACCAGACAACTTACCACCACTGACATTTCAAAAAATCCAATTCTGTCTGTGCATTTAGATTTCTCCTCATAGTTTTAAGGTTTCAAAGAACAGATACGAAAAGCTTAACTACAATTTTGTGTCTATCTGGCTTGACCGGCAAGTTGCCAAGCAGTTGTTTCCATGCTTTGCCTAAGAGATTGCTTCATGCGCAGCCAATCTTCGTTCAACAACAGACTGATGACTACAAGCTCAATTACAGTGCGTAAGAGTGTGACGCCATGCCTGCAAAAGTAATGCAACCAAACTATAATTATCTTAAGATTGTATTGTATAGAGGAAAATAAATAAAGAGCACCGAACAGGGTATAAGACAAGTCCTTGAAGATAGGTTTCAGCACGAAAAACACGGTAATAGACTTTAAAACTGCATTTTAACACTTAATAAGACCCCTTTTCGCAATCTTAGAGTTTAAACTCGGCGACAAAATAATACTTAGAGGCTGGTCGAGATTTCTCTCCCAGGCACGTTACTCAAGGTAAGGAGCACTTCTAGGACCGCTGGGTTTTAGCTTGAAAGTGACCACTCACTTTCTTTCCTCAGAAGGAAAGTTTCCACTGGTTAATCCCAAGCTACCTCTTGAAAACCCTACTTCTTATCCTGAAGTAGCACCCTCCAAGAAATCTCTTTTGAATCCCTTCAACCAAGATTTCGATCCAGAACCCTTTCAACACTGGAATCAGTCTTCAGGATCAACAGCAACCACGATTCAAGTCACAAATCACTACATCTTCTTCCCTACATTCTTGCTAACCGATTTTCTCATCTTCCAGAAGCCAGAGTACATCTTTCTTAGTAAACGTAGGCTTGGAGTCGACCGTGTAACTCCTCCAGCAACGGATACTACCCCCCCCCCCCTCGGGTTATGATGGCTCTGAGACTTACTGCAAGTGAAAAAGGCAAACAACAAATGAGAGGGGAGCAAAACAACAAGGTCAAGAGAATCAAAGCACCCGGCATTGATACCTCAGCTCTCATTAAGGATAACGCTCTCACTCTGATAGGACGAATCACTAACCCGCAAGAGCAAAAAATCTCAGCCCTCATCTCAGGACTCCCCCGCAAATGGAACCTACATGGAAAAGTAGTTGGCTCGGATCTTGGGAACAATTGTTTCCAATACAGATTTGAAAGAGAAGAAGACTTGAGGAGAGTTCTCGATAATAGGCCATACCACTTTGCTTATTGGATGGTTATACTCCAGAGGTGGGAACCAGTGATATCCAACTCCTTCCCATCAATGATTCCATTCTGGGTTAGAGTCAAAGGAATCCCACTCCACTACTGGCAAGATGATATGGTGTGTAGAGTGGGACACGAACTGGGCAAACTAGAGAATCACGAACTCACCAAGACAACAGCCAGAATTCATGTCTCAGTGGACGGGCTGAAGCCACTGCTAAAGGAGCTAATTATCGAATTCGACTCGGGAGAAGAAACACTGATAACTCTGGAGTACGAGAAACTTGAACGTCACTGCTCTCACTGCTTCTCTCTCCTTCATGCCAGGAGAAACTCTCCGATGAGACTGGATGAAGACTCAACCTGGAATCAATCCCAAAAACCAGTCTCAAAAGGGGCATCCTTCGACTCAAACCCATCGAGAACTCGACACTTGGAGACGGGAGAGAGGACCAGGAATGAGGCCGGACCAGATATAGAACCCTTTGCCTTCAAAGCAAGGGTAGACAGACATGGAAATCTCTTTGGTGAGAGAGTTAGCACAAGGCAAACTCGTATCCCCCCACCACTCCCGCCTAAGGATGATGAAATCCTCCCTCTGCAAACAAAGAACAACAAAACAAACCACGGGACATCTCAGCAGTACTCACCCCCCCAGTTTACTCATCACAGACAGCCGAACTTTAGAGAGATAAAAAGAGGACGAGACCTGTTCCCCCAAAGGAGTCAAGGCCACTGGAGAGCAAAACAATCGGTGGAGCCGGCTGACATCTCCACCAAAATTGCGGTTCACCAGACGCAGACTCCCAAAAAGACTGCAGAACCTGAAACAAGCCAGACGAACGCAAATGGTTTACATATACGTTCCATGGAGGAAATTATGGAGGAGCTTAACGAACACACAAGACAGTATGTAAGCCACCCTGACCCGGTGGAAGCAGCGGCTAGAAGGCAAAGAGTCTTACAGGGTGATGCTGTGGGACAGACAGAGGAAACAGCGGCCTCAATTCTTGCAAGGGAAACCCTTATGCACAACATGATTGCACAGTCTACTGGGTTCGAGAGCAACCCAAACACACCCCCGCCATTGCAAGCGGGTCCTGTAAATGACATTCAACAGCCGAGTCGCTCACATATCAGCAGGACACAGCTCGTTGAAGGACACACTGGTGAAGCGAATGGATTCCAAGCGGAGCAACGCCACATGGAGTATGATACCTCCCCAATAAGGATAATGGGAGAACCTGCAAGGATGAAATCGATTGTTATCAGCCCTATCCTCGAATCAGAGGAGGAAAGCCTACCCCCCCACGACCATACTGATCAACCAAGGGATGAAGAGACCCTCTTTGAGTATCAAAACAAAGTGAAAAATAGGACAAGAAGACCTCAGAACACAAGAAGACCTGGTAATAGTCCGAACGTCTTACGAGGGACGAGCTCAAAAAAGAGAAATATCTCTCAGATTCAGAACTCACCTGCTAGAGGATCAGGACCCTCGAAGAAGCCGTCTTCATCAAAGCAGAAGAAAGACAGCACTGACAAAGCTGCTGCAGAAGCGTCTGAGAGGCCAAGAAACGAAAGGGCAAACCCACCAATCAACCTAATCCCTGCAAGGACCAAGAGAAGCTCGGATTTTCGGGCCTCTCTACACCTGGCTCCTTAGTCGTAGCTAGCTGAAATTGTAATGGTTTGGGGAATCCCATTACAATCCAGCGTCTAAAGGAGATTCACCGACGGAACGCTCCTGACATCTTCTTTCTTATGGAAACTAAAAACCCCACCGAGGTTGTGCTGGACAAACTTAAATGGCTCCTCCCTGATCAACATTTCGCGGTAGCACCAGAAACACCAGGCAGTGGAGGACTCTTCTTGACATGGAAACCTGACATCAATTTAACGGTGTTGAAATCATCAAGGAACTTCATTGATACCTCAATCACCCACAAGGGCATCATCTTTCATGCTACACTTGTCTATGGGGAACCCAATCACTCTAAACGCCAAGTAGTCTGGAATGAGATAACCAATCTACAAACTTCTCAGGGAGAACCATGGTTACTGACAGGCGACTTTAATGAGATAGTTGATAATAGTGAAAAATGTGGAGGACCAGACAGGGCTGAAGGGACGTTCTGTGCATTCAGATCCTTTCTATCTCACAATGAACTATTCGATTTAAAACACTCAGGTAGTTCTCTATCTTGGCGAGGTCAGAGACATACACACCTGGTTCAGTGTAGACTGGACAGATCAGTGAGCAACAGTGAATGGGTTGAGCTCTTCCCCTCCTGTCGAAGCCACTATCTGAATTATGAAGGCTCCGACCACCGTCCACTCATATCATACCTGGACACAACAAAGAAAAAAGGAAGGAAATTGTTCAGGTATGATAGAAGATTCAGAGAAAATCCAGAAGTGAAACATCTGATTCACGAAGTATGGATGGACTCACAAAACCTACAAGTAGAGGACAGACTTTCGTTATGCAGAAGGGCAATCTGTAGGTGGAGTAAGGCACATCAGGAGAACAGCAGAAAAACTCTAGACCTACTAAAAACTCAACTGGAGAATGCAATGGCAAGTACGATAGCAGATGAGACACTCATCCATGAGATCAACAAGAAACTCTTAACCGCATACAAATCTGAAGAAGAGTTTTGGAATCAGAGAAGCAAACAAATGTGGCTAACACTGGGGGATTCAAACTCTGGCTATTTTCATGCGGTAACCAAAGGGAGGAAATCAAGGAACAGATTGACAGTGATAGAAGATGGAAACGGGGTACCTGTCTTTGAAGAGACGCAAATCAGTGAAGTAATCTGTAATTTCTACTCCAATCTTTTTAAATCAAGCAAGGTTGATGGACAAGATGTGGTCAACGAAGCTCTTCAACCCTGCGTCACAAAAGAGCAAAATGATAAGCTTACAGGAATCCCTTCCTTTAGCGAGATCAAAGACGCTACATTTGCTATTCACCCCGACAAGGCTCCTGGGCCAGATGGCTTCTCAGCCAGCTTCTTCCAATCTAATTGGGACACAGTGGGGACTGCAGTCTCTAGAGAAATCCAACTTTTCTTCATCTCTGGATACCTAAGCCCATCAATAAACAAGACGTTTGTTAGATTGATTCCTAAAACCTCAACAGCTTCGAAAGTCGAGGAGTATAGGCTCATAGCCCTTTGCAACGTCTACTTTAAAATCATCTCAAAACTGCTTTCAATCCGACTCAAACCAGTGCTAAGTTCTATCATATCTGAACATCAATCAGCTTTCGTTCCAGCAAGGGCAATCTCAGACAATGTTCTGATTACTCATGAAGTGCTCCACTTCCTAAAGGCATCTAAAGCAGAGAAAAAGTGCACAATGGCTGTTAAAACAGACATGTCTAAAGCCTATGACAGAGTGGAGTGGGATTTCCTAGCTAATGTGCTCAACAAACTTGGTTTCCACGACATTTTAACAAACTGGATTATGCAATGTGTTACTACAGTGACATACTCATATTTAGTTAATGATGCAAGCTATGGAGAAGTTCAACCAGAGAGAGAAATCAGACAGGGAGATCCCTTGTCCCCTTACCTCTTTATCCTGTGTGGAGAGGTCCTATCAGGACTCTGTAAAAACGAAGCAAAAAATGGTTCCCTCCAGGGCGTGAGGGTCGCGAGAGGATGCCCACGGATCAATCATCTGCTTTTCGCAGACGACACCATGTTCTTCTGCCAAGCTTCTGCAAAGAGCTGTGAAACACTGGTGAGAATCCTAGCACGATACGGAGAAGCATCAGGTCAACAAATCAACAAGACCAAATCATCTATCACTTTCTCGTCCAAAACACCTCCCGCCATGAAAGAAACAACAAAATCAATTCTGGGGATCAGTAAAGAAGGGGGAGTGGGGAAATACTTAGGTTTACCTGAGCACTTCGGGAGACGCAAGAGAGACCTCTTCACCTCCATAGTCGACAAAATCCGTCAACGAGCCCAGAGCCTCTCCATTAGATTCTTGTCTAGAGCGGGTAAACTCATAATGCTGAAGTCGGTACTCACAGCGCAACCAACATATACCATGTCGTGCTTCTTGCTTCCTGTAAGTCTATGCAAGAGAATACAGTCAGTATTGACTAGATTCGGGTGGGACGATTCACAAGGGAACAAGAAGATGTGTTGGATTTCCTGGGATAAGCTCACTCAGCCTAAGGATAGTGGAGGCCTAGGTTTCAGAGATATACAGATTTTTAACAGGGCTCTACTCGCTAAAATTGCTTGGAGAATATTAACAGCACCTTCCTGCCTCCTAGCGCGAATCCTAGTGGGCAAGTACTGCCAAAAACAGAGCTTCTTAAAAGTCTCAGCATCCAATTCTTGCTCTCATGGGTGGAGGGGAGTACTAGCGGGAAGAGATCTATTGCAAGGTAACCTAGGACGAGCTATAGGGAACGGGAACACAACAAACATCTGGAGAGATCCGTGGCTGTCCCTAGAAGCTCAGATCAAACCCTTTGGACCTACCCTAGAATCAGTACAAGACCTAACGGTGGCAGACCTACTAACTTCGGACATGCAATGGAATAAAGCAAGGATAGAGGAAGTGTTACCTGCCTTAACAAAACAAATTCAATGCTTGCGTCCAAGTAAAGTAGGAGCGGAGGATTCTGTCATATGGCTTCCCTTAGCCTCAGGAGTTTACTCTACGAGATCGGGATATAACTCTCTGACTTCTCAACCCCGCACACAATCGTCGCAGGCAAACCAAAGTGGCTTCGACTGGGTCAAAGACATTTGGATGGGGTCCTTCTCCCCGAAAATGAAGATGTTTCTATGGTCTGTCACACAAAATGCGCTCCCGTTAGGTGAGAACCTGCAGAAACGAGGCATGGGATCAGACCTCAACTGTAAACGATGTCAGGAGCCAGAAACCAAATCTCATATTTTCTTCCAGTGTCAGTATGCGAAAGAAGTCTGGGAACTCATACCTCTAGCTAAAGCGATCAACTTTGCAGACGAAAGAGACTTCAAGGAGGCGATTGTGAAGTTTCGTAAGGCTATATGCCTTCCTCCGACAGGAATCAGTGGTAATGTACTACCCTGGATCTGTTGGGCGATCTGGACATCAAGGAACGCCCTTGTATTCGAAGGAAGACACTTCTCTCCTGAAGAAACATCAACAAAGGGATTAGTGTTTGCAAAAGAATAGAACTTGGCTCAGCAAAAGGTTCAATCACATACCGTCCCAACATCGATTGAGAGAGACCCATCACCATCGATGCTGCTACAACCGACGGCCACATGCAACACTGATGCGGCTTGGGACAAAGAGAGAAAGAGAGCGGGCCTAGCTTGGACGATCTCAGGCTCCGATCTCCCGCGCGTGGTGGAAGGGACCCTCATCGAGGAATTCGTCGGCTCACCCCTTGTGGCAGAAGCCCTGGCGGTTAGAGCAGCTATCTCAACGGCTGTAGAGATGGGAATCTCCGACCTCAAAGTTTACACCGACTGCACAACGCTCCTTAGAGCAATCACCGGCAAATTGCAACAAAAAGAGATTATTGGAGTCATCTCTGACATCAGATCAATCTCTTCTGCTTTCGCCTCTATCTTCTTTTTTCATGTTTCTAGATCGAAAAACACTGTATGTGATCGTCTTGCTAAGACGACACTCCACCCTTCTGTACTAAACATGGGCTGAGATCCATTGGGCCTCCTTATTTAATATAACTTCCGTGACAAAAAAAAACACTTAATAAGACCTAACTCTAGCATATGAAAGATATCACTTAGAATGATACGGTAGGTTAAGTTCCTCACCTTTCACTTCAAGATGACTTGGTGCAACAACTTTCTTTCTGGGAATATGCTAACGGCTTGACTCAGCTTATACTTTCTTCTTTTACAACACTTTTGACTTTTGAGTTTCCCTCACTCCGTGGGTTTTTCTTTTGGTTTGAATATGATGCCCAAATGCAGCTACTATGACATGCAGCTTCGGGGGAGGCTTTCTGGTTGAAGAGACATTGTGACCAGCATCCTTCAAAGTTTTAACAACTAGCTTTTGTAATTTCTGGAAATGCACATTACACAATGCAGGCACAGTCGATGCAAGTGTAGGTTTTCCACAAAGTAATGGGCCTGCTGGAGCCTCGAATGTAACAACACAAACAACGCAGAGTTACAAGGGATCTGATATAATAATAATCATCATGCGATAATTAGGAGAAAGGGTTTTGCTGAGGGTTCTTTGAAGCTGACGTCATCGTCGTCGGCCGGAGAACAATGACACGGAGTCAAGCGTGTTTCACTGGCTGGAGAACAATGACACGGAGTCAAGAAAGAAAGAATTAGTAACACAGACTCATACCAAATATCTGATCTTAAAGAGTAGGTCACCGGGGAGGCCAAAAATTACTGGGACCAAACTCTCGTGGTTCAATGCGGATTCGATTCTGTGGCAAGTGAATGTCAGCATCTGATGTTTCCTTCTTGTGCTGCTGTTGCTCTTGTAGATAGGTCCTGTAATATTTGGTCTGAGTTTGTGTTAGATTTATTTATGTTGCTCTACTTCTTGTCTTCTTTGTATGTCTGTAAAAAACTGGAAAAATTGGTAATAATTTTAACATGTTTACCAAAAAAAAAAATGAAAAATTCCTTCTGGAAACTGAAATTAGGCCGGATTAATAAACCAGAACCGAAACCAAATAACCCCGGCTCGGTTTGGTTTCGAATATAGTTACCTGATTGGTCAAGAATCAAAATAAATGGTTTGTATGGGGGGTTTCATGCTGCATGCGTAATGGTTAGACTTCACATTAATATGAAGCACATATTAGAGAACAAAAATAAGCAAAAGAAATGTATATGTGATTGATATAATATGTATTCACATATAATATGTGGATTGTGTGCAGGGCCGGCTGACTGGCTGAGTATAAGGGGGAGTTCAGTGCAACCGCCCTGTGTCTATGCCAATTTTTTTTTAAAAAAATTATATTTAAATTACATATAAAATACTACATTTGAATAAATATGGTATACTACATTCTAATAAAATACTACATTCGAATATGGTATAGTAAGAATATAGTTATGTAAACAATTTAACATTTTACAAAGTTCAAACAAAAAATAGATGAAATTTTTATTTTTCTTTCCTTTTTTATAAAAAATAATAGTTATAGGATCCAAAAAAAATTAATTACAAAATTTAGTTGGTGAGGTCTAAACTTTTTTTTTTACACTAAGTCCATCATAGCATTGAGCAGGTCCTGATTGAAAATTGTCGACTTGTTACTTGCCTTGTTAATATCGAATACTTGAATTTTCAAGGTATGTATGAGTCGAGTAGCGAGTTTAAGGCGAGTAACGAGTAATGATGCTAAGCCCTATTCCGTTGTGTTTTACACACATAATTCTAGGCTTCTAGCTATTGAAGGGCCTCCTAGTTGATTAACAAATGAGCCCAAGTAAGAATCAATAGCCCATGCAAGAGCCACAGAAAACCCTAGCCCCCGACTATTTATTTGGTAACTGCGGCTCGCCGTCCTGATTCTAGGGTTTCAGCGACTTGAAGATCATGGCGACGCAAATCAGCAAAAAGAGGAAGGTGAGTAGTTTCACTCGGTCATTTTCTATCATCATGGATCTCTCTCTCTCTGTGAATCGTTATTTGAACTTTATCCGTGTTGAGTTTCTGTAGTTTGTAGCCGACGGTGTGTTCTACGCTGAGTTGAACGAGGTGCTCACGAGGGAGCTAGCAGAGGATGGATACTCAGGTGTGGAGGTTAGGGTCACTCCAATGAGGACTGAGATTATTATTCGAGCCACCCGTACTCAAAATGTTCTCGGTAATATGCTCAATCTTGAAATGTACAAAGCTTAGATAGGGACTTTATGTGTATAGAGATGATCTCTTAAGTGATAGCTATTGGATATTTATAGGTGAGAAGGGAAGGAGAATCAGAGAGTTGACATCTCTTGTCCAGAAGAGATTCAGATTCCCTCAAGACAGTGTTGAGCTTTACGCTGAGAAGGTTGCCAACAGAGGTCTCTGTGCCATTGCTCAGGCTGAGTCTCTCCGTTACAAGCTCCTCGGTGGTCTTGCTGTTCGCAGGTACCCTCATGTTTTCCTGCCATATTACTCTGCTGTATTTGATTTTGTTAGCTTAATGGTTATATAGACATAATAAGAGAGAGAGGGTGTTTATTTAGGCATCAATTATAGATTACAGTGGCATTTTCTGATATTGGAATGAAATTGTGTTGCATAGGGCATGCTATGGTGTTTTGAGATTCGTCATGGAGAGTGGAGCCAAGGGTTGTGAGGTGACTACAAATCTCTCTATTCTCTAATTCTCTTACTTTTCCCCCACATGATAATCTCATACATTGTTCATTTTGAAATGCTATCTCAGGTCATTGTGAGTGGAAAGCTTCGTGCAGCACGTGCCAAATCCATGAAATTCAAGGACGGTTACATGGTTTCCTCTGGTCAACCTACCAAGGAATACATCGACTCCGCGGTCAGACATGTTCTGCTTAGACAGGTGAGGGCTTCTTCTCGTTTTCGTCTTATTAACTGACTATGTGAACCAGAAATGTGTAACCTGAATCTGGTTAAAACTCCAAATGTGCAGGGTGTGCTCGGAATCAAGGTCAAGGTCATGCTTGACTGGGATCCTAAGGGTGTACTGGGACCAAAGACACCATTGCCTGATGTTGTTATCATCCATTCTCCCAAGGAAGAAGATGTTAGCTCTGCACCTGCTCAGGTTGCTGCTCCGGCTGCTCTTTTACCGGAAGCTCCCCTCACAGCCGTAGATTACCCTGAGATGATCCCAGTCGCCTAGAAGAAGACTCCTTGGGATGCCTCTGTTTTTGGTTAAACCTTATCAGCGTCTTTTTAAGATACTTGTTGTTTTTATGTCCTCGAAGCAGACAAGTTTTTTCTCATGTTGTTTCTAAAACCTATGTCAAGTTCTTTTGGATGTTGAATGCGTTTAGTTCGATGGAATTTTTGGTCATAATAAGAAGAAAAATCAATCGTTGCAATGTAATACGTTAATTCAAACATTGGTTTATAAAGAGAGATAAGTGCCGGAGTAGTGATGTGCAATGATTCATTCTTTTGGCACGATATGGATCAGTAAATCTCAAATCTCCACCATTATTTGTATGCACTTTTAGCAACTGCTTTTTGTAAGCAGAATATATGATGATTGGACAATTTTTGGTTCATCTGTCAAACATTTGTCTACTAATATTCATTTTCAGAAAGAACTATGTGGGAGAAGTGGCGTTAGATCATTGCAACATTATTGAACGCTTTTTTTCTGGGAAGAACATCAACACATCTTTAGCTGATCATAAAACAGTTGCTTCTTCAATCGAGCATTGGAGGCATGAAAACTTTTAGCTAGATTTGTTTGTTATCTTATTTGACTGAAAGAAAATGAAAAAGAGGAACAGAAAGAGAGAAAATCATTAACATAAATCTGCAAGGGTTGTTACAAAGTTACGTTATAAACAGAGAAGAACTAATAAAACAAAAGTTACGACATGGTTCTGCCAAGTGACAATGACAACGGGGTCTTGACTGCTCCCTGATGTATCCTCTTTGCAATTTTCACAACTGTGTATTAACTTGATCTACAACATCTACCACCAAGTAACAAAACGACAGAACACACTGACACACTCTACTGAACAGAAACGAGACTGCTTCCTGGTGGTTTCGGAGGTATAATCTTCAACCTCAAGGGTCTATCCATAACTTTCTTAAACTGCGGTGGCTTTGGTGGAATAATCTTCACTCTTAGTGGCTTCTTCGTAACATCCTCAGATTTCAGTACCGCCGCCACCGACTTTCTCCTACCTCCGGAGCCGGTAGCCATCACTTTCTTCTGATCAGAAAGAAGAAACGGATGCTTCAACAGACCCAAAGCACTTCCTCTCTCCACAGGATTTCTTGCGAGACACGTTTGTAGAAACTGCCTTGCGTCCCAAGGAAGAGACTCTGGAATCTCTGGCCCCTTCCCATCCAACAGATGACGTAAAATCTCCTCAGAATCTTGCAACGGCCACGGAGACTGTCCTGTGTACATCTCCAACACAACACAACCTAACGACCACAAATCTAACGACTTCTCCGCGACGCCGTAGCGAACAGACTCCGGAGACATGTAAAGAGGCGTTCCCAAGTATGGAGAATCAAACCCCCAAAACACCGAGTCCTCTCCGGCTCGTGTCGACATCCCAAAATCAGAAAGCTTCAACTCGTACGAAACTTCTCTCATTACACCAACAATATCTTCGTCTTCTTCGTAACGTGGGAAGACAAGAAGATTGTCCGGTTTGAGATCGCAGTGTACGTAGCCGTGATCGTGAACAGAGACGAGTCCTTCAAGAATCATGCGAGTGAAGTCTCTGATCATCGAATCCGTCAACAATCTTTTTTCAATAAAAGAAGTTAAACTTCCACAAGCTGCGTACTCCATCGACATACTATAAACTCTGTTTCCGTAACCATCGACTCCTCTCGACAGAGATGTCCCGAAGGTTCGCACGATTCCGGGACAATCTCTGAGTTTAGACAGAATCTGAAACTCGTTGTAGAGAGACTCGCAGTCTTGTGCGTCTGAGATTTTCACGGCGTGGTAGTACGGCTTCGAGCCGTCGTGTTTAGTGAACTTGATGAGATTGACTGAACCGTACGAACCTTTGCCTAAGCACCTCACAAACTCCATAGACGCCATCGTAGTTTACTTGGCTTCAACCAAAACCCTAATTAGAGACTGAATCTTTGATTTGTTGTGAGAGAGAAAGGAAACTTTTAGAGTTGTGTGATCAGCGGATAGCGTAATATAAAGGGAAACTATAAACTATACACTATTAAATCAAAAAAGGAAATTGCCGAGAAAACATAAAAAGGAAATTGAATAACTCCCGTCGATCTTACACAGAGGATCTACAATTGATTCAATCTGAACCGTTGAATCAAACTGTTAGATTTAGGAAATTGAATAACGCGCCGTTTTTACACGGTAAGATCTACAAAACAGATTCGATTTTAACCGTTGGCTCAAACGTTACATGTGCAAAACACTGACGCCCGTTTTGGTCATTGGGCTTTTTTTTTTCTTTTTTTTAATCATTACCTCGGTTATTCAAAAATTTGATCGTTCTTTAACCTTCGGCTATAACCATAATTATCCAAATACATTGTTTCGTTAGTGAAGATGAAAAATCCTAATTAATGGTTACTGACTCTAAAAAGGTCTGATTGGTCTCAAAATTAACTTGTTTCTATATAGTTTATTTTATACTTCATACTAGGATTAGACTTGCGCCTTCTACAGAGTGAGTCGGTAATGATAAATTTAATATACATATTATATATGATCGATTGCTTTATATATATATATATATATATATATATATATATATATATATATATATATAATTTTAAAATGTTTATATTATCTATACGTTGTGCCAGAAACAATTGTAATTGGAATTATGATTTTTTGCTGATTTGCTAGTTAGAAAAATGATGGTATCGTATTAGTGATACTCATCATTTATATAAGATTAGTTGTTAGGTTGACGTCGTTGATAATTACATTAGCTAATACAATTTGTACTTATTGTAATTTTTCTTAACTCCTCAAAAATATTATCAATTCTTGCTTTGGTGATAAATTTTTTGCATCTTACATATAAATTTTCTATATTTACCTCATACCGAAATGTGTATCAAAACAATTATATTCGATATCTAAGCATAAGAATATTTAAATTAATAGTATTTAATTGTTTCTTTTAATAAGAAAAACATCACAAACACAAGTAGTAAGACAATCCTCCAAGTAGATACTAGCTCATTGAAGATTAATATGTTATACCGACCAAATTTCTCTTTGAATTTTGTTCGGTTCAATTAAAATGTAACTGCCACATAAAACCAACATCAACAATACAAAACCGGACAACATCAACATCCACCAAATTTTTCTGTAATCTCGTATGATGAACAAAATATTCTCGAACATGATTGTACCATCCACTCAAATGTAGACAACTGTGTATTTAAACTTTAGAAAATAGAGTTTATAAAAATCATAAATGCAAAATATAAATAAGATATTTCAGAAATGCAAAAGTGAAATCGTTCTGCAAAATCATTGATTTACAAATTAAAATCCTTTTATAAATTGAAATTGGTTTATCAATTATAATTGGTTTACTAAACTAAACCAAATTAAAAAGAAAAACTAAACCTAATGAAAAGACAATTTTCTCCGCCACACACATCGTCTCTTCTCTGTCATGGGTTGGCAACATCCTTCATGTAACTAACCATCACCGCCGGTGGGCAGAGGCGAGCTTCCGAAGCTTCATAAGAGGCGACGTCTGGTGAATTTTTGAAGCTTGAGATGAGATGAGCTTTTGGACTTGAGCAGAGGTGGCGAGCTTGAGCCAGGAAACAGTGTTGAGACCAGTGAAGAAAAGACAGGTTCAAGTTTGCACTACCGGAGAAGAAGAAATGAGGTCTTTCTTTCTATACTTATGAATCTAAACAACACAAAAACAATTAAAAATTAAATCGATGAGAAAAAAGGAGAATCAATCGTTTGAGGGGGGAAGAGATAGAGAAAACAGAATAAAGAGAAGAAAAAGACAGACATATGAGAGAGGAAGAGACTTAATTTGACCATTGGAAGAAGAAGCTTTAAATTTATCAATCTAACATTTGGTTCATAACATTATAAATTAACCGGTTAAAAAATATTGTGAACATTATAATATATGATGGTTGTATATGTTAAGAGATATAATGTTCCTAGCGAATTATTCAATTGATTTTGAACTTTCAAATTATTTAATTGATCCTTAAGCTGTAACGTAAGATAAATTGACAATCTATCAGCAAGCGTTTTTGTAATTAATACAAACTATATGCTACAATTTTTTTAATGATTTTCAATTAATATATAGGGGATGTGTGAAATTTACTATACACAATTCAGTTCCATACAATACCAATCCTGTCATATAAATTGGTTTAGAGCGGGTCTTAAATTTACAAAGCCGCAAACTAAAAAATATATACGGTTTTAATTGATTAAAAAGATGAAATAAAAAAAAAATATAACTATTTGCAGTTTCAAAGACCTTAGAAATTTGGGCTGACATATTTGTCATTAAAAGAAAGGCCGCAAGTATGGGCTTCTCCAGCTTTCGTTCAGGACCCGGCCTTCTTTTGCTTATGTTCTGCAGTGGTTGCCTTAGTCTAGCGTTCTAGTTCTTGAATCTTAACTTCCATTCTCAATAATCAACTATTTCTCTGTGGAATATGTAACTTTTGGAGCTTGGTTTTGATAGATTTTTTCTCAAGTACATGAATTTGAGAAGCCAAATGATGAGCAATCACTGAAACTTAAGAATACATTTTGTGCATATGGTGTGAGTGATGAACTCTCCATCTCTTAACCTCTTCTATTGCAGCTTTGTGTTGAATAAATAATATGAGCTCCTTGGTTTCATTGGTTCTTAACTTTCTGATATTGTATTGCAGTACGGTACTATCTGTAATCACATCCTTCTTTACATCCATATATGTGACAAAATGGAAACATTCAGGTTCTCTTTCTTATAGTCTTAACCAATTAAGTTTCTCAAAACCTCGGTGATTAACTCCTTAAACGGCTAAATCATACACCAAACCTGAATGTTTGCTGCTCATTTCTTATCAAGCATATGAACTGTATGGAACATGATTTCCATTGCAGGGCATTGTGTTTTCTTGTTTAACAGATGTCTGCACCATCATGGACGGCTGTTTTAGTGAAGAACATCTTCACATTCTTAGCTACTCATTTAACAGCTCCTTTTCACTTCACTTGCAAGACTAGTTTATTTGCAAATACTTAATGTCAACTATATGGTAGGTTTATGTCAACTATAAGCAATGTTGAATCAAGCTAACTATTTATTAGAAAGGTTACAATTGTTGAGACTTCGGAGAATTATTTCAAATTTGAATGTTTTAAAAAGTAGGACAATAGCTAATATATAAGCAGCATAAATAAATTACATATATATAATTGTGGAAGATGGTATAGGGAGATAACTAGAGACATTAAATTCACACCATATCTGTGCATTGACCAACTGCTAGCTTCTATTGCGTTACGTAAAAGTAACTTTATCTTCTCAATTTTCTTTTCATACTGAATAATGACAATATCATTAAAAATTCCATCATGTTGTATCGTTAGCTGTACTCCAAATGTCTCTTAAGTCGGTCCAACTACTTGATACGACCTAACAAGACTGAAACTTTCAAGTCTGGTTGTTAGCTTCTGAGACTTGTAAAACCAATAAGAAAACTTTTGAGAATTGTTTTTGTTCTCGTATCAAATTTAGATAGGTGGACAGCGTCTCCGAAAGCAATCTTATATTTAAAATTAGCTGAATCTTATATTTGAGGTTTGAGAGTGTTCTTCTCTGATGGTAAACCTTAAAACAAACGTTAATTTTTTTTTGATTTTTGCACTATAGTCTTTTCTTTTGACCAAAATTTTTAATAAAAACATAAAAACTTTTATAACAACTAAAAAACATTTAATAAAATTATTACAAAATTTTTTGTTAATAAACTATTACATTCTAACAGCAAATTACATATAAATAAAAAAGCTTACAAACAAATCATTTTCTTAAAATACATAATTATTTATTAGTTTTATTTCAATAATGCTCTCATATATGATTAATTAGAAAATTTTGAAGTGATAAATGAACATATATTTATTTAAATTTATATCTAAAAGTCAAATTTATAAAAACATGTATAAAATATATAAAAGATATAAAATTATATGGACCAAAATGATAAAAAGAAAAATTATCAAGATTATTTAAAAGACATATAAGCACAAAGACAAAAAAAAAAATATGAAACCTCAAATATAAGGTTTTGTACGGTAAAACCTTATATTGAATGTGAAATCTTATATATGAGGTTTCACTGTACAAAACCTTATAATTTGAAGTTTTAAGGTTAATCTTATAATACATAAAATCTTATATTTGAGGTTTTAAAGTTGATCGTGGAGATTTTCTTATAAACTCAACCCACCCTTAAACTTTAAACAATGGAGTAATCAATAAATCTTACACTAAATATTAGACTATTTTTGATTGAATGTATTTTTGAAAAATGATATCTAATTTTTGGCATTTCAATCAATTTTTCTAAATATCTTCTACATGTTTTCTCACTTTTGTGTTGTAACTTGTAAGTAATGAGAAAATACAACAATTTATCATGGGTTTTTTTCGTCCGATTAAATCGAGTAAATATATTTTCAATTCCGGGGTTTAGTTCATATATATCTAAAGTAAATACATATATATCTTTCCTATGACATTTTGTTTAACATATTGTAAATGAAATAAAGAAAATGCAAAAGCATAAAAATCAAAGTTCTAGATATTTTTTTCTTAACATCCAAGGATCTCAGCTCTTTGAACAGGCTATAATAAAGAAAATCTGGTCAAAGTCCATAATTGAGAGCGAATCATATTACAGATGTTTCCATCATGCACCGTTGGTAAAGATTTGTTTTCCTTAACATTAGATATTAGACCATCCCCATTCCGGGATTACAAGAGAAGTTTACACAATTACCAAGAAAAAAAATAATATAAAAAACTCATTTTGGTGAATCGATATCCCATTTGCTAATGGGCATGCTCTGAGGAGTTTAAACTAGTCTTTATCAAATGGAAAGTTTTTATGAAATTTGTTTCCTATTACGTTGATATGAATTTTTTTTTTTGGTAAATAGTGGTAACTAAACCTTCAAAAATATTATGTATTTCCTCTCTTTATATTAATATAATAAATCAATATATTCTTTTAATGTAAACAGTAGTATATTTCTTTGACAAAAAAAAACAGTAGTATATTTTTGTTCATGTACAGAATAATCAATGAAAGACAGAAAAGGGAATCATAAAATAAGATCGGAAACAATCAATATGGTCGTGGAGGCCTACCCCACCACCATTCGTCAAAAGAGATTCCTCATCTAGAGCATCTCTCGTTCATGCACATTTCTCTACCATATATAAATATACGAAATATATATGTTGATAATATTTATATTACTTCTCTTTCTTCAAAACTAAAAAAAAAAACTCAGAAAGAGAGACAGAGAGAGAGACCAAAAATGGCGGATGAATCTCCAAAGTCTATCTACGACTTCACCGTCAAGGTAAGTCTTTTCTTTATGTTTCATCTTAGATTCTTGATTTACAGAAACAAAGTAAAAGACTCAAAAAGAAGAAGAAGAGACTTTCATTTGATCCAACGGATGTTCCAGTGGTTTGCTTAAGGAAGATAATACATGTGTGTTTATGTTTTGTTTGTTGAACCATCGCAGGATATCTCAGGTAGTGATGTGAGTTTGAGCCAATTCAAAGGCAAAACTCTTCTGATTGTAAATGTTGCCTCCAAATGGTAAGAAACCTTTTATTTATTTAATTTTCTCTCACTAACTTTAACAAATAATTATGTTAATAGTCACTATGGTTTGTCTAATTTCACAAGGTATGAATGAAAACACAAAAAGATCTTGTAATATTAGTAACTGATCAACTCGGTTTGGCTGATAATTAGTACAAGTCCGTGCTTTTGCAATTACGGTCTACCATATTCTTTAGTTTTTTTTTTTGTGCAAAGAACAAGAGGGATTCTAATATAGTATTTGCTTAACTCTATTCATGTTAATAACAGAATTTCTGAAAAAAAAAGCTGAAACTAAGCTAAAGTTCTTATTACTGTAGTGGACTGACGGATGCGAACTACAAAGAACTCAATGTTCTGTACGAAAAGTACAAGGAACAAGGTACTGTATGTTATATATACAAAATCTGGTTTTTATATTTTAATTGTGAAAATATATCATTAATACAAATTGAAAAAAATTAATTAGGGTTGGAGATATTAGCGTTCCCATGCAATCAATTCTTGGGACAAGAACCAGGAAACAACGAAGAGATTCAGCAAACTGTCTGCACAAGGTTCAAAGCTGAATTCCCTATCTTTGACAAGGTACTTTATCCAGTCAAAATTGTGATTGTTTACTAATAGTGAAAAAGATTGGTTATTTTTCTTTTATAAAAGAAAATAATATTTTTGACGGGAAGTGTAGGTAGATGTGAACGGGAAGAACACGGCGCCGTTATACAAATACTTGAAAGCAGAGAAAGGAGGATTGCTCATTGACGCCATCAAATGGAACTTCACAAAGTTCTTAGTTTCTCCTGACGGCAAAGTCTCCCAGAGATATTCTCCCAGAACTTCTCCTCTTCAATTCGAGGTTCGTACCAGCCCCCGGTTCTCTCCAAACCGGAATCCTCATATTTTCATGTGTTTTAATTAGACAATACAAAATCTGATAACGTTTTTTTTTTCTTTGGATTTGTGCAGAAAGACATCCAAGCTATGCTGGGACAGGCTTCTTCTTGAAACATCATGAAGTTTCAAGAAACGGGGTTATCTATTTACTAAACGTTTCTACATTTGGTCTTAATGTTTGTTCTTAAGAAACCGCAACGCAACATCGCAAACTTGTTCTCTCTTAATCCGTGTGACCGTGTCGTTAATAACATGTCGTTTATTGATTGGAAGAAAAGAAAAAAAAAATCATATTTTATCATGTGACTGGTTTTAAAGCTCAATCTTATTTTTTTCAAAAAGTCAGGCTAAGTTGGATATGTAACCGAACACGTGAAAGGATCTTGTTGACAATTTGCCTTATCATAACACCACACGTCTAGCGTGTTCACATTTTATGACCACAACGTGAAAGTAAAAAGATAAAGAATCACAAGTGAGGACATGTTCCTTCTTTGACATCTTGTATAAGGGAAGCAAAATGACGAGCTCCATCACCTAAGTCTAGTTACAAATGATAGAAAACAAGACAATCAAGATCACGAAGGCATCGGAAAGATATCAAAACTCCTGACAGTTAGATCAGTTACCTCAGCCACAAACATAGGATTTGAAGTTTTAGATCCTCTGTTTTTGGCTGAGGTTAATGATCTATTCAGATGTTAAACCAACCGTTATAGCACTTTAAACGCAGAACGCAGAGACGAGTTAAGGGTATTTAATAGACAAAAAGAATTTTAAAGTTTTATTCAGTGACATTAATTTCCAAATTTGATTAGAAACATTAGAGTAAGAATATACATAGAGCTAAAAAGTAGAGCCAAACCAGTTTCTCCATGGAAACATTGCAGGTCTATTCTCAGCTAACAATTGCGGAGACTTCATTCATGCAAAGAAACGTCTTCCGTAAATGTTTCTGGTTCAGCCAATATGACAGACAAGATGATGATTATGATTCTTATGCACCACACAATCGTACAGTAACGGATTTAACGTTCTCTTGAATTATTAAATATTACGAAATCGTAGTAAATGGACTTGAAATTTCGATGCGTATTCCAACCAGCAGAGTTTCTATTAATAACTTATTATAAATTTCAAGAATACCGATTAGGGAATTTCACTTGGAGGAAAATAATTCTAGAAATAAGTTTTGAAGAAAAGGTCTGATTCGAACATACGAGAAAGTATAAACTGTCAAAAGAGGCAGAAAAGTTACAAAGAACAAAACCACACTGTAGTTCTAGTAAAACGAGTCTCTTCTTCTAAGCGACAGGGATCATCTCAGGGTAATCTACGGCTGTGAGGGGAGCTTCCGGTAAAAGAGCAGCCGGAGCAGCAACCTGAGCTGGTGCGGAGCTAACATCTTCATCCTTGGGAGAATGGATGATGACAACATCAGGCAATGGTGTCTTTGGTCCCAATACTCCCTTAGGGTCCCAGTCAAGCATGACCTTGACCTTGATTCCGAGAACGCCCTGCACATTTGGAGTTTTAACCACATTCAGGTTACACATTTCTGCTTCACATAGTCAGTCAATAAGAGGAAAACGAGAAACCCTCACCTGTCTAAGCAGAACATGTCTGACCGCAGAGTCGATGTATTCCTTGGTAGGTTGACCAGAGGAAACCATGTAACCGTCCTTGAATTTCATGGATTTGGCACGTGCTGCACGAAGCTTTCCACTCACAATGACCTGAGATAGCATTTCAAATGAACAATGTATGAGATTATCATGTGGGGGAAAAGTAAAAGAATTAGAGAATAGAGAGATTTGTAGTCACCTCACAACCCTTGGCTCCACTCTCCATGACGAATCTCAAAACACCATAGCATGCCCTATGCAACACAATTTCATTCCAATATCAGAAAGTGCCACTGTATCCATAATTGATGCCTAAATAAACACCCTCTCTTATTATGTCTATATAACCATTAAGCTAACAAAATCAAATACAGCAGAGTAATATGGCAGGAAAACAAGAGTGCACCTGCGAACGGCAAGACCACCGAGGAGCTTGTAACGGAGAGACTCAGCCTGGGCAATGGCACAGAGACCTCTGTTGGCAACCTTTTCAGCGTAAAGCTCAACACTGTCTTGAGGGAATCTGAATCTCTTCTGGACAAGAGATGTCAACTCTCTGATTCTCCTTCCCTTCTCACCTATAAATATCCAATAGCTATCACTTAAGAGATCATCTCTACACACATAAAGTCCCTATCTAAGCTTTGTACATTTCAAGATTGAGCATATTACCGAGAACATTTTGAGTACGGGTGGCTCTGATGATAATCTCAGTCCTCATTGGAGTAACTCTAACCTCCACACCTGAGTATCCATCCTCTGCTAGCTCCCTAGTCAGAACCTCGTTCAACTCAGCGTAGAACACACCGTCGGCCACAAACTACAGAAACTCAACACGGATACGTTTCAAAAATACGATTCAGAGAGAGAGAGAGAGATCCATGATGATAAGAGTGAAACTAGTCACCTTCCTCTTCTTGCTGATTTGCGTCGCCATGATGTTCAAATCGCTGAAACGCTAGGATCGGGACGAAGAGCGGTAGTTACCAAATAAATAGTCGGCGTCTAGGGTTTCTGTGGCTCTTGCATGGGCTCATTTGTTCCGTTTTAAATTTGGCCCATTAATTGAATAGTGTTACTTGGGCTCATTTGTTTATCAGTTCGGCTCTCTAGTTGACAAATGGGCAAAGAGTCTTTTTTTTTTTTTTCAATAGCTAGAATCTCTTTCTTATTAATCAAGGAGCATTTTGAAAGAATAACCTTAAAAGTGTAAGTTATTTACATGACTGCCATGCTGACATGGCAGCACCATATTCAGTCTCAGTCCATATATAGAAATAGTCTTGCTTCACTAGAGAAATTACAAAGAAATGCCATTGTGGTTCAACATCAAAAAATGCACATCAAACGCATTTGCCATATATAGTTCCGCATATAGTTATCGTCGCATATAGTTATGGTCGATTCAATAGGTTTCGTTCCACCGGTGACTATATTAATTAGAGACGTTCATATATTGAAATATAAAGAACGCTACAACATGTCGTGTGTTTATATGATATAATCACTACACCTATCAATGTAACATTATTGACAGAATAATATAATAAAATTACGGATTTTAACTATAGAGAGACTATCTCACATTATCTTTTATTTTTTTTAAAGAATTATCTTATGTTTTTTTTTTATATATTAGGTAAGACTAATAGTCTACTGCATGCTCAACTATCCAATTTAATATTAAAATGTTAACTATATATTCATGGTCTTATAATATTGTTCTTTGCCTGCAAAAAAAAACATGTGTATGCTTTTTGAGAAAAAAAAATTGAAAAACATGTATATGCTTTAAGCATGGAGTGTTACGATTTCTCTTAATATTATAAGACCATGAATCTATAGTTTCATTTACATTATTATAGTATAAATGAAAAAACTGTATAGTAAGGTTTTTTAACATTGTTTCGCAGGTTCGAGTCAATTATTGTCGGAAAACTATACCGAATCAAAAAATTGGTTTATTAGTCCATTAAAGTACAAAGATTTCGGAAATAACGAATAAATGAATAGAGTCAAAAAACGTGCCTTATACGTGTGTTATTAATTTAGTCATTCTTGCCGTATTTAGATTTAGGAAAGTAATAATTACATGATTTTTACTACAAAATCATTTCTAGAGCGTTTATACACGTATTTGGCAATGATAATTACATGATTTGTACTACAAAATCATTTCTAGAGCGTTTACACGTATTTGGCAATGCAATGGTATATATAGTATTACCTATTATCATGTCAATTACGTATACATAATTGCGTGAATTAATTGTAATTACACCTAAATTAGTGTATGATTCGAAGAAGTGATTGCCAAGCAAAATATATGATCATAATTGTCAAATAGTGTGCATTATTTGAATAGATTGGTCCATTTACTATCTGACGCCTATATAAGATAACAAATATTAGTCTATTTGATCATTCATTCAATCCTAAATCTACTTATTCTCTATGGCTGCAATGAATCTTATCTCCCAGCTGAAGCCTTTCAAGAACATGTGGAAGGTTCAAGTCAAAATAATCCGCCTTTGGAAACAATATTCGGCAACGGGTGGTGAGACTATCGAAATGGTGTTTGTCAATGCTAGAGTCAGTTGGAAAGTGAAAGCAAGTTTTATTTATATTTAAAATAGTATTTGCATATCTCGACATGTTTCTTATTAGTACTGTTTATTTTGATTTAGAGGGACAAGATTGCTGGAACCGTGAAAAAGTAACTGCTGGGAGCAATTCGATCGTGTGCTGCAGGAGGGTGAGACAAAAGTGCTAATCAGTTTGTTTGGGTTTTTAGCATAACTGAGATCCAATGATTATTTAAGCAATTCATCAGTATATTATTTATGTCGTATCATATTTATTATTTCATATATCCTGGTCCATATCAAGATAATAAATGAATATATAATTCACAACCCAAGTCATTATATATATAGTTCGAAAACGTCATTATATATATGTAATACATGTACTGTATATGATTAAAATTTAAATATTTTACGTTATATATATAATGTTTAATAATATAAATCCTTTTCCTTATTAAAAGGGAAGCAATTTGGAAAAATAACTTTAATTTAATACTCCCTCGGTTTCTAAAATATGCATATTTTAGATTTTTCACACTTATTAAGAAAAACATAAAATTTTAATTACCAATGCATTGTTTTTCTTAATTAACAATTCCCCATAATTTTAAACCAATAAGATTTTAGTAAATATAATTATATTTTTGGAAATATACAATTTTTCATTAATTAATGTATTGAAAATGTAAAAAATGTATCTTTCTGAAACAAAAGTTTTTTCTAAAACATGGATCTTTTAGAAACGGAGGGAGTACTTTGTTTACAATTAGTGCCATTGATCTAACTTATTTTAAACTATTCACATTCATAACATAAAACTAGATATTTGATACATTATTTGATTTTCTGTAAAAATTTAAAACTAATACAATTTTATTATATGTGGTGGGTTCATTTTAATAACATGTACTTTATGTAATGTAACCAAGACAAACAAATATTATTATAACTTATACGTTCAGTATAAAATGAATTTACATAATATGAAAAAAATAACTATCATTTCTTTCTGAAAAAATAAATACATTTTAAATTCTATTTGTGAAAAAGTCTATTCTCAAACTGTGTAAATATACTTTTAGAAATATAATTTTCTCTATTTATAATCTTTATAAGTATCTACAAAACAAAATATGAGCTATCATAATTTAATTTTATTCATAGTTAGCAGGATAATATGTGTAATTTAAATTTAATGATTAATTCTGTCATAAGTTATGACTTATGATAACTTATATGTAAATATATCTTCTTTGAAAAAATTAGTTTAAATTTATAGTTACATAACGTTTTTTAATATATTGTCTTTATTTATTGCAGAACCTAAATTAATGCCATATATATACCATATTAAAAATTCGAGTGGCGCACAATTATTACTTCTTCATGATTTTTTGTATGGATAATCAATACACCATCACAGAATTAATCTATATTAGTGACGAATGAAATTAAAATTATATTTAGTGCTGAGTTAAAATTATACTAAAAATTAGTTTAAGTCAATCATTTTAGAAGGTATATTAATAACATGTTTTGTTGTTCCACCAGTTATTATGACTAATAATCAAAATATTTTGTTTATTATATATCGTAAAATCAAAATTAAAAAAATAACAATTTTAAAATTTTTCTCATCCTGCGCAAGGCGCAGGTCTCTATCTAGTTATGCAAGTATTTCACAAGCAAACACGCTAACACACAAACATCTGATCTCAATTTTTTTTTTTTTGACAATTTCTGAAGCCAAATGTTTGTATTATGTAGCAGGTTCTCTTGCTTCCCAATAAGATAAGTTTTAGCATCCCAAGTATTGTTTTTCTTTAAGCATCCATATTGGATTTATCTTAAAGAAAAACTATCAAGTAAGTGGGTTGGTAAAAAAACACGTTTACCACTAACAAATTATTAATTTTTATTTTAATTAATACTCCATTCGTTTTTAATTAATATTTTGTTCTTTCACATATTATGTAAATATAATAAAGTTTGACTATAAATATATTTTGTGAAGAATAATTTTTAAAAATTATAGTAATGATTATAACTAATAAAAATACGTTTAAAATTCAAAAATCTATTTTTTAAAAACATTTGTCATTTGGAAATAGAAAGAGTATTTACATAGGTGTTTTCTGTAACGGGGAATACATCATAGTGTTTAGAGTAAAGTTACATTAGGTTGTTTATGTGATTATGTTTTTTTTTTTTTGAAATTTTTTTTTTCAATTTAAATTATGTGATTATGTTTTTCACAAATATGTATATTGTTAAACCTCCCTCACCTTGTATAGTTTGTAAAAATGTTATATTTCATCTTCCTCTTACAAATCGCATATACATCATACATGGATGGACAAAAGGGTGACTAGAGAAATAGATTGATATTATTTCTCTTTACACACCTTATGAACTGTTAAACCCCTCGACCAGCTGTTTAAACTATTTTCTTTGACCATTTTGTTTTTAGGTGAATCTTATTTTAGATTATAAAATTCAAAGCTCTTTATCCATTTGTTTTTCCCTCTAATGACCAAAAAACAAACTCAAAAAAGCCAGCAAGGTCCAACAGAAAAAAAAAAACTAACCTCCAAAAGTCTTTATAAATTCATCACCATTCACATTTCAAGTAATCAAAACACAAGAAACAGCCAAAAACATGTCGACTTCTAAAACCATAACCTTCACTCTTTTCATCGCGACAACACTATTCGCGTCCTGCGACGCAGCCACAAACGCCACAACCAAACCTCTATTCCCAGCCCTTTTAATCTTCGGCGACTCAACCGTGGACACAGGCAACAACAATTACCCTCTAAACACAATCTTCAGAGCTACACATTTTCCCTACGGCATTGACCTCCCAGACCACAAAGCTAACGGGAGATTCTCAAACGGGAAACTAATCCCGGACATACTCGCAGCCAAATTCAACATCAAACAGTTTGTTCCTAGCTCCTTTCTTACAACCAAACCTCTCCGACCAAGAAATTGTAACCGGAGTCTGTTTTGCCTCAGCCGGTTCGGGGTACGATGACCAAACCAGCCTCACCACTCAGGCCATTCCTGTCTCGGAACAACCTAAGATGTTCAGGAGTTACATCGCTCGTCTTAAGAGTATCGTGGGGGACAAGAAAGCTATGGAGATTATAAACAACGCATTGGTGATTATAAGCGCAGGGACTAACGATATGATCTTGAATTTTTACACTATTCCTACAAGGCGTCTTGAGTATCCTCTTATCACTGGTTACCATGACTTTATACTTAAGAGGCTTGATGATTTCATCGGGGTATAAAGCTTCAAACATGTTCTCAAATCATCGCTTAAACAGAAAGTGGAACCCCAAAGTTTTTGCTAATCTTTTCTGATGTTATTTTTTTTTTTGTGCAGGAGCTTTATAGTTTAGGTGTCAGGAATATTGCGATCGCAGGTTTACCTCCTATTGGTTGTTTACCGATTCAAATGACTGCTAAGTTCCGCAACATCTTTAGGTTCTGTTTAGAACATGAGAACAGTGACTCTGTGGTATACAATCAGAAACTTCAGAAGCTATTACCTCAGATCCAAGCATCTCATACAGGAAGCAAGATCCTTTACGCTGATATATACAACCCTATTTTGGACATGATGCAAAACCCTAGCAAATACGGTATTGATACAATCTTTCTTGTTCCGCAAGTTTTTCTGTATTTTACCACTATGATCACTCATGTGGATTTTAAAAAAAAAAAAAAAAAAAACAGGATTTACAGAGACGAAGAGAGGATGTTGTGGAACAGGGTTTCTGGAGACGAGCTTCATGTGTAATGTTTTTTCTCCATCGTGTCCGAATCACTCTGAATTTTTGTTCTTTGACTCGATTCATCCATCGGAAGCTACCTATAATTACATAGGAGACTTGCTCGACACTCAGGTCCGTAAGTGGATTGCGGCTTAAGTCACCACGATTCGTAAAGTGGAAGTATTATTTGATTTCTAATGCTAATACTGTATTAATGTACTTATATATATGCTAACCAAAAATATTGCAAAAGAAGACCTACTTTTTGTAGAATCACAAACTTATATAATCTCTCTTGGTTCTCTAATCCAATTACACACCATAACTCCTAAGGCCTTCCTTAACGGGGGAATTAATTTTAGGCATGGTAAAGATCTTCTGAGTTCAATAATGGATCCAACCTATAACCAATAACCAATCGATAGTGATGCCAACAAAAATGAAATCAGTATTGTTTAATGTTGGATATATGAATCGGAATTGTGAATTGAATGATATAGAATGCAGAAAGGACTCTTACGATGATTAAAACCGATGTAAACTCGATAGAAAAGCCTTGATTAATGTGGCTAGATAGTGATCAAGTACAGTGGATGATGTTGCCAAAAAAAAAATTCAACATTAGACCTCCTGAATCAAATCAAATTTGGTTATTATATTATAATAACACAAAGGAGCAAGAAACAAGAATTGTTTAAACATAGATTGTTGTTAAAAAAACATATAGTAAATCACCCGTTGCATCCAGACATATACTGATGATTTAGCTAAATATTACCTCGTAGCAAAAGCAAGTTTAAAGCCATAATACTGTAGCATTGTCTTCCTGGAGCCCGCCCGCAGTAACAATTAACAGCGAACATAGTTACTACCGTAAAAATGCATAGCAAGCCCAACAAGTAAGAGCAGCTCCATCACTAAAGGAGCCCTTATGTGTACTTAACAATTAATTAGTAATAAAAACAATGATTGTAAAGGTTAAGAACTTTTGTTTAGTTAACTTAATTTTTTCTTGTCCAATTAATTTTTTTAAAAGTAAAATGATTGATTTTCATAATATGAAAAAAACATAAATTTATTTTTAAAAAGGACATTACAACATATTGAAATTACAAATACTAATCTTTATAATTCTTCTCAAGAAACTCCCTGATTGAGTTTGAGTTTCTCCCGGTTGCATTAGTCTTCCAAGCAGAGAACGTACCTGATGGATCAGTCTGATAAGGCGCAGGTATACGAGTGTAGGGGTCGAAACCGACAATAAGAGTTGAAAGACCAAAAGGTCTCACACCCCCACTCTGAGTATACTTCTGTTGAAGCCCTGCTATGTACCGAGTGATGTACTCAACAGTCACTGGATCCTCCAGCGTAAGCCTGTGGCTCTGACACTCGATCCTCGCTTTGTTAATCAGGACACAAGCATCTGCCTTCAGCCCATCACATGCCAATGCAATGTGGTTATCAAGGTTCACAATCTTCCTGGCTGATCTGTAACAAACACAAAAAAATAAAACTCAGATCGATTGGGAGAAGAGATCAACCACCAAAAACTCAACTCACATGTAAAGCTCAAGATTGTTATATACGACGAACATTATGCTGGTTAGATATACTCATAAAGGGGAAAATTTTCACAAAAATTCAACACCAAATATTGAAATTTCGCAGAGACTGATGAAACTATTGATATAACATACACATCTTAGAGAAACAGTGCATATGTTTCATACGACGAACACATACCAAAACTCAACCACAAATGCTGTAAAGATAAGGATTGTTATATAAGACGAACATGATACTGGCTACAGGGGAAAACTTTCACTCAAATTCAGCATCAAACATTAAAATTTCGTTAGAGAATGATGAAACTATACCATCAAACATAAACACATCTGAGAGAAACTGTAAACACAAGTCATTTAACAAGGGATCCGCTTCGATTCTACGATCTAACGAGGCGACGGACCGAGAGAGACGACGGCCAGAGCTCGGTATTGGAGAGGAATCAATACCAGGCTGAATCAGAGAGCCGCATCTTTGAACACAGTCGTCGTCGGCATCCTCATCATCCAAACCTTGCCGGAATCCGGAACTTTCAAAACGACGATCGAACTCCCTGCTCTTGGGACCGGACTCTCCGACGCGGAATCTCAGAGGTTTTTCTTCTACATGGTATAGGAAGCGATGATCGATGCTGTCGTTGACGGACATTGCTTTTCCGCAGGAAAATTCGGAAAGTTTGTGGAGACGGAGGAAGCTGAGAGTGAAGGTGAGAAGAGCACAGAGAGGATAAACGATTGAGAGCAGACAGACGCAGAAGAGTGATCGAGATTGGATGATGAATATGGAGATCAGAATCGCCAGAGATGTTGGAGGAAGAGAGAAGATTTAATTTTGATGAAACCAACCCCGTGGAAAGAGAGAGAGGTATCAATGCGAGGTCCATTCACCTGCTGACACGTAAGGCTCCTTACCAACACCAAAATCCCCATATTAAGCACAGGTACTTCTAATTTTCACCATTTTTCATTTTTTTTTTTGCTTTTCTTTAAAACTCCTCTTAAGTACCTGCCAATGGAGGTGGTCTAAGACAACAAATTCGAGAATTATAATTGCTTCGAAGAGATGTGGAAGATAAATATAGAGTAAGAAAAAACAAAGGCACCTGAGATTTGATCTACAGTAATAAAAAATGGTTACTTTGTTCCAAAAGTACAGAAAAAAGTAAAATCGAAATTTGTTTTTAATTTTCTCTCGGTTGAGTCGTGTTGTAAATGATACTACAAGTCTACACTCTAAATCATTATAGCAAACCCAACGGATCCAGTCTTGGTTAGATTCCCTCTCTCTCTCGAATTGACCGCAAGATTCGTATACATTCTTCATTTCATTACCAAACTAAAACACAACAATCAACCCAAAGGCCAAAGCTCTATCCTTTGCCAAGTTATTTGCTCCGACAAACCCTAAGTTTCCAGTGAAAGAGGGGTTTCCTCTAAATCTCCGTTTTTTTTTAATAATGGATTCGGAAGAAGACATGGTGGATGCACACGATGTTTATTCAGGGGAAGAGGATGATGATTTCTACAGCGGCGGTACAGATGATTACAATGCTAGTGATGATGGCGAACCTGACTACGGGTTTGTTGAGGAAGACGCTGACGATTCTGCCATGATCGCCTCCCATCGCTCTCAGGTTTTTCTTGCCCCGCTCTACTTTCCTTGGTCGTTGAATTGAACCTCTCTTGCTTTTAGAAACTTTGATTATGTTTTTTACATAATTCTCAGTTTTTTTTTTTTTTTTGGTTTGAAGTATAGTCTAAGTATTGAGTGTACAGAGTTTTGTAGTAACATTTCGTTGATTACTTTATAACTTTGGAACTTTGGCTGTTCAATTATGAGTCTGGTTGCCGTTTTTAGATTGGTTTCTTTGTTAGCTCATCAAAGGATAATTGCTATTGTTAGACCTTTACTTTTTTTTTAGTGTATTAGCTCGGGTCATCTGGAAAAAGTATGGATCTTTACATTTTTGGCATATACTTTTCTCTTCCGTGCATGTTATTCTTTGGGTTATTGGTCTTCTTTGTTGTATGGTCATCTAAAGAAGATCCCTTTAGTAGTGTAGAAGTGGAAAAAGCTGATTTTCCTGTAACACTGCTTTTGTGTTGGTCATTGTTGATTAGTCTTATTATTTGCTGCACTCCTTGCCTAAGTCTCTCTAAAGCTGTACTGTTAACTTCTTATTTAGCTGGCACTTGTCTGTTTGCTAGGTGGTGTTGTTAGGGTCATTTTCCTCTGTTTTTCAGGTCCTTGTCTACTCATGACTTTTCTGTGATCCATTGACCCATTTTTGTTGTAATGTGGTTTCCTTCCAGAAGAATTTTTGTGTTCTGAGGGAAGAAGATATTCTCAGGCGCCAGATGGATGATATTGAGCGTGTTTCGGTCGTCCTTTTGATAACTCAAGTCCAAGCGAGTATTCTGCTTCGTCACTATCACTGGTAAAATGCCTTCTGACATTTTACTGTATGGGTTTAAAGACGATGTGTTTCTCATCTTTCTTTTGTATGTATATGCTTTCAACTTGTTTCGAAACAACTCTTTATTAGTCTGATAATAATGTCAAATGATTTCTACTGTAGCGTTTCTAGAATGTATCAATGATCATTTCAGGAGTGTTGGAAGAGTTCGAAACAACTTTTTGTGATTATTCAAGCTTCCTGATGCAATGATTAACTTCTCATTTCAGGAGTGTTGGAAGAGTTCATGATGAATGGTTTGCGGATGAAGAGAGAGTGCGGAGTACTGTTGGCTTATTGGAGAGTCCTGTTGTTCCACCGTCTGATGGCACTGAAGTATGTCCATTGATTTGTAGAATCTGAAAGTGGTTTTTACATATTGTCTCTCTTGATAATTCAAGTCTTACTGACACATGATCTGGTGTTTAGCTGACATGTGGAATCTGTTTCGATTCATACCTTCCTGAGAAAATTGCTTCAGTTTCTTGTGGCCATCATTTCTGCACCACATGCTGGACAGGTTCGTTGTATTTATTTATTTTTTTAATTAGCATCCTCAAGACTCTTACATCTTTAGTTTTATTTAAGAATAAGAATGACTAGCCTAATTTGTTTTCCCTGTATGTATTTGAGTTAGCTTTAAAATATTCCATCTTTGAGAGCTCTGAAACCAACTTTCCCTACATACTGTACTCTTTTTGTAGGTTACATCAGCACCACCATCAATGGCGGCCCGGGATGCTTGATGCTAAGATGTCCCGTCCCATCTTGTGTAGCTGCTGTTGGTCATGATATGGTTGACAAATTAGCGTCTGAAGTAGACAAGAAGAAGTACAATACATACTTTCTTAGATCTTATATTGAAGACAACAGAAAGGTAACGCTATCCAGACTAGTTGTTGATGTTGCATGGTTTTAAAAATTTATGTTATTTAAATAGCCTTTTAATATCAATGTCATTCTAGGCAATAGTTCTGTAATCCTTGCTATTGAGATATTGTATCGTGCTTAGTTGGAACTTTACATTCCTGGTCTATTTTTTTAATGATTGACACTCTTTCCCGGTTGAGGAACTTTGGGTTTCTTCTGTTGAGCACCCTGAAGCTTTAACCTGATAATGGACTTAGCCTTTGTAACCTTTATAGTCGTTGGATTGAAACATTCCAACATTATATTAGTCTCCCTCCATATTTATTCTTACATTCCTCAGTTGCTTGCGCCTTCGGTTATCTTGTTCAGATGAAGTGGTGTCCTGCCCCGGGGTGTGATTATGCAATTGATTTTGTTGCCGGGTCTGGAAACTATGATGTTTCCTGCTTGTGCTCGTTTAGCTTTTGCTGGAATGTAAGTTCTCGAGTCAAAAGCCCACTTTTATAATGAATCCTTTTTTGGTTGATCAGTAGCTGTGTGATAAATCTGAATTTTAGTGCACAGAGGAGGCTCACCGACCTGTAGATTGTAGCACAGTTTCAAAATGGATTTTAAAGAACAGCGCTGAATCTGAAAATATGAATTGGTATGCACATTGTCTATATCTTTTTTTTACTGATGTTCGGGTTACAGAGAGAAAATTATATTTCACCACCATGGAGTTTGGCTAACACCGTAACATCTTCAGGTTTCTTATATATGTAGCTAATCGAACTTTGCCTCCTCAGGATACTTGCAAATTCAAAGCCTTGTCCAAGATGCAAGCGGCCAATTGAAAAGAACCATGGTTGTATGCACATGACATGTACACCGCCTTGTAAATATGAATTTTGTTGGTAATTTTTGATCCCCATCTCTAAAAACGTCTTAGTTTGGTTGTTACTGTTTCTCGTACTAGAAGTGTGTTCTTTTCGATGCCACTACAGTTTAATCTTGTGACAGAATTACAAGAAGCACTAATGATGGCGTGTATGTAATTAATCCCTTTAGGCTTTGTCTTGGTGCATGGATGGATCATGGGGAAAGAACTGGTGGTTTTTATGCTTGTAACCGGTACGATGTGGCCAAGCAAGAAGGACAGGTAAGACCTGGGTCACTTGTTTGATACTTTGTGATATTTTTCTCAAGTCATTTGAGCTGATGCTTTTGATTATTGATATATTTCCTTGTTTTAGTATGATGAGACTGAACGAAGGAGAGAGATGGCAAAGAATTCACTGGAGAGATACACACATTATTATGAACGCTGGGCAAGCAATCAAACGGTATGCACAATGCTTTACTTCTTATGCCAAAGGTTATGGTGTAGCTCTTCGTTATTGATTTATTTTTGTTTGTTTGTTTGTTTGTGTGATTTGGCAGTCGAGGCAAAAGGCTCTGACGGATCTGCAGCAATTGCAGAATCATAATGTAAGAATTGTTATGTTCTTTAGAATTTGATTGCCTTCTTTACCTCTTAATTTAATAGTTGTTGCTGTTTTCTCATACTTCGTTATCTATGTTTGATTAATTCTCAATTTCCGCAAGCTTGAGAAGCTTAGTGACAAACAGTGCACACCAGAATCTCAGCTCAAATTCATCGTAGAAGCTTGGCTCCAGGTTAGCAGATGGAAAGTGTTTAGATAACTAAGTTAGAATCTTCCGTAGCATTTTTCAGAAGAGTTTCTTAAGCAGTTTCACCACCGCAGATCATCGAGTGTAGGAGAGTCTTAAAATGGACGTATGCATATGGATACTACCTACCTGATCATGAACAAGCCAAGCGGCAATTTTTCGAGTATTTGCAAGGTCAGCACCCTCTCGTGGGTTGTGTATCTTTGTCCATTGCTTCAGAAACAGCTTAACGTCGTCATGTATGGTTCAGGGGAGGCTGAGTCAGGTTTGGAGAGGCTCCATCAGTGCGTAGAAAAGGAGTTGCTTCAGTTTCTCAATTCGGAAGGCCCATCAAAAGATTTCAATGATTTCCGGACAAAACTAGCTGGTTTGACCAGGTTAGCGTTTTGTCTTCATACATCTACTTATCCTGCTGTTTGACAGAGAAGAAAAAGAAGAAGAAGGTGCTTCAGATCTTCAGGCAGATCTTGAAATATAATTTGTGCAAGTTTCTAGGAATATAAATTGTGCAAGTTATAGATAAGGGAGATAAGTCTGCTATTTTTAAAGCTATGAAGCCGTACATTATGTTCAAGGGTCATTAGTCAGGTCCTGTAGTAGTTTTCGACGTAGCTACATGATTCTGCTTATGAGCGCCATTGACGTTTTTGAGTAAAGCTAAACCTGTGCTTCTATTTGATTTGTATTCTAACAGTGTGACGAAAAACTACTTTAAGAATCTGGTGAAAGCTCTGGAGAACGGTCTTGATGATGTAGACTCGCACGCGGCTTGCAGCAGCAAATCAACAAGCTCTAAATCAACAGGTTGCAGTAGCAAAACTAGAGGTAAAGGCAAAGGAAGTTCCAGATCCAGCAGAAACCCAGATGATAATTGATAATATTATATCTAATGTCGTCGTTAAGGTATAAAACCCGAACTGATCTGAAGATTACTTCCAGCAGCTTCAGACATTTGGAGTGCACACGATCAAAGTGAAACTCTATTTCGTCTCTCATGTGGGTGTACGGGTTTGGATTGTAGGGTTTGTGATACGATTCCTACTTATGTACAGTGTAAAAGAAAATATGTATGTGTTATCTCTACACACTTTGTAACTTTACTTCTGTCATCTGCTCTGGTATGGCAGCCTCTGTGAAACCAAACCTAGTGAACTCTTGTGTCTGGTTTTAAAGAAAAAGGAGCAAATGGTACCCTACTTTGTGGCTGGCTTTCCCTGAACCATCATATGTTTGTCATACCAAATTCAAGTTATGTCTCAAGAAAGTGTTTTATATTGAATCTGTTTGGTGTTCTTTTTTTTTTTGTAACACTATTTGCATTAGATAAAGCTTAGGATCCACGGTTCATGGGGAGATACAAAAAGCTTCGTTCAACAAGGTTTACTTTGCAAGAGCATCAGCAGTCTTGTTTTCCGAACGCTGAGTCCAGACAAAGGAAACAAACTCAAAAGCATAAACCAAATTTAAAATATCAGAGACAATGCCATAAAGCTCTGAACTGGGTGCTTCTTCATTGAGAGATCGTATGAGTTGAAGAGAATCTGATTTGCAGAGGACACACCGGATACCCTTGGTGATGCAACAGGATAGAGCTTCGCGAAGTGCTAGGCCTTCAACTATCAGTGGGGAGTTGACAAAGTGGCAGTGTGCCATGAAAGACCAAATCTGGTTTCCCTCTTCGATGGTCCATCCCAGCCCCGCTAGTTGCAGGTCCGCGCGCCACGCCGCGTCAGAGTGGAGTAGAGTAGCGTTCGTGGGGTCAGGGGAGCGATGGTTTGGAGTTTTGGGAGATGGTGTGGAATCGATCTTCTGTTCTCTTAACCATTCCTGTCCTGCTGAGATGGCTCTTGTGATCACCTCCTCCGGGGTGGAGTCTTTATTATTGAAGATTCGATTGTTTCTAGCAAGGTTTGGTGTTCAATTGTTATAAGTTTTATATCCAAATTTAATACAAGAGTTTTCTACTTGTTTGCAGCTCAAAAAAGTTTACAAGTGACACCAACGTTGATGCTCTACAACTTGATAAATTGGATGATTCTCTTGTTTCTATACTCTCTTTTGTTATTTTTCTTTTAAGTTCTCCATTGTGCTTAACTTTAAGCCCATTAAATCACATTTTCTTTCTCACTTGTAGCACCAAAAAACAAACAAATTAAAAAGAAAATCGAAAGATCATTCATCTTCTTTAGTTTCTTAGACCTGAGGGTCTATAGGTTTTGGAATGGACAAGCTCCATTGATTTGTTCTTGGGAGCATCAAGTAGCTTAGCTTTCTTCCTCGCTAGAGGGAACTCCATGGAATAAGACTTAGGACCATTGTCCCCAACATCTTCTTTGAACATCTTTATGCTCAAAGCATTCAACAACGCCCTTGAGTACTGCCTCGACGCCATTTTCCAGTCTGTTCCTGATTTCATCATGGCCTTAAACTCATCAAAGCTTATCCTTCCATCCTGTCACCAACCAAACATGTTAGGAACCTCACATGTGTAGTATAATATGAAACATGAATCGGTTTTGTGTTGAACTTGTTCATCTACCTTGTTGAGATCAACGTCAAAGAAAATATCTTTGATCCACTGGTCGCCACCGTGGCCTAGCTTATCATCATCGAATAGAGCTTCCTTGAGCTCATCTAGCTCAATAGATCCGTTACCGTTCTTGTCAAAATACTTGAACGCTTTCTGCAAATGCTCATCACAACCCATTCTCTTCAAGTGTATCGCCAGTGTCACAAACTCTTCACAGCTCAACGTCCCATTACCATCTGTGTCAGCTGCATCCATTAGCATCTTCACATCGCCGTCGGGACAAGCTTGTCCAATCTTCTGCAGACCGTCTCTTAGTTCCTCAAAAGTCAAGTGACCGTTCTTATCAGTGTCCATCGTCTGGAACATCTGTACTATCCCTTCTATCTCCTCGTTTGGTAGATTGTCAGCAACGACCTGTAAAGATTTTCGGATCATTAACAAAATGAATAGAGAGGTAAAGTAAAATTTATAATGTTTATGTAATCAAGAAACTGTACATACCCTGAGGACTTTCTTCTTGAACCTGTTCATCAACAAGAACTGTTGAATCTTGGTCCTCACGCCATCTCCAAGATTCACATTTGGTGCTCTCTCTGCGTTCTGGATCCATGGGTGTTCTGTATAACATAGATTTCTAATCAACTAATGTTGTGTTTATTAATCATCTATATCGAATATGAAATGGTATTATTATTATAATGAAGTTACCAAGAACTTCTTGAACTGTGAGTCTGCTATAAGGATTAGCATCGAGCATGTTCTTAACGAGTTCTTTGGCTTCGCGGGAGACTTTAGGCCAAGGATCTCTCTCGAAATCGATGTTCCCTCTCACAATTGCATGAGCTATTCCTTCCTCAGTTTCTGCCCAAAAGGGAGGCACACCACAAAGCAAGATGTATAGTATAACACCAGCGCTCCAAACATCGATCTCAGGACCGTAGTTCCTTCTCAAAACTTCTGGAGCCATGTAATAAGGACTCCCCACAATCTCATTGAACCGCTGGGCTGCAATAATCATTCGTTTAAAACACAGTTTTTTTCCTTAAAACTGTTTCTGATCTTATACTATGGTGATGTGGTTAATTTACCAGGCTTGAAGAAAATGGAGAGACCAAAATCAATAGCTTTGAGCTGTGCAGTCTCGGTTTCATTAGAGAAGAGGAAGTTCTCTGGTTTAAGATCTCTATGAATCACTCCATGTTCATGACATACCTTGACGAACAAGAAAACAACAGTAAAGGCGGGAAAGAAAAAAAAACAAAAAAAGATACAAAGACATTTGAATTTTTTCACACACCTTGACAACTTCAAGAATGGTTTTAGCAACGGATGCAGCGGCGCGTTCAGTGTAGTGCCCTCTAGAGACAATACGGTCAAAAAGCTCTCCTCCTTCACAAATCTCCATGACAAGATAAACCGCGTCTTTGTCCTCAAAAGCTTCCTTAAAGCTAACAATGTTTGCATGTTTTGGTAAAGATCTCATGATCTCAACCTCTCTCCTCACATCCTCAACATCTATCTCCGTCCTTAGCTTCTCCTTTGATATCCTCTTACACGCAAACCTGCTCAGCTTTCTTCCATAAGAATCTTAAACAAAACAAAACTGTTTTTTTTTTTTTGCGCGAAAAGACACAAACTTACCTTTCTCGAGAACTGATCTCAATACATTCATGAGTGACACCAAACTCACCACGGCCTAGTTCTTTCCCCAGCTCGTACTTGAGGAAGATTCCATCACCAATGGGCTCGGGAAGAACACGGCTTGGTGGCTGGAAAATCAATCTCCGGGAAAGATTAGTCGAAGAAGTATCGGTTTTAGGGTTGGAGGATGTTTTGGTGCTACTACTGTTGTTTCGCTTTCTTACCGGTCTCTTCCTAAAAGGAGAACCTTTCAACGGAGACGAAACACAGCTTCCCATGGGATTTCTTTTCTTGGGTTTTGTTTGGAATTAATGTCCAAAAAAAACACGAATGATCGATTAATCGAATCGATCAAGCGATTTTTTTTTGCAAGAAGGAGATTTATTCAAATGCACCCCATGGGAAGGAAGAGAGAAGCTTTTGTGATCAAGTTTCTGTTCTTCTCTTTTTTTTTTGGGTTTTTGTAAATAATTTTCTTGGGGGCTTCTCTCTTCTTCTTTGTGATATTCTTGTGTCTTAGTTTTCTATGTTTATTTGTTGTTTGTTTGAAAGAAAGAAGAAGTCCTAAAAAGATTGGATGGATGGAGACATCTCTTCTATATTTGGTTATGACAGTCTGTTTGGTTAAGTTTTCTTTTTCATAAATCCGTTAACTTTCTTGCCGTTGTTGCTTTTTTCTTACTCCCGCCATTTTCCATGCGTCTAAAGATAAGGGATGATCCAAGTATCACTTTTTCTAAAGTATATATATATACATATATAATTAAGTATACTGTATATGAGAAAGCATAATCAGGATAATCCATCTAAATATTTTATTGCTCAAAATATATGTTTAATCATAATTTCAAAAGTGGCCTTATTGTATATTTAGTATCAAAAATTGGTCTAACCATCGGTTCCCCCTTTCCTTTTAGTTTTGGCTATGGATGGGTTTATTTATCCTGATCTCAAAAAGACTTGTAAGACTATTTGCTAAATCCTTGTCTTGTTGAACCAGTTTATAGATTGATTTGAAATATAACTAAAACAGAATTACAGATTAAAATCTAATATCAACAAAATTATCTTTTCTTATAAGTTTGTTAGATAATTGGAGAGTTTGTGAAAACAATGATGAAATGGTATACTGAAACTTAAAGTTTAAGTTTGTCAATTATTCTGGATTCCGTAACGTTTGCACTCTGAGTAACTAGAAAAACGATCAAATATTTGCAATCTGCTAAACAATGACATATTGGCATGCTAAAATCTAATTTGCTAAAAAAAAACAGTGAAAAAGAAAGAATTTCAACTCATCATCTTTAAGACTGAAATTATTAAGAGTTAGTTACTTGGACATCCAGGAGCATTAAATTTTGAAAATTGAGAGTATGATCTTGTTCCTCTTTCAAATGGTGTTTAAGATCTAAGAAAAGTAGATCTACAAAAACGATAACAGCATGCTAAATCAAGGTCAAAAGTAATGTCAAAATTGGCAAACTAACGTTTTTTTGTTATTTGCCCACAAGAACGCAAAATGTTTAAAATGAACTTTTTGAAACACAAATTATAACCCTCCAGATGTTCCTTCTTTTATTCTGAATATAATGCAAAAAAGGTGAGTTGTAGCATCAGCTTCTTGATAATTTCACAGTGCAGAGAGAGTGGTGGTGTTGCAAAGAAGCTCATAGGAACTTTCTATGTGGTCTACCTGCATCTTCGTCCTGCATATGCTGCCAAGCCAAACAATTCAAGTTTTTTTGAGTACGTTAGCTTGACTGTGAAACACAAGACAAACATAAGATATCGCTAGCTAAACTGTGTGGCAACTAGCAACACATATATATCATTTTGCACACTAAGCTTCATTGAAAACTCCAACTAACAAGGAATGCCATAGAGAATCAATCACATAAGTGTTTCCCTTGCACCAATCTATATTCAAGGGCTGCTCAGAGTTCCTCAATTTCTCAAAGAAATATAGTAATCAAATCACAGTAATCGAAACATCACTATCTAAGAATGCTACACTATGGAAGAAGAAAGAAAAATTGTTTTTTTTTTTTTCTGAAATCCGATCGTTATAACTGATCTGATTTCACATAAGCTAAACCAATTAAACGTATTCATATTCATACGAATCGAGTGAGATTGAGAGAAAGGGAAAGGGATTGAACTGACGAAATCTTTGACGATGCCCTTGTAGACGAGGATGGGGAGAGCGATTCCGAAGATTCCGATGAGAGCGAAGTTGCGACGTGTCCATCGGAAGTTATGCTCCAGATTCTCCCTTGCAGATCCCCAGTCCTCTATGAACTTGTTCTTGTTCGTTTCCATTCCTCCTCCCATCTTCGCTTTCTCGATTCAACCTCTTCGATGGTTTCTGCGAATTTGAGCCTCGTGATTCACCTCAACTGTGGAGATAGATACCGGTTCAGTTAAAATCGTTTTGGTTTCGATCAAATTAGTGATAAACCGGGCGACAACAATGATCAGATGTGAAGGTGACTTAAGCTCAAGGCCCGGCCCAAAGTTTCGTTTAAAAACGAGTTCACAAAAAAAAAATTCTTTAGGCACGCCCGCGTAAAATTTCAAAAATAGGAACAAAAGGGAAAGCATTACATACGACTGATTCTTGAATTTTCATTTAACTGATGTGTTTCCTTAATTAGAAAGTTTGAACTGTGAGGAGAGGATCTAAAGAACGTTTTTGTGATTAAATCGCGCTAAAGCGCCATATTTATTCGCGTCACTTGGATTAAATTCTCAGTTTCTCTCCTGCTCTCTCTCCTTTAAGACTTTACTACATTTCCATATGCATAGATATCGCCGTTCATCAAAGCTCTTTCTGTATTCTGTTACTCGTTTATCACCTCTGAGAAATTCTCGAATCTCGTTTTGGTTCATAGTAAAGAGCATCTTACTTTATTGTTGCACGGCCACACATAACACATTGCTTTTTTTTCTTTTTTTTTTTATAACTCATCATCAACTTTTCATTCACCAACTGGGAGTACATGATTTACACCACACGCAGTGATTCAACCACACTTACAAACTGAGAAATCTAGTATCATCTATTGTCACTCACTTGGATCCTAGACTACCTGATGTAGAACTCAGTTGTAATTCCAACCCAATGAGGATACCACTCATCCTAAGGCTCAGGACAAGTTGCCTCTTAGACCCCTACATTCGACCTCACAAGCAGAGACAGACAAAGACAATGTGACAGCAACTTAACACATTGCTTTCTTAGGATTTATAATATACATTCTGTGAATTTTACCTCTTGACTCTTTCTAATTCTCAGAAGAAAAGAAAGAACAAACTTAGTGCTTGGTGTGTCAGCAGAATTCCTTTTTAATGTAAACATCATTCTTACTTATTAGTTTACATCAACGTATCAAGAATGTTTAAAGAGTATAAATCTTTATTAAAAAGACATATATCACTTTCAAGTAGTTGACATTTTCTTGTTTTTTTTTAATTCGGGGAGAATGGCATGAATCTTTCCTGCATTTGCCGTCTCTGTTTTTATTTAAATCTCTAACACACCCTTAATATGTTTATGTTATGATTAGACAAAATAAAACAGAATATAAACACATTAAGCGTTTGATTACTTCAGAACTTCATTGTTTTAAAAGTAAAAACAAAAAAAAAAATGCTATGTCTTTGGTTCTGAATATTGAATGAGTAACATCTGAAACCTGCAACATGAGTTCTGCAGGTGGGAGAGATGGATCTAAAGGTTTCATGAAGAGGGTTACATCAACTTTCTACACTAAGAAAAACAAAAACACAACAACAAATGATCCCAAACCACTACTTCCACGGTCCAGATCAACAGGTTCAAACTATGAATCCATGAGGCTGCCTCCTCATGGTCAGGGGAAAAGAGCTCTTCCAGATGTTAACACAAAGAGAACCAAATCTGCTGGTGTCTCTCCTCAACCAAGGCGACGTCAAAAGATCGACGAGTCCGGGAAACAGTTCACCAAGCTGAGATGTTTTGATGACAGCGATTCCGTTTGGCTGTCTTCGGAGTGCGCTTCTTCTAGTAGCTCTCTTCTAGGCCGGGAACGCAGAGTCTCTGTCTCGTTTCACTTCTCGCTCGACGAAAAGATTGTCTCTTGGTTGTCAAATGCTGCTAAGAATCAACGAGACACCGAGGAGAGTCATCAGAAAAGTTCAAAGAAGGCAAAATATTCTTCGGAGAACAACAACAACAAGACTTGTCCAAGTAAGTCATGTGAAGAGTCATATGTGAGTCCTGAGTTGACTTTACAAGAAGAAAAGAAAGTTAGCTTCTCACTAGAATCAGAGATGTCTATGGAGGAAGTTGCAGAGGTTGGGGATTCCAACAAGAGCAAGACTGTCACGGAGCCGCTCTTCTGGCCGTATGAGCAGAAGTTTGATTGGACACCAGATGATATACTGAAGCATTTCTCCATATCTCCTCGGAGAAAAAAATCAATGGGAAATAAAGGTGCTGGCACCTCACCAAGATCAATGAGGGCACAGCTTCAGACAAGAAAGCTGGCTCTCAAAGAAGGGTGTAAGAGAAAGCTCATGTTCAATGGTCCTGGATCAAGTCCAAAACAAGCACGGGCAATCGGTAATAAGAAAACAAAGATCAGCAAGAACCAACAGCAACAACCCATCATGAAGAGTTTGAAGAGGAACAATAGCTTGCCCGCAAGTTTGAAGAGAAACTCGAGGGAGGAGGTACCTGTTCAAGCTGCTGAAGAGAGTGTAGAGATGTGCAAAAAGACACCTAAGAAGCTTATCATGACCCGCAGGTCCAGGACTTTCATAGAAGATGACTTCGCTTTGATGTATGATTTCTCTATAGAAAATGCGGTTGGACTTTGTGAGTTCAGGGGAAGAGAAGGCATTGATTCAGACTTCAACACTGATGGTTTCTTGTTTGAAGATTCTCTTTGAAATGAAAAAAAAAAGCTTTACAGGTTAGATAACTGAGACTATAACAACATCAAACGGTTATATACTTGGCAAATAAACATTTGCATTGGAGATTATGGAATTCGACTCCGAACCTCCTGGTATTTTCAAAAACAAAAAAAAAAAACATCTGCATTGGAGACAGTTTTGTTTCAATGATTGTGTGTATCTGTTGGTACAAGTTCGGGGATCTCTGAAATGAGTTTGCAGAGAGATGGTTTCCCTTCTTCTTGGAATGTTTTAGCAGAATAATCGTTTTCCTTATATTAAACATTTGCTAAATCTTGCTGTTTCCCTTTTCCTGAAATATTTGCTGTTGTATGTTTCAAGTGAGTCAGAGAGAGATTATTTCTGACCACTTTAAGCACTGACAATTGTTATTGATATCTTTTTATTTGTCAAGGTTATTTACGATGTAATGATCTCTTGCAGACCAAGTAACTGGCTGGCTTTTATAAGTGTTTGTGTAAGAAAGAACATTTAGTTTCAGTGTCTATAGTCGGAAGTGAGCTTATAGGATCACCCAGATACATAGTGATAAGTAAAGAAATGTTCAAGGTTTTTATTGATAAAACATTCAAGCTTATTTGTTTTATTTGCTTCCCAGATGTTGCATTTACAGACTTCCGGATGCATATAAACACATAAACCAGGTCTCCTCCCTAAGAAGCTACATGATACACAATGTATAATAATGTCGTCACTTTTAGTTAATTGTAATGGAAAGAGCAGTCGTTTGATAAAAAATAGTTGAATCTACTATAATCCCTAAAACATTACTTGGGACGTAATTATTAATGTCAACATCATTCCTATTACATCAACGTATATCAAGAATGTTTAAAGAATATTCTTAAAACAAAAAAACGTATATTATCTTTCAAGTAGTTGCCATTTTCATGTTTTTTTAATTCAGAGGACGGCATGAATATTTCCTGCATTTGCCGTTCCTGGCTTTTTATCTCTAATCACACGCCTAATATGTTTATGTTATGATTAGACAAAAAAAACATAACATAAACAGATTAACTAAGTGTCTGATTCCTTCAGAACTTCATTCCTTAATAAGTAAAAACAAAAAAATGCTCTGTCTTTGGTTCTGAAGATTGAATGAGCAAAATTTGAAACTTGCAATATGAGTTTCACAGGTGGGAGAGATGGATCTAAAGGTTTGATGAAGAGAATTACATCAACTTTCTCCATTAAGAAAAACCAGAACACAACAACAAATGATCCAAAACCAGTTTTTCCTCGGTCTAGATCAACTGGTGCTAGCTATGAATCCATGAGACTGCGTCAGGGGAAAAAGTCTCTTCCTGATGTCACAGTAAAGACAAAGAAGACCAAATCTGCATGTGTCTCTCCTCAAAGAAAACGTGAAAAGATCGATGAGTCCAGGAAACAGATTGAAGACATCGATTCCATTTGGTTGACTTCGGATTCTTCTAGCTCTCTTTTTGGGGAACGTAAAGTCTCTGTCTCGTTTCATTTCTCACTCGATGAAAGCATAGTCTCTTGGTTATCAAATGCTGCTAAGAATCAAGAAGACACCAAAGAGAATCATCATCATCATCATCATCATCATCACCAGAAAAGTTCAAAGGCTGCAAAAAGTTCTTCAGAGAACATACAAAAAGATGGAAAATCTGCAAAGCCGTCTTCCTCACGTTTACCTGAAAACAACAACAAGACTTGTGCAGAGACAGCTAGTTTCAATGGATATGTGAGTCCTGAGTTGACTTCACAGAGTCATGAAGAAAAGAAAGTTACCTTCTCGCTAGAATCAGATGTGTCTCCTTCACTGGTTAGCTCAACTCTTGGGCCATCTACTCCTCCTATAACCATACTAGCATCAGCTTTGGAGAAAGCTACAGAGATTGGAGGTTCAAAGAGAAGGAATGTTGTGGAGCCGCTTTTCTGGCCATTGGAGCAAAAGTTTGATTGGACAACAGATGATATAATGAAGCATTTCTCCATGTCTCCTCAGAGGAAAAAATATATAGGATCAAAAAGTGCTAGTACCTCTCCAAGATCAATGAGGGCACAGCTTCAGACAAGAAAGCTCGATCTCAAAGAAGGGTGTAAGAGAAAACTCATGTTCAATGGTCCTGGATCAAATTCAAAACTAACACGGATTCCAGAACTGAAACAAACAACGATGACAACCGAGATCAGCAAGAACCAACAACCCGTTTTGAAGAGGAACAAAAGTTTGCCATCAAGGTTGAGAAACTCGAGCATAATATCTTTAAAGGTTGTACCTACTGAAGCTACAGAAGAGAGTGTGGAGATAAGCAGAGAGGAAAAGGCACCTAAGAAGCTTGTCATGACTCGTAAGTCCAGAACTTTCTTGGAAGACGACTTTGGTTTGATGAATGATTTCTCTATAGAAAATGCGGTGGGGCTTTGCGAGTTCAGGGGAAGAGAAGGCATTGATTCAGACTTCAACACTGACGGTTTCTTGTTTGAAGATTCTCTTTGAAAAGCAAAATGCTCTACAACCCGAGACGATAACAACATCATACGGTTATATAATACATATATATATATATACTTTCCAAACAAACATCTGCATTGGCCACAACTTTGTTCCTTGATTGTATTACCTGTTGGATAGTAAATACATGTAACCTTGATATATGAACATATATGTCTATGTTTTGGATCAATCAAAGAGTTGGAACATATGTTCTCATGGAGTTCTATACTTGCATCTTCTCAACTTTAAGCAGAAAGAAAGAGAGAAATAAAACCATTGGATGAAACATTCAAGAACGCTACGCCGTTTTAAAAAAAGAAACAAACCGCATGCAGTTTGCTATCATGTCTTCTATTCTATGTCGTTTCAATGAAACCAAAACGAAGCAAAGTATATCTTCTGTGTTACTGTCGGATGAGTTAACATCCATTTCCCTATTGTCTAGGGTTTTGATGAAGAAGGAAGCGTCTCTCTCCGCCATGAATTCACGTCGGCGAAACGTATCCGATGATCCCCAAACCACCCGTCGACGCAGCTCACGACTTAGTTCTGACGAACTATTACTTAGTATCCCAATCGATCTCGTCATCGAGATATTCTCGAGGTTGCCGCTCAAGTCTATCGTGAGGTGTCGCTGCGTATCGTATCGAAGCGGTGGGCCTCCGTACTCCGCCGTTCTGACCTCACGGAGTTGTTCTTAACAAAATCACTGGCTCACCCTCAGTTATTGTTTGTCCGCCGAAAAGAGAGTAAGGTGATCTTCTGCTCTTCATCTCAGCCTCAAAATCTTGTTGAGAACTTGTCTCCTATAGCAGTCGATCATCATATTGCTTTTCCCTTTGAGCGTGTCTATGATATATCTAGTTCTGTCAATGGATATGTCTCTATAAGCGATTATCGGATGTTAAAAAGAAGGAAAACCCCAGAGTTTGTGTGGGTGATATGTAACCCTAGCACGAGACAATGCTTTACTTTACCTAAAATGAAGACAAAGAAGAAGACTGCAGTGAGAAGCTTTTTAGGGTATGATCCTATTGGGAAACAACACAAGGTATTGGCAATGATCTGGCAGAAGGATGGAGCTGAGATGCATCAAGTTCTTACATTAAAAGGAAATGGGAACATGACATGGAGATTTATCGAATGTCGCATACAACATTCTTTTCCAGGACGAGAATGTATTTGTATCAATGGCGTTCTGTATTATAATGCTAAGGTTTCCAAGGGTGATAATATGATACTTTACTTTGATGTTAGATCTGAGAAGTACATCTATGTTAAATTCATGGAAAGAGGAATGCTTCATACAACTCTGATAAACTTCCAAGGTAAATTGGCTTCCCTAATGGTACATCCGAGACCCTATGCTATTAGTGGGACAAGTACAAGTTTTGAGATGTAGATTCTAGAAGACCCTGAAAAACATGAATGGTCCAAACACATTTTCATTTTACCTCCTACGTGGAAGGATTTGGTTGGAGAGAAGATCTTATACTTTGTTGGAGTGACTGCTACAAATGAATTTGTTTTTTCGCCCAGCTCTTCATCCGACCTCTACTATGTTTACTACTACAATTTTGACAAGGAAACCATAACAAGAGTTCAAATCCAAGGAATTGGTGCGTTTGAGAGGGACAAGGGTTCAAGAGTTCTCACCTTTCTGGACCATGTAGAACACCTGAAGCTTATGTAATTTTTTAGGACTTTATAACGGAGGCTGGCTACTAAGTTCTCATCATGAGAATCATAAATTGAAAGTCTTTATATTTTATATTGGCTTTGTGTTGTTATAACTTTTTGGCTTATCTAAGTTCTAAATTATGTTTTTGAAACTCCTCTCCGCTGATTTCACGTCCGACTATAGTTACAAATTGTTTAACTTTTGATATTGGGTTTAGGTATGTACATTGGCACATCATCGTTGGAATATGTCTTAGTTGTTGTATCCTTTGTTAATCTGTCTACGAGCCAAGACATGTATGATAAACTCAGATCGGCTGTATAGCTTGCTCTGAAACATGTTGTGTTGTTTGTTTATATATTAAAGTGAGGTTTGAGTATGTGGTGGATTCCTTTGCGGATCGGATCTAATGGCCTAGCCTGTTTCTCAGAGATAAGCTGCAGACTGATCTAGGACAACACAATTGTGGACTCCAATTGCTTTATGAGAAAATAAATTTAGAACAAGTTCTGCAAAGCCGTCTTTGAGTTTACATGAAAGCAACAATAACACTTGTCCACAGAAATCATGTGAAGAGATCATCTACCTGTAATAGACACGTGGGTCCTGATTTGATTTAACTCAGTCATGACTCATGAATAAAAGAAAGTTAGCTTCGTACTAGTATCAAAGGTGCCTACTAAAACCATACCAACATGACATGATGTTCGTGGTATATGTGTAGATACATGTGTCCATCCCATTTGAAGTCTATGTTTTGTTGTGTTGTGACAAATTGGCCATTTCAACTTTTGTTTGTCTGCTAATTCTCAGTTTGTGTATTGCTGGAAAATGAATGACAAATGCACGTGCTCGGATCTACTTTCTACTATATCTTATACCTTAAGAGACACATGAGACTCAAAATCAATAAAAGTATCAAATTTTAACTTAACACAAGTGGATTTTGGACAAACTATTTGATTTGTGTGCCTTCAGTGTCACTAAGTCATTAAGCATTGTCTTGCTGCAAAGATACATCGAGTTGGATTAAAAAGGTAACCAAAGCAAAGAACTAATACGACACAATATGAACTGCATCCAAGAAAATTGTTAGAGCATTAAACATTTTCGTGGTATGCTAGAAAATGATAGGGCTCATGCTGGGATTATATATCCACGAGCAGATAAATTCTTGTGTTTTTCTCTCAAAATTATGAATAGGTAGGAGCAACGCACCGTTTTTTTAATTGACAAACAACACGCAAACTAATTTCGTGTCGTGTGTGTCATTTCAATATGGCTAAAACGACACGAAGTGTAACTTTAATTGACTGAGCAAAGCAACTGATGATCGTTTCATATTTTTTATATACATCGTCTCAGATGGGTTAATTGCATCGCATCTTCCCAATTGTCTAGGGTTTGACGAAGAAGCAAGTGTCTCCCTCCCCCCCCCCCCCCCCATGAATTCACGGGGGTGCAATGTCTCACATGATCCTCAAACCATCTGTCGGAGCAGCTTACAAATCGATCTCATCATCGAGATATTCTCCAGGTTGTCGTTGAAGTCTATTGCGAGATGTCGTTGTGTATCGAAGCGGTGGGCCTCCTTTCTTCATCGTTCTGATTTCACGGAGTTGATCCCATTGAGAAACAACACAAGGTATTGGCAATGATCAAATGATACAATGCACTTGTGGATCATCAAGTTCTCACATTAAGAGGCATTGGGAACCTGACATGGAGAAAGGCTGAATGTGGCGTACCCCATTTTCCTCCGAATCCAGACTCTATTTGCATCGGTGGTTTTTTTGTATTACTCTGCTAGAGCTTCCAGTGGTACTTATATGATAGTTTGCTTTGATGTCAGATCTGAGAAGTACAACTTTGTTAAATTCACGGAAAGAGAAATGTATCTTGCAACTCTGATAAACTTCCAAGGTAAATTGGCTTCGCTAATGCCGTATCCCAACCCTTGTTTTATTAGTGGAACAAGTACAAGTTTTGAGATGTGGATTCTACGAGACCTTGAAAAACATGGATGGTATCCACGTATTTTCGATTTACCACCTACGTGGAAGGATGTAGTTCCGGGGGAGGAGTTATTATTTAGAGGAGTGACTGTTATAAATGAATTTGTTTTGTCCTGCAACTCTTCATCTGAGCCTTTCCATGTTTACTACTACAATTTTATCAAGCAAACTATAACAAGAGTTGAAATCCAAGGAGTGGAAGCGTTTGAGAAGAGTTCTATAGTTGGTTTATTTCCAAACCATGTAGCAGATGTGAAGCTTGTGTAATTGTTTTAGGACTTAATAGCATAGGCTGGATCTTAAGTTCTCATCTTGAAGATCTTAATGAAATCCCTTATCTTTTCCACTTGTTTTGTGTTGTTGTAACTTATTTTGCATATCTCTTGTCATGTTTACTGTGAAGCAATGAAGACCTAAATTATGTTTTTGAATTTCATTTCCAACTATAGCTACAAATTGTTTTACTTTTGATATTGGTATGTACATTGGCACATCATAGTTGGAATCTATCTAAGTTGTTGTCAGCCTTTGTTCATCTGTCTGCAAGCCAAAAATAAATGATAAACTCAGATTGGCTGTGTAGCTTGTTATTGTGCTGTCTATTTTTATACTGAAGGCAACTTGAGTATGTAGTGGATTCCTTTGCGGATCGGATCTCAAGGCCCTGCTTGTTTCTCTTAGATAAGCTGCAGAGTGCTCTAGGACAACACTATTGTGGACTCCAATTGCTTTCTGCAAAAAAAAAATGTTGGAACAAGTTCTGCAAAGCCGTCTTTACTTCTCCACTGAAATTATGGGAAGGGTCATCTACTTTCAATAGGTATGTGAGTCACTGATTTGGCTTAACCCAGTTATGAATAAAAGAAAGTTACCTTCTCACAAAAATTTGAGGTGTCTCTTCCTACTAAAAGGATACCAGCATCTTCTTTGGAGAAAGTTGCTCTTAGAATTATACTTGTAGTAATGCTAATGAGTTGAACGACTACTTGACTCAGTGTTCATGAGAGGCTTAGCCGCCTATGGAAGACTCGCTGACCAACCAAGTCATTTAAGATGATGGAGCTAGTTTTCAGAAATGTAAGAGGATGAAAGATTAAATCTTATTTAGTTTTCTTTGCTTGTCAGATGTTGCATTTTCGTTGAATAACAAAAAAAATGCTAATTTCATCAAGGAAAATGACTACTCTTAGCCAATCGATGCATATTTTGACAAGTACTTACATTATGGTTGCTTCCAAAGTCAACAATCACAAGCCTTCTCCAAACTATAGAGGATGTCTTCTCCTTCGCAAATACCCAATCCCTTTTTTGGTCTTCTCTTATTGATGTTTTGGTCGCTCCTCCGGATATATAATAACTTTATGTTATCAGTTATACAATTTTATGAAAACTTTTAGGGGAGTGTATTCAACCGAGAGTTTTATGTGATTTGTATTAAAATGACAAATCCACTGTTATTCAAACATGAATTTTAAAAATTCATTTAAAATCCACTGTTATTGAATTTGACATTTTCTAAAGTACTCTGAAATCCACTGTTATTGAAAATATTTTAAGTTGTGGAGTTTTAAAGTTTTCAGGTGATTTAAGGATGTTTTGATGGAGTTTCTTACTTAAAAAAATTAAAACCCAAATCTCATGGTTTTAGGTGGTATTGTAGAGTGGTTTACCAAAAATCACCTAAATCTCTGCAACTTATTGAAATCATCTAAAACCCCAATAAAAATCAAATCACCTCAAATGTTAGATTGAATACACCCACCTTAGTTTTCAATTAAAGGAACGCTTAATGGACTGATATTTTAAAGTCAAGATCTACTCTTAATGATTTTGATAGTTTATGTTGTGCATCCTTTTGTATCGTTCATATTATTATTCTTTTTGACAGTTTGCTATTACTGAACTGAACATTCTCAGCTATGTATGACCTAGGCCTGAGACTTATTATCCAAGATCCGGATCCGCTCCGAAAATTCGGATATCCGGAGGGGCCGAATCCGGATCCGGATAGTAAAATGTTGGATCCGTCCAAACCGGATCCGGATCCGCATATCTAAATTTTTTAGTCGGGATATCCGGATCCGTAATTTTTATTAATAATTATTTTAAAAATAGTAATTGTTGTGAATAAAGAGAGTCGTGTATATCTTATTCTTCTTATTCCATTCGACCAGAGGTCTATATATATATACATGAGATAAATCCTAGTCCTAATGGTAATAGGAAATAGTACATATATATTCCTTATACAATATGTAAAAGGATAAACATTAACATATAGATAAATATGGAAATATCTCAATCTTCTAAGGCATTAGAGATTGGGCCTACTGGATGGATGAACGGGCTTTGATGACTTGGGCTTGTTCATGGGTCAATCACCAAGTGATCCTTAACACTCCCCCTTGATCGACACATCCAGGCTCAAGGTTCATTCATGCTTTGATGTTGCCTCATTAAAACCTCTCCTGAAAAACCCAAAACCCAATGTGGTAAAAGGGAAACCAAGGACAGGAAAAAGAGTACAACACATGAACTCCCCCTGATGACTACATCTTCGAAGATCCTTCTATTTGGTGCACTCCATTCTTGTAGATGATCTTCTTGCTTGTTGATGTAGCAATAGTTCCTTTGTCGGAATGTAACATGTCTCCCATATCTTCTGGAACTCCATTGAGACATGGTCAAGACGTGTAGCCCTTATAGCTAATCACTCCGTGAACTGGTCTCTCTATAGCTGGTCACTCCAGGTGATGGTCGGACGGCTAATGACTTGTACTTGGATAGATTTTCAATCCTTGATCAAACTGTACCTGCAGTTTCTCTTATGTCCCACGGACATATGTATATATATAGGTCATATGGCTTAGCCATACTGTTGACACTTTAATATATACTTGCTCATCAAACTATGGATCTATTTAGCTTTAACTAAATATGTTTTCTGGTTACACTCTTGTACCATTGTGGATTTCTTTTATCCATTGATAAATATAAGGGTTCCTTTATAATCCCACACAATAATCTTTGTTTAAAACAAAGTGATCCAAAGTTTTCCTTTGATGGCTTCCCATGACCTTCTTTATTTTAGATCAAACCACGTGCATATGCATGAGGGTCAGGTTATGGACTTAGTCCATTCATGCCTGCATCTCGCCAATCAATGGTCGAGGTATTCATTGCTCAATGTTGCTGTAACAACATGGCTTATACGTGGTGATTATATAAGTGAGGTTTGCATACAACCTATGCTTCCTTTAGAACCTTATTTCTATCACTTATACTTCAGATTATCTATACTGATAGTTAGTACCTTAAGTCTATTCCATGACCTAAGCTCATATCCTTTTGCCATATGAATATTTGAGCTGAAAACTAAGTCGGACATGGTCATGGTCGGCAAGGACTTAATGGCGTGGACCAAATGACTTTCTTTGCCTTCCCTTGTGGTCATCTTCCACCTCATTATATGGTTTAGGACGTGGTTATCACTTATAAACACGCCTATGGTTTGCTGCAATTTTATTGCAGTCATAACACATATAAATATGGTCTGTTTATCCAATGGTTTGAACCATTCAAACTTTCTATGGATTTGTCCAGTATATACACAAGGATTTTCCTTCATAATTTATGGACTGGTTGTTCTTGATAGAACTTATTTGCTAAGTATAACTTAGTCCTTTATATACAGCTGTTTCTAATACAGTCCATGAACAGCTCGGGAATGACACTGTTTTATGAGAATTCCTTTTCTCATCCTTTAAGATCTCTTGGATCATAAGTTATATAGGTACCTCTATATCCTTTATCCAGTGAATATCATAGTGCTTACTACTTCATTATTTCTTTCCAGACCTTATCCAATTTCGGATTGTAGTAGCATCCACCACATAGGAATTTATTTCCTTGTAACATGTTCCTTAGTCTTTTTGGATAACCTTGTGTATTAAGCCATTCATTGAATGCTTTAGGTATGGACATGGACGACCCTTTGCCTATCCGGTTATGTCCTACATCTCACGGTATCACAAGACTCTTATGTCACTGGTTAGATGGCGTTTCCATATTATATATGTCTCATACGCCCATCTCCTTTATTAAACCTTTAAACCTCACGTTCCTTTATGATTTTATGAGTACTCTAACGTGGGTTAATGATCCTCTCTTTACTCAAGTGCTTTCTTTCTCATGAGCTTTATGTATATATACATCATTGGTGTTAACACTCTTATGTTGTTCCATTATGTTCCAGACCTGATCTTGATCAATTTGAGATTCTTATCAAGGACCTTTGTTTACCTTTATAGCTTGGCGTCCCAAGACTATATGGTTTGGTACCTTAGATGTTTAGCTGCGCAGCCTTTTCTCAATGTCTGTTCTGGTTTCCTTAGTGAACCCGGATCCTTTATTATGAGCACCTTTTCTCTTTCTATCTGAGGTTCCTTTTCTTATGGAACATACTCGTCTATCCTTTAGACTATATAGCACTTGATTATGTCTCTACCAGGACATTTATTTCGTGGTGCTAAGCTGGAATGACTTAGTCATTGGGTCTAATCTGTCTGGCTATCATCTAATATGATTTTTCTTAGTATGGACGTCCATGATTTATAATCTATGGTCCGAGGATCTTGCCAAGACAGGGATGGTTCATACCAATCCGTTTCATATATTATTTACCAGCTTATAGCTTTCTCCATTTAATGTTGGATAGACGGATATACAATCCGTGTCCTTTAACCATAATCTAATCACCCATATTAGGTTCATGGTTCCTTTGGATTCGTGGGAGAAAGACATTTTCCTTATCCAACATATATTCCCATTCTATCTCATTTCCTTATGAGGTTCCATCCTAGACGGCACATATATTTGTGGTGGTCTATATATAATCTCTTAGGATGGTGTCTGGATTATGACCCTTTATCATACTTTAGATGGGAATATCTATGCTTTACTTTAATGGTCTGATGCATCATTCCTTTCATACATGTAAATACTTTGATGTCTCCAAGCATATAGACTTTTAGTCTTTAAGATTAATATGTCCTTAATCAAATATCTTTGTGACCTCTGTATGGAGAGTCAGAGAACTAGAAGTTCATATATCTGATTGTCTTTAAAGGACAATATGTCTGAGTTTAACTTGGCCGCTAGATTATGGTGTGTTCATGTATCATAGGGTTATCCTCTCTCCCCCTCATGAACATACTGTGATCTGCGGATGCTCATGATTTTTCTCATGACTTTTATAGTCTAAACCTCATAGGTTATGGCTCTATAGGCCAAGTTATCCCGTTTTGGCTATCATGTTCATGGTTTTATAGTATGGTCATGTGCCACACGGAGTGTCTATTCTCCCCCTCATGAACATGTTATAAAATCGTTTGTCCCTTACACAAAGATATTATGCCATTTCGTGATGCTTTGTGACAATCAAACCTTATGAATTTCCCTTGTGTACATGTTTCACAATGTGAGATTTATGGGATAATTCTTTTGTGCCTTTAAACTTTGCATCAAGTTTATTTTTCGATCATAATGACTAATTCTGTCGTACCATTAAGTATAATTTCGTGGTCAACCTTTCAGGTTACCTTAAAACCACTTGTTCCTTATCATACTGATCCCTTGCATAGTCTAGATCAATATGGAGAGTAAAATCTTGACCCCTTTGGCGATTTTCCTTAAAAAATCTGTAGGATTTTTCTTCCCTTAGTCCATGGAAACCATTTTTCTCTTGAGTTGATCATACTGATCCCAATACTCAATAGGACTTATATGTGTGGGTAAAAAAATCTTTGGTCAAGAAACTGATCCCATGTTTTCATTTGTCATAAGAAAAAAAATTTCCATCAAGCAAATAAATAAAAACCTTTTATTAATGCTTTGTAAATGACAAGTTAAAATGTAAACAACACCAAATCATAAAATAAAATTCGGAACATCGAAATCCCTTTATTCGATGAATAAATCAAGATCACTATCCACGTGAGTCCACTCGGATTCTTCCTCCTCAGCTTCATCAGCTTCAGGAAATATCTGATCAAATTCTTGTCTCAGCCTGTGTATGTACATGATCTCATCAAATTCCTTGATGTTCTTTGCTCTTATCTGCTCCTTCTTCTCAACCGCCAATAGGATGTTGAGTAAGTCGAAGTAAGTGGTGCACATACTGGCGTGATATGATAACCTCACATCCTGCGGATGGATCGTTTCACGAGTCTTAACGAGCTTGTCCTCGTTGGTTATCAATTCACCACACAGATTAAGAGTATAAGAGATTCTCATAAGGTCAGAATGATAGTCTCCCACGGACTCATAATCCTGGAACCTGAGCTCACGCCATTCTCTTTCAGCTTCATGTACTACTGATTTTGAGTATTTGTTATTCAATGAATACCAGAGATCATGAGGATCCTTAATGTACTTGTACATCGTTCTCAGTTCCTCACAGAGATGATTCTTCATGATTCTGAGGGCCCATTGCCTCTCACACGCAATGGTATCATTGTTGAATTTGACACACTCCCACAGTCCCCTAGACTTTAATGTGCCAGAAGTGTTCATGGTCCATACAACATAGTTGTCTCCGGAGAGATTTAGGACACTGTATTCCGAGTTGTCTGATCTCGACATCTGAATCATATTAAACAATGATCAGTTAGTTTCTCATGCCATATGGCTATGTAAGGAAACTTAGGCTCCCACGGCCATATAAACAATAAATGTCGTTTGATTATAAAGCCATTATATAATCAAGGCTCCCATGGCCACTCATCAATATGAGATTTCAAGCAAGTGATTTAAACAATCTAGAACTAAATAATAGATTTATAAATCAAACGATATGACCAGGATGCTTGAATCAATCAATAAAAATCTCAATAATTATTCAGATCAAGCAAAATAATTTACTAAGTCGACCAGGATGCGAGCAATCAACACAAAATATCAAACATGTAAAATCGGGTGATATTTGGTTTTAGGGTCCGCATGGGGTCGAGGGTCGAACCAGGTTCAGGGTTGAACCAGGGTCGGGGTCGAGCCAGGGTAAGGGTAAGCCTGGGTTTGAGGATAAACCCGGGTCAGGGTCGAAGGTTAAACCTCAATAAGCCCGTGTAAGGGTCAGGCCCGGTTAGGGCGAGGGTTAACCCCGGGTAAACCCCGGGTTTGGTTTAAACATAAAACCTTTTGGATTTAAAATTTAAAACTCTTTTAGGGTTTTCGAAAATTTGGTTTAATTTCAGGACTAGCATATTGCAATTTAACAAAATCTAGCAATTTCAGAAATTTAACAATTTCACATAGTCTCAATATGGAAAAAAAATAAAATACCATATTTCCAAATTTTAATCAGTTCGAAATTTTAATATGAAACTAGAACCTCAGATTTGACAAATTTCTATTTTTAATCAATCAGCAAAACAATATGGAAATTGTGCTAAAAAAATAGAAAATCGGATTAAAAAAAGGAAAATTTCGATTTTAATCAACTTTGTCTAATTTTAAACTTCCAATTCGATTTAAACAGTTCCAAATTACTCAATTAACAATTCTAAAAATCAAATCAAGCAATCAGGAAAGTAAAAAACGAAATCAAGTTTAAATAAATTAGGGTTCTTGAAGAATTCGATCAAAATTTATGTTTTTAAGGGGTTTGATCGATTTCTTTTTGGTTTCAGGTTTGGGGTTTGATTGAGTTTTCTCAAATCAATTGTTTTTCGAGATTCAGAAGCAAATATTGCTTTGATTTTAATTGGTTTCCCAATCTCTTATCGAACTTATGGTTAATGAGCTCCGATTTACTCATGGAAGGGATTGGACTTATTAAAACTAGGGTTTTTATGGGGTTTTGCAAAGTTTTAGAAGTCATATCCTTTAATCAATCAATCTCAAATTCGATTATGGTTCTTTGTAGAGTTTCAGATTTTATTTACCTTAACTTTGAAGAATCTGAACTGGACCACCGAGATCGAGAAGAGATGGAATTGAATTTGTCCTAGTTCCTTGCGTAGGTACAAGTTGACGGCGCTTCAATAGGGGCTAGAGGTCGCGTCCGAGATCGTATGGAGTCGAGGTTGGCGGCGTTGGATTCCTCTCTTCAAGGGCTTTGATTCGGTAGGTCGTTCGTCTACTGGTTCCTTGTGGTTGAGGAGAACGAGTAGATTGAAGGTGGCGGCCGAACTAGGGTTTTAGAGATTTTTAGGTTAGTTCGAGTTTTGGAGGCTCGTGCTGATAACGTGTTGTGAATAAAGAGAGTTGTGTATATCTTATTCTTCTTATTCCATTCGACCAGAGGTCTATATATATATACATGAGATAAATCCTAGTCCTAATGGTAATAGGAAATAGTACATATATATTCCTTATACAATATGTAAAAGGATAAACATTAACATATAGATAAATATGGAAATATCCCAATCTTCTAAGGCATTAGAGATTGGGCCTGCTGGATGGATGAACGGGCTTTGATGACTTGGGCTTGTTCATGGGTCGATCACCAAGTGATCCTTAACAGTAATACATATATATAAAAACTAATTTTATTTATTATATTTTTCATTTTTATAATAGTATATATAAATTTTGTATAAAGTTTGTAACAACATACATAAAAATAATTAAAAACATTATATACATTTTTATTTTTAAATTATTGTTAATATTTTATATTATTTAATATTATTTTTTATTTTATTTTAAGGTTTCAAATCCAGATCCGGATATCCGCCCGATAGTATAATTTTTAAAAGGATATCCGACATCCGAATACCCGATAACCCCAAATCCGGATAAGAATAGTAAAATCATGGATCCGCCGGATAAGGATTCGGATCCAGATACCTCGAAATATCCCGAATACCTGATCTGTTCCACCCAATGTTTTGAAAACCGGACCGGATACCGACTCGGTGTAGCTACTGGTTGACTGGTTGGACCGGTTCAACCGTCGGACCGGGTTTTCTATTTATGAAACTTATATATATAATTATATATTTATATTATATGAACTTTACTTCTACATATAATACATTCTGTATTCTTTTCTATAATTAACTAAATATAAAAAATAAACATAAATCTAACTATATATATAGTAAAATAAAACTGAATAGTGAATACTTTGTAAACTAAAATTGATAAAATCATATGATTTACAATTAAAATTATCATATTTATTTATTTTTACAACTAAATCTCAAATTTTATGAATATGGTAAAATATAGACAGTATATGAAAGTCAAAAATATATTTTTCGCATTGTTTTTTAAGAAAATAAAAAATCAATTAAATAGTGATAGTTGAACACTAATTATAAAATATTAAATTTTAGCTAGTAATAATTTAAAATACTTAATTATATGTTAATTTTTATGAACTGGATTTTAAAATTAATCCGGGTCACCGATTTTCAGCCGATTTTACCGGTCTTTTACAAATCCGGATTTTAAACCAAACCGGACTCGACTTCTTCAGCGAGTCTCGGTCGAACCGGTTCGACCGGCCGGTCCGGTCCGGTTTTAAAAACACTCGTTCCACCCCTAGACTATGACCGACCCAACCACACAAAAAAAGAGAGATAGCATAATATTCAGAAGAGGGGCATGATTGTAATATCGTTATGTTAATGATGCTAAACCCTACCTTCCTTTCCATCCAGGCATCCACCAGTATATATATATATATATATACACACGCATCTCGATCTGTCTCTTCAACCTAGCCGCTACACTTATCTTCTCTTCGCGACATCACTTAGGTAAGCGTTTACTCCGCATCATCTATGATCTCATTTCTTACTCTACTGAAACTGTTTCGATCCTTGTCGTGTGTGTTCTCATTCGATTTCTATCAGCTTGATCCTTCTGTACAATAGATCGTTTTAGATTTATCTGAGATTCTGTTATTGGTTTAGATCTGTTATGTGTTGATCGTTTCTTTATTGATTCATCTGCAGATAATTAGCCATGGGTAAAGAGAAGTTTCACATCAACATCGTGGTCATCGGCCACGTCGATTCCGGTAAATCGACGACCACCGGTCACTTGATCTACAAGCTCGGCGGTATCGACAAGCGTGTCATCGAGAGGTTCGAGAAGGAAGCTGCTGAGATGAACAAGAGGTCCTTCAAGTACGCATGGGTCCTGGACAAACTTAAGGCCGAGCGTGAGCGTGGTATCACCATCGACATTGCTCTCTGGAAATTCGAGACCACCAAGTACTACTGCACCGTCATTGACGCTCCTGGCCATCGTGATTTCATCAAGAACATGATTACTGGTACCTCCCAGGCTGATTGTGCTGTTTTGATCATTGACTCCACCACTGGTGGGTTTGAAGCTGGTATCTCTAAGGATGGTCAGACACGTGAGCATGCTCTTCTTGCTTTCACACTTGGTGTCAAGCAGATGATTTGCTGCTGTAACAAGGTGAATGGGTCACTACTCTTTTTTGCTTATTTGTTGTTTGTGTTCTTGATGCTAACGAGTGGATTCTATACAGATGGATGCAACTACCCCTAAGTACTCTAAAGCTAGGTACGATGAGATTATCAAGGAGGTGTCTTCCTACTTGAAGAAGGTTGGGTACAACCCTGACAAAATCCCGTTTGTCCCCATCTCTGGTTTCGAGGGTGACAACATGATTGAGAGGTCCACCAACCTCGACTGGTACAAGGGACCAACTCTCCTCGAGGCACTTGACCAGATCAACGAGCCCAAGAGGCCCTCAGACAAGCCCCTCCGTCTTCCTCTCCAGGATGTGTACAAGATTGGTGGTATTGGGACGGTGCCAGTGGGACGTGTTGAGACTGGTATGCTCAAGCCTGGTATGGTTGTGACCTTTGCTCCTTCAGGGTTGACCACTGAGGTTAAGTCCGTTGAAATGCACCACGAGTCTCTTGTGGAGGCGCTTCCAGGTGACAACGTTGGATTCAATGTCAAGAACGTTGCTGTCAAGGATCTTAAGCGTGGGTATGTTGCATCCAATTCCAAGGATGACCCTGCTAAGGGTGCTGCTAACTTCACGTCCCAGGTCATCATCATGAACCACCCTGGTCAGATTGGTAATGGTTACGCCCCGGTTCTCGATTGCCACACGTCCCATATTGCTGTCAAGTTCTCTGAGATCTTGACCAAGATTGACAGGCGTTCTGGTAAGGAGATTGAGAAGGAGCCCAAGTTTTTGAAGAATGGTGATGCTGGTATGGTGAAGATGACTCCGACCAAGCCCATGGTGGTTGAGACTTTCTCTGAGTACCCACCGCTTGGACGTTTCGCTGTTAGGGACATGAGGCAGACTGTTGCAGTCGGTGTCATCAAGAGCGTTGACAAGAAGGACCCAACTGGAGCTAAGGTGACCAAGGCTGCCGTCAAGAAGGGTGCCAAGTAAAGTACCTTAAGCAAATCCCTATCATCCGCAGACGATTTTACTTTTATTACAGTAGTTTGGTATTTGGTCACTTGTTTGTGTTACAGCTTCGTCTCTTATCCGTCGGAACTATGTTCTCGTAATTGGGTTCTTGATCGGAGGTGGCGGAGCTGCGTTGAATTCTAGTTATCTGTTTCTTTTTTTACTTTCCTATCGGATCATGAGCTATTTTGGATGTTATGTTATTACGAATATGGCAGGAGATCGTTTTCGTTGTCTAATTTTGCTTTTCTATTGCGTATCGTAAATTTCAAAACGCATATTAATTCAGTTAATCTCAGAGAATTTATTACAGAACAAGTAAATGTTTTTATATTGCATTATTAGCATTTACATGATTATGATGTACAATCAGTTATGTAATCCTAACTTTACTCTAATAATTTGTCAGGATGTTTGTAATAATAATGTTGGTTAAGTATTGTTTAACTACGATATTGTTTTTTTTTCTCAGAACACATGTCATCATAACTTTATGCTATACCAGGGTGGGACATTGATTCTTGGAACATTCTACTTACTTATCTATTGGTAAGGCGTGCTATATTTTTCTAACTTGGTGAGAGAGTTGGTCGCATAATAAAGTATATAAAGAAACTAAAAGCGACGTGACTGACTTTTGATCAGCTAAATCAACTTGGGAACCTTTCTAGGAGATTTTGTCCAACGCAAACCATCTCTCTATGGACAAAACCCTTCATAAAAGTTTCAGTCTTTTAGCATTCCAAACCCCTTAAACGTACCTCACTCTCTCTCTTCCTTTCCACGACTCTTTCTCATTTCAACAATGGCCTCAACGCCGCCTCACTGGTCCCTCTTCACCGCCACCACCAACAACCATCGCCAGACCCGTCAACAACCCAACAACCACCGTCAATGGCTTCCACCGCGTGTCTCTTCTTCCTCCCCTCGTGGCTCCCGCCTCCTTTCCTCAGCTCCTCCCTCTTCACCCGCCACCGTTGCTGCTGCTTCCCATCGAAAGCTTCCAACTTTCTCTCCTCTCCTAACCCCAAACTCCGGTGGCCTCTCCTCAGATTTCTCGGGTCGTCGCTCCACCCGGTTCGTCTCCAAGATGCATTTCAACCGAGCCAAAGCCACAGTCTCCACTCGCCACACCCCTGCCGCCGAAGACGCGCTCCAGAGCCTCACCGCATTCTCCGGAGACGACGAGACGTTTCAGAGTCTAATCTCCAGCTTCGAGTCAACGCTCCGCGGCTCTGACGACTACACTTTCTTACTCCGGGAGCTAGGGAACCGAGGCCACTGCGACAAAGCCCTCCGCTTCTATGAGTTCGCTGTTAAACGAGAGAGGAGAAAGAACGAGCAAGGGAAGCTAGCTAGTGCTATGATAGGTACTCTCGGTAGACTAGGCAAAGTAGACATCGCCAAGAGTGTTTTCGAAGATGCTTTATCTGGTGGGTATGGGAACACCGTTTACGCCTTCTCTGCTCTCATAAGCGCTTTCGGGAGAAGCGGGCTTTACGAGGAAGCTATCCGCGTCTTCGACTCCATGAAAAGCTACGGCTTGAGGCCTAATCTTGTTACCTACAACGCTGTCATCGACGCTTGTGGTAAAGGAGGGATGGAGTTTAGCAAAGTGGTCGAGTTTTTCGATGAGATGCAGAGGAACGGTGTGCAGCCTGATAGAATCAGTTTCAACTCTTTGCTTGGTGTATGTAGCAGAGGAGGGTTGTGGGAGGTAGCTAGGAGCCTATTTGATGAGATGGTTGATAGAAGGATTGAGCAAGACGTGTTTTCTTATAATACCCTTTTGGATGCAATCTGCAAAGGAGGGCAGATGGATCTCTCTTTCGATATCCTTGCTCAGATGCGTGGCAAGAGAATCATGCCTAACGTTGTGAGTTACAGCACTGTCATCGATGGGTTTGCGAAAGCTGGGAGATTCGATGAAGCTCTAAACTTGTTCGATGAGATGAGATATCTCGGTATTGCATTGGATAGAGTTTCTTACAACACGTTGCTTTCGATTTATACCAAAGTTGGTAGAGATGAAGAGGCTTTGGATGTTCTTAGAGAAATGGCATCTGCTGGGATCAAGAAGGATGTTGTGACTTACAATGCTCTTCTTGGAGGGTATGGGAAGCAAGGAAAGTATGTTGAAGTGGAAAACGTTTTCGCTGAGATGAAACGGGAGCATGTCCTGCCAAATCTACTGACTTATTCAACGTTGGTTGATGTGTATTCGAAAGGGGGTTTGTACAAAGAGGCAATGGAGATATTCAAGGAGTTTAAGAGCGTTGGTTTAAGAGCTGATGTTGTGTTGTACAGTGCGTTGATTGATGCTTTGTGCAAGAATGGGTTGGTTGGTTCTGCTGTTTCTTTGATCGATGAGATGAGTAAGGAAGGGGTTAGTCCTAACGTCGTAACTTACAATTCTATTATCGATGCCTTTGGTCGCTCTGCAGTCACGGGGTCTAGAGATGGTAGATTAGAAGTGGGATCTTCTTCTTTAAGTACATTAACTGGAACAGAGGATAATCGTGTGATAGAGATATTTGAGCAGTTAACCACTGAGAGTACTAACAGAAAGAAGAAAGATTGTAAGGAGGGTGTGCATGAGCTCTTCAGTATATTAGAAGTTATCCGCAAAATGCATCAGCTGCAAATCAAACCAAATGTGGTAACGTTTTCAGCAATTCTGAACGCTTGCAGGTTTGTCCCTCTTCCGCATTGCTGCAATTTTTGGTGAGGAGTCTTGTTTTTGTTGACATGTTTAGTTCTATGTAGTCGGTGCAATTCATTTGAAGATGCATCAATGCTGCTAGAGGAGCTCAGGCTGTTTGATAATCAGGTGTATGGTGTTGTTCATGGGCTTCTCATGGGCCATAGAGAGAGTGTGTGGCTCCAAGCTCAGAGCTTATTCGACAAAGTAAAGGAAATGGATGGTTCGACCGCTTCTGCCTTCTACAATGCTCTTACCGACATGCTCTGGCACTTTGGTCAGGTATAAAATCACACTGAGAGTGTAGAGTCCAAGTGTTTGAGATTGATTTTGTTGAAAAGAAAACCTTTTTGCTTATAGAAACGTGGCGCACAACTGGTGGCGCTTGAGGGGAGATCTAGACAAGTTTGGGAGAACGTGTGGTCGACTTCGTGCTTGGACTTGCACCTTATGTCTTCTGGTGCTGCAAGGGCAATGGTTCACGCTTGGTTGCTAAACATGCGCTCCATTGTCTATGAAGGTCATGGGTTACCTAAAGTGATGAGGTAAGCTACAAAGAGCTTTTCGGTAACCTCAATACTTTTCGTCTAACCTTTTGTCTTTGTGGCAGCATATTAACTGGTTGGGGAAAACACAGCAAAGTGGTTGGAGACGGAGCTCTAAGGCCAGCGGTTGAAGCACTTTTGAGGGGAATGGATGCACCGTTCCACCTCTCGAAATGCAACATGGGACGGTTCACATCAAGCGCTTCGGATGTAGCAACTTGGCTGCGTGAATCTGCTACACTCAAACTCTTAACTCTCCATGATCACTTAACCACCAAAGCTAACACAACAATGAGATCAAGAGACCAACAAGGACAAGCCTCTCTCACGTAGCAGCCTCTTCTTTTGTAACTCTACTCTGGTATGTTAACTATTTATGACCATCAGATATGTGTTTTGTCCCCAATAATGGTGGGATTATGTGCTAATATCTTGTAATAAGAAACACCAACTACTTATGTGGACATGGTTTTTTATTCAACCAGATAATGACGAATCAAATTTCAGACTAATCTTTGATGTTTGTAAGATGCTGATTGCTGAGTTTTGTTTTTTGTTTTGATATTGGAGTGGCGAACATGAGCACGTAATAGTTGAGATTTTTTTGTTTGGAACACTTAATAGTTGAGATTCTGTAAACTGGTTTTTGACCATTGAAAAGTAGTCTCGAATACTTGTTTTTATTAGTCTTTGTTCAATTTGATTTGAATAGTATGCGTGTCAAATTGTGAATTTTTATTTTCTTTTATATTTTTATAAAATCACATTTTAGTGTATTAGATTTTATAAACTGAAAAGGAAAAAAAAAACCCATAAACTACGTACATGAAGGACCTTTTGATAGCCTTGGCTGGTTTTATGAAAACCGCAGAGAATCCACAGATTACAGTAATTTATTTCTGTAAGATTAATTATTAATAACAAAATATTAAATTAATCCAACTTGTCAACACCGACCAATCAGTGACGCTTCACTTACGTTAATCATTTTCGCTTCACTTACCGGGTTACCCCTAAACAAACTTCTTATCTTTGTTTAGTAAAATACTACTGTAATTGATTTTATTTTCTTAGAAAAATCCATTTCCAGAATTTTGTTTTTATCCAGGAATATAAATATTCTTAAACACGTGAGACGGTAAGAGTATGTTGTTGGTGTTTTGTCATTATCCCATCAACCAGACAAGATACTCCCACTTATAATAATATTATACACCAAGTTTATAATTACTCTAGTCATCAACATTATTATTATGAGCAATAATGACTCCTGATCTACGATTACTTGGACTTTTAATCTTTTCGATTAAGAAACAAAATTGAAAAAAAATGTAAGATTCGGGTAAACTTTTGAAATGGTAATAAGATTTTGACAAGATTTTTTGCATTGTTTTTAGAAGATATATATGTTGATATTTTTACGGATTATGGATATTTCAGAAAATATTTATACTATCTTAAATGATTACGTTAATATCTCACCACCCGTTACAACTCTTTGTTCGTCCTCTATATAAACCCTTCTCTCCTTCCCATCATTTTATATCATTCTCTTCTCTAATTTTTATCTCTCTGATTTGATCCAACGATCCACAGATCTCATTTCCTAATGGCATCCAACGGCGAGAAACCACTGATCGTCAGCTTCGGCGAGATGCTCATCGACTTCGTCCCCACCGAATCCGGCGTCTCGCTCGCCGAAGCTCCAGGTTTCCTCAAAGCTCCCGGCGGCGCTCCGGCTAACGTCGCCATCGCCGTCTCTCGTCTCGGCGGACGATCCGCCTTCGTCGGGAAACTCGGCGACGACGAGTTCGGCCACATGTTGGCTGGGATCCTGAGGAAAAACGGCGTCGCTGATGAGGGGATCAACTTCGACACGGGAGCCAGAACCGCCTTGGCTTTCGTGACGTTGCGTGCTGACGGAGATCGGGAGTTTATGTTTTACCGGAATCCCAGCGCCGATATGCTCCTCCGTCCCGATGAACTCAACCTCGAGCTCATCAGATCGGTATGTATTATGTATATTCTCTTCTCTCTCCCTCATGATCTTAACGAGATCTAGTGGAGTCAGTACAGATTCATCGTCTAGTTTTGAATAGAGTTTAAGACATGTGTAGTATATGGAATCGGTGCTTGTTGATTGATCAGAGTAACGTAGAAGATGATCTCACTCTATGGGATATGTATCAATGCTAAGCAAGTAACGGTGACTTTTGTCTCATCTTGTTGCGATTTTTTCGCGGGTCTTTTTAGTCTTCTTCTTCCTCGCACGGATGTGTGTAGATCCACGTGGGATCACATGATTTGTGGAAGCACATGACTTCTTGTTTTTATCATCCGAAATTTGAAAAAAAAAAAAATGAAAGTGATATGAAAATTTTTATTTTGTCTAAAAATAAAAGTTATACCTGTTTTGGTCAACTAAGATCGTGACGTTGTTCAAAAAAAACTAATATCTTGATTAAGCAAAAGTAATTAACATTTTTCTAGTAACTTTTTTTGCTAATGAAACATATGTTCTGATTTGTGGAAATAGGGAGTGATGTTTTATATCTACTGTTAATTAGTTAAATCTGTGTCTTCTTTTTTATTCAAATCGAAATTTCGATTTTTTTGAGTATTTTCGGGCTCGTTGATGTGATCAAAAGTTGAATGTTCTTCACATAACAACATGTGTGTAAATTGGATCTTTATGGTGATGGTGAAATGATCGCTAGTGTTGAAAATTTTATTTTTGCGCAATTTTGGTAAAAGACATGCCTTTACAGCTAATCTCAATGGCGAGAACCTTTTGCTTTTCTTGAACAGTCTGATAACGATTGACCCCATAGTAGTTTTACATGAAAAAACACAAAGAATCATTATCAATATGGGTCCCTTAGATATTATTCTTTATGATCAAAGTTGTGCCCTTTAGTGAGTTTTTTGTTTGGATGTACCAACTTGGCTTTTACTTGATTATGTTGAGTTTGAAATTTATTGACCGGTGTATTTTTGTGACCATTGTGATGTGTTTTTTTTTGCAGGCTAAAGTATTTCACTACGGTTCAATAAGCTTAATCGTGGAGCCATGTAGGTCAGCTCACTTGAAGGCCATGGAAGTTGCGAAAGAAGCAGGAGCTCTTCTTTCCTACGACCCGAACCTCAGGGAGCCTCTGTGGCCATCAAAGGAGGAAGCCAAGACACAGATCATGAGCATCTGGGACAAGGCTGAGATCATCAAGGTAAGCGACGTCGAGCTCGAGTTTCTCACTGGAAGCAACAAGATCGATGATGAAACCGCAATGTCCTTGTGGCATCCCAACTTGAAGCTCTTGCTTGTCACTCTCGGTGAAAAGGGATGTCGGTACTACGCCAAGGTAAACACACTAAAACATATTTTATATGCATTTACCGTCGTCATCATGATTGTCTCTTGGTTGTGCTTTGTGTGCTGTGTCTATTAGGTGATACCAGAAGCCAAAACTAGGATGCTATATAATATACGTTTCAGAATTACTTTTATAGTAGCATGTTTTTGGAGAGGATTCGAGAAATGTATTAAGAATTATTAATCAGAACAGAGAGGATTTAAAATACATCAGGAATCGTTTGTGCTACTCATTTTAATATTGGTGGGTTTTGAGTTGATTTGGTAGATCTCACCTAATGCTTAATTAAAAATTGATGTTTTAGTGGACCCTCTAGTAATCAATTAAGGGTCACAAAAGTCGTATCTGTAAGGTTCTTTGTGTTATCAAACGTGACGAATTTGCTTCTTGTCAAGAAAAGGAAGAAGTTACTTTGTGCTTTTCTCATTTGCCGAATCACATGAACAGTAAAAGGATTCGTATAGTTCTTTACTACGTCAGTGACTTTTGTGACTTCCATTTATTCATTTGCTTATATACAATTTAAGTGTTGTAGAATTTCCGTGGATCCGTTGACCCTTTCCATGTAAACGCGGTGGATACAACAGGAGCTGGAGATTCCTTTGTTGGTGCTCTCCTAAACAAGATTGCCGATGATCAGTCCATTCTCGAGGTAACATTCAAAATAAGCACCCAGCTCAATGTGCATCCATTCAAATGAATGAATCCTCTTTTGGTTAAAGATGATAGATACATAGGTTTCTAAAATTCATTTATGTAATGAAACAGGACGAAGAGAGATTGAGAAAGGTGCTGAGATTCGCAAACGCTTGTGGAGCAATCACCACAACCAAAAAAGGAGCCATCCCTGCTCTTCCCTCAGATGCTGAAGTTCTCAGCTTTCTTGAAGGGAAGTAAAAAACAAACACAACTCTCAACCTTTCTCCAAGTTAATCTGTTTTCGCTTATGTATTGTTTTCTTATGGTTAAAATCAGAGGAGAGAAACCAGTTGGGCACTACGCTCTGTTTTTGTTTCTCTTCCTCAGATGTAACGATTTAAATAGACTTGTGTTTCATTTCAAGGCATCATTTGCTAATAAAGAGAGAAGTGTCTTTCAATATTCTGAAGTACATACACAATACCTATATCACTGGTTTGAATCAGATCACAGAGAAAGCAAAGGCAAAAACAATAATAGATTGGCGTTTGTAGGTATATATGCCAATCATGTGCTGCATATAAGCTTTACTAGTTCCTTTTATAGTTTAAGCCTAGGTCAGGGACAAGGAAGTGCTCTTCATCTTCATCATCATCATAACGGATCTCAAGCCTCGGCTTCTTGTTGGAAACATTTGAGTTCATGGGTCTGTTGTAGGAATGAACATGAGCCAAATGCGAAACCGAAATCTCCGGAACTTCAGCTGCTGGTAGAGCTTCTTGATCAGGCTGGTCCCCAAAGAAACCCATCTCTGCAAGCCAGTCCAACTCACCAAGATCGAGCTGCTCTTTCTGCTGAAGCACAACAACATGTCAAAATAAGCTACAACAAACTAACACATTTGGTACCCACAATATTTAGCAAAACCACTTCTAACCTTGTTACTGCATTAAAGCAAAAAAAAAAAAAAAAAAACCTTGTTACTGCATTCAAGATCAGAGTAGCGGAAGAATTCGTCCCCTGCCCATGGAGGAGATGGAGCAGCAGGCTGTTGAATTGGAGGTTTAGAAAGAATCTGCTGGTTAGATGGATCGAAATGGTTCATCTCCACTTCTTTACTGCAACAAGCGGAACTCAGAGCGACTCGGATTCCAGTAGCCAAGAACCTCTGGTGATTAGCAGAGCGAGTATTAGGCGCATGGGTCCCCTCGTCACAGTCTCTGCAGAGAAGAGCTCTGTCCTCAACACAGAATATAAAAGCTGCCTTCTCCTGCAAGTCAACAAAAAAAGAGATTACCACATTAGCAAACCTTGAACATGTTTTTCTAGAACTCTAAAATCATTATATTGAAGTTGAAATCTAATGACTCGATCTTTGTTAACGAATAGATACAAAAGCTAAGAAACTTCTCAATGCTATTCTTGAAGAATAATAGATAAACACACAAAGATCTCTGCAGATATAAATACAGACATGGACAGAGTCACAGAGACAGAAACAGAAGAGAGGAGACTTTTCTTACAAGGCAGATGTCGCATGGCGGGAACTTGGTGGAGAGAGAGTCAAGAAAAAGGCGTTGGTGTTTGCTAGCAAGCTTATTGGCTGCGTGAACCTCAATGTCGCATTTTGCGCACAGAGCAGCCTCATCGGCGCAACATATGAGTGTAGCAGGAGCTTTCTCACACACATCACACTGTATCTTCATCTTTCTCACAGAACTACCAAATGGAGACAAAAACTTGAGATCAAAGTAAGAAAAAAACAACAATATTGTTTAGTGTTCAAGTTGAGGAGTGATTGATTGATTGGTGGAAGAGAAGAAAGATAAGAGGAGAGGGTTTTATGATTTTGCGTATCAAAAGAAACCACACCCTTTCTTCTTATAGCAAAGGCCTTGGCTGTAGTTTATTAGGTCCCACTCTCTCTTTTTCTGCGGCTCTGCTTGTTTCTGTATTCAGTGTAGCCGCAAAAGCTTGTGGACGGTGTTTCACAACAAAACTGTCGGCTGATTGTTTTTTGTGGTCTATATTAAACGTTGCATATTTGTAGTAAGAAAACAATGAAAGTTCATTATGATCAATCCAACCTCTCGATGGAGTTGGTTGGAGTTTGACTAATCTTGTGGCTGTCCTTCATCCCATCATAATAGATATAGATAACACACAGTATCTAATGAACTGGTGAAAACGATACTGACCAAAACTATCTTTAACAATACAAAGTGGCAGCTCAGTTTTGTATGCTTGTTTGTTTTATGTTCTGTAAAGCGTAAAATGTCTCTCTCCCGTGGATGGTTAAACTTTATGCTAAAAGAAATTTTAAAAACTAGGTGTATTAGTAATGTCTACTTAGCAGTTTTGTCAAATCAAATATTAAGTTTTCGATGAATAGTCTAAATGTTAAAAATACAAAAGCATCTGAGAATACAAATATACATCAAGCATGATGTTTGGCAATAAACTTTATAACAACAAATTAGCAATTTGAATGTGTACTACCCAGTCTCAACAACCAAATCCAAACAACTCATAATGTCTATTTTGGGCTATTCAACTGTATTCATCAGTCACGTAAAATGGCTTCTGCTTAGCACACAACGCCAGTACACTGTAGGACAAGGTACCCGTTAGCTAAACCCCAAAAGTGAAACAAATTCATATCTAGAAGACTGCAATTGATGGATATATACCTCTCACTAAAGTGCACAGATAGTATTCGTAACTCATATTCCTCAGCTCTCGTTCTGGCCGTTAAATGGCTTCTGTTTTCTCATCTCCGCACTTCCATTTTGTTGTTCCTGCTGTCGAAGACGCTGATGCAGAAGCTGTTGTATCTGTTGCTGTTGAAACTGAAACTGCTGCTGCTGTTGTTGTTGTTGATGCTGTTGTTGTTTCTGTGAATGAAGCTGCAGCTGCTGGAGCTGCTGCGCGGCTAAGATTGTCTGCATTGACTGATTGTTGGAATAGAACTGCTGGTTTGATAACGACCCATAGTTTATCGCTGATGCTCCGTTTGACGCAGCTTGGCCAGTCAACACCTTCAGATGCTGTATTTCCTCCTTAAGTGCTTCGTTTAGTTCTGACAAAAGACAAGTGTTCACACCAAATGGTGATAAGATATCTGTAAGTGGGGAAGTAGAGTGCTTATGATTAAACAGCCTCACCATCCTGCAAGTGAACTTGCTGCTCCATTGTTTGCAACCGCAGTTTCAGCTCATTGTTTTCAACTGTCAAGCCATTCGTGTCTCTCTGAACAAACAGGACGAGATAACACAAGTTTTTAAAACGCATAAACATCTTAAGGCTAAGATAAATTTCAAATATCATGAAGAGAGAGAGAGAGCAACCATGAACCAACCTGTAAGAGAGTCAACTGTGCTGAGAGAGTTGTAGCCTCTGTCTGCAAAGTCTGTACTTTTCTCTCAAGCTCAAATATATATCTCGTTTTTCTTTCTTTGGACCTTGCTGCGGACTGCCTGTTTGCCCATATCCTATTTGTACGACACGAAAACAAATCCCAAACTTACTCCAATTCACAATAAAAGTTTAGAATCTGAATGTACAAATGCAAAGCTGCAGAAACTATACTACTAGTAGCATTAAAGCCACACTAAAACACACAATATTTCAGCATGGCCATCTCAAATCTAACAAGGATTTTAATCAACTAGAGAAGCCCCGGATAAAACACGAAAAGAACAAATACCTCTTAGCACGTTTAGGATCGATGAGAGCAAGCTCAGCAAGTTTAGCAGCAGACATGGACTTCTTAGCATCAACCACAGACTCATCATCATTTCCCGACACAAGCATCTCACCAATGTTCAACGATCCATCCATAGAGTGACTGTGCTGGTGCCTGACTCTTGGCCTTTCCCCAAAACTATTCTGAGGATTAGAAGTTGACCCCGTATGCATCACAGACTCATTTTTCCAAGATGGCTCACCCAATTGAGCCGCCGAAGAAGTAGCAGTAGAAGAATTAAACTTGTCCATATCAAGATACATTGACAGCAAGTCTTCTTCAGTGTCATCAGAGAAAGAAGCTCCATCAGCATTAGCACCAACCACACCGAGATCACTATCAAAGCTCAGATCATCAGGGAGAGTGAGGATCTCGGAATGAGCTCGACGGTGGCCAATCTTCTTAGGTGGGTGTTCGAGCATGCGGCTCATATCGTGGCTCAAACGGTTAGCATCTGATCCGTGATTGATGGGACCAGGAGATGGAGGTGGGAGACCACCTCCACTAGGTGCTGGAGATTTCTCTTTTTCCATTTTATACTGACTTCAATCCAAAATCAACTATCCTGCAAAAACGGTCAAAGGAGACGACTTTGTGAGACCAAACTCAAAACCCACAAACTCAAGCTATTGATTCCTCCATGGAAGAGTAGAAAAAGCACAAGAAAGAGGCAAACCCTAATTGAAAGTAGATCAAAGGAGAAGACTTTGGAAGACCCACTTACGGAAACAGATCTAGTTAGCCTCCAGAAAACCACGGTTTTAGGGTTTTGAGGCCAAAGGTTGTGACTTGAGAAAAAATTGAGTATCAGAGAAGGAAATGAGAGGAAGAGAAGAGAAGAGATCTGAGAGATGAAGATGAAGAAGAGGGAATGCGATTCTTACAAGAGATCATGTCATGTGGAGTAGTTGATAGATAGAGATGTCCACAATCTCTCTGCGCGTAATGGGGAATACACTCTTAAAACGCGTCGTTTTGGCGTGTTCCGCCATTTCCGTTAGTGTGACGTTTCAGAAACGAAACATGGTGGATTAGTTTGAGTTATGTCAACTTGTCCCCACAAGGCCTCTGGGCCTTCTTCTTAAATATATTATAGCACCTAGCCAATTAAACCCAAGTTGTGGAGCTGCATACTCTTTTCTGGCCCGGAACATGGCAGACTATATGTGATCTTGAAAATACAAGAAGGTAGAACGTTGTCTATCTAAACAGTTATTTTCAAAAGATTTAAAACAACGTTTTAATAGATAGGTTTTTCCGGCAAATACTTTTACTGTAACTTACAAAGAAATATGATGGACTAGAGACTTAGGGTCTGACTGGTGTAACTGCAGCGGTTGCAGGTGCAGTTGCGGGAGTTTGCGGATGCGGATGGTTGTGGTTTTAAACATTTTCTAAAGAATTGTAAGACTGGTATAGCGGTTAGAAATTGGTGCATTTGCGGGATTTTTATGACTGGTAAACTACCGAATGCAATAGCTGTTAAATAATAAATTAACAATATTTATATTTTTTATAATTATAAAAGTATTAAAAATCATAATATTATAATAAATATACAAATTATATTTAAAAAACCATAATATTAAATTTTTAAAAATTATAGAAAATATTTTTTGTTTAAAAGTTTTATAAGATAAATTAAAACATAATATGTATACATTTTACAATTTTATTATTTCAATTTAACATTTTTATTGAATATTTTTAGTTTTATTTTTATTTTTTAAAGAAAAAAAAAAGTTACCCTCCCGCAACCGTCTGTAACCGCCCGCAACCGTAAACGATAGCTGGAACCAGCTTTTGATTTTAAGAGGTTCGAAGTGGTTTGAAGCGATTTGTAGCGTTTTCTGTGATTGTTCCAAAACGCCAACAACCGCTGCCAACCGCAAAAACTACGTTTGTGGGTGGTAGCGGGGAAACCAGTGAGACCCTTAAACTAAATTTAAAGTTGTAGATCGCTCATATATGATTAAGAAATTATGAGAAGAGAAAATATGTTTTTTCTTGATTTTTTTTAACTAAAAAATATCCTAAAGTATAGATAGTAAATTTAAAAGTGAACTAAAATGTAAGTCTTTCGATTCGATAACAGTCTCCAGCTATCGAACGTGATTTTTGCCTGTAATCACGTACATCCATAAAGCATTGTATATGAACCGTTGGAATAAGTCAAGGAATATCGAGCCCTGTGTCACCATTTCCTCTTTACATTGGCATCTTAAAATAACTTTTAGCAAAATTGTTATTACAAAAAAGAAGTTAAAAGAGCAAAGAATTTAGTGGTTAGAAAGAAAGTAATATACCACTTAGTTAGGCTTGAGTGATAAAAACAGAACTGAAGATCTAAATTGGAATCAAACTGAAATATCAGAAATTGAAACCGTACCAAAACTCTCAAATACATTCTTGTATCTATATCCAAAATAACTAAAACTGAAATATACCCCTTAGTTACGCTTGGGTATTAAAAATAGAACTGAAGATCTAAATTGGAATCAAACTGAAATATCAGAAATTGAAACCGTACCAAAAATCTCAGATACATTCTTGTATCTATATCCAAAATAACTAAACCAAACCGAAACTGAATAGATAACCAAACTTGTATCTAAATATATAAAAATAATAATTATATATATACATAAAACATAACTAAATGCATATCTATAATTTAAAATTTTATCAAAAATATTTGAAAAACTACATTATTATAAAGTATACGAACTATGTATTCGTATATTTTTTATTCGAAATATCTAAAATGATCCTAAATATCTGAGATTTTTGTATGAATCATCTTAATTATAAGATATTTTACCCAAAATATCTGATATTTAATCCGAATTACGCGAAATAACATAACTAAAACTAGAATCAAATAAAAACCAAATTTTTCTTCTTATTTTTTGGTTCCTAATTTTACTATCCGAACTGAATCAAAAACTATCCGAAATGAACCCGAACTGGAAATAGGTCAAATAATAAATGAATTCTTTAGTCTCCAATCTGAACCCCTGTTCTAAAACGCGGCTGCCGCGGACAACTTTCCGGCGATTAAACGGCGGCGGTCACCGAACATGGCGATTCGGTCGTAGGCGGAAGATTAGACGGTGTGATACAAAAGTTTAGTTTTTTGTTAATTAGAAGTTGAAAATCGGTTTATGTGTGATCGATCTACAAGCTTAAAGTGCAAACAAAGTTAAAACTAAAAAAAATATATATGCGGTCGCAAAAAGTTGTTTCAGAAATTGGGAAACCCTAAAAAAATTCTGAAGAAGACGATGATTTACTTACATAAATGCCATTCATTAAAAAAAAATCAAAAAATAAACAAAAATGAGTTCAAAGTGCGTCGAATTCGGGGTTGGAAGGAATGCAGACAGTGATATAACCACCAGACCATGCATACTATTTCTAAAATACATAATATAAATAATAATCTAAAACAAATCGGCGATTAATCCCCGTATATTCTCCAATTTTTTCATTAGGCGCTAGGTCTGGTCTGATCACCCGGCTAACGTCTAGCGTAGTTTTGAACATTGTTTGAACTATCGATACCTGAAGTATCCAAACCGAACTGATATCAGAAATGTCTTAGACCACCTCCAATGAAGGTTATCCCCATTGAGGTTCTTAATATATGTATTATGTATATATATGTGTATATATTATATATGCGTAAATAATTGTGGGGTCCACAATTACCGTGGAATTCCATAAATAAGGGTTCTTAAGACCACCTCTAATGGGGGTTCTTCCAATTGGAGTTCTTAAAATATGTATTATGTATATATATATGTATGTATATATTATATAGATATAAATATTTGTGGGGTCCACAATTTTTGTGGAACCCCATAGACAAAGGTTCTTAACATGGGATTTTAAGAGTCTTTGCATGTGAACCCCACAAATACTTATACCTATATAATATTTACATATATATATATACATATATATATATATATATATATATATATATATATATATATATGAGCTCCAATGAGAAGAACCCTCATTGGAAGTATTCTAAGAGCACCATTAACCCTAGGACCCCTAATGGGTTCTTAATCATTTTTAGTAATAAATAGGTGTTAAGCACTTTATTTAAGAAACCTCACAATTTTTGTCTTCCAATGGAAATATCTTAATTAAGGGTTCTAAAAAAATATAAGCACAAAGCTAAAACTCTCAAGGACATAAACAAATGAAAGCGATCTCACATTTGCCTTCTCCATTCGCTTGATGCTACCCACAACGTCGCTTTTCAAGACCATTCCCGCGGACAATGCAAGAGTTGTGCAATCCTCCTCCCAACAGCTTGGCAACACAGACGTTCTCCACATTGAAGTTTGTTGGATTTTTTGGGCAGACTTGATTGCAAGCCTGTAAAAAAACAAGTAAAGTCGATTGGTTGGATTGTAACTGTAGAAAATTAACTGTAGAATTTAGACTGTAGAATTTTTTGATGTAGATGTATCTAGTGTAACTGTAGAAATTAAATGAGAAAAATAATAAAAAGAAAATATATTCCTACATCAATATTTTAAAAAATAAATTCCTACAGCCATATTTTTTTGTTTTAGAAAATAAGGCTTCTACAGCCATTTTTTTATTTTATTGACTTTAACTTTAAAAATTAGTTAAAACATGATTGGTAACTTAAGTGGTTGTAGATAGTAATTAAAGCTAAAATCACTAGTTACAACCCAACCAATCACCCCCAGAGACTAAATCTTCCTTACGAAATAACAATCCAAAAAGCAATGAAACATGAACACTACATGTTGTTAATTCCTGAAACATCAAAAAAAAACAAAGACAGACATCAGGTTCCAATAGAAATGAAACAGAGAACACATCAGATTCCGACGGAACTGAAACGAGTGTTGTTTTACACTAGAGATCCTACTTCGAACACAGTTAAACAAAACGAATAAACATTTAGAAAAGTTCTGATCAGTTTGATCGACTATAGTAAACCAAAGCCACTGAGTAGTCATGATAATTGAATAGCCATCCTCTTCAATATTAACTCTGTCTGTGGTCTAAAGCAAAAGCCTTTCAACCCAGACAAATGTCAATTTCTAAATATTCCCACAAAAATCCAAACTTTCAGATTGTTTCAAGAAAAACAAAGTAATCAAATCCAACTACCCATAATCCAAAACATCCAAAGGAATCAACTTTACTGCAGAGGAGACAGTAAAGGTTCAATTTTTATTATTACCGTTAACACCCAAATGATGTCGCACAATCACTCACCAGAAGGTGGCTTCAACGGAGGCGCCTGGCAACGGGGGTTCTTTCCATTGGGGTTCTTCCTTATATGTGTGTTGGTTTGATCACTTGGTTTTATATAGACCTCTTTTCAGTCAAAGTTAACATATTTTTCTTTGGGTCAATCCAGAGCCGGCCTTGACCAGAAGCAGATGAAGCACGTGCTTCCGGCCGCCAAATAATAAGTACTAATTCGGCCGCATTTTTGTCAAAAGTTCTTTTAGCATACTTGGTAAACGCTCTTCCGCTAGTTCGATGAGGTCACGAGTTCGAACCTTGGCGGCTACACAATTGTTTTTGGCTTATAGCCTTCATATTTCTAGGACCGGCTCTGGGTCAATCAATTCCTTTTGAGTGGTAGATGAGTATTGAAGTACATAGTCTTGTGGTTGCTCTGATCTGTGTGTTTCTGCGATTGTAACTCTGATCTGTGTGGTTCTGCGATTATAACTGGAGATTTCTTGGTTGCACACTCTGAAATTTCATCTCTTCTTTTGTTGTTGCCTTTGTTTTTTAGAAAACAATGTTATTGTATTGTGTTTGTGTCTTGTGTATATGTGGCATTGTAATGACACTGGTTTTGCTAAGTTTAATGACACAAATCTCTTGTGTTCTTCTATTTTTCTCTTTGAAATTCATTTTAAACTTAATTTCTTCTGGTTCTTGTACATCGTAAGAAGATGTTCTACCATTAAAACATCTAATCCTTCTTAAGAACCCATGAGGGGTTTTGTACCATTGAACATGACAAAATATTGCAACTCTAAAAAGTTTTTAATTTACAAAATATTGAAAATTTATAATTAAAATGATTATAAGTATCTATGAGAGGTTCTTACCATTGGAGATGGTCTAAGTGAAAGTATACATTTTCAGACACGGTTTCGAAAGTGTAATCACACATAGCAGTTTCTAACTGATTCAATTTATTCTTAGTTATTGAAATTTAATTATTTATCTAAGTCTTATTAAAAAACCTGGAGATTATCACCGCGCTACGCGCGGATCACATATTTTAAATTGTTCAACTTTTTTTAATTATTATTTAAATGGTTTGATTTTAATTTTTATTAGTTTTATTTTATATTTTTAGAAGTTTTAATTTTCTCCAGTTTTTTCCTAATATTTCAATTCTTTTCTACGTTATTTTTTTGATTTTATTACTTTCTAGCTTTTAGATCAAGATAGCAAAAGGTTTATGTTACGTAAAAATAGTGTTACACAAACCTGAAATGGTCATTCAGCTGAAGAAGACCGAAATAAGTTAGAATAAGTTAGATGTAATGTTGTTTTCTTAATTATAATTTTGGAAAACGTGTTTTGTATTTTGATCTGTCTTTGTATCTAAGTATACACAGAAGTTATATATTTATTGTACTCCCATCGTTTCAATAAGATACATATTAAGAAAATATCTTAAATTTTAATTATAAGTGTATTTTTTATGTTTAACTATTTTCTATAAGTGGTAGCCAATCAAAATTCAATAAATACAATAAGTTTTCTTGAAATTTACTATTTATCATTATTACTTACATTGAAAATGCAAAAAAATTGATCTTTCAAACAAAATTTTTTCTTCGAATATTTATTATTTTGAAACAGAGGGTGTATGTTGTAAATATTAAATGGCGAATCCAAAATTTTGGGAAGTAAATTTTGATTTCTTTAAGAAGTCATATAATCAATATTTTCATTTTAAATATTGAATTTTCCGAGTTGTGATATTTTCTGGTAAGAAAAAATAATTTAAAAATGACTTGTAACTATACCATTAGAAACTTTGTTTATATTAATAGTCCAATAGAGAAGCATTATAAAATGATTGTGGGATAAGAATTATAAGTTAACAGTATACACATTTCTAAATTAAAATTTATTATTTAATTGATGTTTAGTTTATTAAGTTCTTGTCAAGTACATAATTGATGTTTAGTTTATTAAGTTTGTCTATTACATAATTATATATATAGTTGTTTTCTTACATTAAAAATCTATTCTATTATTCAACCTAGAAATAGTCTAAAAATTCAGATCGAAATATATAACAACAAACAAATACTAAATTTCTATATCTGTTATATTTGATATATATAATGCATATATATAGCTATGTAATCACAACATAATTTATTATTTTGAAATTTTGTTTCCTTCTTAATCTCCAAATATTTATAATATTATTTCTAAAATCGCACATATTTCTAAATCGCACATACTTTAATTCTCACGGATTATGTTACGATTGAAGTTTTTATTTTTATATTGGCATACATGTGCCTTAAAAAGAAACGTTTTGTTATTCAAAGAGTTGGTCACATGTATATTCATTTTTTTCTTACAACATGGTTCATTGACTATCAAATAGCTACAAACTTTCGGCTGTAAAAAAATGCATCTGTGTTTGATTATCACTATTTACTCTACATACGCCTCAAAAAGCTTTGCTACTTATTGGGCTGTGGGAAAAAGCAAAACTGATTGTTTGATACATGCTTTTAGGAATTTTCTATTTGGCTTAAGGCCTATGCTCATCAGGCTACGGCAGAGGCAACAATATTGCAAGGCCGGATACAGCCACAGGTAAAACTATCGTGCTTATGCACCATTACAAAGGACAACATGATGAGGCCTGCTGGGACCAGTTCTCGGGAAGACGCCAAGTGAAACCCTGTAAGAAAGTCGTAGAAATAACAGAAAATCATGTCCGATGAAATGAGATTTTGACACACATTTGGACATATATATGAAAGACAACGTTATCTTCTTCTCAAGGGGATCTTACCAAAGACTAGAAAGAATCGCAATCGCCTATGGTATCGCCAAGAACTCTCGTCTATGGTGATTTAGTAAGGAAGTAGGCCAACATAGGTTTTCAATTTAGAAACATGTGTATCATGAGATCAATAACTTACATGCGAAGAGGCAGCCTCCTAAAAGAAGAACAGCTGTTGGGACCGTAATAGATGATTTTAAATAGCTTAAAGCCATCACTGCGTTGCGATTTGTTGGTAGAATCAATTAATCAATACTTTGACAAAACCAGGAGATCGAGTAATAGAAATAAGATGGAACTCACGATATCAACTGAAGTATCAGAATGATGGTGATGATGATTTTTATTTGAGTTTTTTTTCTCCTTACCTTTAGTTAGATCATGCACTGGGCATGTATTGTCCTTCCCTGGATGTGCTTCCTTCATAGTTAGTCGTCTCTGTGCAAACTTTCCCTATAGTGAATAAGCAGTTGATTTTATAAAAGCTATAGTTTGAAACTATGTGTGTTCTAGTTAAAGGTTCTTCAAGGACTACTTACTGCTTGTTCAAGAAGCTTAACACGCAACCCATTTCTCCATTCTTTCCTCTTTATGGATTAACGTACTTGGCAACTCCTATCGCGGTGTGGTTATTGCATTTATAGGCAGACCTATGATGTGGCTCCTCGGGTTACTTTTGTTTGGCATTCACTGCACGCTATGAACTTGGAGAACACCATCAATCCAGTGATGCATTCAAAACTCGCTACCTATATAAGTGTAATGATAATTAGTTATTGGGAGGTAAATATACGAATTTGTTTAGTGAGAAAAATGAAGAAATTAAGAGGGAGGATGTTCAATGACAAACAAACGAATTAATAGTATGTCACAATTAAAGGAAATACATTTTGACAAAGCAAGAAGCGTTTATTTCTATCAAATCCAATATAACGCGATTGCATATGGTGCCCACAAATATGCAGGTCTGATCATGTACCAACCTGAGGATACGTGGCCGAGGGAAGCTAAAATTTTGCTCAGATCCAAACCAGAAGACCAAAAGGAAATAAAAACAGAGGAAAGATGGTCTTACGGAGTGGGGAAGATGGGGGAGACGTATACTCCAACGATCAGAGGACCACAGAATCCACTGCCACCATCACTTGACCTGTTGCACGGGATCAAAAGAATTTATACAATGAATTTCATATACTGATTTTACAAAATCCATACCTGCAACTTATAAGATAATAATCACATTATTAAGCTCTTACATTATCAATTATATCAAAATTAGATAGGGAGAAAGGGAAGTGAAGATTACGTGACTCCATTAACCATCTGAGAGACTCAAAATAATCTTTATCCAGTTTCTGCAGCTCACATGTTTACCAAACAGCTCCAACGAAAGCATGATTAAAAAAATTGGGTTTAGATTGATTGGAAGTCATGAATGAGGAAGATATGGAACCTGGTGGTGAAAATCTTGACAGATTGATTCCAGTATTTGATTGATTTCAAGTAATCTCACACGATCCAGCTCGAGATCCCTTTGTTAGACACAGTAAGAAGACATGGATCAAATATAAGATAACAATAAATGGAAGCTTATGTGTCTATACTAAGCGTCTGAGCAGCTTCGAGAGAGTCAGGAATAATCTTACCATGTTTCTGCAACTAAAAACTTCATGAGAGAGAGAGAGAGAGAGAGAGAGAGAGAGAGAGAGAGAGAGAGAGAGAGAGAGAGAGAGAGAGAGAGAGAGAGAGAGAGAGAGAGAGAGAGAGAGAGAGAGAGAGAGAGAGAGAGAGAGAGAGAGAGAGAGAGAGAGATGGAACCTGATTGATTAGGGGATGTGCATAGAAGCTTGCACACATGCTGACCCCAAATCCAATGCTTGGTTTTTCGCACTGATCGAATCCTTACTGATTAGAACCGAGATGGCGGAAGAGGAAGGAAGCTGCTTGGCGCGTTGGCTTGGTGACTGAATCTACTTTTAAATCGATAATGTTGAATCGAAAAAGACAAATTTGCATGGAAGGAAATGAAGAGATCAATGTTAAAAAAATTGTTTATAGGGTAGGGAAGAAGACGAAGATTGACAGTGCAAATAAAAATTGATGGCAGCGTTTCCGTAACACTTTTTTTAGAGAAACGAAGGAAGTTGAGACGATTGAACTGTAGAGAGGAAACGTGTCACTATGTTAGAAGCTGCCATGTTTTGATTGGTGGATTTTTTAATATGATGTGGCATGCTGAGAGTAGAGTATTATGTCTTTTTAGTATTGTATAAGATAGTTTTTATCTAGTCTAGATATCCTTTAAGATACTTACCCAATGGTGATGTTCTAAGAGCACCTTCAACGCGGTGAATAACGTGGGTTTTTTGGAGAAAAGGTGGTGTGGGACCCACCAAAAAGAGAGAAACGGTTGTTTCCCATCGCAAAATAAGCGATGTATTTTGCCCTGTTTCGCGGGCCCCACTCACGTGGCGGCCCGCGATTGGCTCATTTTTAATTTTTTTTTTAATCAGAAAAAAATAAAAAAAAATTTAAAAAAATAAGAAACCCAAATTGGGTATATGGGTTGAGGGTTGAGGGTGCTCTAATACCACTAGTGCATGTAAAAATACGCCTACGTGTCAAACCACTCCATACAACTATACAAATATGATATTTATTATATTTACTGAATCATACGTCGTTATTCGTTACAGGAACTCTTCGTGAGACTATAAATTACAAAGGTAAGCATCACTTTTTCTATTCTCCTCTCCATTATCCATAGAGAGAAAAGGTTCTCTCAACAAGAAAGAGAACCTAAAAGAGAAAAAGGAGATCGGGAAAATGTCTGTGACATCTAGGGTGGAGGAGAACCACCGGAAAGATCCTTCATTGCCGGAGAAAGCGGCGGAGAAGAGGAAACGTAAATGGGTGTTTTGGGAAAGAAAGTGGAGGAGATTAGATTATTTCAAACTTACAGCTTCATTGTTTGTGCATTCTATGGCTCTTTTGGCTCCGTTTTATTTCAGCTGGTCGGCTCTTTGGGTTACCTTTTTGTTTTATACGATTGGTGGTCTCGGTATAACGGTATCGTATCACCGGAACTTGGCTCATCGAAGTTTCAAAGTCCCTAAATGGCTTGAGTATCTCTTAGCCTATTGTGCCCTTCTCGCTATTCAGGTTCATATCGATAACATATATTTTACAATTTTTATTTGTTTATTATTTTTTTAGTCAAATTTGGTCTAATAGATCTTAAGAGATCTTAATCGCTATTAATTTAGTATTTTCATTTATTGATTATAATCTTTTTTAATTAATAGGGAGATCCGATTGATTGGGTGAGTACTCATCGGTATCATCATCAGTTTACTGATTCGGAACGAGATCCACATAGCCCTAAGGAAGGTTTTTGGTTTAGTCATCTTCTGTGGATTTATGATTCTGCATATCTTGTTACAAAGGTAAATAATCTTATCTTTTTTTTTTCCATTATAAGTTATTTATTTATAACCAATTTGATATAAATCATGATGAATTAATTGTAGTGTGGAAGAAGAACAAACGTTGAGGATTTGAAGAGGCAATGGTTCTATAGGTTTCTTCAAAAAACGGTGCTGTTTCACATTCTAGGACTTGGTATCATTCTCTTCTATCTTGGTGGCATGTCCTTCGTAACTTGGGGAATGGTAAGTGAATCAATATTTCTTTTGATTCAGAATGAAATATAATGTTACATATAAATATAATTGTTTTGGTTGGTGATGCAGGGGATAGGAGCGGCACTGGAGGTGCACGTGACTTGTCTCATAAACTCGCTTTGCCATATCTGGGGCACTCGGACGTGGGAGACCAATGATACTTCTCGTAATGTTTGGTATGTAAATGTTTATAAACTCTATATTTTTGGAGTATCATCTCTGTCAGATTCTGAAAATATAAAAGCACACGTGAATTGTAGACAGCTAATGTTTCCCTAGATGCATTATTGTTAGTATTAATTATTATTTTTGTTTTTTTTTTTTTAATTTGAAGGTGGTTATCGGTGTTTTCATTTGGAGAAAGTTGGCACAACAATCACCATGCGTTTGAGTCGTCGGCGAGACAAGGGCTTGAATGGTGGCAAATCGACATTTCTTGGTACATTGTTAGGTTTCTTGAGATTATTGGTTTAGCATATGACGTGAAACTGCCAACGGAATCTCAACGCCGTCGTGTGGCTATGAAGACCAAGCAAACAGGGATCTAATCTATGTAACTAGAATAATTTATAATCCTAAAAGAGTTTATAATTTTTTTTTCGTTTCGAAGTTTTGGTTAACGCAATGAACGTTTCCTATGTGTTGCATTAAGTTATTTAAGATATAAAACCTTTTGCCCAAAAAATATATATAAAACCTTAGTGGAGGGATTAATACGCTAATTATGTACACCAAATTAAACGAATAAAACGTTGTAAAATAAGAAAAGCAGATACATAGACTTTTCCACAGGGAATATTTCCGGAGTTTGTTGGCTTTTATTGAGAGTTTGTCTGTTATATTTGATAAAATTGATATGATGAAGTTATTTGATAATAGTTGGTAGCACTAATTTTGTGAATAATGTAGAAACTATCTACTATGTATGATAATAGTTTATACTAATTTTCGCTTTGATATAATACCCATAATATAATTTTGTTTGTATTTTTATTTTCATATACAAAATCATCCTTTTGGAAATTAACTAAAATGGAATGGATTAGGCAAAAACCAGTTCAGATTAATCACAATTTGATTCAGTCAATGGCTACACATATATTATCGGATTCAGTGGTAAAATCCTAATCTATGTGTCAAGTACCAAAAGATCTGTTATCTAAACATGTATTCAGAATCTTTAATTTTTTGGCCGTATATATATAGTTCGATCGAAGCCTTATTGGCTAGTAGTGATTACAAGCTTTTATTCTTAGCGGACAAATAATACTAGACTTTGATCCGCGCAGATATTTGTTTTATTTTTTTTTAGAAATCAAATATGTATGGATATTTTTTTCAAATGTATTTATACGATATTGGTATCCATTCGGGTTCGGATACCCATTTGGGTTTGATTCAGGTCTATTCGGATTTCGGGTTGTTGCGTTTGAAGAATTCAATCCTATTCATGTATTTACAAATTTTGGTCCAAATTCGGTTCCGATCTTTGCGGATTCGGTTAGGATTCAGGTAACTCGTTTAAATTATTTTTAAAAATTCAAATTCGTATATACTTTAATTTCTAAAAATATTAAAATTAAATTAATATATAACATATGAATTTGAATAAAATATGACAAAATACCTAATTTAACATAAAATTGGGTTGATGTCAAAAACATAAAATTGGGTTGACTTGAATATTTAGATGGAGAATCAATATATATATTAAGTATTTTTGGTGATTTGAGTATTTCTTAGGTATTTTAAATATTTATTTTTGACTATTTATATATATTTATTGTTTTGGACATTTTCAAAATATTCTTATATATTTTGGATATTAAATCTAAAAATAATTCATTGTATTTTATACGTAACGACTATCTAGTTTTGCAATAAGTATTTAAATATATCGTATACATTTTGATTTTATATAATGTAAATCTATAATAATATATATCTTATTCAATTTATTTTATATGTAATTTAATTTGTTATCAGTTGGTAATACGTACCAATAAAATTTAACAAAATTTTCCACACAAAATTTATGAAATAACAAAATCGAAAAAACAATAATATATAAACAATAATATTTTAAAAATTATATAATTATATTTAATTTATTAAAGCTGAAGTACAATTGAGAGTCTAACCATGCCATTTATATAGTATTCAAAACACTTTAATGATACAGATCATTGTATTTTATACTTAACAAAAAATATTATAAACTATTTTATAGTATAGATTTGTAGTATTTTAAATATATTTAGAATGGTAAAGAATTTGTAATGGGTGTCTTACCTGTATACTCCAACCCGTTTGGAAAAGTTTGATGTCTTTCAAAAAAGTTAGATGCATGTTTAGAGACATGTTTTTGGTGACTTGTTTGAGTTAAAAGTTTAAGAAAAAAGTTTATTTGTAATAAGAGGTGTGGGCAGTCGTAAGAGGTTAGAGAAAATCATGTTACATGTATTTTTGATATTTTGGTTGTTACAGGAAAGGAAAATTTGATGGAATCTTTAAAAAAAAAAAATTGATATAAATATGTAAAGTTCATAAATTTGGAATATACTTTAGTAATGTCAAAAATGATTGTATATTATGTCAATGACATTTGATGGTAATTATTTAGGAAAAGTAAAGGTTAAGTACTAACTGTAATTCAGTTTTAATAGTTTAGATGACCCAGTGGTGATAGGAGTAAAGAAAAATAGAATTAATTCTTTATCGAATCAAAACTTTCACTTTAAAAAGTTTGTTAGATCATTTACTAATGCTATAGTTGTTACTGACAATGATCAAAACTTCATTCTCTTACTGAAATCTTAAATCTCACAAGTAAGATTAAGCTGTCTAACTACTTACTAATCATCAAAGCTCATGTAGAATTCTAGTGAATATGGTTAAGAAGTTTAGTCTTGCTTTGAAAGAAGTTAAACTAGACTAGCCAAGTACATAAATCTGTCTAGTTGTTGGACTTTTTTTGTTAATTACTTACGTTTCACCATAATCTTCATTTACAACATTTTTTTGTCTGTTGCTTTTTTTACCAAGTAGTAACATCTTTTAAATAATAGGTGTCGTACTGTCGTTTATAATTGGTGTCTGAGATTTAGTTGAATAATAGTTTATCTTAATATAGAATTTATAAATTTGTAAAGCAGAGCTAATATTCTAATTAGCATAAAATGTCACAGATAAGAAACATAATGGTAATTATTTTTTACATGTATTCATAAATTTTGAAAAAAAAAAATCTGTAAAAGGTCCAAGTTCACCTAGTGTATACGTACTAGAAGTAAGCTAAGCTTTGAAATTATCCTTAGCTTCTCGGATAACCCCTAAAGCTTCTGCATCATCTGCAGTCTCCGAAATGCCTAACGACCTACGAATATCTGTATTCGAACTTCGGAGGAACGGGTTACAAGCTTTCTCCATCTTCACTGTTGTCGGAATCTGACCAAGTAAAGAAAGAAAAACAAGAACCAAAGCTTAACCAGAAACATTGAGCAATGCATACGAGAGAATGATTTGGTGATGAATCATTCTTATTATTATATTTTTTTACCGTGGGTAGTTTCTTTTGACATAGTTGTGCAACATGAGCTGCATAAGACTGGAGTACTTCGTTGTTTGGCTCTATGGACAAGGCAAACTTTGAATTACTCTGCAAACCAAAAGTCAAAATTAAAGTCAATTCTCTTTTTTAGTTAAAGCTTCTCAACAACAACTAGACTTAGCCAAAAAAAATATAAACAGACCAGTGTATATTCATGACCACAGTATATGCTCGTGTCATCTGGTAAAGATATGATCCTTTGAAGAGAAGCAAGCATCTGCACAACAAGTTGCAGCATACGATAGAAACTCACATGAGCTGATCCAAAAGAAATGTAACTAAGCAGAAAGATAGAGAGAGATAAGTGGTGCATGTTTGTTTATACCTGCTTAGGTGTACCTTCAAAGAGTTTACCGCAAGACAAGCTAAACAAGGTGTCCCCAGTGAAGATAGCTCGTGATCCTGGAAAGTATAAACTGATATGGCCTGCAAGGAGGATCAAGATAATTAGAAAAATTCATATTTTTAGTGCCATATGATTACTAGAATGCAAGAACATGAAATGCAATACAAAATTCAAATTTTAAAATGTGAATTATAAATATAAAAGAAAACCTTTTGTATGGCCAGGAGTATCCATAACATGGACTTCATGACCAGCAAACATCCATTTGTCACCATCCTTCAATGCTATATCGATTCCAGGAATGCGGTCTCTGTCTACAGCTGAGCCAATCACCTACATTCCAGATATGTAACATACGATCATCATCCTATCTTTGAACAATTGATGAGGATCTGAAAGAGAAGTTGAAACTTCCTTACCTTTGCACCGTACCTGTCTTTCAATTCCAGGTTCCCACCAGTATGATCATAATGATGATGTGTATTTAATATATACGTTAGGTTTCGACCACTCCTCTGCAACGAGTCTATCACAGGTTCAGCTTCAGAAGGGTCAACCACACCAACTGTACCAGTATCCTCGTCATGTAAAATGTAAGCATAGTTGTCCTTAAGACAAGGCACCTCGAAAAGAGAAAAACACACATGAAGAGTCATTTTCAATTATAAACCAACTGAAATGGGAGCTTTTGGCATAACAACAAGAAGTACACACCAGTTCGATTTGTAACGAGGAGATGTTGGAGACACTGCAGAAATTGGACACACGAATAGATTTACTGGCACCGCGCAGAGTTCTAAGAGGTGAAGAGACAAGCTTCATGACTCTGCATACAAGACCCTTTCTGAGGTGAAGCTGTCTCACACATGGCTGACTTGTTAGCTTCTGAAAGAATAAAGATGTTACACACCATTGATTCCATAGATATTCAAACAAGAACCAGCCAACAGGCCTTATGTACATAACAGAATGCAACATGTTTTAAAGTTTTTTTTTCAAAAAAAAAAATAATAAAAAAACATGTTTTAAAGTTTGACACCATCAAATATCATCATTGCATCCATTACTCAACTCAAGTAAATATTTGATTAAAGCAATGGTTTTATTTGATAAACACAAAGTTTTTTTTTCCATATACTAACGCAAACTAGACAAAGCTTTCTTGATTCCACCAACTCTGTTTATGATAAACAATCTATCAGTAAATATCTAAGAGGAGATACAATGAAAAACTATCTTTAAGGATAACAGATCATAAGTTGTCTAGAAAAGAAGAACAAACCGAAGAGCATCGAAAGAAGGGGATAGCAGACGAAGCTTTCGAGATGGTTTGCATCTCTCTCTCTCTCTCTATCTCGGAAGAGAATTCTCTGTTAGAAAAAAAGGATCTCTCTTCCTCTTTGTCTCCCGGAGATTCTCTCTTCTTTGATGAGAAGGAGGGATCTTCGGAGAGAATCAAAGACGGAGAACGAGCGCCAGAGAGAGAGAGAGAGAGAGAGACAAAGAGCCGAACAGAGCTAGTGTTGAGGTTCTTTTTAGACCAGAGAATGGAAAAGAAGATCATCAAAGCGTGTCGCGAACAGACCGAACCGGAACAAACAAACCGTACTGAAGACTAGACCAAACCAAATCAATTAAACAGCGAGGCATAGCTAGCTTCAGGGTAAGACGTGCACGAGTTACTGTCGACCAAAAAGAAAGCACATTTTTCATGCAATTTTAAAATTTTCTTTTCTTTTGTTCAAATTCTCACATCATTTTACTATAACTAAACAAATCAATGTCAGGATGTTTCACCAAAAAAAAACGTGTATACTACTTACCTCTCAAACTTTATTAAAAACGATTTTTTAATATAACCCGCAAATTCTTTAATCTGAACATGATCTAACCAAGTGAAATATTAGTCTATAACCCCCAAAATTTGTGAAAAAACTATATAGATATACACTCTCAAATTTATGAAAGAAAATATTTAAAAAAATTTGACCTACCATGTACATGAATGATGAATCATGACTCTATGACATGAGATGACGTGACCGCATATGTAACTTAAACTTGTTTTCTTAACGTTTTTTTAGTTTGGTAAAGCTACACACGTATGATGCAAGTATACAACAATGAAGAATATTATTTAATTTTATGTTTTATATTTGGATACATACCAGTGTTGACGTCCGCGTAGGCATTTGTAGTTGGTTTTTCTTTTCCTTTTGATTTGTAGTTGGTTAAACAACCAAATTCTTCTAAAATATCTTAATGCTGAAATTATTATGTTTTCGTTAGTTTTATATATATGTACTATCAGCTCTGATTCAATCGGTTCTGAGAGGAACACATTTAGTATTACAGTTGATTGATTACTGTGTCATCCGAGTTAAAAGTACATTCTCACTAATGTCAAAACTAGCTAGATCGTTTGTTATTGGACTACAATGTAAATTTCTATTTTTGGCTGAAAGTTGGAGTTAATTAATGCGAGCCAGAGAGAAATTGATAGTTATATTCTTTTGGTGATGTATTGGATCAACGCTCGTTCCTACTTCCTCGCAAGGTCTATATCGTACTATCGTACCGAGGATCGACCAATTGCTTAGACTGGGACCGGGATTATGAGGCTGTGATCCACTTTTCAGACAAGTTATCCGGTTATCGTCTGAATAAGAACTCACAACGAAAGGTGGACCTTAAAGTAGCCAAGAACACAAACTTAACAAAACGTTTCTTTGTTTTATTAGTTCTTTCTTTCTTTCTTATGATCCTCTTACATTAGATCATCTCTTTATATATAGGTCTTAGCTTCTCCTATCACAAGTTTATCTAGGACTTCTTATCTTTATCCTAACAATAGAGTTATTCTTCTTTATCCTTAATGAATAACTTAAACACCAAGTTATCTTTGAAGCTTATCCAACAATCAACCCCTTAAGCTTCAAGGTCTCTTGTACTCCAATCTTTTTCTTCATGTCGTTGAATTTTGTCCTTGCCAACGCCTTTGTTAGGATGTCTGCACATTGATCTTCACTTCGTACAAATTCCACTTCGATTTGCTCTTTTTCTACACACTCACGAATGAAATGGAACCTCTTCTGGATGTGCTTACTTCTTCGGTGAAAAACAGGGTTTTTAGCCAATGAAATGGCCGACTTGTTGTCAACATAGATCGTCGTTCTCCCCTGCTCTTTTCCCATTACTTCACTTAGTAGGTCTTGAAGCCAGATGGCTTGCTTTGCAGCTTCCGTAGCTGCCATGTACTCAGCTTCGCAGGAAGATAAGGCAACCGTTTGCTGCTTTTGAGAACACCATGTTACAGGTGTGCCTCCGAAGAAGAACATGTGCCCTGAAGTACTCTTCCCGTCGTCTGGATCAGAGTTGTGACTACTGTCACTAAAGCCAACGAGATTCTCTGTTCCTCCTTTCTTGAACATTAATCCATTGCCAAGCGATCCTTTTAGGTACCTTAGAACTTGCTTCAGGGCGTCTGCGTGTTGCTTTCTTGGAGATTGCATATACCTGCTTAGAATTCCCACAGAGAAAGCAAGATCTGGTCTCGAATGCATTAGATACCTGAGGCACCCTATTCTCCTTCGGTACAAGGTTGCGTCAACTTCTTCTTTATCATCATCCATTGATAGCTTCAAACCAAACTCCATGGGAACTTGGGTTGAGTTGCAGTCGTCCATCCCAGCTTCTTTTAAGATCCGGCTAGCATATGCTTCTTGCTTAATCATTATTCCTTCGGTACTCTGTTTCACTTCAATGCCCAAGTAATAAGTTAGCTTCCCTAGATCAGACATGTCAAACTTACTTGCCATTCCTTTCTTGAACTCTACGATAGCTTTCATTGAGTTTCATGTTACAAACAGGTCATCGACATAGATAGCAACAACAAGAAGCTTGTCTCCATCCTTCTTTCGGTAGACTGATGATTCTTTTGTGCACCTTATGAACTTCATGTCGGTCAGAATTTTGTTGAGCTTTGTATTCCAAGCTCTTGGAGCTTGCTTCAATCCGTACAAAGCCTTAGAGAGTTTGAAAACCTTGTGCTCTTCTCCCTTCTTTTCAAAACCCTCAGGCTGCGATACATAAACATCTTCGGTTAATTCACCATGTAGAAACGCCGTTTTGACGTCGAGGTGGTGAATCTCCCATCCCTTTATTGCAGCCATTCCGATCAAGAGTCTTATAGTTTCCAACCGAGCAACAGGAGCAAAAACTTCATCTTAATCAACTCCTTGTTCTTGCACATACCCTTTTGCGACCAACCTAGCTTTGAACTTGACGATTGTGCCATCTGCATTTCTATTAATTTTGAATACCCACTTAAGGCCTATGATCTTGACCCCTGATGGTTTTTCAACTATGTCCCACGTTCTGTTCTTGTTGATGGAGTCAATTTCATCTTTGCAAGCCTTTGTCCACTGAACAAGTTTCTTTGCTTCTTGATAGTTCCGTGGCTCATCATCAATTGAGAGAAGTAGAATCTCGCATTCCAAGTCAGCTAAAAGTATGTAGTCATCGAGATGACTTGGACGAGTTACTTGCCGTGTTGATCTTCTAGGAGGATGAGATATGGTTTGATCTGTATTGACAGCATCAGACCCTCCAGACGCCTGTGCTTCAGTCCCTTCAGCTGCATCTTCTACTTGTTGCGTACTGATCGAGTATGGACCAAGACCATTATCCATGATATCTCCCCACGTCATTCTGAACATTCCTGATTCTTCTACTTCCTTTGTTCCGGCTCCCTTCCAATTCCAGCATTCTTTTTCATTAAAAATCACATCTCGACTTACGATTATTCTTCTTGTTGTTGGGTTGTAGAGACGGTAAGCCTTCGTTCCTGCTTCTATACCAAGATGCACTAGCCTCATTGATCGATCATCAAGTTTTCTTAGTTGCCCTGAGTCAATCTTTGCGTGTGCTATGCATCCAAAAAACCTGAGATGAGCTATGCTTGGCTTTCTGTTCTTTAGACACTCGTAAGGTGTCTGATTCTGTAAAGCTCTCGTAGGAACACGGTTAATTAGATATGTGGCGTGTCGTACAGCTTCTCCCCACATATAATTAGGAACTTTCATTGCTTTTAGAAGACTTCTTGTCATCTCCATCAATGTACGGTTCCTTCGTTCAACCACACCGTTTTGTTGTGGCGTATATGGTGCAGTCAAGTGGCGTTTGATCCCTTTATCGTTGCAGAAATCTTGAAACTCCTTTGAAGTGAACTCCCCTCCTCTGTCTGTTCTTAAAGTCACAATCTCTTTGTTGATATCCTTCTCAACAAGTGACTTAAAGGATTTAAATTTTTCAAACGCTTCATTCTTCTCTTTCAATAATATTGACCACATGTACCTTGTGTGATCATCTATGATGACAAAAATGTATCTGTTGTGTGACGGTGTTGCAGGAGAGATTGGTCCACAAAGATCCGCATGGATCAACTCTAACGCACGAGAAGCCCTGTAACTCGTTGCTTTGGGAAAAACTTGTCGAGTTTGTTTCCCAACCAGACACGAATCACACATCTGTTTCTCTCCTTCGATGCTTGGAAGTCCTAAAACCAAGTTGTTCGACGACATAGTCTTCATGGTTTTAAAACTAATGTGCCCGAGTCTTGCGTGCCACTTCCATTGTTTGTCATCAAGTTTTGCAAGGAGACAGACTGGTTTGCCAATCTTCAAGCTGATTTTATACAGACGGTTAGGAGACCTTGGTACCTTCACAAGCAATCTTCCATTCGGATCATGTAGAGTCAAGTAGTTGTCCTTCATTCTTACTTCAAAACCTTGTTCCGTTGCTTGACCGAGGCTTAGTATATTACTTCTTAAGTCAGGTATGAAGTAAATATCCTTTAGGAGCTTCTGCTCCCCTGTCTTAGCCTCAAAAAGTATAGATCCTTTGCCATTGATGTTGACACAAGAGCCATCTCCAAACTTTACTTTTCCCTTTATCTTTTCGTTTAGCTCTGAGAAGTATGACCTTTCACCCGTCATATGGTTACTTGCGCCGTTGTCTAAGTACCAGATTCCTTCTTCCTTTTTACTTACTTCATACGTTTTTGGCATCACCTTCTCTTCGTTTAAGAAAACGACTTCATGCATATACAGAGCCTCTGCAACCTCTGTCTCCTTTTTATTTATCTCTTCATCTTGCTTCTCAGGGCAAACAGAGGCGAAGTGACCCTTCTTGTGACAATTGTAACATTCTATTTGAGAGTAGTCTTTCTTCTCCTTGCTTCTCTCTTGTGAATTGCCTCGTCCTCGTCCTCTACCCCTGTTGCCACGACCTCGACCGCGATTCGAGCCTCGTCCTCTTCCTCTGTTATTGCCGTATGAACTATCAGAGTTTGAGTATAGAAGAGTTCCTTGTTGATCTTGTGCCACGTCTTCTTTTATCCGTTCTTCATAAGCTTTTAATCTCCCAACAATGTCTTCATACTTTGTTGTCTCCAAATCTAATAGTTGCTCCAGAGATGCAGCTATATGGATAAATTTACTTCGAGGCAAGCTGTTAAGTAACTTTTTAACAATTATTGGTTCTTCAATACTCTTCCCTAATGAGATTGCTTGTGATGCAAGTTCAGAAAGTTTTCCGGAGAACGTATCTACTGACTATGTTTCACTCATCCTTAGTCGATCAAAGTCACCCATCAAAGTCTGGAGTCGAGCTGCTCTCACACGTTCTGCACCAAGATTCCTCGATTTGATAGCTTCCCATATATCCTTCGGAGTTCCTTGATCACCAACTTGCATCAACAGATTTTCTGGTATGGATTGAAATAGCAGAGCCGTTGCTATATCATTCTTTTCTGCTTCTTCTGTTCCTGGATCTATTGCATCCCATACTTTGTAGACCCGAAGAAGAACTTTCATACGCATCACCCATACCGTATAGTTCGTTAACGTGAGCATCGGACATTTAACTGCATTCGGAACAGCTTCCTTCATCTTCACCAATGCTTTTGAATCTTCCATTGAAATATCTTGACTATCGAAAGAACAATCAACCAGGTTGCTCTGATACCAAATAAAGTAGCCAAGAACACAAACTTAACAAAACGTTTCTTTGTTTTATTAATTCTTTCTTTCTTTCTTATGATCCTCTTACATTAGATCATCTCTTTATATATAGGTCTTAGCTTCTCCTATTACAAGTTTATCTAGGACTTCTTATCTTTATCCTAACAATAGAGTTATTCTTCTTTATCCTTAATGAATAACTTAAACATCAAGTTATCTTTGAAGCTTATCCAACAGATCGAGTCATATAATTACTTCTTTGATTAATTCCAACATATGTTGTTCAAATGTTTCAGCTGAGTTTCTTGCCAAATAAAAGTCACGAGACGAAAGTCCTCGAGTCAAAGAAGCAAATTAACTCTAATCTCATGGCATAATTAAGTTTATAATCAAATTATATGTAAAAGTAAAAGAAAAATCAACCTAAGCTTAACTTTGAAAACTTGGGGATGGATCAATTTGAAGGAGCACCGGTTTGTTTTTCAGTTGGTCCTTTGAATAATCTCGACCTCCACACGTATTCAGTAGTGTAAATGAAACCCGTGTGTAGTCGTCATACTCATACATACTACACATATATATGAATGTTGAGTGTTGGTAACCTCGTTATATAACGTGTGTGAATGTGGCTACTTATTTGAACCGTTGATTCGATATAATCCACATGTTTCATAACTTCTACAGACAAACCATTTGAAACTCGAATGAATTCACGACATGTAGGCTTTTCTTTTGGTAAGTTATTAATGTTGCATAAAAGGGTGTAGTACCACTAGCTAAGGCACTAACTATGTCACCAAAAAGATGATATTACAAGCCAACCGTTACAAAGCGAGACCAATGGTGGTACAATAACTCAAACCAAAGTAGCAATGTTTTCACGAACTCTACTTGTCTTGGCGTATTTTTTACCGATGCCCCCCACTAGTCTTTTGTTTACCGTCGTCATGTGTTATCAAACGTATCGATAGTCTTAACAGTAATTGAAGAAACATGTGATTTTCATCAAAATTACCATATATATATATTTTTTTTTTATATCACAAAGGTTAAAAAAATAGCTCCATGGCATCGAGTTACTGAGCCAAAATCAAGCCAAAGAGCCGATCTAAAAGGAGATCTAACTCGGGTTAGGGAGAGTCAGAAAGACCCGGTCTTGTTTATTTCAGCGAGAAAGCACATGGTGGACTTAGCCAAACCGTGTCTAAGCGAGTTTTCTATTCCAAATGTCCTACAGTTTGGTTCAATAATATTGAAAACTAATTCTTTTTGTAGTAAAGTCAAAGTCAAAGTTCATATATGTGTTCGTATACAATAAACATAAGACAGTGAGACCAACAATGCACAAGTCAAACAACGACATCTCAAGAACCCTATATATAAGAGTCATTATCGAATTCATTACATACACCAAACCTCAAAAGACCCTACACTTCTCTAACCAATAAGAAGAAAGTATGATGAAGAGACAATTAGTGCTCGTGATTATCTTGGTTGTTATTTTCGTTGCTGTCTTGGACGTTGCGCAAGTTGAAGCCATGAGGCCTTTCCCGGAGGCTGTCGATGAGATCAGTCTACTGTTGTTTCAGGCGCTGCAAAGAGGTCCGGTCCCTCCCTCTGGTCGGAACGGTTGCACCAATATTCCTCGCGGTTCAGGAAGGTGCCGCCACGGCTAAAGCTGTCCATACGAATCGTCTTCCTCTTCATCATTCTTTGATTCTTTCTTTTTTTTTTGTCTCCCCACATTTGTGTGTTACGTACATAACAACATACACGTAATTATACGATAGTTTTAGACTTTTTCTCATATCATTTGATTTGTAATCAACGGAAATTCAACTAGTTTAATAAGAATGTGTACTCAATGACAATACAAACATGTTTTTTTTGGCTATTCACTAAGTTGGTCAAGAAAAAAACATTTTTTAGGAACAAATGTAACAGTCAAAAGATTTTTCGTTTTAAAAATAGAAACTTTATTGGACTTTTCGGTTTGAAAAAGGTAGGTAGACAATACAGTAAAATAATTCAAGTATTTGACTTTTACCGCCAAAAGAAATCACATAACACAGAAACATGCGCTTTATATACAGCGTCTGAATAAAAAAGCTGTTCTCGTGGCAGTGTACTCCCACTTACACCGTTAGTCGCCGGAGGTTTTTCCCTCCGACGTCTCTTCTTGATGACGACGTTACCAAAAGTCAGACCCTGACGGCAACAAAAAAATATCTCCCCTTTATGGTAAAATGTGAATCCTGTATGTTTTTGCTGGGACAAGATAAACCCACAATTTTCATCAACGATCCTGTGACAAAAAAAAACTGCATTAGAGTGTGAAACTTCAGATAATTAGATTTGCAAGTAACACTAACATAAACACTGTACAATGAGTATGCATAGGTGCTACCGCAGCGAAGTTGAATCAGAAACAGAGGTAGAAACAGAACATGTACGGGCGTGTTTACCTGTATGAAAGAAACTGCCTATGTTCTGTAGCCAAGCATCAAATGCTTGTAATAACGACCCCGGATAATTCTCTGCCACCAATATTTGGTTGAGCTCCAATAACTCATCTTCATTCGTTCTTGGATGAGCCTGTAATACAAATCACGCACGTGTGTAAGGATCAGAAATAAAACAGAGAAATTAAGGAGCAGGTCCAAGGGAGAAGGGAAAAAAGTTTGATCACCATCTAACAAGGCATCTTTTAATGCCTTGTGATATAGGACGGAAGAAAGACGGATCTCGCTGAGTATATAGTATCCCAACCTGGAACAGAACAAGCCCCTTCTTTAGTAAAATGGCTCTTCAAACTAATGTCTACTGAGAAGATAGAACTTTTACCTCAACCAATGCCATAGCAGATGGGTCTTCAAAGATCTCAAGGCTATAGTCACCCAAATAATTTACCTGTGGAACCATTGATGCTTACAGATTATCAAAGATGCTAATAATCATTCATTTCATTTCTGATAATGTAAAATGAAAATACTTTGCGTCATTTCCATTAAGATCTAGAAGAGTAGGGTACCGCAAGTTCTGTATTGACAAGAGCTTGGACAAAGTCCATCAGCTGAATTTTAGCCCACTCAGAGCAGAGAGTGGGATCCTCACTACGCGGAGGATGCCTCCATGCAGCGCCAAAGCGTAATTTTTCATCTGGAATGCTTCCCTTTCGTACATCAGCTGCATACCTTTGAAGCCGCAGCAAAGCTTTTTCCATTGCAGGATTAACCACAGCAACCTATACAAGAAAGGAACATTGTAACAAATTAAACATAACTTTCGTGTGTACAAGGCATCTCCGAGAGCAGCTGCAAGTAATCAGTTTTAAGCGAGCTTACTTGTAAATATGCCAAGTATGCATCCACAATATCTTCAATTGTACCTGCTTTGTTCCCCATCAAACTGAAGAAATGACACATACCAAAAAAATTACTTGGTTGCCTGAATAAGGAAACTTCTTTTCATATTTCCTTTTTAATTTGTGAAGATGATGAAACCCACAAAGGAGAAAAAGAAAGAATGAGAAAGAAGAGGGAACCACTACCTTTGGTAATGATTACTTTGCTTAAGGGCATAAAGCTCAAATAGATGCCGAGAATTGGCTCCAAGAACATCAGCAATGATAGTCCACTATAATTCCAATATTACGTCAGAACTCTAGTATTATATACAACAATCACTTAAAAGTGAAATAAACAATAAATTGTTATCATAAAAAGATCATTTAGCCTTTCTGGTTTTATATTGTTTTAGAATCCACAATAATTTTCAGTTTTGTGGGTTCATCAAACAAGCATACTATTACCTAGGACACTTTTCTCACCTCCGAAGCACTGAAGTAATCAGGAACCATGTGTAATTTGGCTTCTTGAGGAGTCCATCCAAATGTCTACAAATGAAACAAAGCCAAAATGCAATGTAATAGGGGTAGAATGCAGGGAAGAAGAACCTTGAACTCCCAGGTTAACATAACGAAAATACCAAAACGTTCACATAAAATGCATAAATAATCCGGAGTGTAGCTTCGATACCTCACGAGAGATGAAAATGTCTGGAAACCCGAAGTCAACAAAGGCTTGATATGAGTAATAGCTGTTGTGATTCGAATGATTAGACATCAGATAAAATGATAAAAGAAAGTTTCAAGGTATTAAGAATGTCCATATTAAATGACATGCTACAAGGTATACATGTCTGAAACCGGTTTCCCATCTAGTACTTATGAGACCAAGCAATCATAGGACACAGTAACCGCATGTACTTATAAGCCCCAAAAAAGGAAACAAAAAACAGGACCAACCTATCGGAAGTCACGAACAGGACAGGTAGACAGCGCTCATTCGCACCTAAAGCTATTATTCTCCATACGAGATTGTCATGGTACATTGACGCTGAGACTGTTGAATCATCAGTCTGAATGGAACTCTTCAAGATTTCAATGTTGTTTAAGACTAGCTTAGGCTGCCAAGTGAAACAAGAAACAAAGATAAAAACAAAACCAAGCCAGCATTACAGAGTGCAGAAAGTAACTCTAGAGCTGGCAAAAAATGTTTCCAAACAATACATCCACTGTATAATTCACTCATAATATCAAAGATACAAAATGATACTTAACCATTCCATTACCTGGAAGAAACCAATCTCTGCAGCTTGTGACAACAACTCGAGCAGCAGCAAAGGCCAGTCAGTACACGAATTCGCTAACGTTTTCGAAAACCCATTAGTTCTATTCATATGTGCAATGGCATTGGCTCTCCAGCCCTGCTGCATCTTTATAACCTCTTTAGCCAATCTCAACGCAAAGGCCGTCTCTCTATAGTAACTAGCCTCTTCTACCGACAAGCTCCCACCTTTCTCATCCAATCCAACCAACGCATCGATCTCATCGGCATTTTGTCGAACAGATAGCGCGCACACCGCCCGTTCCCATAGAAACGAAACTGAAGCTTTCTCCGGGACGGCGACTTTACATCCCTGAAGAACACGGCGGAGTGAGGTGTTGAGACCGTGCCATTTGTTCATTGTGGTGAAAATCTGCTGCGAGCTTAAAGTCCCGAGCTTGATAGCTTTGTGGGTCATGGATTCGAGGCAATTCTCGAGGTGGGTTTTGCAATTCGATAGCAGTGGAGGGTCAACACTGGTCCAAGACGTCCATGGATATGATTGCTGGTGATCTGGGTGGTGCTCTGGTATCGATTGAGCGAAATCTACGTAGCCGGCGATGTGAGGCCCTTTGTTCCAGTCACCGAGAAGACCTAAGATCGAAACCCAATCAAAAGTTATGATCTTTTGAAATTGGGTTAAGTTAGAGATTGAAAAAGGAGTTAGATTTACGGTTGAGGATTAGAGTGGTTTTGCCGACGCCGCGAGGACCATGGAGGATGAGCGGCTGAGGAACACGGTGGCGTTGGACGTGGTTGTTGAGGACGGTTTCGAGAAGTGGTCTTGGGATGATCTTCCATGGTTTGTTCACCATTTCTTCTTCTTCCTCCTCTTCTTGCCTTTAGCTCGACCAGCGAGAGAGAGTGTGTGTGGGTGGGTTTATGGACACTCCCAAATCTCGGGAAAATGTTCAATCGAAACCATCGAGGGTTTAAGCGTTTAAGGATCTCTCTCGTCAAGGAAGAACCAAAAACGAATCGAACCAATCTGAACCGGCTAATACAACCTAAATTGGTTTCAGATTCGGTTCACCGGATGCTAATAATATGTGAACCAATATGAACCGGCTTATACAGTCTGAAACGGTTTGGTTTCTAATTTGGATCTTTGTATCGGATATGAATACTGGCTTATACAACCTGAACCAGTTTGGTTTCTTATTCGGTTCTTTGTATTGCATGCGTATAGATTGTGAACCAATCTGAACCGGCTTATAGAACCTGAACCAGTTTGGTTTCTGATTTGGTTATTTGTATCAGATGTGAATAATTTGCGAACCAATCTGAACCGGTTATGTTTACACCAGATAAACATAGCCGAAATCTTCCAATAATCAAAGAATTTGTTTCTTTAACTCTCAAATAGTTTCTAAATTCACAAATTCTATAAGACAGTGAAACACGTATTTGCTTTGATACTGATATGTTACATGAACATTTAAGCATACTTTCTAGTATATTTTTTTTAACACTAAGACTTCATTAGATTAACGAGGAGGAATACAGATTTGGGATACATTGGTGGGATTTATTAGAGTTGGTTTAGATTACGGTTTATATTGGTTCAATGTAATCTAATTAGTTGGCTTATTCCGGTTAACTAACGGCTATATTAGCTGACACATTGTAACAGAACGTCTTTTCCAATACAACAAACTCTTTTCATCATGATTGAGAATCTTCTTCGTCTCTCTCGTCTCACTTCTGATATGGTATCAGAGCGTTGATCAAACCTCAACAATCTCGATCCTACGCTCTCGTTTCTTCATCATCATCTTCTTCTCCGTCAAATTTCAAGCTCAACGATGGTCGTTCTTCGTAGATCAACAAGACGATCAGTTCGTACATCTGGATCGGCCGCTAAATCAACCAATCCAGCTCGCGCTTCTTCATCTAACACGATTCCGGCGGATTCTGTTCCCGATCTACCTATTCTGGTACCGATTTCAGCGAATCCAACTGGTACTCAGATTCCGACCTCTTCTTTTCCGATTCCACCTGTGATCTCTGCATCGGAGACGCTAGACTTTGGAGGGATTCAATACTCTCCTTATTTCCTTGCTAGTGGAGATAATCCAGGCACTTCTCTCATTACTGAGGTACTTGACGGTTCTAATTATAATACTTGGAGTATTGCGTTGACCATTGCCTTGGATGCGAAGAACAAACTTGCTTTTGTTGATGGTTCCTTACCTAGGCTAGATATATCGCATCCTCATTATAGAATCTGGTCAAGATGCAACAGTATGGTGAAGTCTTGGATTCTTAACTCTGTCTCCAAACCGATTTATGGAAGCATCTTAAGGTTTAACGATGCATCAGAGATATGGAAAGATCTTTTGACTCGATTTCATTTAACAAATCTGCCAAGATCTTATCATTTAACGCAGCAAATCTGGTCTCTCCAGCAAGGATCATCCGACCTCTCAACATACTATACAAAGCTTAAAACTCTTTGGGATGATCTTGATGGAGCAGATTGCGTTAAAACTTGTCAGTCTTGTGTTTGTTGCAAGGCTACTGCTACGAAGATTGAGCACACTAAGGTGATCAAGTTCTTGGCTGGTCTTAATGATTCTTATTCTAACGCTAGGAGTCAGATCATCATGAAGAAAAATGTTCCTGATCTCTCTGGTGTTTACAATCTTCTTGATCAAGACTTCAATCAACGTAGCATCTCTCCTCTACAGAACGCAAGTGCTTTTCAGGTAGCAAACAGCGACAGATCTACCCCTTCTGTTAATGCAGCATTTACCAAACCGTCGAGACCGATTTGTTCTCATTGCGGATACAATGGCCACACCATTGACAAATGCTACAAGATACATGGGTATCCACCTGGTTTCAAACACAAGAAGAATCCAGCTGATAAGTCGTCTCCTGCTACTACTGATAAGCAAACCAATACAGTGAAACCGGTCGTTGCTCAACTGGCTATTAATGACTCTGTTCGGTCTGGTGATGAATCGACAATACTCAACACCCTTTCTAAGGATCAAATTCAGAGTGTTATCGAGTATTTTAACTCCCAGCTTCAAACAAGTCAACCCAGTTACCCTTCTACTTCGACTGGTACTATCACTGCCCTACCTGGTATGGCTTTCTCTTCATCCACAATTGGTTTCATTGGTGTTTTAAAAGCTAGGGTAATATATTGCAATCTTCATCATGGATAGTTGATAGTGGTGCCACACACCACGTTTCTCATGATAGAAACCTATTCGAGACATTGACTGACACTTTAAACAGATCAGTGACTCTTCCTACAGGCCAGAACATCAATATCAAAGGCATTGGTCAGATTAGATTGAATGAGTATCTTCTCTTGACCAATGTTCTATACATCCCAGACTTTCGTTTGAATCTACTGAGCATCAGTCAGTTGACTAAAGACTTGGGCTGTCGTGTGATGTTTGATGTCAACTCTTGTGTGATACAGGATCCTATCAGGGGATTGATGATTGGTCAGGGTGAGCAAATAGCTAATCTTTATGTTATGGATGGAGCACACAGCATGGAATCAACGAACATGACGATATCTTCCTCTATCAATATCAAAGGCATTGGTCAGATTAGATTGAATGAGTATCTTCTCTTGACCAATGTTCTATACATCCCAGACTTTCGTTTGAATCTACTGAGCATCAGTCAGTTGACTAAAGACTTGGGCTGTCGTGTGATGTTTGATGTCAACTCTTGTGTGATACAGGATCCTATCAGGGGATTGATGATTGGTCAGGGTGAGCAAATAGCTAATCTTTATGTTATGGATGGAGCACACAGCATGGAATCAACGAACATGACGATATCTCCCTCTATCAATGTCGTCATTGATGCTTCGCTATGGCATAACAGATTAGGCCACCCGTCTATGGAGAAGATAGATCAGATCACAAACATCATTGGTGTCAAGCAGAAGAATAAAAGTTCCTTTCATTGCTCTGTTTGTCCCTTGGCGAAACAGAAACATTTACCTTATGTTTCGAATAACAATCTTTGTGATACTGCTTTTGATCTTCTACATATTGATATATGGGGACCATTTTCAGTTCCATCTCCTGAGGGTTACAAATATTTTTTAACCATAGTTGATGATCACACAAGAGTAACCTGGATATATCTTTTAAAAGCAAAGTCAGACGTTCTACGTATTTTCCCGGATTTCTTAACAATGGTGGAAAAACAATATAATGCTCATGTTAAAGGCGTTCGTTCTGACAATGCTCCGGAGTTTAACTTCACGACCTTATATAGAGAAAGGGTATCATTGCGTATCACTCTTGTCCTGAGACTCCTCAGCAAAACTCAGTAGTCGAAAGGAAGCATCAACACATCCTTAATGTGGCTCGTTCTCTGATGTTCACAGCTCACATACCTCTTCATCATTGGAGTGATTGTGTGTTGACTGCTGTCTTTCTGATCAATCGACTACCAACTCCTCTACTTGACAACAAATCTCCATTCCAAGTCCTTACTCACAAGCAACCTGCATATAATGACTTACGCGTATTTGGTTGTCTGGTTTACAACTCAACTTCTTCTAAGAACCGTCACAAGTTTCAACCAAGAGCCAAACCGTGTGTTTTTCTAGGCTACCCTGCTGGATATAAAGGTTATAAGCTATTGGAATTGGAATCTCAGAACATTATCATCTCTCGGAATGTTGTTTTCTATGAAGATATCTTTCCGTTTTCTGATAATGGTGTTGCAAGTAATGATTTCTTCTCTATTCTGAATCATGCATCTGTAGATTCTTGTGCTCTTGATGATATCAGCACTGCAAATGAGCCGGAACCTCAAGCTGTGGTTTCTGATACTCTTGATAATGTGGATGTCATTCCTGCAGTGGAGAGGGAATCTCCTGTAGTTGTACATGACACTCTTCCACAAGAATCTACTCCTGCAGCCTCAGAACCGATGAATACAAAACAAACTACTAAGCCTCCTGCTTATTTGCACGATTATTTCTGCAATTTAACAGAGACTAGTGTTCCGTATCCTCTTGCTTCTTACATCTCCTTGGAGAAGCTCTCTGAAGGATACCAAGCATATATTTGTGCTATTAGTCTTCATTCAGAACCAACCTCGTTCGCTCAAGCCAAGAAATTTGATGCATGGCTACAAGCGATGAATGAGGAGCTAATTGCTCTAGAAAATACTCACACTTGGGATATAGTTTCGTTACCAGCTGATAAACATGCCATTGGTTGTAAATGGATTTACAAAGTTAAACTTAGAGCTGATGGTACTCTGGAACGTTACAAAGCCCGCTTAGTTGCTAAAGGCTATACTCAACAAGAAGGCATTGACTTTGTGGATACCTTCTCTCCTGTGACAAAGATGACCACTGTCAAAACTCTTCTTGCAGTCGCTGCAGCTAAGAAGTGGAGTCTCACGCAATTGGATATCTCAAATGCATTTCTTAATGGTGATTTAACTGAAGAAATCTACATGACTCTTCCCCCTGGTTATACTCCAAAAGATGGTGTCACTCTGCCTCCTAATGCGGTCTGTAAACTGAACAAATCTCTTTATGGTTTAAAACAGGCCTCACGGCAGTGGTTCTTGAAGTTTAGTCTGACACTCCTGACTCTGGGATTTCGAAAATCTCACTCTGATCATACACTGTTTATCAAACGAACAGCAGGGAGGTATGTTGCAGTCTTGGTCTACGTTGATGATATCATTATCGCCTCTAATAATGATGATGATGTTCACTTCGTCAAGACTTCTCTTGCTCACCATTTTAAACTACGTGATCTTGGTCCTCTCCGCTATTTCTTGGGTCTGTAAATTGCTCGTACTTCATCAGAAATCTCTGTTTCTCAACGCAAATACACGCTTGAACTTCTTGAAGATGTTGGTTTTCTGGCAGCTAAAACTTCAAGTATTCCTATGGATCCAAGCAATACTTTGTGTCAAGATAGTACTGAGTCTGCTCTTCCTGATCCTCTTGTTTACCGACGGCTAGTAGGCAAGCTAATGTATCTTACAATCACGAGGCCGGATATCACCTTTGCTGTAAACAAACTCTGTCAATATTGTTCTGTTCCGAAGAATTCACATCTTCAGGCTGCTTACAAAGTGATGCATTATTTGAAAGGCACTATTGGCAAGGGTTTGTTTTATTCAGCTACTAATGATCTTGTTCTCAAGGCTTTCACCGATGCTGATTGGAATGCTTGCAAAGACACACGACGTTCAACAAGTGGTCTTTGTATGTTTCTTGGTTCTTCATTGATATCTTGGAAGTCGAAGAAACTAGACACCGTCTCTCATTCTTCTGCTGAATCCGAGTATAGAGCGATGAGTTTTGCTGTTCGTGAGGTGCAATGGCTCGTTAATATGCTTTGTGAGTTTGATGCACCTCAACACGGTCCTATCGCTTTCTTTTGTGATTCAACTGCGGCTATTCATATTGCCAATAACGCTGTTTTTCACGAAAGAACAAAACACTTGGAGTCAGATTGTCACAAAGTTCGTGACATGGTCGAGATTGAATTGATAAAGACGTTACATGTTAATACTGCTAATCAAATCGCCGACATTTTTACTAAGCCATTACCTCCATGACAGTTCCTTACTCTTGTGGGCAAGATGGGACTTCTTTCCATTACGTCGCCATCTTGAGAGGGGGTATTAGAGTTGGTTTAGATTACGGTTTATATTGGTTCAATGTAATCTAATTAGTTGGCTTATTCCGGTTAACTAACGGCTATATTAGCTGACACATTGTAACAGAACGTCTTATCCAATACAACAAACTCTTTTCATCATGATTGAGAATCTTCTTCGTCTCTCTCGTCTCACTTCTGATAGGATTCACAACTTTCATAAAACAAAAGCTAGCGGAAGAAGATCTTCCCTAGAGATTTAAGCCAACAGACACATGCATGTCTCTAGAAACAAATACACAGTAAAAAATTAAAACGAACAGGACTAAACCAAAAAAAAAAATAATTAATAAATTCATTCCGTAGCCTGAACAAGTGAGTATTGGGAATCAAAATTCACGAGAGTGTTCATCCGTGGCACTTGCCCTAGCCTTTGGGGCTTTGTGAGCAACCGTTCCTACCTGACCCAGGAACCAAACCTTTCTGCAACGACTAGAACACGAACCGGATCTCACTATCGTCGGTGTTTCGTAGCGGCCTTGTGGCTCCTACCTGTTTAGCGTCCATGAAAATCAAGAAAAATGCAAGCAAAATCACTACAAGAATCACTTGTTTCTTCATCATCATCACTTTGTTCTTTAGAACTTTTAAAAGAAAGAAAGTCAACTTGCAAAGTTGCAATGTCTTTTTACGATTTGTATCTCTCAGAGGTTGAGTGGCATTTAGAATCCGATATATATAGGGAGTCTCGTTATTTCGGTCTAGTAATCTGAAGTTAATAGTTATATGGTTTTGAATTTTATTTGGAGAGAATTGCTTTTCAACACATTTGAACCAAAAGATAAATATTAAAACGGATCAAACAAGTTAACACATAACACGGTTTCTGTCTTGAACAACAAGTTTGTTTTTCTTTGGCTCTCACCGAAGTTTGAAGGGAAAATACACCCGTGATGTTACGATCCGGTTCAAGCTGATTAGTAGAACACCGGTTTGATTTTACCGTAACATTTTATTGTCATCAATTTCCGTAAAGGTAATGATAAGAAATTTTATATTTTTTTGCATCATCGCCGGCCTGATGCGTATACATGTTGATGGCGTAACCGGGTTTAATTAAAACTATGTATATGTTTGGTTTTTAGCCGATTGTAAACAGTCGGTTCAATAGAAATCAGTGATATTATTAATAGGCGACACGGTAAATTAAACGTGGACGATGTTTGTATATAACTAATTTGTTGAAGTAATTTATATTGGACTCAAAAACTACCCGGAAGTCATGTTTCCAGGGTCTGTTTTGAGTACAATTGACTAGTTTGCGAGAGATTGGAGCTTATATTCTTCTAGAAACTTTGTTCCTATCGACTTTTTGATTCTTTGCATCTTAAAAATCAAATCCACAACCATTTTTCACTTTGGAGATAACCGTTTCTTCAACGATTCTTCAAAGAAACAAATGAGGTTTAACCATTTTACGATGTAGGTAAATGAGGTTTAGTAAAATCGGCCCGCCTCCGGAAAAATCTACAGAATTAGACATTTAACCACTTTGGCTGAAGTCAATTCTTCCATGATAGTATTATTTTACATTTATCTAGTTTATTATTTTTCCTATATGTAGTAAATATTTATTCTTAGTATAAAGAAACTTGTATTTTTTTGAGATATCAAATCAACTATGATAGATTTGGATAAAAATATAAAACAACAAGAAACTAAGGGTGGGTGTTCAGATTTGGGTCGGGTATTTCGGATATTTTGATATAGGAATATAATACCCGTTTGGAAATTTCTACATATATCGGATCGGGTTCAGATATTTTCAAAGGTTTGGATATTTTGGATCGGGTTCGGATATTTTATTTGATAGACAAAACTTGAGAAAATGCTTCTCAGCTTCCCACGAAACCTTCTTGTACTGTAAGTTGACGAACTGCAACTTCTGGTCCCTCGGTTAGAAAACAAGATCTTGTTGTTATGTTTGCTTTTTTTCCCCGTAAAAGGACAAATTATCCTTGACACAAATCAAAAACAATTCCAAAAAGACAAAGAAGAGTCATATGTTTCAGAATGTTTAACAGAGATATCAAATCATATATATTAAGTTATTAACATCGTGACATAACCTAAGAGAACCTAACACATTTGTATATCCAAATAATAAAAAATCAATTAAAACAATATCAACATCAAGAATAACCAACAAAAGAGCATTGCTCTTTGTCGGCTACACTAAATGGGGGATGGGAAATATAGATATATGATTAGATATCCCCTATATATATTAATAAAGAAACATTTAAAAAGTTAACCTGTTGTTGTTTATACTAATTAAAAAATGATCTGTTGAGTTGTCACGTAATTGAAATACTAATTTTGTTTACGTGACGGCTTAAGAATCAATCGAGAATTTTGTCAGTCAAAAATTAAATTGTTAGGAAATATTATATGATATAGTATGTCCATTATAGATCATTCATTTATCAAATTGAAATTTATTATTTATTATTTCTTTAAATAAAACCTACGGAATTACCCAATATGATTAAAAAATATATATATATATATCACAATTAATGATTTTAAATAATAAAGATTTGCTAACAATCTGTATACTTTTTATTATTTTTGTTTAATTCTTTATTAGTAAAATAAATTACATAATTACATTAATCATATAATGAAAATTTAGATTTTTTGTATATGTATTTTGAAATTTTTAAACGAATATAAATTACTAAAACTGTTAAAACTCTCACATAAACTTTTTGTGATCAAGGTTTAATTTTTTTTTCTATAAAAAAATACAATGATTATAAAACCATATGAATAAATAATTTTATTTTAATAGGTGTTTATGTTAATATATATATATATATATATATATATATATATCTTATCGTTTAAATTAAACTATACATCATATAAAAATACATACTTATATTTTGATATTTGCATTGAACATATATTGAAAAGTTAATGTTTTAATTTTGAAATCTTCATTGTTTTTTTAAATGATTATAAATTATTGAAATCTTTAATCATTCCACATTAAAAAAAATCGTTGGTGTAAAATTTTGTTAGACAAATATGCAAATAATCATAAAATCATATGAGTAGAAACCTCATTTAATAAATATCCATATTAAAATATACTATATATCTATGCTAATATCATTTAAATTTAATTATATATCATATACGATAGATAAGACTGATTGTTTTGATTTATTTACCCCAGACTGATTGTTTTGATTTATAAACAAGAGCGATCGCTTGATTTATATGCGCACACCAATTTATTACATAATAGTAACCTATTTCTTAGTTATTTAATATATAATTATTAATTTATTATTTAAAATATTTATTTAGCATAAGGCATAAGGCATGGATTTTAACCTAAGTATGTATCTCTTTAATAATTTTAAATCTTAAACATTTTCTAAATCTCAGGCTAAAACAAAATACTGAAATTAGAATAAAATCCAAAATCAATATTTATGCCGAGCAATAACCAAAATAAAAAACGATACAAAAAGGAGAAAAATATTGAAGATAGATAGGATCGGCACGTGAACGTAAATTCCCATAAACATAATTAACTTTAAAATAGTAAAATCATTATATAAAACCGGGCTGACATAGTTTCATGGGGTTCTTTCAAAAGTAACCTACAAATTCAATTCAACCCCAAAACCAATCTCTTTTTTTTTGTCATTACTATTCATCATTGAAAGTTCCTATCCATTCTCATATTTTTCTCTTATTTACAAAATTGCCATTATTAATTAATTTTTTAATAATTTCGAAAATATCAAAAAACCTATAACACCCTAAACATTTCTTCTTATTTACAACAATGCCATTATCATCAATTTTCCAACCACCATTAACAACCAATTTTAAGCTCATTACACCTCCACAATTCAACTTTCAACCACTTTTCTTTGTTTCTAAACAAACAAATCTTCATTTCCTCTCATTTCCTCTCCATTTTCATCTAAAAAACTCTAATACCTTTCTTTTTCATCTAAAAAACTCTCTATTTTCAATCACTTTTCTTTGTGGATCGTCAAAGTTCATTCTTTTAGCTCCTATTTGGAGCTTGAACTGTGGAATAAGGTGGAAACGAGTTTTACACTGCAAAAAGATAACTATTTACATGGTTTTCGTCATTTTTAAGATCTGTGTCGCGAAAGTAGACTTACAGGTATGTCTACGCATAAGTGTAGACTTACGTTGCGGTCTACAAGTCAACGCACAGGTTAGTTTTGCAATTGACCATAAATAAAAAATTTTGTAAAGAAGACTTTCTTGGAAGTCTACTTCTTTTCCTTTGATAACAAAAACCAAAAAGTGCGTAGACTTACTAAAAAGTCTACAGAAAGAGGTTGGTTTTGTATTTGACCTAAATTTTGACTTTTCAAAGTAGACTTCTCGAACAGTCTACAGAGTGTAGATTGCCAGTGAAGTCTACAGAAGGTCAGTTTTGTATTTGACCCTAACTTTGACTCCGTTGAATGGGTTAGTTATGTGTTTGACTAAAATGTTAAAAAGTTGACCATTATGGAAAAAAGCGTAGACTTCTTATTCAGTCTACTAAACTCAGGAAAAAAAAGTAGACAGCATATGAAGTCTATTATTTTATTTTGGTCAAATGCAAACCTAACCCATCCGATTTTTGCGTAGACTTCATAAGACGTCTACGGATATGTAGACGTTCGTCTAAGTCTCTATATAGAAAGTCAAATTTGGTCAATTGCAAAAACTAACCTGTTCCAAAAAATAAAAAAATGTAGACTCTATATGAAGTCTACTTTTCAAAGTCAAATATGGGGTGAATTCTGGTCAATTGCAAAAACTAACTTTTTCAAAACGTAGACTGAAAAACAAGTCTACATGTATAAAATCACAACTTTTATTTCAAATAAAGATATAACCCGTGAATTTGGCAATTGCAAAAACTAACCCAAACAGTAGACCTACATGATAGTCTACATAAGTAAATTGACACGAAAGTCTACGTTTTTGTTGACATAAAAGAAAGTCTACACTAGAAAATCTATGAAAAGTGAATTTGTGTAGTACTCATAATGTATTTTCAAGATTTTTTTTGTTTGAAAGTGTGTATTAGTTAGTAAGAATGGTCCTTAACTATTTTTAAAAGATAATCATTTATAATTATGAAACTATCAATTTTTTGGTTTGAGCATGTAGTTAGCTAACATGTGTAGACGTCTTTGGAAGTCTACGTTTATAATTTTATCAAACATGAAATTATGACTTGTATTGTTGCTTTGGATGTTGTCTTATGTGTTGAACTTATGTTGGATTTGTGGGTCTTTAGTCAGTGTTGAACTTATGGGTTGTATTGTTGCTTTGGATGATGTCTTATGTGATGAATGTTGAATTTGTAGGTCTTTTGACAGGTTTATTACATGTCTGCTTTTGGCCGAGCAGACTTACATTTTAATCTTCTTTTAATGTAGACTTCTTGGTTAGTCTGCTGTATTTTCGTTGAATTTGTGATGAATATTTTGAAAACAAGAATAATACTGATATATTTGATACAAAAGAAGCTGCATGATAGTCTAGCAGCAGACTTAAATATTAGTTTTCTTTTACAGAAGACTTTCACAGAAGTCTGGTGCATGCAAATTACATAGTCTGTTAGAGCCACAAGTCTGGTACAAAAGCCTACTACATCAATTTTAATTGTTTGGTTGATTAGAGTATCTTGTGTAAAAATTGACAGCTAACAAAAATTAATAATATCATACAAGTGAAACACAACTAAAAAATGAATACAATATTTATAAATTATGCATCAAACAATTATTTACAATTGAATATTTTATTATTAGAAATTATTACAAATCATTTTATTAAAAATATGTTTTTTGTGTGTTTGATTTTTCATAATCTTGATGCCTCAAATAAAGTCTTGGAAAAGAGTACCTGCAAAATAAGATAAAGTTATGAGAAAAACATAAGAAAAATATAAATCATATTTTAGTAGACTTTTTATTAAGTCTACTTCAAGTTTATGGTTAAGTAGACTTTAGTTGAAGTCTACACTAGCGGAAAATTTTCAGATCTGTTAGTGTACATTTAAAAAATTTGAATACTTTTTTTTTGTTTTGGAAAATATTTAAAAATAGTTTTTTGTCAACTTTGTAGTTAAGAAAAAAAACATAAAGTATGAATCTATAAATTAGGTTCAATAAAAACAAAAAGAATATACCTATAATTAATAAGTGTAAATCTTACATTTTTGGTAAGATGATTTGAAAAAAATTGGAGGAGAATACCTGCAAAATAAGATAAAATAAAATCATATTTGAGTAAACTTCTAATGAAATCTTCTTAAAGACAAAATAGTAATAAATTAAAGACATATAGTTTGAATATGTAATTTTATTTAAATATAAATATAAAAACACATATTTAAGATTTATAGATGTAAATCTTACATTTTTGTTAGGAGGAGATAACAACCATGGAGAAAAATATCTGCAAAACTAGATAAAATTATTTAAAGTGCATAAGAAAATTTAAAGTCATATTTTTGTAGACTTCCAATGAAGTCTACTTAAAAATTTGTGGTTTAGTAGACTTCATATGAAGTCTACTAACCTTAGCTTATAAGCAAACTTTAGAAGTCTACACTATTTGATAATTTTCAGATCTGGAAAAATGTGTACATTTTTAAATGTGAATCTAGTTTTAAATCTGGAAATACTTCAAAATATAATTTATAAGATAAAGTAGTAGAAGATTAAATGCACAGAGATTAATCTATAATTTTATTTGAATATAGACATATAAATACACATTTAAAATTTATAGATCTAAAACTTACATTTTTAGAGGATAAGATGAAAATCATGAATGATAATACCTACAAAAAGATAATATTGTGAGAAAGAAATAACATAAAATTACACATTTAAAATCTATAGATCTAACACTTACACTTTTAGAGGAGAATATGAATACCATGAATAATAATACCTACAAAAAAAGATAATATTGTGAGAAATAATTAACATAAAATTGCACATTTAAAATCTACAGATCTAAAACTTACATTTGTAAAGGAGAAGATGAAAACCATGAATCATAATACCTAATATAACAAGATAATATTATGAGAAAGATATGAAAGAATTAAGAAAATTTTAGAGAGAAGGGAGAGAGTTTTAGAGAGAAGTGAGATATGCAGCCATTTTAGAGAGAGGTTGTGTAAATTTCATTTATATAGGGAGACAAAAATGAAATTAGGTTAAAATTTACGACAGTGTAGACTTCTTTTGAAGTCTACTAAAATTAAAATTTTAGAGTATATTTTATTGTAACTTAGTAGATCTCCTAGGAAGTCTACTATGATAATTTCATTATTTATTTTTTCTTTATTGTTTTGATAATTTTAATATATGATTTATTAAATTTGTTTCTTTAACTTTAATAACTATAGTATATGATTTTACATTTTTATTCTTAAGGAACTCAACTTAATTTAAAAATAATGATATTTTGTAAACAAAATTTAAAAATGCAGACTGAAAAAGACGTCTCCAGATATAAAGACTTTATTGTAGGTCTACGAAACCCTAAACCACAAAACTCAAACCCTAAATGTTAAGGTTTGGTTTAAATTGGATTAGGTTAGAATTTACTTGGTTAAATCCGATTAGATTAAGTTCGATGAGAATAGACCTTAAAGTCAGTCTACACTCACTAAAGTAGACGTATTTGTAAGTCTACGAAACCCTAAACCACAAATTCAAACCCTGAATGTTAAAGCTTGGTTTAAATTGGATTATGTTAGAAATTACTTGGTTAAATCCGGTTAGGTTAAATTCGATGGGAATAGACCTTAAAGTCAGTCTACACTCACTAAAGTAGACGTATTTGTAAGTCTACGAAACCCTAAACCACAAAACTGAAACCCTAAATGTTAGTTTGATAATCAAAAGAGTCTCAATTGTATTGTTTCAAATATTAACTTTACAAATTATAAACTACTCAGTAATAATATGCTAATTTAAATCAATAAAACAAAAAAATTGTCAATCTAAATCTAACCCTAAGGATCTAACCATTAAAGGTATAACATGCTATGATCTTTTGTTACTAAACCATAAACATTGTCTCACATGGTTACCAAATCAACATATATTCTTTTCAATTGTTCACTTGTATACAATTTTAGTTTATAAACTTCATATTAACCATTACATTGATGATTAATGGATAATTTCACAAATATTACTTTTATACATTTTTAAAATTAATTAACTAGATAAAATCACAATGCAGACTACAGAACAAGTCTACAGAGTAGACTGTGTATTACGTCTACAGAGTAGACTGTGTATTACGTTTACAGATATGTAGACTATTTTTGTTATGTGTAGACTTACGAAGGACAGAACCGTAAAATGACATTCTGTTTTTTTGTTTGTTCATAAGGGCTAAATAGTAGTTTTAACACCCCTTTAGGTTAGATTTGCAATTGATTGAATATAGGGTCTATTTTTAGGGTTGCAATCACTATTTGGGTTGGTTTTAGCAATAACCCCTAGTTTCATTGTAACCAAATAATAGGTCTGAAATTTTTTGGCCTAAACGTTAGGTTCTTATGCGATAAGTGATTTTCTGACATAAAATATTTTTAAAAATAGGATCAGCTCATCATTAAACAAATTAGGTAATTAACAAAAAAGTTTTTTAAAAATTGTTTAAGGGCTAAAAATATTAATTCAATCAAGAATATAAATTTTATTTTTCCATAAACGAAATTTCTTGAATAATTTTCATATAAATTCACCCAGCGCAAGGGAGGTCTTATCCTAGTTATATATATCTGGATATTTTGTATATATCCATTCGGGTTCGGATATCTAAACTTATTCAACACAAAACCGTTTGGCTATTTTACTATTTCAAGTTCCAATTTTGGTTAAAACGCCCAGCCTTACAAGAAATCACATCTAGGAAAACGGATGGGGAAAGAAGATACTAATTTGATAATCTGAAAATGTCGAAATAAATCATATAGAATTTAATAGAAGAAAAAAAAACATTGCGTGATAATTAGAAAGCATGATCCACTGAAGATACGGTGATAAACACAGCTTTTAGGGTTAAAAAGCTCGCCGGTGAAAACAAAAAAAAAAGGGGAAAACAGTAGATACACAATCTGCAAAAAGAGCGTCACCTAGAAGCCATCGTCGTCATCGAGCGAGAGGCATATGTATAAATAGTCCTCACACACTGTTAAATCTCTTACCTGAGAGAGAAAGAGAAATGGCGAGCCCACAGAAGCCATGGAGGGCTGAGTATGCAAAGTCGTCGAGGTCTTCCTGCAAGTCTTGCAAGTCCCCCATTAACAAGGAGACCTTCCGTCTTGGAAAGCTTGTTCAAGCTACTCAATTCGATGGCGTCATGCCCGTACCATTCCCTCTCTCTCTCTCTTTATCTCCTTTCTTTACTTTACTCTTTGGCTCATTCGTGTGGTGGTGGATTCTAGTTTCTTTTTCGAATGATAAAGTTTACTTCTTTTAGGGTTTTTGTGAGGTAAAGTTGTTGTTTTTTTAATCTCTGGGTCTACATTTGCATGTCAAGCTTGTTTACTTTCTCCAATTAGAGTTTTGAAAAGCTCCTCTTTATGCCTTTTGAGTTTGTTTGTTACTTGATGACTGCAAAAAGATTCGTGCTTTTCTGCATTGACATATTTGGACTGCTGCTATTATTTCTGTTTGGATGATCATATAACCATATGTGGAGTGGAGCTTTAAAAATATACTTTTGATTCTTGTTACATGTCCTTGTTTGTGCTGCTTATCATAAGCTCTGTCACTAATTTTAGCTCCTCCTTCCTGCTCTGCTTAACTTCCCCATTCTAACTATATGTTGCTTTAGCTGTCATGGAGTTTGTCAAGCTAACGTATCCTCTGTGTGCTTTAATCCTTCTCACGCAGATGTGGCACCACGCTTCTTGTATTTTGAAGAAAACGAAGCAGATTAAATCGTATGTAAAAACCTCTGTTACTTACTGGAATTTTTACAATTCTAACCTTTTCTTTTGGTTTTGCTAGAGTTGATGATGTTGAAGGCTTAGAATCGCTTCGTTGGGAAGATCAGCAAAAGATAAGAAAATATGTCGAATCTGGAGCAGGGGATAACACAAGCACGGGAACGAGCACAGCCAGCAGCGGTGGTGGCACTGCCAAGCTAGAATATGGGATCGAAGTTTCACAAACTTCTCGTGCTGGGTGCAGAAAGTGCAGCGAAAAAATCTTGAAAGGAGAGGTACACTGTTGTTCCACTTCCTTCTTTCATACGATCTCACTCGTTGTAGCATTTTATATGAACCTGTTTTTTTTCTTTTTTTCACTCTGTTGGTTATTGTGATGCTTCTTTTTCCAGGTACGTATATCCTCTAAGCCTGAAGGCCCGGGTAACAAGGGTTTGATGTGGTACCACGCAAGATGTTTCCTTGAAATGTCTCCCTCTACTGAACTGGAAAGTTTGTCTGGGTGGGGAAGCATACCAGACTCAGATCAAGAAGCTCTTCTTCCCTTGGTGAAGAAAGGTCCGCCAGCAGCCAAAACTGGTAAGAGTCTTAAGGGGTTCGGTAATGAATTGAGTTCCTTGTTCATAAGCCTGATTTGCGGTACTGTTTTCTGATGTCTTTCTGTTAATGTCTTTTGGCACAACTGGGACAGAGACAGCAGAAGCAAGTCAAACAAATTCAAAAGCAGGTACAAAAAGAAGAAAGGATTCTGATGACAACGAGAAGTCGAAACAAGCTAAGACTATGTCCGCAAGCGGTGCTTTACAACCTTGTAACAAAGACAGGGAAATGGAGGCACAAAGTAAAGAATTGTGGAACCTGAAGGATGACCTGAAAAAACATGTGACAACAGCTGAGTTGCGGGAAATGCTTGAAATAAATGAACAAAGTACAAGAGGATCAGAACTTGATCTGCGGGATAAGTGGTAAGTTACATTGCTAAGCTGTCTGGAGGTAAATTGGTCGTAAAGAACCTTCTGAAACGTCTTTTGTTCTATTTCTATTACTGCTGTGTGGATATTTTATAAAAAGTAGTTTGGATTAGAAAGTTCGATGTATAATCATATTCCTGACCTATCTATCTTCTTGGTTCTTTTTAGTGCTGATGGCATGATGTTTGGTCCACTCGCTCTCTGCCCTGTTTGCTCTGGTCATGTTTCTTTTTCCGGAGGAATTTACCGATGCAACGGTTACATTTCGGAGTGGAGCAAATGTTCTCATGCCACTTCAGATCCAGACCGCATCAAAGGGAAGTGGAAAATTCCTGAAGAAACAGAGAATCAGTTCCTTGTGAAGGTAAACGGTTGCTTTGTAGAGTTGATATTGGTATGGATTAGGTTAGACTTGATGGGAATGGCATTAAGTTGATCTTTTGTTATGATTTCTTGCAGTGGAATAAGTCGCAAAAGACTGTGAAGCCAAAACGTATTTTGAACCCTATATCACCCGCTGGAACATCCCAGGGTCAAGGTTCCAAAGCTGCAGCTGACTCCTTAAGGAGCGAAAAGCTGGATGAGCTTAGAGTTTCAATTGCCGGATCCTCTAAGGAACGCGTATGTTCCTCCTTCAGATATTTTAGTTCCAGATTATATTTGCACTTCATTGCTTGATAGAATCATTTTCCAGCAAGCCTGGAAGAAGAAAATTGAGGAAGCCGGTGCTGAGTTTCATGCTAAGGTTAAAAAAGGTACATATTACTCGAGGGTGTAGTTTAGAGCATTGTGAACCTCTTTTCAGCTTTAGAATATATCTGTTTCATAAATTTGCAGGTACAAGCTGTTTGGTTGTCTGTGGCCAGACAGATATGGAAGATGCTGAAATGAGAAAAGCAAGGTAGGATGGTGTCTTTACTGTTCTGCCACTTTTGAACTCATAACACTTTTTTCTTACTCTGAAGTTTGGTCTTGATATATGTGTTAGGAGGATGAAGGTGGCAATCGTTAGAGAGGATTATTTGGTTGACTGTATTAAAAAGCAGAGGAAGCTTCCATTTGACAAGTACAAAATTGAAGACGCTGGCGAGGGGATAGTGACTGTTAAAGTAAAAGGGCGAAGCGCTGTGCATGAAGCGTCTGGCCTCCAAGAGCACTGCCACATCCTTGAAGATGGAAACAGTATCTATAACACAACTCTGAGCATGTCTGATCTTTCTACGGGTATCAATAGTTATTACATACTCCAGATAATCCAAGAAGATAAAGGTTCAGATTGCTACGTGTTTCGTAAATGGGGCCGAGTTGGAAATGAAAAGATTGGAGGTAACAAACTGGAAGAGATGTCAAAGTCTGATGCAGTTCATGAATTCAAACGTCTATTTCTTGAAAAGACTGGAAACACATGGGAATCATGGGAACAGAAAAAGAATTTCCAGAAGCAACCTGGAAGATTTCTCCCATTGGACATTGTGAGTTCTCTTAAGCATCCATATCTTTTGAATCTTCTTATTTTTTATTTTCTTAAATCCTTATTATGTATCTGTTTGTTTCAGGATTATGGAGTTAACAAGCAAGTAGCAAAAAAAGAGCCAGTTCAGACCATTAGCAACCTTGCTCCTCCATTAGTAGAATTGATGAAGGTTCTTTTTGATGTGGAAACATACCGGTTAGAAACTTTTTCACCATTACCTTTCTCTCCACTCCTCTGTCTGTTAACAGTTTGAAGTACTAAAGTCATTTCTTCTTGCAGAACTGCTATGATGGAGTTCGAGATAAACATGTCGGAGATGCCACTTGGGAAACTTAGCAAACATAATATACAGAAGGGTAACTTTAGCTTTACTTTTCTAGTTTTACTTTTGTTCTGATATAAATATTAGTTCTTACGTTTAAAGCTATTTTTTGTTTCTTGTTTGTTCTTCTGCAGGTTTTGAGGCATTGACAGAGATACAGAAGCTATTGACTGAAAGCGACCCACAGTCTTCAATCAAAGAAAACTTGCTTGTTGATGCTAGCAATAGATTTTTCACGATGATCCCTTCAGTCCATCCTCATATCATCCGAGATGAAGATGACTTCAAGTCAAAGGTACTTGCCGTAGCAATTCAACCATAGTTGATATTTTATTATTCTTGCCTTCTTCCGCGTTATATAAAAAAGAAAATATTGCATGTGTGTGTTGCAGGTGAAAATGCTCGAGGCGCTGCAGGATATTGAAATAGCTTCAAGATTAGTTGGCTTTGATACTGACAGCACTGAATCTCTGGATGATAAATACAAGAAACTGCATTGCGACATTTCACCACTTTCTCATGATAGTGAGGATTATCGGTTGATCGAGAAGTATCTTAACACAACTCATGCCCCAACACATACGGTGAGTTCATTATGTTTGTTTATCATAGTTTAATAGTCATAAATCTTCTAGCTCTAACTTCCGGTTTATGTATTGGCAGGAGTGGAGCCTTGAACTGGAGGAAGTTTTTGCCCTCGAAAGAGAAGGAGAGTTTGATAAATATGCTCCTTACAGGGAAAAACTTGGCAATAAGATGCTCCTATGGCATGGTAAGCAACTTCTCCCAGCCACAGTAAAGACGATTTTGTGAAGCAGATTCATGAAAATTCATCGTCATATTTTTGGTTGATTCCATATTTGTGTTTCGTTGATCAAATCCCTTGGCTTAACCAAAGTAACTCTGCTTTCAGGTTCTCGGTTAACGAATTTTGTTGGAATTCTGAACCAAGGACTGAGAATTGCACCTCCAGAAGCTCCTGCTACTGGATACATGGTTAGTACTCTCTCATTACATTTGCTTGTCTACTGAGGGCTCTTCCTAACTTCCTTCAAATCTCGTGTTTCAGTTTGGCAAGGGGATTTACTTTGCTGACTTGGTCAGTAAAAGTGCCCAGTACTGCTACACTTCTAAGGAAAACCCGGTGGGTCTAATGCTTCTGAGTGAAGTTGCACTGGGAGAAATACACGAGCTAACAAAAGCCAAGGTGAGCCCAAATTGCAGTTTTTTAAAGTTATGCGACTACTTCCGTGTGGTCCTCCTCTTGAGACTATAGCGCATAACTTAATAGTATCCTTACAATCTTACATGACTGTTCTTTGATGTCTACAACTCTTTAGTACATGGATAAACCTCCGAGGGGGAAACATTCGACCAAAGGGCTTGGCAAGAAAGTGCCTCAGGATTCAGAGTTTGCCAAGTGGAGAGATGATGTAACAGTTCCTTGTGGAAAACCTGTTTCATCGAAGGCCAAGGCTTCTGAGCTTATGTACAACGAGTATATCGTCTACAATACAGCCCAGGTAACTTCTGTTTCCAAATAATCTTCCTATATCTTTAATGGTTTTACAATAGCATATTTGGAGAACACTATCCTTTTCATGGTTGTTCTTGCTGTCTGATTCAAGTAATTTGGAATGAAAAATAAATCATCAAGCAACCTAACACTTCAGAACTCAGCTTCGGCTATAACTCGTTCCTATATCCTTTATGGTGTCTACAGGGCTGACGAAGATTGATTCGTTTTTTTTACAGGTGAAGTTGCAGTTCTTGTTGAAAGTACGGTTCAAGCACAAGAGATAAGCTCGAAACAAACAGGAAGATGTAACCTTTTGTTAACTAATGTCTTTTGGGAGATCAAAATCCAACATGAAGACAACATTTTGCACTAAATCGGATTGTCTCTCTGGCTTTGTAGTTGTCTGGTTGCAAAACAGCCATTACACTTTGTTATGATCTTTCTCAGTAAGTCAGTAACCACTCTTTTCGTTCACTTGTTTAAAACTAATGTTGTTTCTTTGAAGGATCGTTGAAGAAACGGTTTTATCCAAAGAGAAAAATGGTTGGTGGATTTGATTTTTGAGATGCAAAGAATCAAAAAGTCGATAGGAACAAAGTTTCTAGAAGAATATAAGTTCCAATCTCACGCAAACTAGTCACTTGTACTCAAACAGACCATGGGAACATGACTTCCGGGTAGTAAAGAGATTCACTTGAGCTGCAAAATGACTCATTGCGGTCCATGGACGTTGATGCAATATCACTCATCTGGTTAAGGTTGGAGTCCGAGACTACTTGGTTAAACCAACTGTGAATATCCTGGGGCATATCCTGACCTAGAATCTTTCCTTGTTCCATACAATCCTCTGGTGGGAACTTTCTAGAAGCTTCTTCTCTAAGGAGTACCACTTGTGCTTGTAGACTAACAACCTTAACAACAAACAAGCAAGTCAAGCAACATGTAAGCACACTATACATGATGAAGGTTTACTTATATACAAAATGGTTTTATAGGAAAACAAAAAATGGTTTTAATTAAGCGAAGCATAACCAAAAATAAATAGATGAGAAGCAACCTGTTGCTGGAGGGAGAAGATTTGGGAGACGCAGCCGTAAATAGGATCATGGAGACGAGACTGAGCCTCGTAAGAGATGGTTCGTACTGCTTCACAACGGTCATGAACTGGGAGGTTAGAAATGAGCTTAGAGAAGTTGCTGGCTCCAAAGACTTTGTGAATGGCTGCAAAATTAGAAGATCCTTCTTCGTAGCAAAAGTATGGTGCAAATACACAACCTTCTACACATTTCCTACGCAAGAACTTGCATCCTCCACATGGTGAACCTAAACCTCCCATTCTCAAAATGTAGTTAATTAATCTATGGTTAAGCCAAATATTATCTTAGAGGAAGATTAATACTACTAATGAGGATTATATATAGTGCATGACAGTGTTTATGCAGAGGGTAAGAGAAAAGGAACAAGGTGGGTTTTGTTATATTATATATTTCTGTATGTGGGTGTGTGTGTGTATGTGTGCGCAAATGTATATACTATATAGTAACTCAATGTGTTAGTTTACATGTTTGTCTATTTAATGGCGTACAACTACAAAAGTGCAGCTTTATTTTTTCTCCCTAAGTTTATTTACATTGTAAAATATATCTTTTTCAGTATAACTCGATATAAAATGTTTTTGTGTTTAATCTTTCGAGGAGAAGAATTTAGAAAATATTTGAGAGAACCATATTAATATTGAGATCCGATTGACTGAGAGATTTGGTTGACGTATAGGACAAAACAATGAGTAAACATGAACGAAACCCATTTTGCCTTTTGTTTTGATTACTATAATTATGTTATTAATTATTGTTTCTTTGTTCATCATGTACTTAATTATTGATTTAGAGGTTACTTTTGATTTTTGTGTAGTTTAATTTCTCTGTCAATTGAAAGTGAATGATTCAAGTTAACGAACATGGAAGTGAATATTATGCATAACTTCTAAGAAAATTTGGATATAGTTGTTTACATATATACAAAATTGACATACCAACACATATATAGGGTTTTCTAACCTGCATAAAAACAAAGGTTGATAGTATTGGTCTATGAAATTATTCTAACTAGATTTTAGACATTTCCTATGCTCTCAATTTTGATTAAACTTTCCAGGCTAGAAAAATAGACCCATGATTATCCAGCCCACATAACAATCATGAATCATGATTATCAGAAAAATTATTCCGAAATAATTGATTAAGTACAAAAGGTAAATTATTCAAACTAATGAACAACTGATAGTGGGTTTATCACTTAATGTTGGCTTAGTGAAAGATTAAATATAATCAGAAAAGGATTGTGGAGATCAACACAAGAAACAAAACATAAATTAATCAAGAACTAATACGGCGGTATACGTGTTGATTGTCTATCTTTACAGAGATAATTCTGTTTGCAGGTGTCATCGTGTGACTTATTTTAATATGATTGGTCTACTTTATATTACAAGTTACTTGTATATATAGTGTATATAAGCTATTTTGCGATTTCTATGTGTCTATGTTTCTAAAATATGTCTATATATTTTCTAAAATGAGAAAATTTAATATAAAAAGAACTAACTTTTTCTAGATTCAAAGGAAAAATAACATTCGTATATTATAAAAATCTATTGAAGTGAAACTCATATATATTTTTAGAGTTCTTTGTTACGAAAGAAACTATGGAATTGATTTTTGAGATGATCTTATAAACGTGAAACACAAATATAATACTAACTACTAGATTTTGATCCGCACTTAAGAAGCGTGGATATTTTTGTTAATCGTTAAACCAATATTAAATGAATTTATATCTATTTATTAGATATCTATAATATTTAAAAGCTGTTCTATTATTATTTTTCAGTCTAATAAAATATTTTCACTGAGTTTTCATATCCGATTCAGACTTGTGGTCGAACCGATAGATCCAGTTATTTGTATATAGTCAAATTAGGATATAATAAAATGAATATGGTAAAAATACATTAAAAACTGTTATTAATTAATGCAATGAAAAGAATATAAATTCGATTTTTGTTATAGATTTTTTGATATATCAATATATATTTGGTTTGCATAAGAATTATTTTTTGTATGTGAATCGTGTTTTTGGTTTTGTTTCTTTGCTGGTTTTTTTTTGTAGTGTGTTAGTTTGGTTTCGATAGAGTTGATGGTTAAAGGTTTCTGACAGTGTTTTGAAACCCGACCCAGACCAGCAGTTGAACAGGTAAATTTGGTGACCCAATATAAATGCGGTTAGGTAGGGTTTTGTGAAAAACTCAAAATTTAAAAACCCACAAAACCCGTAAAAACCCACTAAAATCCGAAATCTGGTACCGATTAAACGACTGGTTGAAACAATAGATAACTTATACATTGTAATGTTTAAAATATTTTTTTTTATTTTTTGGATTCTAAATTTCTAATTAAAAAGTTGAAGAAGAAGAACATGGCAAACTTGATTATACATTCTTTGTTATTGGCAATTTATTACAATGATGTTAATCCGCGCTTTGGAAGCGCATGTTTTATTAAGATTATAAACAAAATTTGATACGAATTATTATTTTGAGATCGTATATTATTGTGTTAAAAAGTCTGTATTATATTAAAACAGATAATTTATTTAAAATTATATGATTTATGAATTAGTTAATTTGAAATTTATATGTATATTATTATGTAACTCTTTTAGGTCTAAACATTTTATTTGGATTCAAAAAAATCTGAAACCGATTTAAAAATATATGTTTGGTTCGAATTTTGGTCCTGACAAAAGTACCTATTGGATATTTTTTGGACCCGCGGATCTTAGTTTGGGTCTATATTTTACCTAGTGATCGGATACTCAAAGCACCCAATATATTTTGAATATATAAATCATATTTGGATATTTCATATATGTTTTTGGTATTACAAATATTCTTTTAAGTTCCATGTTCATTTTTTCAGTTATAGCTTTGACTTTCAAGTAAAACAATTCATTTGCCCCTTTAGTAACGCCCATATCAATCTCAATAACTAATCCATGAAACTATACTATAGGTGAAAGAGATGGTTAGATTTGTGTACAACCTAGTAACTGGAGAGATGGTTATAAGAGTGTCAATTTCATTGATCATTGCTTACTGGACGAAAAGGAATGATGTTGTAGAAGTGTGTATATATATAATCAATCGATATAAGTTGTGTTTTCTATGCTTATCTAATTCTGAGATACAACTCTAGTAGATATATCTTAAAATCTCATTTCTTATGGAATTTGCTTAAAACAAGGACAGTAGTTAACATTCACAATGAGTGACTCTGTGAGTGTTAGTTGTCTGTTATATATTCTGATATGTTTGTTTCTTCGGTATATATTTAGCATTCATCTGAATCTGATACTAGTTTTTTTTTAAAAAAAAATTGATACTAGTTCGTCGGAGGACAAGGAGAATTACTTGTTAACTTTTCGTTCTAACCAAACTTAAATTGCAATGTTAATATCTACAGAAAAGTCATTGCAAGATGCTAACTAAAATGAATCAATTAATCACAGGACAATGAAGAGATTATAAAGATTCAGAGGCCAAGGACATAGCTCAAACATATTATTATACACAAAACCAAGAAAATAAGGACTTTGTTTGCCCTTGTAGACTAATAACAAGCTTGTAAACCATATGTAACAAGACAATTGGGGTTCAACTGTTTAGAAAAACCCATCAGACAATACAAGCTTGTTGGGTTAGATAAAAGTTTAATAAATAAAAACAAACAGCCAAATTTAAAAACATTTGGTTTTATAAATAAAAGTTTCCGGAGTTTCTCGATCCATCGCAACATTCGAACAGCGAGCGCCTCTCTCTCTCTCTATTCATCCTTGTTCATTGGAAGATCGAGGACTTCTTCATCTTCAAGGTTTGTTTTGATTTTCTACAGGTGAATCTTTTCGGTTTGCTGTTGTTACGGATGTTCAAGCTATAGGATCGTAGAAATCAGCCTGGGATTGACCTATCTATCTTCTACCTACCGATTTGAGTTTTTGCTATATGATGCTCGATTTATGTTTTATCGTCTTCCTCAGACAAACTCTCGTATAAATTTTTAAGTAATTAGGTTTCAGATCTTGAAGGCAATCAATTTTGGCGGGGTTGGTTTAGAATTAGGATTTATTTTTGATTCTCGAGAGAGAGACACAGAGAAGCCAATTCGAATTTTAAAGTTTTCGGAAGGGACATACATGTTTCCTAAGACCGAACTTCCCTCATCTTCGACCATTTGAGTGAGAATTAGATTTTTTTTTTTTTTTTTTTTTTTTTCATTTGCATCATCTAGGCTTCATTGTTCTGTGAAACTATTTGCTTCTTGTTTGTGTTTGTGATGGGCCTTTACTAGAACTTTCCTGCATGGTTTCTCTGCTTTCTTTCTAAATAGTCAGTATAACCCCCCCTTTTGTTATTTGTCAGCTATGAAACGGCTGTTAGTGTTCTTTAGCTCTTTGACATTCATCACCATTTCACTTGTTGAGTAACTGTTAGCATTTCTGTAAGGTTCAAGCATGTTTTCGTCGTTGCTTTTCAGAGCTAGCTTTTTTTTTTAAGCTAGTGGTCCTTGTGTGAGATATGTTGCCTTTACTGAGTCTTGAACAAAGATACACATGTCTTCGCAGCGCAGATATTAGAAGCGCTATATTTTGAGCAATGAGCACAGCTAGCAGGGCTTCTTCTTCAGCGACAACCTCTGTCATCTTAGAAACCCCTGTTACTCAGTCACAACCTACAGAAAGATTAGTGCTTCGGTTGAACAGGAAGAAGAAGAAAGTCTCTTGGAAAGACGGGACCGTGGATAACGAGTTCATGCAGAAAAAGAGTTCAAAGAAATGTTGCATCTTTCACAAACAGAAGCCCTTTGATGAGGATGACAGCGAAGAAGATGAAGATAACCACCACCATGATCATGATCATAACCATGAACACTGCGAATCTGGTGAGGCCTCTTCGTCTAACGATTCTAAAGCAGTTGAGTAATCAATTTTTGTTATTCTTTTTACATCATAATATAGAGATATTTGAAGCTTTATAAAGAAGACTAATTCGTCCTAGGTTTTGGGTTTTCTTTCTCTTCTCCTACCTGACGACACAGTAATACTGGTTGGGCTTTATTACTATATATATATGTATATGTAATTTGCATATTGCAATGTTGATTTTAGCTACTTGAAAGATGTATTGGCAATTACGTGAGAGCATCTTTTCAGATGATTACTATTTGAACCCTCGTGCGTGGAAAATGAGTCTTTGTGCATAATGTTATTGTCATTTTATACATTGGTTATGTACTTGAAACCAGATGTGTAATTTTATCTAATCTAGTACTAGGTGATTTTCCTGTGCTCATACACGGGTATAAATATTTATAAAGTAAATATATATTATAATAATTTATTACTATTTAATTTTGATTTTAAATTAATTTATAATTTTTATGCATAATATATATTAACAATATTATATTACTTTAGTTAGATATATCATTTTAGATATGTTAGATTAGATCTAGTCGATTTAATTTTCATTTGAGTATATTGGATTGCATCTATTTATCTGCATTCAACTATAATATTTTTATTCTAAATCTATTAATTTTCTTATTTGCATTTAGGTTGGTTGTTTTCTTAGATATGTAAATATATATTAGGAAGATTATGTATAATTTAAGATATATTGTGCTTAGAATGAAATAAAAAATAAACTAAAATGTTTGATTCCAAATTACGTAAATTAGTATAATGATATTATTCTGAAGTCTCATGCATATATATAAATTTTACAAAAGAACCAAATTTGTAACAGTTAGTTAATATTTTATTTTCATTTGTTAATGTGTTTTGAGTCTTCTTATAATTTATATTTATAAAATAAATTAATATTATTATTACGAAATTATATTTTCTTATTGTAGTTAAATCTATGATTTTAGATCTAAGTTGGATTAGTCGAGTCACTCATATTATAAGTATATTGAGTTACATATATTCTTTTAAATTCAAATAGAAGTATAATTATTTTTATTATAATTAAGACAAGTCAAATTAATTTTATTTATCATTAAATGTGCATGTATTTTCATAATATATATCAAATTAAATGTTATTTTGTTAAAGATATTAGAAAATAAAGCGATGATCTATATGAAGTTACATACATAAGTAACTGATACTTTTTTGGAAGCTCATGAAGACATATCAATATTTACAATAATTAAAATATTTTTATAATTTCTAAATAATTTTATGAATATTTATTAAATTATATGTTTTTGCTGTAAATGAAAGATATTACAATCAACTAAATAAAAGAAAAAAAATAACATTTCAATAATACTAATTATAAACTATTTTTAGTCAACTAAACATATATCAGTTTATGTTACTTAATTATTTTATATAATCATCTAAAACAATAGATAGATATATAAAAAATATTTCTATTACTTTGAAAATATATTGTTGTACTGTTTAAAATTGTGTTTTATAAGAATATTATTTTTTTATAATATCAAGATTATCTGTGAAAATAAAATTATAAAGAAAGTATTTTATTAGTATATTTTTATGTTATCAAATTTTTTTTTTTAAAATGGAATATTACTATTTTGTGAACTTTCCTTTTTAATGAAATCTTATTATTTATACATATAATTTCGTTTTTAAATTCGTTTTTAACTTTATAAACGTTTCTTTTTTTATTATATATGTTATTTGGAAAATTTTATAAAGGAAACTAAATAAAAAATCAATAATAGTATTTAAATATAATATTTTTAATTCATTAAGGGTATCAATGTAAACAACCATCGTGAGAGTTAACGTGAGCGCGACACATAGGAAACTGACTTCTCAAATAATATTATAGAGATACAACCAAAACAAAGTGGTTCTTCTGTTGTTGGCTTCACACTAGGATAAAAAGGCACATGCCTAGTAATATCAAAGACACTGTAAACTTACAAGTTGCAATCAAGTTGACTTACTGAATGAGTAAACAGATGTAGTCTGTGACCTCTGTCAAACTCCAATAGCTTAACAGAGCTTATGTAAGAATGTCAGAATTCTTGAGCAGTGTTACCTTCGTTGATTCTATTGCAGTGCACACGCCACCAAAAAGTGAGGAAGCTTTTAGTTAACTCCGTATTAGTTGTAACTTAGTTGAAAATTTATAATTCCAGATTAAGTAAGCGAAAGTGCAACGAAGAGGCATGAGCTATGATATATCACTAAAAAGAGTCCGATCATGTTCTTAGTTCTTACTTAACCATGACCGGAAAAATAACAGATATAATATTGCAAGTTGTTCGCGTAAAGTCAGTAACAAAACTTATCAATGTGATTTCCATTGATTTTTATAGAACAAAGTCATAACACATGGACAACAATACCTTCAAATTTAGTGATATACCAAAAAACTGTTTCATAAATTTACTAATCAAAGATAAATGAGCTGAACAATAACAAAAGATAATTTTCTCTTCACATACACGAGTCTATACACAAATAGACCTCATATTCGAAAGCCTCTGTCTAAGTTTCTCTAAGTCCATAGTGATTTTCCCTGGATTACTACCAGTCTTCGCATTCATCGGAGACGACTCTGTGATCTTACTGACCTCTCCACGCAAGAAGATGTGATTCAACAAAGTCGATGCGTCTTTCCTATCATCTGCCTCCGGCGAGAAGCATGTCATCAGAAGGAGATTCGCATCAAAAGGAAGATCTCCTGGAATCAACAGTCCATGGCAGTTCTTGAGATCCTTCAGTTTGTAGTCTGTATGCCACCAAGGTCTTTTCCCCGTGTACAACTCTAGTACAATACACCCCGAAGACCACAAGTCAAGGCCTTTCCCTGTTTCTCAGTCTCCGTGAGATATCTATTCCGGAGACATGTAGATCGCTGTTCCGGCTATGGGACGATGAGGTTGCCACCAGCTAGTGTCTCCATCTCTTCTAGACAACCCGAAATCCGAAATCTTCAACTCGTAAGACGTTATCCACGCACCGTTCTTGTTGACACAACTCATCGGGAAAACGAGGATGTTTGAGATCGCAGTGAACGTACCCGCGTCCGTGGATGGTGGCTAAGCCTTCTAGAAGCATACGTGTAAAATCTCTGACCAGAGCATCAGGCAGCTTCTTTTCTTCGAATTGGTTAGCGAAACTCCTCAGGCTTCCTCCAGCTTCGTACTCCAAGCAACCTTGTTCGTTGAGTCTCTCTTGCACTTTTGGTTCCGTAGCACTGGACGATTTTCGGACATCCTTTGAGTTCAGACAGGATTTCAAACTCTCTGTAGAGAGACTCGGCGTGTTTATGGTCTGAGGTTTTGGCAGCGGCGTAAAGGGTCTTGCCGTCGCGTCGTCCTTTGATACTTGTAGAGGCTCACCGAACCGAAAGATCCCTTTCCTAGAAACTTCTAGAAGTACAGCTCTGGCCCCGCCATTGCAATAGAAAGATGAGAGCTTAGGGAAAATCTGAGAACTCGCAATGACTCGGTGAGAGATCGATTCTTTAAAGTAAAGTGGGAAAAAGAAACCCCAAGTGATAGTAAAATCTGAGAACTGGTAATAACTTTGGTGAAGTCTCGGATACTAAAACGCGTCTATGTCATAAGATCACTAACTGAATGTCTTTGGTCCCAAGTTTCTTCTTTTAATTTCCTTTTTTCAATTTACACAAAAACAAATAAAGATTTCTTTTTTTCTGGGAACATAAAAGTTAATTAATATCCGAAAGAAAAAGGAAATAACAGAAAAGGTACCGTTGTGTTAATTTCGAGGTAAGCCATTAGTAATTGAGTAAATGGAAAAAGAACTGTTTATTAGTATTAATGATTGGCAAATCTATTTTCCTCAAAAAAACTGAACAATCATTTTTGAATAATATGTTTAAAATGTTGATAAAAAAGAAGTGAATTGTTTAAAACCAATACATACTATTAACTGTAAGTATATAGAATCTGAAAAAAAAATCTAAATTGATCTGCTAACAAGTCTCAGATTCTTTTGGCTTTAACTCTTTAGTGTAGTAGACTAGGTTTTGATCTGCGCTTCGAAAACGTGGATTTAGTTGAGATAGAAATAAAGTTTGATATGAATTAATACTCTAGGATTTTGTATATTATTATGATATAAAGTCGTATTATATTTAATAAGAAAATTTGTTTAAAATTATATAGTTTATAAATTAGTTTATTTGAGATTTTATATGTATATTTTGTGTAACTGTTTCTTAGAATATTCATGATATCTAGATCTTAAAAACTGAACCAAAACCCACACAAAAATACGGGTTTTGGTTCATGATCGAGCAAACTACAAATTGGGTTTTGCTTTTGGACCCGCATGTCTCTATTCGAATCCAGATATCCAAAGTGCCTGAAATATTTTTGTGTATATTATGTATATTTGAGTATTCATAAATGTTTTCAGTATTATAGAATTTTTTAAGTTTCGAATCCGAATTTTTGGTTATAGTGTTTTGGATTTCAGTAAAATTTCAAAATTTCAAAATTTCAAAATTTCGAAATTATATTTTAGGTATTCGAATAAAATTTTGGATATTTTTGGTTCTTCGGATAAAATTTTGAGCTTTTGGATTTTAATATTTTCAAGTATTTGTTTGGATTTTCATGTTTTGGCTTTTTTGATTTTCAAGTACTTTGAGTCTTTTCTGGTCCTAAATACCCTAACTGATCTCGACCTGTGATGTACCAAAATTACATGTATTTTACAGGTACTTAAATTAAGGATTAAAACCGATCCTGATCCAAAAGAACCGACTCAAACTTAATATGGACCTAAATTATTGCATAACAACCATGATATTAAATCAGTGATAAAATATTTTAGAGAAGAAGTGTATCACATGAAATAAGGAGTAGTAATAGGATTCATTTAAAATATTTACAGTTTGTATGGTTAGAGTAATTAATGGTAGAATAAAATAATAATGAAGTTATATATTAGTCTAACAAATTTTTGCAGTTAATTTTTAGAATAATTTTCTTTTAATAGTAAAAATAAAATTGAATAAACTATTTGATTTGTGATAATATAATTTTTCATAAAACTTTTACTATATCATTAAAGAAAATTTAGAAATTAGTGATATAAGAAAACTTAAATTTATTATTATAATTCAATATTATTTTATTTTTATTAGTGTTATTCTATTATTTATTTATCTATTTTTTTAGATTTGAAGTTAATTTTATAATGATAATTATTTATTTTGAGCCAAAGTCCTATGTGGAATAAAATTAGTTAAATAATTTTGAGAAGAAGCTATGGTATTCGTTGGTTGTATTTTTATTTTGAGATTTGAAGACTATGTTCTACGTTGTCTGAATAATGATTTGATGTTTATTAATGATTTTGGGAGAAAAGAAAAACCAGAAGTTATAGAGCTTGGCTGGGAATATAAATCATTGCTATCGTATAGAGAAATGGTATTTATTTGTTGTGTAATATTATTATATGTATATGAATCCGTATTTTATTTGATGTGTTATTATACTATTTAATATATTGAATTTCATGAGAACATAAGTGATTGCTACAATCATCAACGTACTTAGTAAAGGTATGTATTTAATGTGTTATACTATTTATGTATATGAATCGGTACTATTTAATATATTGAACCAAAATATTATTAGTTAATGAAAGGGTCCAATAATTTTGTTTAAATAGATATTTTCAGAATGTTTTTCCTTTAATAGTATAGATAGATAGATATATGTAATCAAACACAAACACCTAACTGGTAAGAATAACAATGAAATTTTGCTAACTAAGTGAAAATATGAACCCTACATATTAATATAAGAAACATTTAATGACAATTTTCCTATGTTCGGATTAGCAAGGATTGGTCTATTCATGCCACAATAATCTGTCGATCCTTGACATATTTCAACAAAATACATGACTAAAAAATTTTACTTTAATTTTGACATCAAATTTTAGTTATATAATCATTCAGAACATATGATTGCATCTTAAGAGAGTAGGTATTACATGAGTGAAAGCCAGATACTAAAATCCAAGACGATAAAAGTGAGCAATAACAACACAATGCTGTTCTTTATCACAAAGATTGTTGTTAAAAATACAGTGGCTGATCAAGTTGCCACTGCATTTGTTCTGTTGTGAATTGAATGAGAGAAAATGATTACTTTATTCATAACATAGAGGTTCCTTATATACAAGTTATAAATAGACCGTTATAAAATAAATAGAAAGATAACTATTCCTAATCCAACTAGGAAAAGGAAAAACACAAAGACATAAGGAAAATGAAAGTGGCCGACTCTCTCTCTCCAATGGGCCGGCCGGCTGGTTTCTGGTCGGGCCAAGGTTATGGACCGTCCATCACTTGGTTTACAACACTCCCCCTTGGACGCCATAACTATACAGGATTTGTAATATGCTTAATGTTGCCTCATTAAAACCTTACCAGGAAAACCCAGTGGGACAAAACCATGGTGAAGGAAAAAGAGTACAACACATATTACTTCCCCTGATAAATGCATCACTGAAGGTTGCTGTTGAAATAGCTCTGCTGAATTGTAACTTGGATAATCTTGTAATGCTTGGACATCTCATGTCTTTTGGAACTTCGTTGGACAATACGTGCATCTTTGCTGTCGATTACCCCATGTTCTGGTCGGACGGGTTTAGTTATGTTCCTAGACCAACTGCCCTCATGGGTAATCCCTTTGCCATCATGATTGGTGCTGATGCATCGACTATACTTCAATCTGATCGATCCATGTTGATTCATCTTGCCGTAGGTCATGCCACATACTTGATCGGATATACTGAATTATGGTCCTCGACCAAAACATACTCCTGGTCACTATCTCCGGCCATTGTGGTTCTACTTTGCCCAACTTATTTCTTGATGGCGTCTCATGACCTTTATTGCCGTGGACCACACCACGTACTGAAACATATATGTTAGATCACGGACCTTGTTCACACACGCCCACAACTTGCCCATGAATGGCTAAGATATTGTAGCCTGATGTAACTTTAATGACATGGTTCAGTTGTGATGCTGCAATGATATGGTTGGCGTGCTGCGACAATGTTATTGCAATGTCCTTTATACATTGCTGTTGGTTCCTTAGAACCTTCTTTACCATCAGCTTATACCTTTTCCATAAACCATCTTACACTTTGGTGGGACACGTTGGGTCACAGACCTCGACCAAACACATGATGATTGGTGCCTTTCTCTTTCTACGGACATATATATATATCTAGCAGTCCCACGTGCTTTGTTTGGATGGTCCTTGACCACACGTGCTTATGTACTGCCACATGATAAGTGATCTTTCTTTTCCATTAGCCATACTACAATCTGGTCGGTTCATGTTGAGGTATCGACCAACCACAAATATATATATAAACTTTCTTGGCTAATGTTGCAGCGATGGTTTATAACTTGTCTGAACCAATTAACCTCTCTTTGGGCTGGTTAGTATAAAACAAAACACTAAGGAATTCAAATTCTTTGATACATGGACTGATTTGAATCGTTCTTACAGAACTCTTTACTAAGTATTCACTTAGTCTATCATACTATATGCAGCTACTTTGTTTCAATCCATAAATCAGCTTAGTACAATGCTGTCCTTTCTTTATCTTTGAGCTCAATACCTTTTGGTACCTTTATTATTATTATCCAGTGGACCATATACAGCTTACTACATTCTTTATATGTTAATCTAATTTCTTTCTTATGACCAGACCTTATCAATTCGAAATATGTAGTAGCATCCACCACATGGGAGTATATCTCCTCATAGTCTATTCCTGGTCTCTGTGAGAATCCTTGTGTAATAAGCCATGCTTGAATGCTGTAAGTAGAACCATGAACAACTTAGACCACGTGATCATGTTCTACATCTCACGATTTTCTTTCCCTCACAAGACCCATTTATATCCACTGGTTTATCATAGGGCGTCCTTATATGTATGGCCAATACGCCTCTCTTTCTTTAGATACTTTAACCCCACGTTTCTTTTAAACTATTCTGATCTTACGAGTACTCTTTCGTGGATTCATGATCCTCGCTTATATCTTTATATTCAAGTGCTACTTTCTTGCGCATCATTATATGAATATATCATCTATGTGTCGACACTCTTATGTGGTTCCATTGTGTTCCAGACATGATCTAATCGATTTGAGATTATTATCTAGGACCTTTATTACCTTGCAGCTTGGCGTCCCAAGCTACATGGTTTGGTACCTTAGATGTTTACCTGGCCAACCTTATCTCCATGTCTGGTCTGGTTTCCTCTAACCTCGGATTTGTCATCATTTTATGCACCTTTCTCTTTTCTTTCTGAGGATTCTTATCTTATGGAACTTATTGGTCTATCTTGTATAGATCCTGTAGCAACTTGACTATGTCTCTTTAGGACATCAATCTCGTTTGGTGCTAAGCTGGTATGACTCAGTCATTTTTCTCTTTTCGGATCAATATGTCTGGCATCTGATTAGCTAGCTTTGTATAATTATCTCTTTTTTCTTTGGACGTCTATATATATATGCTTTTGGTATGAGGATCTTGCCAAGAAAATGATGGTTAATTCCAATCTTTTACTCTTTTTCACCAGCTTATTACTTTCTCCCCCTGATGTTAGGTAGTCGGATTCATTTACTCATGCAATCCGTGTTCCTGGCCACTGAATAGATCATCCATGTTTGGCTCAAGGTATTTTAAACTTGTGGGAGAAAACATATTCATATCCAACATATATTCCCATCCTCATCCTCTTCTAAGGATCCATCTTAAACGACACATATGTCTGTGGTGGTTTATTCAAAATCTCTTAAGATGGTATATGTCTGGCTCATGACCCGTAATCAGTCTGAGATGAGAATATCTGTGCTCACTTATATGGCCTGATGCGTTATCAACTCATATGCATGTAAATCGTATGTCCCCAAGCTTTAGGCTGGACGTTTTGAACCTTATAGGTAATGGCTTATGTGTTTTATAAAAAGGTCTAGCCAAGCTGTTTTATAGTATGGTCATGGACCACGGTTTGTCCTCACTCCCTCTCATGAACATACTATAATCTTTAGATGCTTGGGACATTATAGCCTAATGAGTTTTCCTTGTGTACATGTTACACACGTGAGATTCTATGGGATAACTATGTGTGCCCTTTTCAATATCAATCTTTGCATCAATTTAGACCAGGATGGTCAATCCAGTCATGCCATAAAGTGCATAATTTCGTGGTAAACACTCTCGTTACCATGGTATTTGCCTCTTATCATACTGATCTTGGCATAGTAAAGATCAGTAGAGGATGCAGGTATAGTCTTTACCACTTTCTTATGGCCTTGGGCGAATTTTCTTTCTTTCTATAATATGAAGGAACTTTGTTTCCTTGGCCCATTGTTTCTATATGGAAACCATTTCTATATCTTATAAATCTCAATGGTCCTTTTCTTTGGGTGAATATAATGCCCTTTAGGCAATGCCCTGGCTGTGGCCCATTAATCAGTTTGGCTATACCCGCAACTTATACTCATATTTGCATTTCAAAATCATAAGACAAGACAATAGCAATGAAAATAACTCAAAGAAATCTTATTATTATAAGATCGTAAATAGCAAAGCAAACAAGGCAAAAGCAAAACACAAAACATAAAATCAGAATGTCGAAATCTCATTCTTTTAGGCAATGGTCAAGCTGGCCACTCCCTTTATTACTTTGGACGTGGCTTCTTTGGATTCCTCCTTATCTTCTTCAGCCTTATTGGCTTCAGGAGGTCTCATCTCACTGGTTTTCTTTAGCAACTCATTATTCTTCTCAGTTAGTAATAAACATGAGAGTAGATCAGTATAGGTGGTGAAACCTCTTTCTCTATAGATATGTTGTAACAACGGATCCCTTGGATCGGCTGTGAGAAAGGTATTTTCCAGTAAATCCTCCTCTGTTACCTCTTCACCACATAGTTGCAATTTAGAAACGATTTTGGATAGAGCTAAGTGGTGTTCATCCACGGATCTAAAATCCTGGAATCTGAGATTCATCCACTCATGCCTAGCCTTTGGTAATAATACAATTTTATATCTGGATTTTAACTCTGTCCAAAGGTCTAGAGGTTTCTCAATATTTAGATACTGATCTCTGAGATCCTCAGTGACATGGTGGCTAATAATCGTTATTGCCTTATATTTATCACTTTCAGTTGCATAATCGCCCTTGATGATACATCTGCCAAGTCCTTTTAACTTTAAGACAATCGCAGTGTTCATTGCCCATTCTAAATAATTATCTCCAAAGAGATTTAGGGCAGCATAGTCAAGGTTGCATACTTTCGACATCTGAAATCATGTTATCAATCAATGTTTAGGATTTCAATCATGCGGACATGTAAATCAAGTCACACGGAATGCATATTAAAATAAGTCTCTCGACCACAAACAATTCCTATTCGACCATGGTGCGAGATAAACATAGAGTGCATGGTTTATATGCGGTCAAGATGATTAGACCACACGGCCGAATGATATTATGATGCAACACTGTGCTAAGGCCACACGGCCATGAATGAATATGCACAAGCCACACGGCTTTCGGTCATATGATGCAAACAAACTTAGAATGAATGTAAAGCCACACAGCCATGAGAGTATATTCACTAAGCCACAAGGCTAAGATACTATAGAGCAACAAAGAGGCCACACGACCATATTATCAGACAAGGCCACACGGCCACAAGTATGATACAAGCAAGGTCACATGACCATTAGGTTATGGTGCATGATAAGGCCACACAGCCATGATAACAAGACATAAACAAACTTTAGGTGAGCAAACGAGCCGCACGGCTATGGTTATAAGATGCGGCTAGGGTTTTAAGGCCCTTAGGGATTTAGGGTTTCAGTTTACATCGAATGCATCAAGTAATCTATCACCTTAGTTCTCATGCAATGAGATCAATCAGATATGCAAACAATTTCTAAACCTCAAAACAAGGTCAATTTGCAGATTTAGAGTTTCAACCTTTAGGGGATTCAATTTCGAGATTAGGGTTTAGGATTATAGATATATCAAATTTATCAATCAGTCTATCAACCTAACTCTCAAGAGCAATAAATCAATACCATTAATCATGGTATTTGGATTTAAAACAAATTAGGGTTTCAAGGCCCTTTAGGGTTTTAGATTCTAGATTAGGGTTTCAGAATTCGAATCATAGAATCAATAAGTCTAGCAACCTAAACCTCAGAACATCAATCAAGTTTAATCAATCAAGGACAATTATCAATCAGAATCAAATTAGGGTTTTAATCAATCCTAGCACATGGGTTCTAAGTTTTATGTAAACCTTAATTAAAACAATCAAGCAATCAAGCAATTTAAGCAATATATCATTAGGTTCCATCTAGCAATCTAAACGATCCATTCAACCTAACAATTCTATTTAGGATTCGCCAATTAGGGTTTCTATTTTAGGGTTTCGAATCTAGAGTTTTTTTTATTCTTTAAATTAGAGTTTCAGAATTACCTTTAGAAACCTTAGGAGTGTTGATTTGGACCACCAAAGAGAGAAGGAGGCTGCGTGCTGATCGTTCGCCGGGTCGGATTGCTATCGGCCGGACGGGGTTGCATTTGGCGGTCGGACGGGTTGAAGCTGAGGCGGGAACGCGAGCTTGCTGTGGTGGACTCGAGCTGGAACGTCAGGAACACGAGCTAGATGGTAAGTCGGCTAGGGTTTATGGCCGGAAGGGAAAAGAGTTTTTGGTGGTCGGAAAAGAAAAAGGAAATATGGTGTGCGGTTTAGCTTTAGGGTTTTTAGAGTCGGATCGTGCTGATAACGTGTTGTGAATTGAATGAGAGAAAATGATTACTTTATTCATAACATAGAGGTTACTTATATACAAGTTACAAATAGAAAGATAAATATTCCTAATCCAACTAGGAAAAGGAAAAACACAAAGACATAAGGAAAAGGAAAGTGGCCGACTCTCTCTCTCTCCAGTGGGCCGGCCGGCTGGTTTCTGGTCGGGCCAAGGTTATGGACCGTCCATCACTTGGTTTATAACATGTTTAAATATATTGACTATCAGAAAATTGGTTCAAAAACAAAACCAGTTTCGATTAAGTTTCAGGTCCATTAATCAATGATGGCATTGAATACATAACTGTAATGGATTCTTATCGGTTTATTTGATGAGCCGTCTCAACAGAGATCGTACTTCGTAGGAAATAGTAACCAATGAATTAGTAAATTATAGGGAGAATACATGAAATAGATTATAATATTGAGGGTCATTTGTGGTTTGCATTCTTCAACTTATGAGTTGTGGTTTCACTCAACTTCTTAGAGTCATAGGAGAGAAAAACTAAGTGATCGAGAGCTCGTTCAACTAATCTTCACGAATCTTCTTTTTGACACTTTTCAAGAATCTATTCGAAGGAAGAGTAACCTACTTACACTCCGGTAAAGGACGAGCAGGAGCAGTGCCGATCTAACACTCTATAACGCCCTAAGCCAGCTCAAAAAAATATGCCTTATATATGTCATTCAAAATCATATAACAAGAGTAACTAAAATATCTTTAAAATTTGCTGTGATATTCTATGAATAATTGACTATCATTAAGATTGGTGAACACTGAAGTGACTGAACAGTGAACACAATAGAAACGCAAACTCGTAGCGATTCTCAAGCAAAGGCAGACCTACATTGAGAGTAGGGGTGTCAGCTGACACCCCTTAAATATTATAAATTTGTCTTGTTAGCTGTTTACAGTGAAACAATCTAGCTCTGCTGGTCACTATCCATATGGCTGACACCCCCAAAGTCCTGTAACCAGAGTTTGATTCCTTTGCTTGCATCCATTTTTCTGTACTTTTTTTTTGTTACGGACCATAAGCCCAAATGTTTTTAATGGATCGAAAATAGTTCATTTGTGCTGAAAACTTTAATTTAGTTACTGTCTTTTATTTATTTGGGTTTCTAAATCCAAATTAAATATTGTATTAACTTTTAGTTAACAAGTTGACAATTTTCCCCCTATTAACAAATCTTTTATATATAGTAAAATTTAATGTTTAAATTAAACATATTAAAAATCTAAAATTATACAAAATCATTATTTTCATATTATTTAAATTTAAATTAATTTTACAAAAAATTAAATTAAATAATTAATTTAATTTATAACACCCCTAAAAAAGATTTCTGGATCCGCCACTGTTTCTAAGTGCTAACAATATCAATACATACTGCTCTCATCACAATTTTCTATTTTTTATAAGAATTTGAAAAATAAGAAAGTAGTCATGGTACTCAAACACTTTGTCAATACGGAAAAATGATCGAAGAACTGAAACAAAAGAAATAGAAAGTTAGAAACTAAAACTTTAGCAATATCAAAAGAAAAAAAACTTAAAATTGAAGGCACGACGGAGGAGAAAGAGGTAATAAAAAAACTGTCGTTTTTAATTAGAGTTTTAATTGTAATCTAAAATAGAAATTTACTAATAACTATTTAATAATATATTTAGTTAACATATTTGTTATAAAATGTTTATAAATATTGTTACAAGGTCCGAGAAATGTTATTCTGATAAATAAATGCCCAGAAGTATTATTTCAGCCAAAAAAAAAACCTTGCAAACATTAATTACCTATCTATAAACAGCAAAAAAAATAAAAAATCTTAAAAACATGCCCCAAAAATTTGACGCCCTAAACCACCGCTTCACTGGCTTATGCGGTAGGCCGGGGCTGAGGACGAAAATTGTCTGCCGACCATGGGAGCACACCAAATTCGAGGAATGTTCATATATCAGCGTTACACTTTCTCCTTTTGGTCTTTGGTGTTCCACTGCTCGTGTTGGGTAACCGTAGTCTATGGTTCACCACCTCATATGCTATAGACAAAATATTGCTAGTTGGTATCAATTTTTCATCTTGGGCTACTTAATTTTGACTCTGAACTATATGATCTTTACATAATACCATGAGCTCAAAGGCTCAAAGCTAAGATACATCACTTTCTTCTTTCTTTTCTAAAGAAAGACCAAAGCATATTCTAATATACAAGTGTCTTTCTTGTTTAGCAGGATTCATATGATAGTCTAACATTTGGTATTATGATTTTTCTCAATCGTTTCGACCTTGGTTCCGTAGGAGCAAGTCTAAAAGATTGAGAAATAGAACCATCTGATTTGATTCGTTCTGAATAGCCATGAGATGATCATCTTAGGGTGATCTTTTTGTCGACAGATGTTCTTATTACACTCGTAGTCTCTGAAGGATGAGAACCAATTATGTAGCATCTACATCGAGAATTCAAGTCTATCTTGCATATGTCATTAGTCTAATCCTTTGTAGGAACTACCCGTAATAACAAACTTGCAAAATGGATTCCTTTATCATAAAGAGATTTTTTTAATCTATTTAGTATCACTTGATTATTTAAAAAAAAAGGAGAAAATGGTGGTCTAGCTAACAACGAACCAGCAGGCTATACTGGTTCTGGACGGCGCCAAGCTGTTATCCATCCACTACTGAGAGTGGGAGGTAGTCGCTGCTCTGTGAAACCAGCCTTACGCATTATTCTCCAACTTTAGTACACTCCTAATTCAAGCCTTCGCTCAAACAAGACACATAACTCTCAGCTTGGACTGGGCAGCTCAGAAACATGCCATACCGGAACCAACCTGTCGATCCGAGGAAGTGTCCCACCATCTTAGAGCATAATTATCGGCGGTTACAACAGGGTTTCTTAAGGTGGTGGGGCCTATTTTTTGTAAAAATCGGTTCCGGAAATCGTGAAATAAGGATCGACTTTGGTCTGTTTCTTGCACTGTTCGCGGGTCCCACTGACATATGACGGCCCACGACTGGTGCGCTTTTTAATATTTTGTTTTTAATCAGACAAAAAAAGAGCCTAAGAAACAGTGATAGCAATAATCATGGTCTTATTGTCCCCACATGGGTCACAAGCTCTTGTTACTTAGCCCGACGATTATTGGTTGTTTCTATGCTCTATATAAAGAAGCACAATATCAGAAGAAATACCGATGTGGAAGAAATACTTAAACTTATGAACCCAAGAGTCTTTGGATGTGGGCTAGATTCTTCTTCATTTAATGCTTGAAAAATAAAACAAAGCCCAAAATAGTGTTCAGAAACAACGTTCTACATTTTACCCAAAAAAATTATTTCCTACACTGCAAAATGCAAATGCAAGAAAGGATTTCTCATCCAACTCCAAAGTCAAAACAAATCAACAAAATAAAGTTTTGTCTGAATAGATTTTCTCAGAAACAAATCGTAATTGCTCAAGAAACAATAAGCATGGTTTCCGAGCACCAGAAGGAGGAAAAGAGACCGAGACAGTGGAGTCTCTTTTTAAGTTACTTAGGAATCTTTAACAAAAAAAAAAAATGTTACTTAGGAACCATTCGGGAGAACAAAGAAGAAGAAAGTTGGTAACTTAAGTTCTGGGATGCAGCTAATGGAGATGATGATGTGAAAAGACATGATCACAGTTCCAATCATCTTGATTCAGTAAACAGAGATCATAATTTATAATGCAACACCCTTTACCATGCCAACGTCAAGCTTCGGACGAATATTGATGAAACATCAAAATAAAGCGTGATGATGGGAATGAACATTGCTTTATTTTTGATACAGCTAACGAATCTCCAAATATTTATATCATTCAGAATCCTAGAGCATTCTAGTTAACATTTAGTTATCTCCATTAGTTAAAAGAAAATACTCTTCTTTCTCCTCTTTTTAAGACTCTTATACTTATATCGATATCGATGTGCATCCGATAACCTAACAATTCGTGCATCTCACCTTAGAGCATTTCTAATGATACTTTTTTCTTATTAACTGATTAAACATAGAGCAAAAGTTACACCAATGACAATCCTATATCAAATATAAAAGAATGAACAATATTACATGAAACAAAAACAATTTATACTATATATATCCATTCTGCTTGGGAGCAAACAGAACCATACGTAACGATACAAACTATAACTCTCTCATGCATTTTACATTTTTTCATTTTTTTCATTTTGAGATATTCCATTGAATCTTTACGCTAGAGGTACTCTTATGATTTGTATCATTTCTTTTAATAGTGAGAACTATTGCTAGAAACCAGGACTGGGACGGATCCGGATATCCGGGATATTCGGGGTATCCGGATCCGTGATTTTAATATCTGGATCTGTGCCTTCTGGATACCCGGGTTCCGGATACCTGTCTAGATATCATGATATCCGCGAGTATCCGGATTCGGATCCGTCAAAATAATTAAAAAATAATAAAAATATTTTTTAAAATACAAAAAACTATAAATATTACATAAATTAAATATTTTTACAAAATTATTTATGCATATAATATTATTAAAATCAAAATGTAATATTATAAGATTAATTTTATGTATAAATATTAATAAATCAACTATAATTATTAATAAAAATTTAAATTTATATATTAAAAAAAACGGATCCGGATCCGGATATCCAGACCTAAAATTCCAGATATCCGGATCCGGATTCGACGGATCCGGCATTTTACTATCCGGATCCGGATCCGGGCGTCCCGGATATCCTATTTTCGGAGCGGATCCAGATCGGATCTTGGATCGGATCCGGATCTCAGATAATAATTCCAGCCCTACTAGAAACTAGTGTTGGAATTGCTCTAACAATATCTGTATCTCACATTAATTGTACGTTAACTCAATTTCTAATTGGTCATTTTTTAAATAGGGTTAACTGGTTACAAATTTAGAATAACCATCTAATGTTTTGGGGTGTTATGAAAATTTGTCTTTTTCATATTTTTTATTAACCAGAAAATTGAGACCTCTGTGCTTGTTTTAGCGTATAATATAAGATTATATCCATATATTCATTTTCCATGCTTCGAACCACAACCTGATCGGTTATAAATTTTCATCTTAAGTTTTTTTAATTCGCATACTTAATTCTATTCATCAACTATTTTGCATAGCTTAAATATTTTCAAATTACACCGGATCAAATTTTTGAAAATGCCAAATTTTAGCAAAACAATAAGAGTTTTGGAAAAGGCAACGAACAGATCTAGATAGAGTTGTCGTTAATGGCTGGATTTTTTTTTCTGCTGTACAGAAATGGCAATATATCTTACATTACATGTATATAAAATATTTCCCACGCTCTCAACACGTGAAAATTGTGCATGTGCACGCAAAACATTGACGTCCTCAAATGTATTGATGGTACTTACTACTTAATAATTTACTAATAGTACGATAGCTCGTGAGGCAGATGTTCTAAATATTCATTGATATATCCAAAGGAGTACTGCTACGAAGTTCGGGCCGCTGCTATTACCTAGCTAAACGCAATATGTTTCGTGGTTAAATACAAGTAAAAAATAGTGGATGAAAGTTGCCTTTTTAACTTTATTAGTGTGTATTAGATAAATTTATAAAGGTTATGTAAACAAGTACTAATCTATAGGCTATTGGTATGACTCAACTAATTTTATCGTTTTGTGAAGAAATTAAATTATATATGTCATTAAATTGTGCTCATTTTACAATATATACTGAAAAACTTTTAAATTATAGATTCTTGATTTGGATTAGTCAAATGAAAAACCACTCGCTTAGAAGTGATTCAAGATATCGATAGAAAGAGACCAAATATGAAAAGGTTTATGTATAATTACAAAATTAATAAATAAATATTTTGGATTTTCGAATAACTAAAATCGCACAAACCAAGTAAGCGAACTTGAAAATCTATTACATAAGCGACCGAGACATCGATAGTTCAATTTTTATCAGAAAGGATTGACACAAAAATAAAGGAAACATTATCAGAATTTAATTTCAAAATTTTTTAACACCAAAAAGTAAATAGAAACTGAAAGACAAAAATGAGTCGATAATCAGTGTCCTCCGAACAGTTTAAGTATGCTAAGAGCACTTTCAATGACAGTTCTATTCATTGGAGTTCTAAAAATTTATATTTGTATATGTATATGTAATTGTGGGAACCACTATTTTGAGAAGAACCCTCTCTAAAGATTCTAAAATTTTTGTTTTTAAAACTTTTGAAGGAAGTTATTCCCAAAATAGTGGTCCATACAACTACATACACATATATACAAATATGAGTTTTTAAAACCCCCAATGGATAGAGTCTCCTATTGAAGATGTTCTAACTAATTCTGATCAGAGCCTAACAGTACTAAATTAAGCTTACCCGTACTCTGAACCTTTTATGGAATTAGGATGTATCAACAAAACAATAACTTAATTGTTGGTCGAGTAGTTCTATTTATGTCGGTTAATGATGTCAGAAAGAGGTAGATAGAAAACTGGATGGATAATATATGCAAAAACTAGCACGAATTAGAATTAGTACGATACAATCATAGAACTCTATAGAAAATCAAAGGATATTCTTGTCAGTTCTAAAAATAAAAAGATGGAATTTAATGAAAGGGAAGACCATCTGTGGTTTTGCTAACTTTCTTCCTCGTTATTGTTACTCCATTTGTTTTTAAAATATATATATTTTCATACTTATTAAAAAATATAAGGTTTTAATTATTAATGCATTATTTTTTTAATTAACTATTTTCTATAAATTTTAATCAATAAAATTTTAGTAAATATAATTATATTTTTTTAAATATATAATTTTTCTAAAACATGGATTTTGAAACAGAGTGATTATTTATTATTTTCAGTTTCAGGCAAATATTTTCAGTTTCAGGCAAATAATTATGATTCATAAATATTAAATAGTGTGTTACATATACTGTAGAACTGATTGACAGCTCATTATTATTTCACTAAAATAGTCCTCAGTTCTTCTCTTTTGGACACATATGAAAAGGGAGACGATCATTGTACAAAAGATATATACATATTTGTTTGATTAGAGACAATAATAATAGAATAATAAAAGATATATTTCCATCATTTTCAAACTTTTGGCTGCCTTTGTTCACACCTAAATGCCCAGTTCCTTTAATGGTAGAATTATGTGGTATAAGAAATGGTTCTTCTCGAATCTTGGGATGAACTCGTTTTCACTATACAATTTTGTATTCTGGGTTGCGCTGGATCCGAATGAGAAATCGCCTAATTTAGAACTCATCTAGTGAGTGTTTAAGAGTGTTGCTAAGATACATTATTTATATTTATGGTTAAATTAGTGTGGTCAAAAACTTTGTACCAATTTATCGGTGAATGAAATAATTGATGTTGGGTTTTAAAATAAAAAATAAAAAATGCCCAACTCCTTTTCTGCCTTTTCTAGCGACAAAAAATTGTTTCACTGGGAAAAAAAAAGAAAAGAGGAGTGAAAGAGAACACCATAATAAGACATCCAAGGTGACAAGTCTTCATCAATAATGAAGCCTAGTATAAATAACAAGTATTCATCAATAATGAAGACAAGTATATTATGTCGACGAAAATATATTATATATTTTTCTAAAGTTTAAAATAACTCCCTCTACCAAGAGTGCTTAGAATAATAAATCGATTATACAATTTCGGTTCTCCAAAAATCCTTCTTCTATCAGCTCATGAGCTTAATTTTGCGTCGAATCATGTACAAGATAGCATGGTAGCCTCAGGCCCTCGACCTTTCACGAACTTTTAATATAGAATTATACATGACGCATGAACTTCTAACATAGCTATTGAAATAAGGAAAACAACGATTAGAGCTCAACCGGAGAATTTAAATGTAAATCATGCAGAAATTGGATTTGCCGTCACGTCTCTCAAATTAAAATAACTTTATACTGCCCTAAATTAGAAATGCAAAACCTAGTTTATATAAATAGAGGATAACTATTACTTGTTTTGTCATCTTAATTATACTTATACCTCAAAGAAGCCGACCAAAAGTCTGATACAAAATCAGAACAAATTCTATATAAAAGAGTCTGTAACTCTCTATCTATTTATCATTCCGGACTGATTGTCCCGTAACCCTTTCCACGAATGTTCAATTTAGTATATTACATAAAAGCACCAAACCCGGTATATAAAGGGGTGGACACAGATCGGATATCCGTATTTTTGGAAGTATTCGTGATCCGATCCGTTTCGTCTGAATAATCAATTATCTTATCCGATTCGATCTGTAACCATCCGGATATTCGATATTCCGGATATCCGGAAAATTTTAGATTATTTACCGGATATCCGATTCGATCCGTTAAAATAAATAAAAATAAATAAATAAATAATTCAAAAATAATATAAAATAATAATATTTATCACAAAAATAAAATTTTATTTATTTTTTAAAATTCTAATAAATAACTTAATAAATTTAGTTTAGTTAAATTTTAAAATTTTATTTATTTTTTAAAATTTAATAAATAACTATCCTCCATACTTTGAGGGATTGCTCAGCAGCCGCTGGGATATGGACGAGAATCGTGACTCCGGGCAAGCAACAACGCTTTTTTAGCCTGCCCCTTCTCGAATGGCTATATGAAAATATCTCCAGAGACGCATCCGGAAATGGAGATTCATGGGTAACACTTTTTGCAATGACTCTGTGGTAGTGCTGGAAATGGAGATGCGGTTATGTCTTTGGTGAAATAGGAAAATGTCGAGCTAGAGTGCAGTTTGTTAAAAATAAGGCGCAGGAGATAATATTATCAAATAAGAATCTGAGGATTTCCTCGACGGCGGGGGTTCGTGTGGAGAAGCAGATAGCATGGCATCGGCCTGCAAATAGCTGGTTCAAGTTGAACACTGATGGAGCGCCCAGAGGCAATCCCGGACTCACTACCGCAGGAGGAGTTATATGGGATGAGTATGGAGAGTGGAGAGGGGGCTTTGCGCTGAACATCGGCATTTTCTCGGCTTCCTTGGTGGAGTTATGGGGGGTGTATTATGGGTTGTGCATTGCATGGGATCGGGCATCAAAAGGTTGGAGATAGAGGTGGATTTGGAGAGTGTGGTAGGCTTTCTTCGGACAGGGATCAAGGATTATCATCCATTGTCGTTCCTAGTACGCTTGTGCTATGGCTTTATATCAAGAGACTGGCTAGTCAAATTTTCTCATGTGTATAAGGAGGCTAATTATCTTGCCGATGGATTAGCTACCTGTGCGTTTTCTTTACCTTTTGGATTACACTATTTTGAGACTGCCCCGGAAGTTGTTGGTTCTGTTTTGTTGGAGGATTCAAATGGGGTCCTTAGATCTCGGAATGCCTGTTTGTAGTACTTTTGAGTTTGAATAAAGAGTAGGGGAAATTTCCCCTGCATCATACCAAAAAAATAAATTTAGTTAATAAAAATACTGTAAAACTTATATAAAGTATAATAATTATATACTTATATATATAATTCTGTAAATATGTATATATATGCATATAACGGATCGGATCGGATATTTGTTTCAAAAAATATTAGTATTTGTGATTTGCTTCGTTCTTTATGGATATTGCATTTTAGTATTTATTTTGCTTCGAAGAGTTACAGATATTCGGATTTTTTGGTTCAAATAGAAATAGATAACGGATCGAATCAAAATTTACAAATATTTTACCCAATCCTATGAAATTTCCCCTGCATCATACCAAAAAAATAAATTTAGTTAATAAAAATACTGTAAAACTTATATAAAGTATAATAATTATATAACTTATATATATAATTCTGTAAATATGTATATATATGCATATAACGGATCGGATCGGATCGGATATTCGTTTCTAAAAATATTAGTATTTGTGATTTGCTTCGTTCTTTATGGATATTGCATTTTAGTATTTGTTTTGCTTTGCAGAGTTACAGATATTCGGATTTTTTGGTTCAAATAGAAATAGATAACGGATCGAATCAAAATTTACAGATATTTTGGCCAATCCTATGAAATAGGGACAAACAAACAAAGTATAAAAAAATGTAAAGGTCGGAAAACTATAGTCCGCTTATCTACTCAACTAATATAAAAATATAAGGAGAATTACATCCGAAAATTTGATAAATTTTCTTATAAAGAGAATTAATACACATGATATCTATCTTTACAAAGCGACCCTATATCCCCCAACCGCACAAACAAAACTTTTAGCTTTCTCCGCATCAGACCAAAGAAAGATCAAGAATCAAGAAAACACCCATACAACATCGACCGATCTGTCCAAAAATGGATATGATTCCACAATTGATGGAAGGTTCTTCGGCTTACATAGGTAGCACAAACCTCAGCATCAACGCAAACATCTCGCCCTCCTCCTCCGGAGCCACCGCAACACACCCACCGTCTTCCTCCTCTCCATCGGCGAACTCAAGCCGTTACGAGAACCAGAAGAGAAGAGACTGGAATACGTTCGGACAATACCTGAGGAACCACCGTCCACCGCTTTCGCTTTCCCGATGCAGCGGAGCTCACGTGCTGGAGTTTCTCCGTTACTTAGACCAGTTCGGTAAGACAAAAGTCCACACAACCGTTTGTCACTTCTACGGGCATCCTAATCCTCCGGCACCGTGTCCTTGTCCTCTCCGACAAGCTTGGGGAAGTCTCGACGCTCTCATCGGTCGTCTTCGAGCTGCTTTTGAAGAGAACGGAGGCAAACCTGAGACTAATCCATTTGGAGCCCGTGCCGTTAGACTTTATTTAAGGGAAGTTAGAGATATGCAGAGCAAAGCTAGAGGTGTTAGCTACGAGAAGAAGAAGCGAAAGCGTCCTCTTCCTCCCTTGTTGTCGGCTTCTTCTTCCTCCGCCGTAGCTAGCCACCAGCAATCTCAAATGTTGCCGGGTACTAGTTCTACTACCCAAATATCAAAGCTTGAGAAGTGACTACGCATAGTTAAAAAATGAATTTATGTTATATATATGAAATGTGAACTGGTCTCTTTCTTATATATATATATATATATGTTGGTTTAAATTTAGGTTCATGTGTTTAGTTTTAGCATCTGGTCGAAGACTCGAAGAAGAACTAAGGTTCTTTTGTTACTAGTGTATGTTGGAGGGTTAAGGGAAGGTAGGGTTTCAGTTTTTATTTATTAAATAAAATAAAATTTTACAAAAAGTATATTTTCATATAAATGCGTCTGAGTATCTATTTATCATTAAAGGAATTGGTCTTCTTCCTCACCATCTTTCGGCCTGATCTGGTTCTAAAACAGAGAGATCTTAGGTTTTAGTTTAGCTCAATTTGTGGAGTATGATGATAGACACTAGAATTGTTTTATTGTTTTTGCTTCTTTTGATGCAAAACAGTGGTCGTTTGTCTAAAAGTGACAGTGAACTACAAGTGGTCTTTATAGACTTATAATGGTTGACAGGGACTGCACTATCTATTTTAAATTCATGAAATTTCCTCACTAGTTTTATCTCTACACCCCCCCCCCCCCCCCCCCCCCCCCCCCCCCCCCCAAGTTAGAGTTCGTACCCAGTCACAAACATTCACACTCATATGTGGCATTCTTGAGTAAATATGTTGTCTTGTTTTTGTTTCATCTCCAAACTCATTTTTGTTGTTCGTGTTTAACAAATCATAGGTTTACTTGTGCATTTTACATTTTCTTACTCAAAATTTCACAGTTCTCATAACAAACATCTAAATATAACAGAGAAAAAATATCACAATATCCTTACGCTCTACAGTTATTGTTCCAGTATACTATTAGTCAAGAACATTGTGCATGTCGAGGCTTTTGCATAAACCCTAGATTTTTTTTTTTTTTTTTTTTTTTTTTTTTTTTGTAAATATAAACCCTAGAATTTTGAGATATAGTTTATATTATGGTAACCTTCATTCCAATAGCCGGATAAAGGAATGCGAATTACTTGATGCTGATAACAAATTAGGGCTCTAAGTAACAAATGATATGAGTCATGTTATGTATGGTCGTTACTCACACTACTAAATTAAATACTATTCAAAGTTGATAATTCATGGAAAATGACCATTGAGTTGCTTCCCTGATACAGAAAGACTGACTCAATATGTATTGCACGCTGAAACATGGAGTCACTATACCTCAGGACTGAAAATCAATTTTTAAAAAAAAAAAAAATCTGAAGATCAATTTGTTTAATAGCTATGTAGTCTAATTGCGGATTGGCGATCAAATTGCTGATAGCTATGTAGCATGATTTTATTTACTAATGTAGGTTTCAAAATAAAAATTGATAAGAAAATTCTGAATAACATAATTCTAAGAAATCGTAAGTTTTATACAAGCTATTCTAATGACAATACAAACCCTATCAAATGATGCATATTTTTCTCTTGCTTGATGATTTTGTTTGGGTCTGGGTCGGATATCCGGGATATTCGGGCTATCCGGATCTGTATTCGTCGGATCCGTGATTTTAGTATCCGGATTCAGATCCGTGCCTTCCGGATATCCGTCTAGATATCATGATATCCGTGAGTATCCGGATTCGGATCCGGATCCGTCAAAATAATTAAAAAATAATTTTAAAAAAAATTAAATACAAAAAATCTAAAAATATTATATAAATTAAATATTTTTACAAAATTTATGAATATAATATTATTAAAATTAGAATATAATATTATAAGACTAGTTTTACGTATAAATATTAATAAATAAACTATAATTATTAATAAAAATCTATATTTGATATATTAAAACGAATCCGGATCCGGATATCCGGCCCTAAAAATCCAGATATCCGGATTCGACGGATCCGTTATTTTACTATCCGGATCCGGGCATCCCGGATACCCGATTTTTGGAACGGATCCGGTCGGATCTAGGATCGAATCCGAATCTCGGATAATAATTATCAGCCATAATTTTGTCAGTTCTATGATCGGCATATTGCACCTTTTAAGTGTCAGAACAATAGGGCCGGCAGATGAAACAATTTTTGACAAATTTGAAATCAAAACAACAGATGTCAACGCATTTGATAGTAACTAAAACCATATAATGTAATATATTTGGTGTATAAGATCCTCAATTTGTGTTCGTAAATGAAATAAATAAAAACTCGAAACAAAAAAAAAAAAAAGAAAATTTAGAAATTATTTTGGCACATTGTGGAGTGTTGCATCATTCATAAGAGGTAGCGCCAAAGTTCTGTCTCTCACTTGTCTTGTCTCTAGCAGAGCACTCAAGGACCCCAACCCTTCAACTTTTATTGATTCTTGTCCATTCAGAATTTTCTCAGTTTATAAAATCCATTTCAGAAGTGAGAAAACAATTCTGAAAGAACATGGTGATACCTACTGAGTATCTATTATTTAAAGAAAAAGAAAAAAATAGAAAAATAAGAAAAAAATAGGAGATAGAGAAGGAAAAAAATTCTTATCTCAGTTGGTTTTAAAACCTCTTAAAATATGTAAATACACATGTCTATCTAATAGTGAATTTAAATTTTTCCAAACATTTTGATTTATTTAAATAGATAAGTTCTAATAATTTATCATTTTTTTGTCTGACAAAATCCCAAATTACAATCTCTTGCGATAAGATTGCTCTAATTCTACATTCAGTTCGCCTGAAGTCTTAAAATCTACTGTATTAGGATTCATAAATCATGAATTGAAAATGACTTGACTTGTTTTATGATCTTGTGTATCTTTCAGTTATATTTTCCTATGTGAAAATCTCAGTATGTTTTAAAAGATTCAATGCGAGTTTAAATTTAGTTCGTCCCATATCAACAATTTTAACATGCTATAATAGATTACACACCTATCCCCTACTTGTTTTAGTTTAAGATTAGCTCGTCCTCGTTGTTGTTTTTACTCTTGGTTCCGAGGGGTATTGAGCAGTGCCGGCTTAAAACTATTTTGGACCTATGGACAAATATTTTTTTATGTATCATAGTTAGTTAAGCATAATTTTATGGATCCAAATAAACATAAATATAGATTCATTTTATCATTAAATTTAGTTATTTTTAAGATGGATCTATGGCATATGCCATGTTTGCCACCTTCTAGAACCGGCATTGGGTATTGTTTACCTCGTCGGCTTATGGCTCCGGAAAAGCTTTGTTCCTTTGCTGGTTTTGTGTAACGTTTGGTCATTTCAATTCTAATCCAACAGATGACAAAAAAAAAAAAAAGATTACGCACCATAAGTTAGTCAACATAAAGTTTATTTATGGTCAGTGTTTTGGATAATATTCAATAATTACCGTACCAAATAAAGTTTCATCTTTGTTTTTTTTTTTCTTCATATTTTAAACTTTTCATACATTCTACTTACTTTTTGTAATGATTTAGAACCAACCGTCAATATTTCACTCAAAACTACACCAAATATAAATAGTTTCTATTAAATATTTATGTGATATATCATATATGGATAGCCTACTTTCCAACGGTTGAAAACTAATCTCTTTCTTTTTCAAAAAACACAATCATATTGAATCAGGCTATGAGTTGAGTCTACAAGGTTTCTACTTCGGGCTATAACAATGTTTTGCAGTATGTTACATGGAAACGGAAGCGGATACGCGGAAGCGGAATCGTGTGGAAGCGTAGAAGCGAGATTTTTTAAAAAATTAGGAAGCGGAAACGTGTCGGAAGCGTATATTTATATATGTGTATATATATATATATATATTAAAATATTAAAATTACAAATATGACTAAAAATATATTATTCATATTAAAATAAAATATTTATTCATTTATAATAATTTTAAGTAATTTTATGTTAAAACCTTAAAACTATACATAAACTAAGTTTGTAAGATATTATTATACTAATTATTTTTAATATTTAGTAAATAATTAACACAATATATTTGAATATAGACGGTATATCTCTAATAAGCGCTCAATGCATAAAGATAATATATAGTATTAGTTTTAATGCTTGTATATTTATATTCTCTATTTCACTATTATATAAAAACAAAAACAAAATTTTTTATATTTTTATTTATTTATGACATTGTATTTTTTTAAAAAAACGGAAGCGTGATTCCAAAATGGAATCGTAAGCTTCCAACGTGTTTTTAAAGAGGTATTTTTGGAAGCGCATTGGAAGCGAGATTCCGAGAGCTTCCACAAGCTTTCGATTCCGATTCCGGTTCCGAAGCGGGAAGCGGACGTTCGACGAAGCTTCCATGCAACCTAGGTTTTGCACATATTTCTATGCATGAGGTACGAAATAGTAACTCGAAGGCATTAATGCAACATATGGTTGCAAACTGTTTGCATTTTAGTTCATTTCCCCAACTAAAATAGAACTTTGTTACAGTCACATAGCGCAATTAAATGGCTCTAGTGTGATCGACATGAAAAAACTCATTTTATCTATAAGAATTTTCAAAAAAAAAAAATCTATAAGAATTTTCACCAGCAGTAACACTCAACTACTGCTATGAGAATATATTTTGTAGATTTGATGTGGATTGGGAGTGAGCACTACTATGACATGGCCTTTCGACTTTAGATATAGAATCATGGCATTTCCACGTATGGTTAGAACAAAAAGGAGATTTTAAAAATCAACACACCCTTTTTTCTTTTCTTTTTTTTGTTCAACAAGACAACACACCCATTTAGTTATAATTATCACCATAACTATTAACATTTTTGGACTGGTACGAATATTTATTTCATTTGTAAATATATTGAGGAGACAATCGACATTGAAATGAGGGACCCGAGTTTCCACATGATTCTCTTGTTTCGTCATTACTCACCTCGAACCTATATTTAGCGAAACCTAACCTCGTGAGACTCCACCACATGCATACTCCTTAGTTCAAATCTCTTGCTTCTTTAAGCCAACAACAAGATTTTGAACCAAAACAAAAACAAACAAAATTTCTTTTTAAACAATAAACCATTTCCATTTATACATATAACTACAAAATTAAATGTGTATGTATAACCAATATAATATAAAGAAAATAAACAATGAACTATCATAGCCGTCGCTGAATTCCAAACAAAAAAATATGAGTAAAACAAGAATCCAATGTTACTTTTTAATTAAACTCTAGTCGAAAGCAACAAAAATGATACAAAAAAGTTACATATAACCCAATAAAAAAAAAAAGAGAATAGAGAATATAGTATATAGTTTTAAAAGCGCTCAAGTCGTAGTTGAAGGTTCTTGAAGGGCAAGAGGAATGGCTGGTCTCCAAGTTGTTCCCTCAGGACTATCCATCAAAGCAATCCCAACATTTGCCAACTCTTTCCTAATTGCATCAGATCTTTCGTATTCTTTATTCTTCCTTGCGTCTGTCCTCTCCTTCACTCTCTCCAACACATCTTCCTCTTTCAGTCCAGCTCGCTTTAGTGCCTTCTCTTTTAGCTGCTCAAGAACCTAAGGAAGCAGAACTTTTCAATACAAAAAAAAAAAAATAAGAAAGGAAGAAGCAAAATGGGAAGCTATACCTCTGAATAACTTGTGGGCATAAGCCCCAATATAGTAAGAACTTCTCTGACAGTTGTCTCTAGAGCCTTAAGTGATTCTTCTCTATTTGGTTGCTTTTTCCCCTGAAAATCAAAATCATTAATATCATTAATTGGCTTTGGAAACAGTGTGGGAGGTCTATGATTCGTAAAAGCAGAGTCTTGCAGTAAGTTATGTTTAACCTTTCGGGTGTGAATGAGATCGTTGATGGTTTTCAATGGTTCAGACATTGCAGCCAGAGTTACGGGTGTAAGAAGATCATCAGACATCGAGGCAACAAATTCACTACGGAAAGTGCTGATGCTTGTCAATGTGTCTGAAGGAACAGAACCATTGTCAAACGTTGAATCTTTCTCGCCTAAAACGCTTTCACAGTCGTGTAACGTCTGTCAATAAAACTAATGAGCATCTTCAAAGGATTGTACTGAAGAACAACATAACATCATTACTTCTTATATATCCACGTTAAGCAGCATCCTACACTTAAGAAGCATGTAACGTTAGCCAGAGATTACCTGATAAATATAGAAAACACGTTCAGAAGCACTCTCGAGGAGGAAATCAGAGTAATTGATAGGAGACCGGTAATGAGTTCCCATTAGAAACAGTCTCAGAGCTAAAGGATGATAAAGCTCTATAACCTGCAACGTCAAAACACAGAGTTTAAGGCATTAATGTCGGACTTGAAGAGAGAAAATGTCAAAACTTCAAATGTTTTTTTTTTTTCACCTGTCTGATTGTGAAGAAGTTCCCCAAAGATTTAGACATCTTCTCAGAGTCAACAGTAACAAAACCATTATGGATCCAATAGCTGATGTCGCTGCTATGACAAGCAGCACAGCTCTGAGCAATTTCATTTTCATGGTGAGGGAACACAAGATCCATTCCTCCACCATGTATGTCAAAACTATAACCTAGATAAGCCGCACTCATCGCACTGCATTCTATGTGCCAGCCAGGCCTTCCTCTTCCCCAGGGGCTCTCCCAAAAGACTTCCCCTTCTTTTGCAGTCTGCCAAATATATATATTCAAAACTATTCAAAAAAGAACCTTAAACAAGAAAGTCAGTAGTAAACACGTACTTTCCACAGAGCAAAATCTGCAGGATGTCTCTTCCTTGTGTCAACTGCCACTCTCTCCCCTGCACGGTTATCTTCTAACTTTCTCCCAGACAATTTTCCGTACGTTGGGAACTTGTCGACTGAGAAGTATACATCTCCGTCGACTTCGTAGGCATAGCCATTATCAAGAATCTGATCATCACACACGAATGTTAGCAAAAAAAATGAACAACAAGATAAAGTAACGGGCTAGAGGAAGTAAAAAAAAAACCTGGTTGATGAGGTCGATGATCTGAGGTATATGATCAGAGACGCGTGGCTCAACAGAAGGATCTAAACATTGAAGCTTCTCCATATCTCGATTAAACTCCTCACAGAAGCGTCTGCTCAAACTGATTGGGTCTTCCCCCAACTCATTGGCTCTGGCTATTATCTACAAAAAAATTTGAACTTTCAACAACAACAACCTAGTGTCTTCTCTGACATTGAACATCATTTATTATCTCACCTTGTCATCGACATCAGTGAAGTTTCGGACATAAGAGACTTGGTATCCAAGATGCTTAAGGTACCTGCCTAATTCCCAAAAATCAAAAATCAAAGATCAAAACTTTCGATGAAACCCATTAAAAAAAGTTTGAAGCTTTCTTTCTGTTACCTGAAGAGAACATCGAAGGTGACGTAGACGCGAGCGTGTCCAATGTGGCTGAGATCATAAGCAGTGACGCCGCAAACGTACATCCCAACTTGGCCTTCCACCTTGGGTTTGAATAGCTCTTTCTTCCTGCTCATTGTGTTTTGCAGCCAAAGCTCCTTTACGCCGGGAATCGAATCTCCACCGTTGGTTATTGGGTTTGTCGACGAGTGTGATGAGAGAGGCGTGAAAGAGCGACGGGGTTGAGTTAGCTTTCCGGCTCTGAGAGGGAATTGGATTCTGAGACGGGAAGGGAGTCCTATTGGAGTAAAGGGTCTACATGATTTGAAGAGATTGAGAAGAGAAGCCATTGGTGGATGGAGGGGGAGACGATAAGCTCGTCCCGAAGAAGATGGAAGAAATTGGATTAGCTAAAGCGGCTAGAGAGAGAGAGGAAAAAAAAACTTCTGTCAAAATAATGGTTTGAGTAAACCGGTTTCTGATCCGGTTCGGTTTAAGAAAGACCTGGAGAGGTTGGACTCGCTTCAAAGGGGACTTGCCTGATATGTCTTCAAAGATTGGGGTTTTTGATAAATCTGAAACTTCGAGCTGTGTTTCACAAAACCCTAAAGACGATTGCTTTCTATCAATCGACGATTGCTTTCTATCAATCGACCATCTCAGTTTCTCTGCAAACTCTTTGCGCTTGTTCCGCGACCCAGATATGGTGTTTGGACAAATAGTGATAGGTCCTCCTGGATCAGGCAAGACTACTTACTGCAATGGCATGTCTCAGTTCCTCTCTCTTATTGGCAGGTAAACACATTTCTCTTTGTCTGCTCAATTTCTTTACTACTTTGCTCTCTGTTTATATTGGTTGTTTCTCTCTAGCTTTGCAGAACTCTCATAAAGTTCCAAACTTTAGTTTATGTGAGTGTCTAATTAGGAGATATTGGTTGTTTCTCTGTCTCTCTAGCTTTGTAGAATTCCTAAAGTTTTCAAACTTTATGTTCATCGGAGTGTCAATTAGGAGAAATTAGAATTAGGTAACTAGCTTTGGAGCTGGTGCCATTGTCTTTGTTCTGCAGAGAGATTCTCCAGCACTTCTTCTCTGAAATTATATTCTCTTTTTATTTGTTTTGCAGGAAGGTCGCTGTTGTTAACCTTGATCCTGCAAACGATGCATTACCGTATCCTTTTCTCTGCCTAAAAACTTGTTAAAAATTGGTAGAAACTAGTGAATAGCCATGGAAAGTTTTACAGGTGTGTGGGTGTTGTTTCCTGACATTGATCTTTAGGTATGAGTGTGCTGTGAATATAGAAGAGTTGATTAAGCTAGAAGTTGTTATGTCTGAATGTTCACTTGGTCCTAATGGAGGTAATCTTTATTTCTCCTCTTCTTCTCTGTTATTCTTGATAATAGTGTTCCAAATTAACGAAAGCTTTTTCTCCCGAAACAGGTCTTCTACACTGTATGGAGTACTTGGAGAAGAACATTGACTGGCTAGAAGATAAACTAAAGCCTCTTTCCAAGGGTTTGCCACCAATAAACTCAACTACCCTCCTTTCTTCCTGTATATTGTTATCTACTTAAAAATAAACTTTTTTTTGGGCAGACCATTACTTTCTCTTTGATTTTCCTGGCCAAGTGGAACTCTTCTTCAATCATGACAGTACCAAGAAGGTTCTCACGAAGCTGACCAAATCTTTGAACCTTAGAGTATGTGCTTTTTCCGTTCGTTTATTGTTGTTACCAAATTTTCTGAAAGAGTCTGTCTATTACATGTAATTAACTCTTTTCTTCATTTCTTGCAGCTAACCGCTGTGCAATTAATCGATTCCATTCTATGTAGTGACCCTGGGAACTATGTAAGCGCTTTGCTTCTCTCTTTATCCACAATGCTTCATATGGAACTCCCCCATATCAATGTCTTGTCTAAGATCGATCTGATTGGAAACTACGGGAAACTAGGTATTAAGACGGTTTTACAGATCTTTTCTCTTCTCTCATAACATCCATTTTCAAAGTAACTAAACCACCTTCTTTGTATGTCATGTAGCTTTCGGTTTGGATTTCTATACCGATGTTCAAGACTTGTCATACCTACAACAGTATCTCAATCAAGATCCTCGCTCCGTGAAGTACAGGTTGGGATAGAGAGTGGCTGAAGAATAGTCAATATGCACTTATCAAATATCTTATGAGTTGGGTGTTCTTTGTTGCAGGAAACTAACGAATGAGCTGTGCAGTGTGGTTGAAGATTACGGTCTTGTTAGTTTTACAACCTTGGATATTCAGGATAAAGAAAGTGTTGGGAATCTGGTGAAGCTGATAGATAAGAGCAATGGTTACATATTTGCCGGCATTGATGCAAGTGTGGTTGAATACAGCAAGATTTCAGTTCGTCAAACTGATTGGGAATATAACAGATATCCTTTTTTCTTTAAATATTCTTAACCATTGTTGTGTTTCTATCAATAGCTCTGATGTTTTACAACAAAAAGAGTTGTTTTCTTTAACGATATAGTCTTCACAGTTGCTGCCGTGCAAGAGAAGTACATGAAAGACGAGGAAATAGAAGACTGAGGGACAGAGACAAACATTGAAACTTGCTAAGAAGAAGAGGAATCATTTGATGATCTATGAACAAAACCCTGCATGTAACGGTTTGTATGAACCTCTTTTGGATTTTTGGGCTCCTTTTAATTCCAAACTACATTAGTTACACAACTTACTGGTTTGGTTGACGACTAAGTCATTAAGAAACGAACAAGTTACATTTCATTGAAATTGACAATATATTAAATAACTCGCTAGTTTATAGAAAGAGTGTTGTTTAGTGATGATGAGGTTTAAATTTGAATTTCAAAGAACATTATTGGTGTGATTATTACGTGTCGATAATCGTATTACTCACGTTTATTTTATTTTTTTGAGAAAGGGCTTGTATTATTCACGTTTTTTATCATTTTAGTTTTGTCAAAGAGTGTATATAGTCTCAATACGATGGTCTGAAGGACCAAACCTGGTGTATAAATATGTATGTTTTCCGAGGGACCGGACCATCCATAGATTTCAAGGGATAGTTAATTTTTTAGCAAAAAAGGTCTATTTAATAACTATATATTTTTGTATATTTTTTCATCTGTTAGATCATTTGCTTAATCAAAGAAGTATTTGTGTCACAAAAAAAAAAAAAAAAAAAAAAAAAAAAAAAAAAATCAAAGAAGTATTTAACAATTTAAAAATAATGACTACTTAGACGTTTATAGTTTAAACTATCCACAAATGGTTTAAAGTTTAGACATCAATATAGCTGCATGCGTAATTACGATAGACAACTAAAATCTTTGTAAAATAATTTGTACTAATATATTGCGGTTTTGTTTTTTCTTGGACCTTAGACCTTAACTGGTCAGTCGATGTTGCAAACCACTGACCAGTTACATGCATGGAACAATAACTGAATATAAGTAAGGCAACCCATTTCTAGTTTTCGGTTGACTTCAATTAAAATTCATATTTACATGCAAACACGATATAGATCACTCAAAGACATATATCACAAAAACAACTTTTAAATTTATTTATCTTTTTTTTTGTAACTTTTAAATTTATTCATCTGGTTTACAAAAAGACTTTCAAGTCTTAACAACAACATTCATACCAAAAAAAAGTCTTAACACCAAAAACAACACAAATCAAAATCAAAACTCGGTTATGTCGGAAAGTTCCTCAATCCTACGACTACTATTAAAAAGCTCAAACCAAAACTGCATGTCGTCGCTATACAGCTTCGAATTATTACAACCAAATCTGTTATTATTCATATCTAGCAATCCTTCCCAATCTTCTATCTTCTTCTCATCATTATTCGAATGATCTACAGATACCACGCCTGACCAACAACTCGCATCAACCAATGCAGACTTATCCTCGTACGACATCATATCGTCCTTTTTATTGTTTGAATTCTCAAATGTTGTCATACAATTAGAAAACTGTTGTCGAGAGGTTGTGTCGGCAATCACAGATTCTTTGTCTTTGTGTGTGGTCTCGTTGTTTCCGCTAAAGCCTTTGTTGTCTCCGCCATTGTTTTGATTCTTGTTGAGTGTTTTCTTCAAATGAGTGTGCCAAACATTTTTTATTTCATTGTCGGTTCGTCCTGGCAATTTTGCAGCAATCGCAGACCATCTAAGGTAATACAAACAAAACTAAACACGATTAGAAAAAGGTGTCTTACACTACATATTATAGTATGGATTTCATCAAAATATTACTTTAATATTTGCTTTTCAAAGCATAAAACATGGAGACACATATAAGAAGATAACAAACTAAAAGCTAATATATGGCATATGCATCGAGGTGAATATCTTGCTTAAACCGAACAAAATTTGCAAAGTTGAAAAGTAAAAGGAAGTTGACGTAAATGTAAAGTAAAATCATCGAACCCCCAAAACTTTCTTAATCCTCCTTCAAGAAGTCGTTGAACATATTGATGAATAATTTTTTTAGACAGAAGGAAGACACACCTGTTGCCCAAGACTTCATGTAGATTGATGATAGTTTGTTCTTCTTGAGAAGTGAAATTGCCACGTTTGATGTCTGGCCTCAGATAATTGATCCAACGAAGTCTACAACTTTTTCCACATCTGAGTAAACCTAAATAGTTCAACAAAACAACAGGTCAAGAAATATTGAAAAGACGATATACTAAAAGAATAATATACAAAATTTTGAAAATCACCTGCGTGTTTGGGAAGAGCTCGCCAATTAGAGTGACCGTAGAGATGAATGTAATTGATCAAGATTTGGTCTTCTTCGGGAGTCCATGGTCCTCTCTTCATCCCCATTTTCTCACAACATGGTGCTCTTCCCATTTTCCCCCGTTGCACTCTCAAGAAAATGAAGCTACAAATAAAGACGTTTTATTCTTCAGTTAAGTAAAATGATTTTGAAGGACAGAAGCGTGCGATGTAGAAGTTTTGTCTGTTTATTAGTATATAGACACATATATAGTATATTGGAGCAACCTTTGGGTAAACCCTCATAAGATGTTTTCATCCCTTTTCTTTCATTATTTTAATGCAATTTTGTTATTTAATTAAAGTTTTGTTCTATTTAAAAAGTAGCAGACCAATAATAAATGCTATTTGGAAGGTGATATCTTAAGAAATTCTAATAAATAGCTCTCTACATAGATATCACATTAGGGTTGGAATTATTATCCGAGATCCGATCCGATCCGAGATCCAATCCGGCTCCGCTCCGAAAATAGGATATCCGGGGCGTTCGGATCCGGATCCGGATAGCAAAATGCCGGATCCGGATATCTGGAATTTTAGGTCCGGATATCCGGATCTGGATCCGTTTTTTTAATATATATATAAATTTAAATTTTTATTAATAATTATAGTTGATTTATTAATATTTATACATAAAATTAGTCTTATAATATTATATTTTAATTTTAATAATATTATAAGCATAAATACATTTATAAATTTTGTAAAAATATTTAATTTATGTAATATTTATAGATTTTTATATTTTAAAAAATATTTTTATTATTTTTTAATTATTTTAATGGATCCGGATTCGAATCCGGATACTCACGGATATCATGATATCTAGACGGGTATCCAGAACCCGGATATCCGGAAGGCACGGATCCGGATCCGAATTTTAAAATCACGGATCCGACGGATCTGGATCCGGATACCCCGAATATCCCGGATATCCGGATCCGTCCCAGCCCTATATCACATCTCTCTCTTATTGTTTATAATTAATTTCTTTTGAGAGACTCACCTCTATCTTTGTGATGGAGATGCTATTATTTAAGTTTATTACAGTGCAACCGTGGGACAACTTCAAGTTGAAATTTTCTCATTAATTTGATTCACATGTACAGTCCAAAAATTTCAAACTTTTTCTCCTTTAACTTTTTCCATGTATTTAATAATTTTATTCTATCTTGATGAGGTCGATACAATGGTAGGTGGTTTGTATTACGTATGTTAAAAGGTAAATAATTGTGAATTACATTTTATCTTGCAAAAAGTTTATAAATTTAAGATGAGAAGGAAAACAATACATGGGTTTCAATTGAAATACATATTATGTCGTCTTACTATTCCATATGTCAACGGTGTTATATTATTGTTCTACTCTAATTGATGTGTTGCGAATGCAACCCACAAAAGTTCCTACTTCCCTTATTATGTTTTTTTTTTTTTAAAAAGACTTTCATAAAGTTGCCTTATTATGTTCATGCAAAAGAAGAATGATATATGTGTAAAGGCACATGAGTAGCACTAGTCAGACAGGGATGGACACATTTTCTAACACTCGATTTGATATTTGTCCTGATATATGTTCCGATGTTTTATGGTATCCGGAAGCTCAGATCCATATTAATACATATATATACGTACCATATACATGATATAATTTATATAGTACATATAATTATAAGATTTGACTGGATACTGATTCCTCAGTTACAACCTACAATGGCTAAAATATGACACGTATAGCGAAAAATATTTACTATATAAAGTTGCTATCTACTTGGTGAGTAATGCAATCTACATATTATTCACTATTAGATTGGATATATCATATAACTATGTGCATATATATATATGTACGCATATTCTGTTCACACATGCATGGAAAAGCTACTCTGACGAGTCGAGTGAGAGAAAAAAAAACTATGAGTCTATGACGCAAAAAGGCTATGAATAATCCTAATGTAAGAGGAAGCCAGTGTTCAAATTACATATGCATAAAAATGTCAAAAAGGCTCATAGTGCTTAATTACAATCAGATCATGGCCCAAAATTAATTTTTATTCCATTAATCTTGTTGGATGACCTATAAGTCAATAAAAACAGTAAAAGTGTGATATTCTTTTTATGCGCATATTATAAATTTATATGAATTTATATGAAATTATAAATAATACATTTATGATGGATAAAAATAGATATGTAGAGCCAAAACAATTGTTTTGTCAAGATGAAAGGAAAATGATAGACACTGAAGTAGGTACGTAAAGGGGTTCCTCTTTTCTTATATGAAGTGAGATCATGCTAGAAAAAAAAAAGAAAAGAATTTGGTAGGATTTGGTGATGACTCCTCTTTTAGTTTCTTATTTCTCTATTTTCTTATATAAAATATGACTTGCTATCTACATCTTGATCATATGAACCGTACATTTTAACTACACGAATGTTGGTCTAGTGGTACCGGACTAGCAAAAGATACTAAGCGTCCATGTTCGAAACCTAACATTTAGAGTTATTTATTTGCGTGGCTAGAAGCTGTGAGTATCTAACAGCACCATTAACGCCAGAAACCCATTAGGTTTCTTTAAATTTTTATTTTTTTATTTTTCTGGATTTAAAAAAAAAAATTAAAAAGCGCACCAATTGCAGGCCGTCACGTGTCGTGGAACCCGCGAAATAATAAAAGAAACGGAGAGAACAAATTTCTCTCTTCGCGACTTTCTTCCTTCTTTTCTTCCATTTGGTGGACCCTCCCTCCCCTAAAACCTCTTAGAGAAACTGCATTATTAATGCTCTAATTCTCACGTAGAGTAATCGGGTTTATCTGTCGTCGGCTCATTGGTGGACCAGTCCTAGAAATAGTCGAACCTTCGGTTTTGGATACTCCCAGATTAACAAAAACAAAATCTTATATTTCAAAATGTATTTATAATTAAGTTAGTCTCATAGAAATTTGAATCCATATATGAAACTCGTGATCCGTAAAATAAATAGTTTACCGATGTTCATTTGAAACATTGACCCATATCTTTCTTATCGTATGTCAAAGTAATAGCCATGAGATTATAAAATGCATGAATGATTGGAACTTTGACGTTATTGATGTTTCCAATTAGATGTATTTACACCAAAATTACAGCATTAGAAAAACTAGAAAAGATCGTCGACATCTATTATTACTAGGATTGTGCTCTTTGTTCACAATTTTAATAATACAAATAGATCTTGATCCGCACAACCGTGCAAATTTTTTATTTATATACTAAAATGTTTTAGTTTATATGACAAAATTTACCAATAACTTAATGTAATTTAATGTTATATATTATGTAATTCTATTATAGCTATGTTTACGTGGCTTATATATTATTACTATAAATTTTGTATTTTTGTAACAAAAATTATTTTGGAAACTTTATTATGTAACAATATTACTCTACATACTTTTTATTTTAAATTTAAAATTTATATGAAAGCAAATTAAATTGGATCTATATAGTAGAAAATATATTTTTTGAGATACTGTAAAGAATTTCTTTTAAAGAAAAACTATAATACATTGCACTTCAAAATATGTTTGTAGTAAATATCATATTTTAGAAATACACTAAGTTGGATAAAAATCTTCTTTTAATTTGAAATAGAAATGAATATTTCTAACAAAATCTTTGTAAAATTTATTTTTGAAAATAAATCAGTTTAAATTGTTATTATCAGTGAATATATAATTATAATAATTTATATAATTTATTTTTCATATATAAATCAAAATTAAAATCAATTTTAATTTCTAATTATAGTTTATGATAACTAAAATTAAAATTAATTACTTTTGGATATAAAATTTAAATTGATTATGAAAATATTTTAAAAAGATTTTTTAAGAACTTTCTTAAAACTATTTATTTGTATTCAATTAAAAAGGATAAATATTATAATATTATAATTAACTCATGTAAAATTTGATAAAATTTTAATGAATGGTCCAAATTAAAAATCACGCATGAAAATTTCATCACTACAGTATATATGTATATATATATATTAAAAATACTATATATTTATCAATACATGTTTGTTAATACAACATCTATGTAAATATTGATACATGTATAATGTATAACATAATTAATAATAATAACACTTATTATGAAAATACAATAGTGTTAGGATTTTAATATTTGATTTGATTTTATTCTTTGCATGGTGAAATTCTAACATTATTTTATTTTCATAATAAATATTAATTATTATTATTATTATTAATTAGATCATATGCAGGTATTAAATCTAAAATAATTAAATGTTATTATTATAAGTAGATTATAAATGGTTATATGCAACTATATTTATATATTGATGGAATAAATATATTTTCGAAATTATCCATATCTAATAATATTTTGATGGAATAAGAAGAGAATTAAATATCTTGTTAGGATATTGTTATGAAAACACAAAAAAAAAATGTAAGCAACTTTTTAGAGATGGTCCATTTAAAATATCATAAATGAAATAAGACATGACTTCTCTTTTAATAGTACAGAAGATGTGGGTTATCTTCTCTTATATACATACACAGAAACACTACTCCAGTTGTGGTGTTACATGTTTTTAATGCAAGTGTGGGTTTAATACTTGATAAAATTAAATCAATGTACAAATGGATACTAGATATTCGTGGGTCCAATCCCATATATTAAATACTACCTTTGGTCTCTTTGTTCGTAAGCTTCTGACTGCTGCATGTCAAGAAATGAAGCATCTTTTTAACATTTAGACAAAAAAAAAGAAAGAAATGAAGCATGTCACCATCAGCCAAGTATCATAGAATGAAAAATTACAAACAATAATTCATTTAGTCTAAATTTTGTATGATTTTATTTATCTTCAAGGTATTCAGATTCATTAACAGGCAATAAAAGTCGTATACTTACAGATATTTCCCTTCGAAAAATCACAAACGAAGACTAAAGAGTCCAGGTCTAAAGAAAAAGAAAAGCCAGTACACATTTTTTGACCATGGAAAATAAAAATTTAAACCATAAAGTGATATCAACTTTTTCATTTAGAATATACTTTTATAAAAATAAATCAGATTCCACTATGATTGAATTATATGATAATTTGTGTAGACCTACAATGACCCCACAGAAAATGAAAGTACGAACGAAGACAAGAACCGTACCCTCAAATTTTTCTCTACAATACTGATCACTTTGGTTTCACCTAACAATATGACTATAGTCTTCAAGCACTAGATTGTGGTGGATTCATGATCTGGACAAAGACTTCTTCTATTTTAAAAATGTCCTACACTTCAAAGAATTCACCTGAAATTCAGAGTTGCCAGGCGAATTTTCCTCCAGTGCCATCGAGAAATATAGCGGTATACCGTCCTTTAGCCTGGACTTGAGACAAAAATGGATTGAAGACATCGTTTATATTGTCATATGCGTCTTGCAAAATTATATCACCAGGGTCATCATATATCTTTGTCATTGACTTGGCATACGCTTTCAACTAACCCACATTGGCAATGCATCTTCACCGGTTGCATCATATGCTCTTATACCATATCAGTCCATGTTTTGCCTCAGACTCAATAGACCTCTTCTCTTCCGCAAACACTTCTTTTAGTTTCTGCACTTGAGAAGGCTTCGTATCTTTATTCAGAGCCCTTCCTACCCTCGCATTTCATGCATCTTGGACTGGTCGCTCGGAAAACACCAGGTCTTAAATCAAAAGGGCTTGACGACGTCGGTTCCATTACCCATTGGATTCTAATGTTATACGACAATGGGCCTAAAAGGCTAGGCCCAACATTCGATAAATACGCGGCGACTAGTTACGGGTCAAAGAAGACGACGTTTTGTGTCGAATCCGTCCAAAAAAATTGAAATGGGGTCTCAAGTCATCGCGTTGCTCTAACGCCACCGCCCACTTCCTTTACTTCTTCTATCTAGTAAACAAAAGTGTCCACCAAGCGAGAGCCAAACGACGCATCCGCATCCGATCTCCTTTTCTATATAAAAATTTTACCCTTTTTTAATATTTATTCCCGTCATACTTCTCTTCTTCTACTTCTTCTCTCAAACCCGATTCTTGTCTGAAGAAAGCAGAATCAATTCATGTCTTTCAGAGGACTTGGCAAGGTAAAACAATAACAAAAGATCATCCCTTTTCTCTTCTTGTCGCATGCACTCTTTAGATCTTCAGTTTCGTTTCTGAGAAAATGTCATAAAGATTTGATTTTTGATTTTGATGTCATCTTATTTGCTTTCTAATCGATGATTGAAGAACCTTTATATGAATAAAAAAAAATTGAATCTTTTGATTGTATTGTTTATCTATGTATCGATCGACAGCCAAATGCAACATCTGGAATGGGTGTTGCGGATCAGAGCAAGACCACATACCACGAGCTCCAGAGGAAGAAGACTCATCGCTACGTCGTCTTCAAGATCGATGAGCTCAAAAATCAAGTGGTGGTTGAGAAAACAGGGAACCCAGCAGAGAGCTACGACGACTTCTTAGCTTCTCTCCCCGACAACGATTGCAGATACGCTGTTTACGACTTTGATTTCGTCACCTCTGAGAATTGCCAGAAGAGTAAAATCTTCTTCGTCGCTTGGTTAGTTAATAAGTCTTTAATGTGAATCTTTTGATTTTGATGATGAGGTTTTGTAAATACTAATGTTGTTGGGACTCTGTGTAGGTCTCCGTCGACTTCTAGAATCAGGGCGAAGATGCTCTACGCGACGTCTAAAGAGAGGTTTAGGAGAGAGCTTCAAGGGATTCACTACGAGATTCAAGCTACTGATCCTACTGAGGTTGATCTTGATGTCCTTCGCGAACGAGCCAACTGAGGAGTATTTGCTCTCTATTATACTATGGTAATGTAATGAAAATAATCATTCGGATTTCTCGTATTCTCGTGGGTGGATTTGTGTAAACCACAGTTTCTTGTTCTATGGACAAGTGTATTAAACTCGGTTGATGTTTCAAATTGCTCATCTATAAACGTCTTTGTAACTTAGTGTTGTTATAACCTGACCGGTGGTTGGCTTAGGGCTGGATCGTGGATTGTGGTCCTTGTGGACGAGTTGTGAGACTCACTCAGTAAAACGTCTATTCTATTATTCAAACAAGAGATGGTCTAAATAACCAGATCGGAATAAAACAACTAATAAAATAGAACTCTCTATAAAAAAGATCTCACAGTCCTAGCTAAAGAGTTTGCAATCTGATTTTGGGCTCGTAGAATATGGACGATCTTGAAGTCCGGAAAACATATCTTTAGAATCTCAATTCTCTCTAACTCTGTTGCAAAGATTGAGCAGGCTTTTGGCTCCTTGATCATGGCAATCATGTTCTTGCAATCTATTTCGAAGCTCCGACATGTCGAGTGCTGAAGAATATTCTCTATCGCCCACTGTAGTGCTTCCAATTCTGAATGCAAGACAGACCCTCGACGTATGAAGTTTCGAGTTCCCATGAGTTGTACCTTTCCCATGCTATCCATCCAAGCTCATCCACACCCACTGAACTGTGCTGCTGATGTCCATGACCCATCTATCATGCAAATATTATTCAAGCTTAAGACTTGAGGTTCTTCCATACTATGTTCTTGTGGATTCAATGACACCATCTCATTTGCAATGAACCAGGCTTGACACTCGCTCTCTGCATAACATACTAACTCCAATGCATCCCTATCAATTCTTCTAAAGAGCTTATCATAACGTACAAAACATCTCTAATAGTTAACCATTTAGAAATTAGATAATCAATTACTCAATCCAATCAGAATCAACCCAAAGCATAGCCCACATTAATATCAAATTCCTAAAAAATTTCTTGAATTAATATGTATAAATTATATAAAACATTTGGTTCTATAAGGGTAGCAGTAATAGAGAACTTTTTCAGAGTTTCTCGTCAAAAAATAACTTACGAATTGAAAATAGAAGAGAAGTGGTCAAATGTTAAAAGAAGCGTCTTTTGTTCGAGAGACTTCCATAAAATTTAAAAGACTGGCTAACCACATGTTTTTTTTTACTGACAGTTTTCATTTTAAGCATTTAAATTTATTTCAAACCTAAGTTTCTTTAATTTATTAATATAATATTAATAAACTAAAGATGAGAAACCTATAACTAATGTTCTTCTATGACTAAAGTGCTCTAATAGCATCATTAGAACATCCTTAGAGCTTCTCCATTGGAAAAATGTAATGAGTATGGGAAGAACATATAACCATACAAAATATAATAAAAATATTAAAAAGTAGAAGAGAGAAGTGTCAGAAGTTTTTCGGACCAATTTTTTAAGAACCTGTAAAAAAATTTCATAATACTTGTCTTATTTCATTAGTCAATATATATTTAAAATAATTAATTGTAATTGTACAAACAAAATACATTAAAACATTATTTTTTTATTGTCAACAATTTCAAATCTGCATCCCCACAGATGGGGATTCTCTTATTGGTAAAAAAACTCTTTTAGTTTCTAAAAAAGTAAAAATAATGATATTATATTATAATAATAATAATAATAATAATAATTATTATTATTAATTTTAATTTATTTTTAAATAAATGGATCAATAGATGAGAAGCAAAGTGGTTTCGAGTATTTGAAACAGTGGCAAAAATATATCTGCCCCAAACCTCTATGTCTTCTCTCTCTTAATTTTGTATATTTTTTCTAAAATTGTTAGATACCTTTTACAATTCACCGTTGGAGAAACTCTAAGTAATAGCATCATTTATAGTATGATTTATCTAAAGAGTATTTGAACCATTTAATACTAATTTACATTTAGTTATATAATTAAAATTAAAGAAATAAAAAGCAAAAGCTAATCACAAAATGACCCTTATAACTTGAGTTTCTCACAAATTTTTAGTTTCTTTACCTAGATATGTTTCTCACTTCTTTTTGGTAACTCTTTTCCTCTTATAAGACTACGAGCAGTGAGGTCGTTAAATCTCATATTCAACAGTTTAATCATCACAATGAGGTAGTTGAATATTTTGTGAATCATATGTGGATTAAAATGAGTTGAAACAATTCAACAAAGCTTATCTCTTTATTTTTGTGCTGCATTTTCATTGACTACTACAAATCTTACATATTTTTATCCCCTAAAATTATTGGAACTCAATTATTTTGTAACAATTATTTTTTTTAAATAAAATTTATATCAATATTCATAACTTTTTATGGTCTATAAATAGAAACTAATTCCATTTCATTTGGACACAGAAAAAACATCAAATTAACATTAATTCCTATTAATCTCCCATCAATTTATTTTTGTGTTCAAACTTCTTTTTTTTGGTTAAATGGATCAAAATAATGATCCTTTTAACACTCAAAATTCGAATTTTCCTTTTAACTATCAAATCTCAACAACTATCAGTTTCAAAATCAATCTTCAAACATTCCCCAAAATATACCAAACTATGGTTTTGCACCAGATTTCTTTATGTCATCATCTGTTCCAAGCTATCCTCCATATTATAGATCGATGATGCCACATTTATCTCAGAGACCTCCTATCTTTTCATCTTCAATGGGTAATGAAGTTGTTCCAAATATTAGAACAACCGAATTTCCAGAATTTTCTACACAAATAGGTCTTGGTGGCACGAGCGGTGTCAATGAAGACACTCGAAAGGAAAATGAAGAGGATTCGACTCATGCTCATTGTAAAAGCCCAAAATGGACCACTGATCAAAATTTGGTGCTAATTAGTGGTTAGATTAAGTATGGAACTGACAGTGTTATTGGCAGGAACCAAAAAAGTGACGCATATTGGGAAAAATTGCTAAGTACTGTAATGAGCATTGATCATTTGATCCTACACGAGATGGAACTTCGTGCAGAAACCGTTACAACTATATGAACAAAAAGTTGAACAAATGGGTTGGCGCGTACGATAATGCTAAGCTTATGAAACAAAGTGGGTGGTCGGAGAATGATATTTTAGCAAAAGCACATGAAATATATTCAGGTGGTAAGAATGAACATTTCATTTTAATGTCAGGATGGCTTGCTGTCCGTGATCAACCATGTTATGGTAGCCAGGTAGGAGGAAACAGTGGTTTAAGTTGTTGATCTAAGAGATCCCGCGAGAATGATGCAAGTGACTCCAACTCTGTCGCATCAAACTCTATACGATCTAGTGCTCGTCCAATAGGGAGGGATGCAACAAAAAGAAAGGTAAAAAGAAAAAAAAGGCGCAACTTTGGAAATGGTCAGCGAAGAGTGGAATGAAATCAAACAATTCAAAGAACAAGAATTGGAACGATTGGACACAATAGCCAAGAGACAAGAGGAAGCAAACCAACCGATGAAAGAAAAGACTCAGACTAAAAAGATGAAGATGTTCATGAAACTAAGTGAAAAAAGCATCTCGATGACAAGAATAAACAACTTTTGGAGAAGTTGAGCCGTGATCTATTTGAAAATTAGTTGGTTTCATGTTTCTTATTGTATTTTCCTTCAATAATATGTTTTTATCTCTTTATGTTTTAAAAATGTGTATTTTCTGCTTTAATTATGTGTGTTTGTTGTTTTCCCTTTAATAATGTGTGTTTGTTTTTTTTCTACTTTAATAATGTATGTTTGTTTCATTCTACTTTAATAATGGTAGAAATATTTCTACTTTACGAATTTTGTTTGTATGCAATCCGTGACTTTCAATTTTTCTAGAAGAATCCATCCTTATCTATTATTTACGTCAATTTAATATTTGTTTGAAATCCAAAAATTTTAGCCACTCAATTTTTTTTATAAATGCAGACTCCTTATTATATAGATTTACCAACAACACAAATTTTATCTTACCAAAAATATCAATGGATCCATCTGAAACTTCTTTTGATACTGAAGCTTACAAAAAACAGTCTCAAATTGGAGAGAGGTATATCGTTGATCGGTTTAGAGAGCATCGACAAAAAATTGCAGAAGATCAGGCGCCTCGTAGCAAGAGAAAATACTTAAAAAGAGATCATGTAGCGGCAAATCAAAGTCTTATTGATGATTACTTTTCAAATCAACCAACATACGATGACGCAATATTTCGTCAACGATTTCGGATGCGAAAACATGTTTTTCTTCGGATCGTTGGAGATCTATCAAGAAGTGACAACTACTTCACCCAACGAGTCGACGCAACCAATAAAAAAGGTATATCTCCTTTGGCAAAATGTACTATAGCCATGCGAATGCTAGTGTATGGTGTTGCGGCCGATGCAGTTGATGAATATATCAAAATAAGAGGTACTACATCATTGGAGTGCTTGCGTCGATTCTGTAAAGGAATCATACAACTGTATGAGCAATAGTATCTCAGAGCTCTAACTCAAGATGACCTACAACGAATTCTCCATGATCGGGAGTATGGATTGCATGCATTGGGAATGGAAAAATTGTCCAACAGCGTGGGAAGGTCAATTTACTAGGGGAGATAAGGGAACCACCACTGTTATACTTGAAGCAGTTGTATCTCATGATCTATGGATTTGGCTTGCATTTTTTGGATGTCCAGGCACATTAAATGATATCAACGCTTTAGATTGTTCGCCGGTGTTTGATGATGTTGAACAAGGAAATATTCCGAGAGTGAAATTTTTCGTGAACCAACGTCTGTATGATATGACATACTATCTATCTGATGGTATTTATCCTTCGTATCCAACGTTCGTCAAATCAATCCGACTTTCTCAAAGTGAACCAGATAAAATTTTTGCAAAACATCAAGAAGGATGCTGGAAGGATATCGAACATGCATTTGGAGTGTTACAGGCACGATTCAAAATCATTCGTGAACCAGCTCGCATGTGCGACATATCTGATTTGGCTATCATCATGCAGTCATGTATCATATTGCATAATAAGATTGTTGAGGATGAACGAGATACAAATACTCAACACTGGACCGACTATGATCAATCTGAGGTAAGTGGTTCTAGTATACCACATCCATTTTTGACTGAGGTGTTACCCATATTTGCAAATCATGTGTGTGCTAGATCTGAGTTACGTGATTAAAATGTACATCACGAACTGCAAGCAGATCTAGTCAAATACATATGGGCAAAATTCAGAATGTTTCGTGATTAGAAAAACTTTGATTTGTTGTGTATGATTGTGTTTGTTATACGGAATAAGTTATGTATTTTTATTTGAGTTTATTGTACCAAATAATTTGTGTGTTTTAATTGTTGTTTTCTATGTATTTAAATTTTGTAATTTTTTAATAATATTAGTTTTTATTTTATTTTTTTAAAAGTAGTTAATAATAAAAAAAATCAAAGTTTTGTCATTTAAATTATTTAAGTTAATTACAATCAAAATTATTATTTAATATATAGCTATTGAATTATAAAATATGAAAAAATGATGAATTAGAAATAGTGGGATATGGTGTTGAATTTTATTAAACAAAACTATTGTAGAGGTTAAAAATGAATTGGGTCTTAAATAATTAGATGGAAGAGAGAGAAGATGTGAAATGTTAAAAGAAGAAAATAAAGGTGTTGAATTATTTTATGATTGTAAATAGTCTAATACTTTATATTTTATATATGAAAGACTCAGCAAGAGACCATCACTACGCATGTTTATCCCTAAAATGGGATTTGGTTTCTTAATTTTTAATTTTTTACTTTTTTTTAATCCCTTAAAAAAAATTAAAAAGTAATCAATCGCGGGCCGCCACGTGTCAGTGGGATCCGCGAACAGTTGAAAAATATCTCTATAATCAATCCTTATCTGACGCCTTTTGTGATCGGTTTTTGCCATTTATGTGGGTCCCATGAGCTTAGAAATTTCATTATCACCTGCGATAATTGTGGTCTAAGGGCATCTGCATCGCGGTTTCTGAGGAGGGTTTTTACCCAAAAAACAGCATGTGGACCCCCAAAGAAAGGAAGAAACGAGCAGCAAAAGGCGCAGGAGAAGAAATATTTTGACATGGTTTCTGGTACTGTTCGCAGGTCCCACTGACACGTAATGATCCGCGATTGGTTTGTTTCTTTTTTTTTTAATCAGAGAAAAAACAAAAAAAAAGAGAGAAACCCAAATGGGTTTGTGCGATGCAGATGGCCTACTGCTCTAAGCATCTGATGAGCATTGGACTTTTGATCATAAGAGTTTGGTTTCGTCTTCACATTACCATAACCATTGGCAAAAAAATTTTGGAACGAAAGGGTGGTCTCTAGTTTTATAAATTGATAAAAACACCCCATAAGATTTTAAAGTAACTAAAGTTTGTACGGTTACAGACGTATATAGTAGCAGACTAGCAGCCTATAGCAGTGTACGAGAGAGCTCAGAGAGGTAGGTGACCGGAATTTTCTTGTGACATTACGAGATTGCCCAATTCTTATAATAAAGAAAAATAAATACTATAATTATCTCATTCTTGGATGTGGGACCTACCTATTCATCTTCTCATACAATCCCACTCTTTTTGTTATAAACATATATTGCATGACCCAACTGCAACATGACACTTTTACTATTCTGCTTGATCTTTTTTTTCACAACGGTTAACGATGGCGATTAAATTTTATGTAACAAATATATTCAACGCTGACATACAAAAAAGATTGAATGATAGTTATCTGCTGAATTCCTCCATATCTGATGGGGTATGTATATAGTTCAATTTACGATCCATTCTATCTTGAAAGTATATGTGGAACTGATTACACACGAAAATATTTAAAATATAAAACTTGATATATTAGAGAAGCAAACGATATATGGAAAGTGTTTGTAATAAAAATATACTTTGGTGATTAATATACGAGAATTTTCATTGTAAAGTTAATCATGTCTTCAATGTAGATGGCTGATTTCTTCATATGTTTCAGAGATAACTTTGTATTTTCAATTATTAATGATGAGGTACATTACTTTACATGAAAAGAAAAAAAGAAATTCCTAATTTCACATCTGTAGGTTCTTTGTTTCGTTCTAGTAGTAAGCTTTTCAAGTAAAAGTACAACAAATGGAATATTATGAGTACGAATATATTATACACTATAAACAATTACATTGGAATCCTCACATATTAACAATAATCACTCATACATCAAAGATCTCAAGAGTAAAATGAGAAAGGCAAGAGAGAAATAGCGAACGGGGATGAGCGGTTAGTTGGCGAGTCTACTGCCATAGGGGAGGGTAACGTATGGGGCCCATATTCTTCAGAGAGAGCATCGTATTCGCGGATAACGACGGAGATGCCCCTTAAGTCGTTGCAAAGACCTGAGTAGGGACTCAGGGGTGGGACCAACAATCTGTTGATCTTTTGTAACCAACCTACAATGTTTGGCCAAAAGGAGAAATCACATGCTCCAACTAAAACAACCCCAAAACAACAATATTTACATATTTATTTATTTTAAATGCCTACTTTTATAAGCGGTAAAAAGAAATGCTATTTTTTTTACAATTACTAAAGTATAAACTCATTTAAAACTATGCAATTTTTAGTAGCCCATCCATCAAATCTTGATTAGAAACATAACTAGATAAAAACATTTTTTGATTAAGAAAAAAAACAATAATTTATATTTTTTAATCCATTAGCAAAATAGTCATTTTACCCTCCTCTTCTTTGTCTCCATCTGCAAATGTGTCCGTATATTTGAAACACAGCGAAGGAGAGACTTGTTTTATGAAATTTTCTTTCTTCTCATGAAATTGAGAAAATCTCCAGAAGAAATAATCGTTTCCAGGTTCCAAAATCTCGAGCTCCTCAAATACTCTGCATCTTTTATTTTCTCTCCCCCCCTGTTTGTTGTCGTACTAATCCTCTGTTTACACTCAAACTCAAACCCTAAACCCATTTCCCAAATTATTAAGATTAGAACAACCTTTAAGACAATCCAGAACTGGGTTTTGTTTCTAAGACTGTAAAAGAGCAAACTTGTTTGAAATTAGGTTCAGGTTTTCAAAATTTTAAAATCTTTCTGAAAATGGATGAATGTTCCTGTTGATTTTGCAGGTGTTAAAAGGAATCATCTTGAACCATCTTCATGGAAGAAGAAAGAGAAAGCCTTTACGAGGAGATGGCTTGTTTCGATCCCAACACTCCGGCAGAAGTTACGGTGGAGAGCAGCGTCGGACCACCACCACCACCACCGCCGCCGCAGACTCTTGTCGCAGGAAGCACAAGCAACAGCAACTGCAGCGTTGATGTGGAGGAGCTCCCTGAGTTCCATCTCAGCCCACAAGACTGTCCTCCTCAACCTTCCTCAACACCTCTCCAGTTCCACATCAACCCTCTTCCACCTCCTCCTTGTGACAATCAATACCAAAACAATCTGATTCACCAGATGGCCGCTCATGATCAACACCAACAACACGCTAACTGGGAGAACGGTTACCAAGATTTCGTCAACTTGGGTCCTAACTCTTCAACAACTCCTGACTTGCTAAGTCTCCTACACTTGCCTAGATGCTCCCTGCCTCAGTCTATGCTTCCTAACTCCTTCTCTGACATCATGTCTTCTTCTTCCTCTGCTGCTGCTGCTGTCATGTACGACCCCCTCTTCCATCTGAACTTCCCTCTCCAGACTCGAGACCAGAGAAACGGTTCTTGTTTTCTTGGAGTTGAAGACCAGATTCAGATTCAGATGGATGCTAATATTGGAGGAGGAGGAGGGATCAACATGATGTATTATGAAGGAGTCAACAACAACGACAACAACAATGGGACTGGGTTTGACAATGGGGTTCTCGAGTTTAGCAGTGGTGGTAACAACCGTAAAGGAAGAAGAGGATCAGGGAAGTCCAGAACTTTCCCTACAGAACGTGAAAGAAGAGTTCACTTCAATGATCGCTTCTTCGACCTCAAGAAGCTCATTCCAAATCCCACAAAGGTTTTGCTTTCCTCACTTTTACTTTGATATTGATTCATGTGTATATGATGAGAGACATTGTGTTTAATAGATTGATAGAGCATCGATCGTTGGAGAGGCAATAGATTACATCAAAGAGCTGCTAAGGACCATAGAGGATTTAAAGATGCTTGTGGAGAAGAAAAAGTTTGGGAAATTCAGGAGCAAGAAGAGAGCTAGAATTGGTGGAGAAGAAGATCAAGAACAAGAAGGAGACACTGTGATTTACAAGCCAAAGAGCGAAGCAGACCAGTCTCGCTTCAACAACAACAAGGCGCTGAGATGTTCTTGGCTGAAGAGGAAATCCAAAGTTACTGAGGTCGATGTGCGTATTATTGATGACGAAGTGACCATTAAGGTTGTCCAGAAGAAGAAGATTAACTGTCTGCTGTTCACGACCAGAGTTCTTGATCAGCTTCAGCTCGATCTTCACCATGTTGCAGGTGGACAGATTGGTGAGCATTACAGCTTCTTGTTCAACACTAAGGTATTATGATAATCTCAGTGCTTTGAATCATGTTTAGCTTCAAACCCGATTAAAAAGAACTAATCTTTTTTTTTGTTCAATCTGAATTTGGGACAGATTTGTGAAGGATCTTGTGTGTATGCAAGTGGAATTGCAGACACAGTGATGGAGGTTGTGGAGAAACAGTACATGGAAGCTGTTCCAGCCAACGGCTACTGAGAGACAAGTGGTGCTTAATTGCTTTTTCAAATAACTTTGTTTTACCCTCTAATGACTGATTTAGTTATTAATCACTTTGGTAATTTTCTGTATTATGGATTTCTTTTTTCATCTGTTTATGGTTTCGTCAACTAATGATGATATTAAAATACGAAAACTGCAAAATTAAAACGCAAATGGAGCTGAGATATTTATTCAAAACGGAAGCTTTTAACTTTTCAATACGGTAATGTCAACCAAATTAAAACTTGACAATTAAACACTCGTTCAGTGTGCTGATTAATTAGCTAATTATCATTAGGTAACTACGCTTACAAAATCTGATTAACAAACTTACATAAGTTTATTGACTTGACATTACTAAAACCTGCAAATATTTTAAACCTATGAATCTCTCTGACTCATGGATTCATAAGAGCTTTTCAGAGTAAAGATGTGTCTTGGGCTTTTGTATCTCTGGAAGATGCAACTCCTAAACACAAGGCCGGATCGCGTTAACCAGAGAGTTTGGATTGCGTTCAACATCACCGGTCTGGATCAAACCGGATTCACTAACTTTATTTCATTGTAATTTTAAAATTATGATATAGTACCACCCAATGTGTCACGCTTTCTTTTGGATTTTTGGATATGTTTTTGTTCTTTAACTCTCTTGTCATTTTCTTGTTGTCTATTCCTCTTTTAGACTATTCCTTATTTCGTTCAGGTTCACATGTTATTTTCAGTGAGAACGATAATTTGTACCTAGATTAAAAAAAAATATATATATATATATATATATATGGTGAGCCAAGTAAAACATTCGAATGACTAAATCTTGATAAACATATCAGTTGACAAAATGCTTTTAACAAATTCACATTTGGTAAATTATTGAAATTTTTTTCTTAAAACAGAAATGAAGTACTTTTTTTAGTTTTCAGATTAGATGAAACCAAACACAGTCCAATTTGATTTTAGACGAATTTTTATAATTCAGAAAGTTAATTAATTTAGTGGTTTTACGTTCTCTCATTCTACTAGATTCAGTTCAGATATGTTTTATTATTTTGTTAACGCTTCTTTACAAACCCTCACTCCACATTTCGGCTTGCTTTACGAGATCTTTAAGTTCAGATGAGCTACTCGCATCGTGAAAGCATGTCTAGGAATAGCTCTTTGGAACCCCAGATTTGCAGTCTACAATCGTGGTATTGATCGTGGTCTGAGAGTTTCCCAAGTGTGTTTTGCATAGCACATTAATTGTTAGCTCAGTCTCATTTACACAATTACACGCCTAAAAAATAGTCTTTCATGGATGTAAAGTGAATCTGAAAGCCATCAGATTCTAGTTTTATTGCTCTTCTACATCTCCAGCCATTCTAATTGCAAGAAGAAGCAGCGATGGAAGTAATAGGAATCCCTAACTATCAAAGCCCAAAAGTGCCAAAACAGCTGAATAGGAAGAGGTCTTAAGGGTATCTAATGGTCCAACCAGAAAACTGACAAGCTCACCATTGCCAACCCAACATATTAGGAAACTAGTTGCTAGAAGCCAAAGGGAGAGCACAAATTTGAGGAGGTCCAAGAGGGTTAGGGAGTTTTAATTCCTGTCGTCTATGCTCCAGAAGTTCCCATCTCTCATTCTAATAGCATTTATCCATTCAACCCACATAGAGTTGGTGTTTGCATACAATTTAGATTAGTCAAATGAGCTTCACACCCATTTTCGTAATTACATTGCACCATCAATTCTTAAATGTGTATAATTAAAGTTCATATGAAATTTGAAACAATGAGGATCAGCAACTTTATTTCCTTATGAAATTTGAAACAATTAGGATCAGTAAGTTTATTTCCTTTATTTCTTTGCACACTCATATATATTTCAAAAGTGCAAGGCGGTTACAACAGGTTCACATATAAATCATTATCATTATCATTATCATTATCATTATCACTAGATTACATACTAAACTCGTTTTCATCTGATGCATACCTTTTGAAAAATCAAATTTCATGCCATCCAACAAAATCTTAACTTTTTATCTTTGATTTTAAGGTCCATGGTGAATCCGTAGCTTTGTTGATTAAGAATATGTAACAAATGAAGATAACAATGAAAGTCAAACAACCAATCAATAATGAAATTAACAGCAATGATAACGAAAGCATCATCAACGACGTCTAACTTAAAACAATAATATAATATGAACGTCATAATTTAATTTATATTATGATATAATATCTACACAATATAATAGGACCGTACCTTTATAGATCTAATCGAATTATCCTACAAATAAAAAAAAACTTTATTGTTATCTTATCAACTTCTTTTCGGTTAGATTTTGTTATTCGAATTAGGAATCCCTTTATAGCTTGGATCGATTTGATATATTTTAAGATTCACAGTCTTTGACTGATCATAGGAATGATTAACTGGCGTGATATGTATACTTCTATTGTCTAATATCTTTTACCATGTAATAGAAACTAAGGATATTAAAGTAAAGCAACAATAAGGTGGACACACACACTTTCCAGCAATATAACGCAATAATACAGTTTTCTATACAGTTCAACATCACCATCGCATCTCTTCCAATAATTTCATTTAGATACAGCAAATGAGAAAAGAAGAGAACCAAAGAAATTGCAAAATGAACAAAACAAATTTCATGACTACCACAAATTAAAGCTTAATCAATTTCAAGATTTACTAGCATGAGCTCATAAGAAGTTGCTCTAAATATTCAGCACCTAAATCTTCAAAAACCACCAGTGTTCCACTTTCTTGCTTCACAACACTCTGCTCCTTAATTCTTGATGTTGAAGATGAAGACCAAGAAGATGAGGTCGACGAAGATGAATAAGAAGAACTATTAGAAGAACAAGAAGAACTAGAAGATCTCTTTTTCCCTCTAGGCCGGTTTCGAAGCGAATGTTTTCTCTTCAAGGCCATAATCGGAGATCCTCCATCTTGAAGATTCACATTCTCCATTTTCTTGAGAGACTCTCTGACCACTTCAACGGGGAAATTGAGTACTGCGAGAGATCCTTTTGTCGCGAAAGCGGCTTGGTCATAAGCAAGAGCGGCTTCCTCAGCTACATCGAACGTCCCGAGCCAAACCCTAACTCCGTTCCTAGTGGAATCTCTTATCTCAGCCGCAAATTTTCCCCATGGCCTCTTCCTCACTCCTCTGTATGTCTTCTCTTCATCAATAGTACCTATCTTTTCTTCCTCCCCGGAGTTGGATACGTCGCCGTTTCGAGCTTCTTCTTTAATCATCATCTCCGGTGACTCAAATGAGAAAAAGTCATCAGAGTAATTATAATTAGGGCAAAAGAAGGATTGATGATCAGATGATTGATCTACAAGAGAACTCTCGTTCCATAAAAATGATTCTTGTGATGAGCTCCAAGAACTCGGAGAAGAAGACATGGTAGATTGAGAATACTGTATTTTTTTTTCTTTTAACAGTTTTTTCTCTTTCTTTTTTGTTATCTCTTTTTGTTGTGGCAATAACTTATTGCAAAACCTAATCCTATATATAAAGGGCATGGAATTAATTAAGATATGTGAGAGTGGGAATATTTTATACAACCAAATGTGACTGCCTTATTTTTATACAACCAAATGGGGACCAACCACAAAACTGATATTTACCTTTTTATTGTATCCAAGGAAAAAAACAAGATTTCACCAAAATCTATCACTATGCGGAAAAAAAGAATTGGGCTATTTTTATTTCCACGTGTCAGAAGATGGTAATGGGGGAGTGACGTTAGGCGGCGAGAAAACGACAATATAGATGAGATCAGAAAATCGTGATGTGGCAGAGAACTGCCACATAAGCTTTGATAGACCTGCTTCTTGTCCTTCGAGGCAATGTGAAGTAACCAAAAGTCTGAGGGAGTTGACTGGAAAAGGAAAGCGTTCCTCTTCTTACGTGGATATTTCATTTTAGAAGATACGATGAATTATTATACAATAAGTATAGCATTTTAACATATTTGCATGTTAATTTTTTTTTCTAAAAACTATAAATATGGACGACAAAAGGAAAAAGAAAACTTAATAAGAAAATTTTAACTGATACATACTAAAGAGAATAATAAAACACAGTAAAAGTTTCGTAACATTGTTACGAACAGTAACTGATGCATATGCAATTATTTTATTTTATTTTTTGTAAATTTGCATATGTGATATATTTAACACACTATTTCACCCAATTATATAACACATTTACTAAATTTTTTAATTCCAAATATGTTTTGCCAAACTTATTAGTTGTATCCTTTCCAAAAGAACCTATTAGTTGTAGGCTAAACGTCCAACAAACTTAATATTTTTTTTGCAACAACAAACTTAATATTGATTAAGGTACATTCAACACCAATTTATGAGTTATATAAAGCTTATTTCAGATATCTGTATATGTGTATACTTTTTTTTTGCAAAGATATATATGTGTATACAAAATGTTCAGATATACTCATTTACTTCTATACATATATTTGTTTTAGGAACTAATAACTCTGTAGTTTTTAAGGTAACAAAAGTAGTTTTTAAGGGTAATATTTTTTTTTTAAAAAATAGTTATAATATTATAACAAGATAGAACTAAAATGTTCTCCTCAAACAAAACTGAATCAGATTTACGTTTTGTATTTTTGGCCAAACCAATTTTACGTTTCGTGCATCGCCAGTTTTACGTTTAATATCAACAATATTTTTGTGGCCTTTAGTAAAGGATTTGAAAGAGAAAAAGATATTCATCGAACTGTGGCCCTTGAGTGTGGGTTCTTTTGATATGCCGACAGCCAGTACTCTTACTCCATTTAAACTGGCACAAGGACACAAAACAGATATTTATCAGAGACAACCCTAAGCAGAAAAGGAAAATCATTGGTAGAAGGAAACAAAAATTATTGGTCCATAATTATAGTGGGAGAATAGGCTTTTTTTTTTTTGTGTAATAAAAATCGATTGTCTTAGTTTTAGCTTAACGAAGTTGACTTTCTTTGTTCTTAAAAAACCGAGAACCGAAACTTGATGAGCTTTTCCTTTACAGGACCATTAGGACTGGAAACTTTAGTCCATATTCTAGAACTTATGTATATAATTAACGTTTACAAAGCCTGAACTGTAGCTAAATATATACGGCTCTAAATTGCATAGTAGCGATCATTGAAGAACTGGCAAGATCCTACGGGTTTTGCATAAATAAATACAATCGGCACAATTAGAAATAATCAAATATATAGTATAATTTACACGTTTAGTTAAAGACTTTCTTTTTGTCAGCATGTTGAAGATGTATCTAAAAGGTAAAAGGTTCTAATTTTTTATCTTTCAAATTAAATTTTAACAAAAATAACTAAGAAAAAAATGATTAATAATTGTTTAAACACACATACAACAATAGCTACGAAAGTTATCATTTTCATACCTTTCTAGTAAAGAAAACCCCAATTAATCAAAATATAATGATATGATAAGAACGTAATGATATATTCAATAGTTTTACTGATTTCTGGTTCAGCATCTGATACCACGATGCTTTTTGTTGTTGTCGTCTCTTGAGGTTTCGATATGCGTCATATGACAGGTCTCTTTATTGTTTGTTGGCCACACAAAACCCTTGCAAATATAAATAAAATAATAAATAAAATGGAATTGAATCAAGCCAACAAGTTTTTGCGAAAATTAGTTAATTTTATGTCTCGTGACTTAGTGGATCGTAGGTGTTTGTTACATGTCTTTTCCATTAATGTCCATTCTATATACGAACAAAAAAAACTCAACCAATAAGCAGGAAATGTATAATTCCGAAAATTGGAATGGACGTCCGTAACATTAATTTTTATCTAACCGTGCCACTTAGATGGATTAGTTGCATATCTGAATACAAATTTCGTGAGATTAGTCTTTAAATCTATAAAACTTTTAAGATTTCCACGGTTATAAGAAAAAAATCATTTTTCACAACTTTTGGTAAAACATTGTATAATTTTATATATTATTAGAGAATAAAACAAGTCATTTTGTTTATAAACAACATTAAATAGTAAAATGAATTGGTGTAGCTTTTATACTTTCTGTCCTCTAATAACACATAAAAATTCTAACAAGTTAGAACTCCCCCATATTTTCATCGAGTGAGTAACATGTAACCATTTAGTGAACTGTACATAGTGATAAAATACTCACCTCGCTTAAACCCTTTTTGCTTTACCTGTGCACAAGTATACTTTCTGTATTCTCTCATTTTTTACTTGATTTCGATCATAAAAAAGAATTGGCTCATGACCGTGTAACAAACAATTTCCATATTCCGCAAAACTTATATATTATGATTATGATATTCTCTTAATTTAGAATGTGAATTTATGAGACATTAATTAGATCAGAAATTTAATTCAAAACTGAAAAGTTCTCTTAATCTATCAAAGTTATATAGAGGTTATATACAATATGTTGTAGTATAAGCTTTTCAGAATAACCGCAATTCTTTTAAGATATGGATATATGCTTTGAAATGAGAGCATAACATTCTACTAATAAAATACTCCATCTGTATAATTTTAATTCGTTTTTAAGATTTTTGCACAAAAATTAAAAAAAATACAAATTTTTAGGTAATTTATTTTGGTTACATAAAAGTAACATTAAATAAAACTAGTTCAACCAATAAAAAATAAAATATTGTTCTAATTTCTTACAAATTTTAAATGACATTAAATTTTATCTAGAATATATCATTTATTATGATATAAAATAATAAACACCCCTTAAATTGATACGGATGGAGTATCATTTTGTTTTTAGTTACTAAAGAGTAAAGAATATCATGTCACGTACACTGGTAAATAGAAAAGTAATTTTATAAAAGACAATATATATATATATATATATATAGATATTTATATATAAGAAGTTAACATAATATTTTAATTACAGACCCCGAAAATCTTAATTATAAACCCAAATTAAACCATAACGTTAACAATAAAATTCAACACACGAAATTTTAAACTTGCGTTTAATTTTATATATTCTTATAATTAGGAAACTGATATGGAGTGCCCTGATGAGGCCTGACCATGGACATTGGTTTGATTTTGGTTCTTCTAATGGTCATATATGATCCAGTTTCTCGATGATTACGTATGTCACTGACACTTATGCATAATCAGGACATAAAAATTTTGAAACCAACTGTTTTCAAAAAAAAAAAAAAATTCTGAAACCAACCACAAAAAGATACTAATATATTAGACACATATATAAAGTTTAAAGGGAAAGTCAAAAAAATATAGTAGTTCAAACTTCAAAGAGACGTACTAGCTTGGCTGCAACAAATTAAACTCCATTGAGATATAATAATTTGCTAAACAAATGCTACTATGTTTTAAGAATTGTGTTAGATTAAGATCCGCGCCTTGCGCGGAATGAACATTTAGTATACAAAATTTTTACTTACCCAATGATTTATTTTTCATTTTACATATTATAAAATAATAAATAATAAATATACAATGAATAACTGAGAACCAAGTAACTATTATATATATAATTAAATTGGCATGAACACATAAATAAAATAATCACTTTTTTATTTACAATAATTTTATGATAAATAAACAATCATATTTACCTATTCTCTATGGTATATAGTTAAATTGTAATTATATTAACATACATATATAGTATACTTTTTAATATGGTTATCTATTAAATAAGATTTCACATTCATATAATTTTACGATCATTTGTATTTTTTATAACAAAAATTTTGAAATGCTGAAAACAAAAATCTCAATGTGGACTTTTAATAATTTTAGTAAATTATAATCATATTTAAAAATTCAATGCAAATTGAAAATTAAAATATTAAGTTTTCAATGCTTGTTCAATGAAAATTTAGAAACTAAATATTTACTTTTATATTGTATATAATTTAATTTAAACAGTATTAAAAGATATATACTTTTAATATGAATATCTATTAAATGAGAATTTCTATTCATATAGTATTATGATCATTTGTATCTTGTTGTAAAAAACTTTAAGCCAATGATCGCAAAATTTTAAATGTGAGATTTCTTAAACAATTTTAGTAATTTAAAGTCGCTATTAAAAATTCAATATGTAACATATACAAAAAATCTAAAATTTTACTTTAAAGTGAATATGATTGTTTAGTTTATTTTAACAATATAAAATTAAAAAAAAATGATGAAGGATATAATAATTGTTACAAAATCTTTATTATTTAAAATCATTAATTGCAATATATATTTTAATCAAATTAGGAAATTACGTAGTTTTCTTTAAGGAAAAAACGAAAAATATAATTTTGTACAATTATAATTAATTTATGATTTGTTTAATAAAAAGTATATTATATATTTAGATGGACTATGTAAAATGTTATAATGTTTCTCTTTTAATATATAAGGGATTGAGTATCTAATAGAATTAAAAGTTAACTAACATGACATTATTATATAGGATCTACAGTCCTTAGGGCAACATTAACGGGGAGAAACTACTCATGTTTCTATATATATATATATATATATATATATATATATGTATTTAATGAAAAATATATGTTTTAATTTGTTTTAAATACTAAAATCAGGAAAGAAATGACACATGTAAAACTCAGTTTCTAAGTTATTAGGTGAAGTTCTCTGACACAAAAGTTTAAAAATAAAAGAAAATAGGAAAGAGAAATTGAAGAAGTTCTTAAAACCATATCTGGAAGAATTGTTTAAAAACAGTAAAGCTCACATGTTTAGCAATCAATGGTCAATTATTCTTTTAAAGTTTGATTTTTTTTAAAGACAATTTAAATTAAATATACTAGTATTTTATTAATAAAAACTTCATATTAATATCCTCGTCCTTGGAGATGCTCTAAAAAATCCGGTGCAGATAACTTCTTCATCTTTTTTCACTTGATTTTTTCATTACTTTTATTTTTTTAATAGAAGATATTCTACTTGAATACTCCCGTTGGACTAGACGATTATTTTCAATGATTGTTTTTTAGCTTAAAAGAGTTTTAAATATAAAATAAAGTCGAGAGGGCATAGCTATTCAATTTTACGATCGACATTACAAAGATTGTTTCCACCAGTGCGTCTCTTTGTGCCAGCCTCACCGAGTTTCACAACTTTCGCAGTGGAACCTGTGTGTTACTAGAACCACTGTGAAACAAATCGAACCATGTTAGCAAAAAAAAAAAAAAAAAAAAAAAACAAATCGAACCATCAATATCAATCAAGGGTCATATTTTTTGGCAGCGGAATGACATACAACTTTAACTTATGGACTAGGTTGCACGGGGATGTTGAGTTGGTGCCGTCTCACGTACAGGTTCCGCGGGGAAGGGGGGGGGGGGGGGGATTTGTACTCCTGGATGTCGAGTTGGTGCTGTTTCACATCCCGCAATTCTATTACAAATCCATTTTAATTGTATCCAACTGGTTCAGTTACTCGCTATATTTTTACAATCCATCACGCTTAGCTTAGGTAATCCAACTAAATAAATACACTATCCACTTGCACTCTTAAGTCTTCATTTCATGTTCCTGCACTTACTCTTCATTTAAACGTAAGCAGCAACCTTCCCTTCGGACAGAAAACCGTCACATGATAAACTTTTCATTAATTCTTTCACCCACCCGTAGTTGCAACAAAAATTCCCCAAAGAGTGTGCCACGTCAACGGTTGTTTGTTTCTAATATTCCCCTAAGTTGTGTTCAACTTTATGTTTTCTAGCTAGTTTTCTTTAGATTTTTTTTTCCATCACAGAAAAGGGGAGTAGAAAAACAATAGGGTAATAAAATACTTATTTTTTTGGTCAAATAAAACACTTATATCTTTCTGCTGAAAACTATGATTTGATTAGTATTGAAAGCGGACAAGAGCATGCGGGAGAGACAAAAAAATAATAATTTGTTTTGTCCATTAAAATTGATTGATGAATTGACCTCAACGTCCAAGTGCATACCCCTTTTGAGCATAAGCATAAATACACCCACATCCCATATTTGCAGTTATGCAGTGACGTATTTGAATCAGGGCCGGCCCTGAGACAAGCCGGATGAAACATTCGCCTCAAGCCCCCAAAATTTTTAGAAAAATTTATATATAAATAAACCCTCAAATTTATACAAAAAAAAATAAAATCAGCCCCAAATTTATAAAATCTTTCTTAAACCGTCTCTAACCCCCGAATTCTCAGGGCTGGCCCTGATTTGAATGACAACATAATCCATCCACATTATCTAAAGGGTTACTGTTTTGTTTATTATAAATTGTTATAATGTAATCATCTTTACATATAATGTCACTGTTTAATATAATTAGAGTAAAATAAAAAGTGAAAATCTTTTCAGCTGGTTCACTCTAATTTCAACCAATCAGAATAGTATGTATGAAAATGATTTCTGCCATTTTACTTTAAAGATAAGAATAAAATAACAAAGTAGAATAAAATTTCTTTAGATTTGTATGAAGCCAAAAAAGTTTAGGCCAACTATGTTTTTCCATCTCAGTCATCTTCCTCCACATTTTTCCCTCCACTATACATTTTCTTCTTTTTTCCATTGTAAATCTCATTAACATAAATTTAAACCAGCAATAGAGATGGAATACCAGGCTTGGACATTAGGGGTTTCAATCGGGTTTCGGTTTTGTCTAATCGGGTTTTGGTTTTTTGGGTTTATCAAAATCAGCCACACTCGGATTACATGAAAGTTTGGTTCAGGTTCTATCGGGTTCAGGTCAGGATTAGTAAATCTTAAAAGAACCGTACAACCCGATGTACTTTCGGGTTCCGGTCCCAATCGATTCTTCGGTTTAAAAGTATATGATTTGTACCTACTTTGTAACCAAAACATAAATAAAAATCGATTCTTTGATTTTAAATATATGATTTGTACCTATTTTGTAATTAAAACATAAGGAAATCGATTCAAAATAAAAAAGAAACATCAACCGTGATCATTCAAAATCAAACGAAAGGTAAATATATTAATTGATAAAAAGAAAACCAAATAAAATAAATCATAAAACGAAAAACCAAGTTCTCATAAAATGAGAAACATTGATTAATGAAAACAAAACTAAAATTTAAAACTTCAAACTTCAACCGCCATTTTCAATCATCAACCTTCATGTAATAAAACCACCAATCTTCATCTAATAGATAATATTATTAGATGTTCAATATATATTAGTGTATTTTGATACATGTTAGGAATTAAGATCATGTTTGGTACAAGATCTTTTTGGGGTTTTGAATGTTTCGGGTTCTATCGGATATCCATTTAGGTTCGGGTTCGGTTCGGATAATACCAATAACCTGAAATACCATAAAACAAGATCCATTCGATATTTATGTCGGGTTCGTATCGGTTCGGATTCATTTTTATTGGATCATATTCGGTTTGGGTTTTTGGATTCGGTTTATTTACCCAACCCTATGGAATACTAAGCAGACAGACAACTCACAAAGCACAACTAAAGAGAACAAAGATCTTCCAACAACTCAAACCACAAACCACGTAGAAAACCAACATCAAAAAACTGAACATAAAAGATCAAGTAGAAACCAGAAACAAAGAGATCTTGAATCTCTTGCTTAACACTCATCCCAAATAAAACGGACCAATTCGGTGAAGCCATAAGTTCAATCCAGCCCGCCAACAAATTCTACAAGGAAATCAAAAAACGAGTACTCGGAAACCTTAGGAGCATAGAAAAGACACAAGAGAACTGCCATATCCAGAACCCGACTGGCTGCAAAGGAGAACCATGTACTTAAACACAAAACCTTGTTAGGACATTTTCATAAATGTATATACTTAAAACAAAATTAGTAATTAGTTTGTTAGGACATTTTCAAAACAATTAATTTATGGCAATTTCAGAAAACAAACTATATTTAATACAATGTTATTTGGGATAAAGAGGCCATATAAGTTACCCTATGTTCATAGATGCATTCAGTTTCAGAAAATTAGAATGATTTTCTAGAATCACTGGTCTCGTTTCGTCTATCTATGTTTCTTTTTTTTTTCTTTTTTTTTTTGTCTATCTATGTTTCAATTTCTCATTCTTTGTTTATCTGTTTTTAATTCCCATTATTTGTTAATCCTTTTTTCAATTCCCATTTTTGTTTATTGTTTTTACCCCAAAAGAAAAAAAAATCGACTAAAAAGATTGCGTACAATCATTTAAAATTGGACCGAGGGTTTGTGACCATTGGAATGTAGCTAATTTAGTAATCTGACCTGTACCCAACTTGAAATTAAGATATAATGTGTATACGGCACATCTATTATGTTAAAATAGAAGTCACAACTTCACTTGATATGTGATTTTTTATTTATTTGGACCATACTTAAAAAAATTATTAAACGTATGTTTTTATTTGCCTAATTGTAGATAAGATATCATGTATATCCTCTATGAATTAATAATACAACGAATTACAATCTAAGATATAGAAAGTGTGAGCAAGCAACAATTTTTTATATCCACGACGTTATTCTCTCTGGATCTCCTCTTCAGTTTAAAAGATATCCCCAAAATCTCAATCTTTGTCTCCTCCATCACTCGAGCTTTCTCCACTGAATTAAAATCAAATTTAGATGGCAGAAATGACTAGGACTCATGTTACGGAACTCCGGCGAGAAATAAACATAACTCCGGTGCTTGCTACATAACTTCTACATATATGTACTGATGTTCCGTATTTTTGCACGTTTGAAACTTACTTAAGAAACATCTTTTATGTTTGGTGGCCTCCAATATCATAATAAGAATTGCGTAGAAAAAAAAATCGGAATGTATTGTCTTTTTGAAACCTTATAATGTAGTTCTTTTTATCAGTTTACATTCTTTCAATTTTGTTCCTGCAGCTTTGACTGTGGTTATGTAGTTTTGTGCTTTTTATGTTTATATCAGAGATCTGCAACAATGGCAAGTTATTAGCAGTAAGGTGACAGTGTCCTTGAAATTTAAAATTGATTTATAGATTGTAACAGATTTAAGTTTGGTTTAAAATGGTTGAAGTGAAATTGATAAATAATAAACTGAAATTAAACTATGTGTGTATTTTTGGTTCTTAGGTATAAATCTATCGACCAAAATTTTTGCGTCTATATATTTTAGGTCGAGATATGCTCCCATCCAAATGTAAACACCCTAAATATTTCAAAATATGTATAATAAGTTTGAAAACAAAATAAAAATCAATACAATTTATTATAGAGATTAAACCCAACTAAAAGATTCCAAATTTTGAAATTTTATAAGATTGAAATCACTTAAAAATTATCTGGATGTAGTTCTAAATACCAACCACTAACTAAACCTGATATTAAGTTATGGATGATTTTTTTATGATTATATTTTTGGCGAGTTGTAATGTCAAACCTAAGCCAATGTAAAACATTGAAACACAGATTTTTATATTTTAATTTTCATATAATTATATATAATTTTAGAGTTTACAGAATATCAAAAGAAAACAAAAAATTATATCTAAACATCATATCTACTAAAATAGAATCATGAATTCGTTCATGTGTAATTTTTTAATTTGGACCATCATTTAAAAATTTTATTAGAGTATTTGCAGTCTACACACAAATTTTATATGGTAATTAGGTATATACCTAATTTACATTTCCAATGCATGTGTCAGCGAATTTAATTACCCTCTTACCCTCATTCCCTTTTGAAACCGAGCAACCGGTTACCTGTTTGAGCCATTACAGGTAAACTCATTGACTGCGTGTTTCCTTTTTCTCTCCTCTGTCACAAAAGAAAATGAACATGAAGCTTTGATTTTCTCTTGACGATTTTTCCCTAGAAAACAAAGCTCTCCTGCTGAACTCTCCCTCCATATTTTTGGTTTCCACAAGAATTCGTGAAGTCCCAATTTTTTTTTTTGTTTAGACTCCTTTGAATTTTTGTTTGCTCCCCAGTGTCTGAAGTAATATATTTAAAATCCCAAATAATTAATAGAAGTCCACTACTTTAATAATCCAGTCTTTGTTTTCTTAAGTTTTGTTAATAATTTAAGATCTGTTCACATGCATTGAATATAGTTTTTATTCCTCTACTTCTTCGTCTCCATTGAAGAGTTTCTGAGATTTGATCTGATGCTTTGTAACAGATTCACTGGTTTTTTATGAGAGATCCGACAAAACCCTGATGTCTCATTCCGTGAAAACGGCGGCGGTGGATCCGCTTCAGAGAGATTTAGATGGGAAGAAGGAGAGTTTCCGGCGTAAAGTGGTGTCTATGGCGGCTGAGCTTAAGCAAGTGAAAGGCTGTTTGGTTTCTCAAAAACAATTCTTTGCTAAAGAAAGCCTTTCTAGAAAAGTAAGTCCCTTTGATCAAAAAAAGAAAAGAAAAGCAAGTCGCTTTTGTTTATTCTCTGATTGATTCTTCCTTTTTTTGTGTTGCTGCTTTTGTTTGTGCCTTGGGTCAGTTTTGTGTTTATTTGTTTGTCTTGTGGGTTTTTGTTTTCTCCAGGAAGCAGAGACAAAATGCAAGTCTATAGTTGTCTACACTAAACATTTCATCTTAATCGTGTCCCTTTTTGTTTTATCAAATTTTTACTTTAATTCACTCCCTCAGATGTCATCTTATGTTGCTCAGGATGCTGAACATGTACTACTCAGTTGCTGTGAATGACCATGGACAAGCAGAAGATCGAGTTAGCCATCCACATTTGCTACAAGTCTAGCTAAATCTCTATTTTTAACTCATGTACGCATATTAGCAACATACGCTTGGCAAATATCTAGCTACCATTCAATTTTCTCTGTCATTTATAATGTCTAGACACACAATGACTCTGCTTGTATTGCTAATTGTTTGTTTGTACTAGCTAATAGTCACAGACAATAATGTCCAGGTGCCTCCAATAAAAAAACATGCTAACATAAATATATAATGATGCATGTATACAATGATGCATGTAGTTAACATGCTAACATAAATATATAAAAAAAACTTTCGCCACTTTTTCTGCTAATTTATTTACTGTTTGGGCTTCTTCTTGTGTAACATGCCCATGCACACAGCAGCTGCTGTTAACCCTACACACACAAAGAGTTACCCAGTTAATAATATGTTTAGCGTACATTTACATCATAAAACATGCTAAAATCTTAAATCAATCTCCACAACTATCTTTAGCAACATAAATTTTATTTTAACCCATACCCTGTTTCTGTTCCCAAGCTAAATACAAACCACCAAACTATTTCTAAGGCCAATTTAACATGTCGCTAAATTTCCTTAAATACCATTTTCGGATATAAAGGGTTATATTATAGAGTTTGCGAGCTATAATTGAATAAGTTACAGTGGTCTGGTGGTTTAAGTTGGTATTCTCAAACTCGGTTCCCAGGTTCGACCTGCGTGTTAGACTGATTTTTTTTTTAATGAGTGGTATAAATGTAAATAACTCATCTTCTTCCCCCAATTTTTTTAGGGTTTTCGAGAGCTCAAGTTGTTTTCATGGCCGCCGGCTTATGTTTTCTCCTTTATCATCAATTTTTTATGCGATTTCGTATTGTTTATGTTCCAATTACATAAATCTATCACTAAACACAGAATTTTGATCATTCAAAACTTAGAAAAAAATAAAAACAAATTGTTGGCTCCGATTTTCTTGTCGAGGTGAAATAGTCACAGCCACAGGGGAGATTATGGTTCACACAGGTTGCAAAAGGGAATTTCAATTCATGTTGAAATCTCAGTCAGAGATCTGTGGAGGCAAGTCTCTAGGTCGGACCCGTCTAAGCAAAAGCTTGATTAGCCACTCGACGAGTACCGCCGATTCGAAGAGACCCCGTCGGGTTCTTCATTCTGGGATAAAGAAGATGCGTCTCGTTGCAAAGGATGATGAGGATGTTGTAATGCCTGATTCTGTAGAAAAAGATGAAGAAAAGAGCTACGTTGTTGATGGTGTTGATAAAGGGAAGGGATCTTTTTGTGAATCTGCTCACGTGATGAATACAGATCACTCAAGGGAGAAAGGTACACATGCGACTGTAAAGGAGAAATGTTCGATTGTGATTGAGAGAGAAATTGTTATGGCATGTCCTTCTGGTTTTGGTGAGTTTGCAAAATTGATTTCATCATCTTCTTGCCTTGTTAAGTTGAAACCGTCTAATTTGACCGTGTTTCGAACGGATCATATTCCCTCAATGTAACCTGTTATCACCAGTCATAATGTAAAGCTCTCTATTATAGACAAAAGGGCAATTTTGTCATTTTTGTTATACTAAATCATTTTGAATCCCCACAATTTTTATGTCATAGGTATTTTCTTAATTTGTTAATTCTTCTATGATTTTCACCTAATTCACTCATTTTATTAAATACATCTTATCTATTAAAATAGAAGTCATGACTTCTTTCATGTGAGATTTTTTAACTTAGACCATCATTTAAATTTTTTGTTAAATTCATTTTATTAAAATTAATAATATATAGAATCTTTGAACTACTTTAATCATAATACATTTTTATATTTGAAAATTCTAACAAATCTGTTTAAGAATATTTTAACAAGATCTTAATTTTTCAAAATTATAAATATTTATACTAAGTACGCAATTAGTTTGAAATATTATTATACATTTTTTTTGTCATCAACATAAACAGATTCATACTGACTCTGTGAATAATATTATACATTAATATATCCAATTATAGTTATAAAATGAAAAATAAAAATTCTATCCTACTTTTATCTATTATATAATCATAACCAATCATATTAAAAGAAAAAGTATTATATTTTGCTAAATATAATAAAATAGTATTAAATTGATAAATTTATATATTTTATTTTCATAAGTTTAAAATATTTATGTTCAAAAATAAAATAGAATATGTTGGTAAGACTGGTAAACATTAGATAAAAGAAGTCATGACTTCTTTTATGAGTGATTTTTTAATAAGCTTGATCCCTTGTAAAATTAATAACTTACATATGTTATATTATATTTTAAAAATTCTAATAAATCTTTTAAAAAACAATTTAACAATATCTTAATTTTCAAAAAGTTTAGGTAAATATTTTCACTAATTTCGTAATTAGCAGTGAATTATTATTGTGCATTAATATATATATATATATATATATATATATATTTATATTAAGTTATCGTTTACAAAATGAAAAATTAAAATTCTGTCCTCTTTTATCTACTTTATAATCATTATCTTTGTGTGGAAATACAATTATTATATTGAACTAAATATGATAAACTATATTTAAACATTGGCCTAGAGTATCTATATTTTTCTAAAAATAAACATTGGCCTAGAGAATCTATATTTTTCTAAAATTTTTAAAAGCATCATTTCTTATCATTAGTTTCATTTAATAAAATATTTTATAAAACAACTATTAAAACATAGTCTCGTTAATAGTTTTATGGGTAAGCAAAAATTGAGTTTGGAATGAAAACATGGTCTCTTTAAGAAACCAAAAAAATATGGAAACAGTTATTATTTCCTAAATAATTGGGTAAACAACTTTTTTTTAACTCTGAAAGTACATTGCAGAACGTAACCAAAAAGATTTTCCTATTGTTATTCTATTAGTTTAGAGTCCTATTAATTTATTGATAGAATATTGTCAAATAAATTTTAAATGCTCCAACAAAACAAGTATTTTCCAAATACTAAATTGGTTTTCAATATGTTATTCCGATCGATATGGTTTAAAAATTAAGAATAAACCCACACCGTTCGTTAATAATGATTACAAGAGTAAATTCCATATTTCAATTCGGTTTATTAACATTTTGATTTTGCTTGACCACATTTGTCATCTGTTTACATGATTACTTGTACGCACCTGGATACAAACCATATTAAAGGTATTGACATATAAACTGAGGCATATACCAAATATCTAGACTATATATTACACGTACATTTCAGAAAAATTATAATTAATCACATGATTATATATACCGATGAGATATAGTTACATATAATGAAAAACTAGACCCTGATCCGCGCGTTAGCGCGGTATGAATCTTCGGTTTTTGTTTTGTTTTTTGTTAATCGTAAATGATGTATTTAAATATTTAAACGTATTATTGTCTTCTTGTTAGAATTTTTTTTCGTGTTAAACCATGTATTTTATGAAGAATATTCGATAACAAAAGAAAAATTCGACATATATATATATATATATGTGTATTTAGAAAATTATATACACTATATGAAAACAATATTCTTATATGTGAAAAATATAAAAAATAAACAACTATGAATTAGGATGCTATATTAAAAATTATAAATTAGGTATACATGTTTATAGAAAATACAATGATTTTAAATTTTTTATATGTAAGTTTTAAAATATAAAAGCAAAGTATACAAACCGAGATTGTCTAATTAATAAATAGGCTAGTTCCGTAGGAATCAAATCTATTCTTATAATTAGCGAAAATTTTGGACACAGTTCTAAATTGGATATGGCATTGAATATATTCTGTTTTGTTTAATAGAGGATATTATGTTTTGATTGAGTATTTATTGATTTGGTTTATTTAGAAAGTTAAGCTAAATTTTATAGGTGGTTTGAATTTGAATAAATTCATGTATACGTATGTATATGATAAACCAAAACCTATAGGAAGGTTTAAGAAATCGATAGGTTTAGACGATTGGTTTGAGGATTTTACTTATTTTAGTTATCTATATTCGCAGGTATATCACAAATGACATTCTTTTAGGTACAGTGCACAAACAACATTCTTTTAGGTATCTCTATCCGCAAGTACATCATTGTTCATGGCACAGGTCGAGTTGATTCTCTATGTTGGTTTATGGGTTTAGTCTTCTGTGTTACGTGAGTTCTTTTTTAAAAAATATTGTTGGACGTATTATAATAGGAAACAATACAATATATGCAGTCATATTTGTCGATGTAATTGGAGATAGGATTTTAGAGATGAAAATCTTCGTAGTTTAGCTCAATTAATTTTAGGAGAACACATTAAATAAACTGGAAAAGACAAACATTAATATAGAAAGATTAACGATAACATTTAGCTCAATTAATTTTAGGAAAACACATTAAATTTTTTTTTTGTGAAACGGAAAACTCATTAAATAAACTAGAAAAGACAAGCATTAATATAGGAAGATAAATTAAATTTTAAGTGGCATGCCATTGTAAATAACACTGAAAACTACGGGATATTTTTAAAGTGTACTTATATTTTAATAATAGAGATATTAATGATCTAAGTATAGCAATATACTAATTAATAATTTAGATGTTTACGCCAGCAGTGTTTTTGATTTAATAGACAAAATATTTCACTTATTAAGTTATTAGACATTTCAAATTTTCTTTCAAAATTTGAATCTTAACAAAAAGATATCACAAGATATCTTATGAACTATACAGTTGTAAAGTTATATATATTTAGTTTATAAACTTTAAATTAAATCTACAAAGTTGTCTCAATAAGCAATTTTATATTTTAAAGAAATAAAATAGACACTAAACTTACATCAAAATATGTTAATAATTTTTAATTAAATTCAAAATATTATATATTATTTCAAATTATGATCTCGAGTTTAAAACATGTATTAGAAGTTAGAACATAATTTTGATAAAAAAAGGTTAGAACATAATATGATATAAGCTATGATAAATTTTTGTATTTGTACTAATTTACTATTTATATGTTCAAAAAATAATGTATTTAACATTCTAATATAGTTTTCAGCTTATATTCATAAATATAAAATTTAAATTAAAAAGTTTAAAATAAAAAATAATAAAAATGGCAGTTTTACTATATTATATATCACAAAATATTTAAATATTTTGTTTTTACAAAAACATACAATCTGTAACAAGTATAAATTCCACATTAATTAAAAGTGAAGAAAAATAACTTAAATAATCAAATATAACCTGCATGCACTGCGAGTAAAAATCTAGTTTTAAATTAAAAAATATTGGTTCTTTGATTCTCTTACACTTACACATCCTTGTTTTAAAACTCGCTAGATGTAACACGTGCGGTTATGTAGTACCTAGCGCTGAATCAATAAATAGGGAATTACACGTAGATTAATTGGTGAATTGTTTTTATTATGTTTAATATATTTTAGTGAATGTAATGTAAAGTGATGGTGGCGGAATGGTCTAGGCTTACGCATTAAAAAATGCAACCCGGGTTTGACTATCCATGAAGCAATTTTTAAAGTATTTTATTTAATGAAGGATAGAAATGTCATTTAACTGTCGTCTTCTTCGTAAGGGGTTTCTGATTTTCTGCGACTGTAAACGTGACAGCTTTGTAGTTTTGATGGTTTTTGAAGCATTTTTCTTTGTTTTTTTTATTGTTCTGACTTAAGATTCATAGATCTAACATAGATGATTCGATTTTAGACTAAAATGTGTAAATTTTTTTTTTTTTTTTAAATCCAATTTTTTCATCGTATAGCTTCGATTCGCCACACTAGATCACCGTCGAGTGTGGCCGTCGAATCGGCTAGGCGGACGAGTTTTAGAACACATCTAACATTTTTTCTTTCTATGGGTTTTGGCAGGTGGCAGCTGTTAGTGTTAGCACTGTTCTGCTTACTGCCAAGGTCAAATTTAAATTTCATTAAAAATTATTTTCTCCATTTTTTATTGATCTGAAATATCCGACGGCCCGAAACCTAACAGATTAATTTATAGGTGCCTGACCATCAGCGCCAGCTAGACACGGTTATTTGCAAGGCGAATTAGATATTTCTATCATCTGGCCACACACTATAGTAATTTGAGGGCAATGGAAATGAACTCGCGACCCTTAGAATCAATACGTGATGAACCCTTGTTTGAGATGGGTTCGTTTGTCCCTGATTCTTTGAAGGTGATCAACTGGTTTGATGATAGAATGATGGATTTGTTGCGGAATGAACTGATTGATGGTCGATGATGATGGTATGATGGATAGTAGTCCAAGTGGTCGGTGGAAAGAACACAACCTGTTCGATGTGTTTGTGATCAAGTGAATGAACTTCGATTTGCAATCACAAACAAGTGATATGGAGAATGAACTCCATAAGCAGCTCGATGTTGAAGAGATGAACAAAGGATTCACAAGTTTTGTATAAATTTGATAAAAAGAGTGAATGAATAATCTGAAACAATACAATGGGTTTATGTAGAAAGCAAGAAGTTGGAACACTCTAAGACTTGTAGAAAACGAGAAAGAAAGCACAGAAAATAAGAACAAGACCAAAGACTCAAACTAGACCAAAGACTGAATGTGTAAAGAGTTGGCTCGGTTTCTGATCTTGATTGTCGACTTGGTTCAGGCCTGGTTCAGAGTAAACCAGGGCTGCAATCGAATTCTTCAATCTTCTGGTTTGAGATCTTGTGACTAAGCCTTTGGACAAGTAGAAAGGGTCTTGTGCTTGGTCGGATTGGATTGAGAAGGAAAGAACATCTTCAGGTTGTTTGGCTTAACTTCTTTCGACCGAGCTGCACCAGCTCCTGGATCAGTGTCACTCCCATTCATCTCAGATTCAGCTCCCAGGTCAGTGTCACTCCAGTCCAGCTCCTTTTCAGCTCCATCGCCAGCCTCACTCTCATCCAGCTTTATCTCAGCTACTGGTTCAATCAAAGTTGCATCATCCCCTCCTTCTTTAAAAGGATTTAACCTTAAATCTGAATCATCTGCATGGAAAGGGATCAAGTCAGCAACATTGAAAGTAGATCTAACAGCATACTTACCTTGGAGATCAATCTTATATGCATTATTGTTGATGTGCTCAAGAACTTTGAATGGTCCATCAGTTCTTGGTAAGAGCTTGGATCTTCTTTCATCAGGGAACCTTATCCTTCCTCAAATAGATCGACACCAAGTCCCCTGGTTTTAGCATCAACTCACGCCTCTTCTTGTTGGCCTGTTTTGCATACTCCTTAGTTCTTTCTTCTATGTTCTTCTTAACCTTTTCATGCAAAGCAATAACAAACTCGGTCTTGGCCTGTCCATCAAGATTGGTCTGCTCGTTTATTGGAAAAGACAATAGATTCAAAGGAGTCAAAGGACTAAAACCATACACAATCTGAAAAGGAGAGTGCTTTATAGTCCTATGTACTTAATGATTATAAGCAAACTCAACATGGGGTAAGCATTCTTCCCAAGAATTAATGTTTTTCTTTACTACAGCACGCAAGAGTGTAGACAAAGTCCTATTAACTACTTCAGTGTGCCCATCAATATGTGGGTGCCAAGTAGTAGAGAACAAGAGCTTAGTTCTTAATCTAGACCAGAATTGTATCAAGGCAAGAAATAATATAGAACAGCTTCAAAACTTTCATATCCTTCTCACAATCAGAACACAAACGAGTAAATTCAGACTGAGAATCACTTATCAAAGGTTCAATATGTTTTTCAAAGAATGTATTGTAAACTAGAATATCATCAAAGCTCAAAACAACATCATTCATCAAACATGATCTCAAAACAAACCAGGATTTATCAGTTTCAGAACAAGAATAAACAGGTTTCAAAACAGAATCACAAATAAAATCGGTATCATCTCTAAGTGATTTTTGTTTCTGAAAATTCCTAACCATAAACTCTTTCTAGGCACGTGAGGAAGAAAAAAAATCACCAGTGATAGTTTTATGTCTAGAAAAACTCAGATCAAAGCCATTATCTTCAAAGCGAGGAAAAGAATCACAAGGTTTTCTGAAAAAGAAACCAGATTGCTGCAAAACAAGGTCTATTCTGTTTTCAGGGTGATTAAGGCTTTTCTTATGTTCCATAAACTGATCAAAACTCAAAATAAGACCAGGATTGAGTTCACTAACAGACTGAAAACATTTTTGATCAGAGAGTTTGCCAGGTTCAAGTTTCTTAAAAGAATAGATCATCGTATCAAAAATAGAACTTGAAACACAAAATTCTCTCACATTACCCTGACCAAATCGTTTCACATCATCAGAACTAACCCTAAAAAACATGTCAGTCACAGATTTGATGACACTAAGTTCCTTACAGTGCTCTTGCAGGTAGGGGAACAAAGACTTAGGAGTTGTGCTCAGCTGCTTCATCACTTCACCTTGTGTTAGGCTCTTCTGTTCTGTTTCTGGTGGGTGTTCTTCTAGGACCTGAGTCACTGAAACAATACTACTCGATTGCACCGGTTCAAAAAAAGTTAGTTCTTCACAGGTATTATTGACAACAAGTTCAGATTGAGAAGAGAAAATAGTAAACTCCTTTTCTGTCTCATTTTCTTTTATTACCTTAGATGACTCTGTTTTCAGCTCTTGGTTAGATGGTTCCTTCTTAGAACACAGTGGCTCATTGGCTCTTGGTAGAGGACGTGGGTTTGGCCTCCTTTGCTTATGTGACTGAGACTTTCTTGGCTGATCACAATCATGGCACCATGGCTCGGTTTGTTTTCTGTTGTAGTGTAGTTACCATAAACAAAGTATTTCTTCATGAAATATTTGAGCTCAAACCAGGAATCTACTTGTGCTTCTCCTGTTATTCTTCCGGTAGTAACAAGCTGATCCCACCATTGAATGGCATCGTCACAGAACTTTGATGTAGTCTATCTAACCTTCTTGCTTTCAGAGTAGTTTTGGCCATCAAAGACAAGTTCCATTTTATGTTCCCACTCCCAGTAGCCATCATGGTCATTTCTGCCACAGAAAGATGGTATCTTTCTCCTCCTTTTGGTCTTAGCATCCTTCTGAACCTGAGAAACATTACCAAAAGATTATTAGCAGAAATTCTTTCAAATTCAAATCTCTTATCCATTTCTTTCATAAGTGTAGCCATCATGGCTTCCATCTGGATTTTACTCAATCTCATAGTAGGTGTCTCCTTTCTTTTACTGACATCGCCAGCTATGGTTGCATGTTACAATCTTAACAAGAAAAGTCAGTACACAAAAGCTATAGCCGAAGCCTCCCTTAGTGATACAGCAGGATATTTGGAAATTATCCAAATATCTTTATATTCATTACTTTACCTAGATAATTTCCTTTTATTTGTATTTTATATATTTAAATAGTTTTCCTATTTTAATTAAGATTAGGGTTTTCATAGATTTAATGATTTATTATAAACTAGGTGATTTTCCCGTGCTCATGCACGGATATAAATATTTATAAAGTAAATACATTATAATAATTTATTAATATTTTGTTTTCCGTTTTTAATTATTTTGTTATTTATATTGTAATTAATATACATCGCTTATTTTAAATAACATTATGTTATTTTAATTAGTCTATTTAAAATTTTGGATATATAATATCTCGACTGTTTGATTACTATTTGAATATATTAGATAACATTTACTTTTTCGATTCAACTAAAATGTTTTTGTTACACATTAAAATTAATTTTGTTAATTTCATGTTGTTTGATTCTTTTCTTAGATTGTAAATATATTTTAGTAAGAATATGTATAATTTAATATATCTTGTTTTGAGAATCAAATAGTAAAAGCACACTAAAGTGTTGATCAATTCAAAGTTGTATAAGTAAATATAACAGTGATAGTCTTTTGAAACCTTATACATATATATATAAGTTATACAAACTACTTAATTTTAATAGTTAGTTAATATATTTATAATATTATTTGAGAATTTCATATTTAATTAGTAATATGTTGAGCCGGTCTATAATTTTTATATAAAAATATTATTATAAATAATAAATTTTTTTTATCAAATGTTTGATTTTTTATAAAAAATTAGATTGGTCTAGTTACTCATTTTGTGGGTATATTGTATTACATATATTCCGTCTAATTCAAGTATAATTATTTCTAATCTAATTCAATCAAATCGTATTAGTTATATTCATTGTATTAGTTTTGTTTTTCTTTTTCATCTTAGATTTTTAAATATATTTTTGATTTCTTAGTGATTTGGTATATGTTAATTTTAAAAATAAAATTATAAAATAAAGTGATGAGAGGTACAAAGTTGCGTAAAAATACAACCGATAAATTTTAAAAGGGAAGATTAGTTTGTTACTTTAATATCAAGATTATTTTTTCTAAACTTTCCTTTTTATGAAATCACATTATATATATATATATATATATATCTACAATTTTCGTTTTAAGAATGATAAATATTTTCTTTATCATATATGTTATTTGAAAATATAAAAGAAAACTTAGATAAAGAAAAAAGAAAGATTAAATTAAATTTTATTAATTAAAGATATCTTAGTTTATATTATTTAATTTATTTTGTAATAAATTGATTGATTTAAATAAAATGATTAATACTTTAAAATATATACTATGTTGTTTAAGATTATCTTTTAAAAGGGAAAATTATTTCTTTACTTTATAATCATGATTATTTTGTGAACTTTCCTTATTATGAATTATACTATATATAAAAGATATTTTCGTTTTTAAAATTTATAACTTTTTTATTATATAGGTTATTTTTTAAAAATAAGAAAAAGAAAACCTGAATAAAAAAGGAAAAAATATATAAGATAAATATTTAATAATGATAATTATACATAAATGATTTATTAAGGGTATCATCGTAATCAACCACCGTGAGAATTGACGTGAGTGCGACTTGTAGGAAACTGACTTCTCAAATAATATTATAGAGATTTTCATTTGTTAAGGTGTTTTGAGTCATCTTATAATTTATATTTATAAAATAAATTATTATTATTATTATAAAATTATATTTTTTATTATAGTTAAATCTATGATTTTAGATATAAATTTAATTAGTCGAGTCACTGCTGTGAGTATCTTAAGTTACATATATTCTTTCAAATTCAAACTGAGGTATAATTATTTTTATTATAATTAAGTCAAGTCAAATTAATTTTATTTATCGTTTAAATGTGAATGTATTTTCATAATATATATATATATATATATCAAATTAAATGTTGATTTAAAAAAGAAAGAAATTAGAAAATAAAACGATGATTTATAGAAAGTTACATAATAAGTAATTGATATATTTTGGAAGCTCATGAACACATATCAATATTTACAATAACAAAATATTTTTATAAACTATAAATGATTTTATGCCTTTTGGTTATGGTTATATTAAGTTCCACAAACATAAAAACATAAAATTTAAAAGCAAATTTAATATTAAGAAAACATATAATTTTAATAATGCAAAATATAATATATCTACCTCATTAAAGTGTATAGTGTGATTTTTATTTTTTTTTTGTTATTTGATCAAAAGATGTTTATTGTTAAAACTTATTTTTCTTTTTGAATATCTCTTAAAAATAAGCAGTATAAAATTGTGATTGTATTTGAGAAATCTTATTATATAAGAAAAAAAATTTATAGATAGTTTTTGCTGTAATTGAAAGATATTATGGTCAAATAAATATAAGAAAATACAAATAACATTTCAATAATAATAATTATAAAATATTTTAATCAATAAAACATATATCAGTTTATGTTACTTAATTATTTTATGTAATTATTTAAAAAATAGATAAAATTATTAAAAATATTTCTGTTACTTTGAAAATATATATTGTTTTACTGTTTAAAATTATGTTTTAAAATAAATAATATTTTTTTTTCTAATATCAAGATTATCTGTGAAAAAATAAATATAAAGAAAGTATATTAGTATAATTTTATGTTATTTAAAAATATTTTAAAATGCAGTATTACTATTTTGTGAAATTTCCTTTTTAATGAAATAATATTATTTATACATATATTTTCTTTTTTAAATTCGCTTTATAAACTTTATGATATTTCCTTTTTATTATATATGTTATTTGGAAAATATTAAAAAGTAATTTAAATAAAAAGTCAATAATAGTATTTAAATATAACATTTTAATTCATTAAGGGTATCATCGTAATCAACCACTGTGAGAGTTAATGTGAGTGCGACACGTAGGAAACTGACTTCTCAAATAATATTATAGAGATAGGCAATTAAGCCTAAAGTTGTTCAGTTTTGATAGGATTTTTAAAGAGCTTTGGCTTTTGGGAGAATAATATTCTTTATCCCTTATATTGATTTGATTAGATTCATCAATCAAGAAGCAGGTCCCAAGCGAGGATTTCCTAGAATCCTTGGTTGAGATGTTTATCTTTATTATTCGTTAGTTTACCTAGATAATTACTTTTTATTTATATTTTCTATATTTAATAGTTTTCCTATTTTAATTAAGATTAGGGGTTTCATAGATTTAATGATTTATTATAAATTGGCAATTAAACCTAAAGTTGTATTCAGTTTTGATTGGATTTTTTAAAGAGCTTTGGCTTTTGGGAGAATAGTATTCTCTATCCCTTGTATTGATTTGATTAGATTCATCAATCAAGAAGCAGGTCCCAAGCGAGGATTCCCTAGAATCCCTTGGTTGAGCTGGCAGGTCCCAAGCGTGGTTTCATAACCCCTTGGTTGAGTTGTTTATCATTGCTTCTGCTACATCACTTAGTGTTTCTCTCTGATTTTTCTGTGGTTTTCTTTTTGTGAATCCAATAGCTCAGCAAAGAACAAAGATCAAGCCTTTAAGAGTAAACCCCCACCCCAAAAGAGAAAAAGAAGATAGACAGATTGCAAGATTTTTTTTTTGCAAGAGGCTTTACCACCAGAGACTGGATTTTTTTCAGTCTGGCTGGATTTCTCTTCAGCCTTTCTTTGACTCTTTGATCTTTTTTTTTTGTAATCTGGTTGGCCCTCTTGCAGATACAATAGATAGGAAGAAAAGAGATGAATAGATTCAACAGAAACAGACAGATCAAAGAAGGTTCCCAAAGAGAAAGGGAATTCGAAAAGTTTTAGAATCAAACTCTAGATCTGAGCCTTAAATCTGCTCTTATACCACCTGATGAACCCTTGTTTGAGATGGGTTCGTTTGTCCCTGATTCTTTGAAGGTGATCAACTGGTTTGATGATAGAATGATGGATTTTTTTTGCGGATTGAACTGATAGATGGTCTATGATGATGGTTTTATGGATAGAAGTCGAAGTGGTCAATGGTTCTTCAGTTGTGGTCGATGGAAAGAACACAACCTGCTCGATGTGTTTGTGATCAAGAGAATGGACTCTGATTTGCAATCACAAACAAGTGCTATGGAGAATGAACTCCTTAAACAGTTCGATATTGAAGAGATGAACAAAGGATTCACAAGTTTTGTAGAAATTTGATAAAAAGAGTGAATGAAAAATTTGAAACAATACAATGAGTTTATGTAGAAAGAAAGATGTTGGAACACTCTAAGACTTGTAGAAAACGAGAAAGAAAGCACATAAATAAGAACAAGACCAAAGACTCAAACTAGACCAAAGACTGAATGTGTAAAGAATTGGCTCGGTTCTGATCTTGATTGTCGACTTGGTTCAGGCCTGGTTCAGAGTAAACCAAGGCTGCAATCGAATTCTTCAATCTTCTAGTTTGAGATCTTGTGACTGGACCTTTGGACAAGTAGAAAGGGTCTTGTGCTCAGTCGGATTGGGTTGAGTAGGAAAGAACATCTTCAGGTTGTTTGGCTTAACTTCTTTGGACCGAGCTGCACCAGCTCCTGGATCAGTGTCACTCTCAGTCAGCTCAGATTCAGCTCCCAGGTCAGTGTCACTCTCGTCCAGCTCCTTTTCAGCTCCATCGCCAGCCTCACTCTCATCCAGCTCCATCTCAGCTAAGGTTGCATCAATATGGGACACCATGTACCACCCAATCACTAACGCATGGTCAACCATTCTATTATAAAAGACGTTTTAGCATTTTAATTTTTGTTCTAAAATACTAGTCATTTTAAAAAGTATAGGCAAATAATAACCAAACGTGACTTCATTTACCCTTGTATTATGATCTCTTAATGATGATCTTGAGTAAATTAAGCATATAAAAAGGTTAGAATATGTATTCTATTAATCTCTAAAATTTGTGTGGAAAATTGTAAATCGTTAGTTAAAGAAAAACAAAAAGAGTATTATTCTTGTAGGCCAATAGCTTTATCTTATAGAAAATACCTCAAATTGCATGTGATTTAATGTCCCCACTAAATTTAGGATAACTATGATTAAACTTAATTGATTAAACTTTGATTAGAGCAATAATTAAGCAGTTATTAATATTTATTCTAGGTGAAATTTACTAATGACAGATCAAGTTGCTAAAGGAAATTTTAAAAAAAATGTTGCTAAAGGAAAGAAAAAACAATGTTATGATACCGTGCTCCCATATTTAATAATCACTCTATCTATTTTACAAATAGTGTTATTTTGACACTTTTTGTTACATACAAATATTATTAGAAATTTTAATTCACTTTTTACTTACTTTAAATTTAATATTACAAAATGCATTGATCTTATAAATAGTTTTATTTATTTAAAATATTATTGATTAAATATGCTTAAATAATAAAAATAAAAATAAAAATAAATTATTTTTTAATCTATATGAAAAACATTAAAGTGACAAATTTTAAGAAACTGAAGGAAAAATATCAAATTAGTATTAGGTTTTTGTCCTAATTTAAAAAGAAGTTAGCCATATGAACATTTGCTATATATAAAAATACTAGGTAATTTTCCCGTGCTCGTGCACGGATATAAATATTTTTTAAAAATATACATTATAATAGCTGATTATTTTTTTACTTTTAATTTAAATAATTATATGTATAATTTATATTAATAATATTATAGTTTTGAATTAGACATATGATTTTGTATTTGTAACATCTAGTCGGGTTAGTTATCCCTTGAATATATTAGATTGCATTTTCTTTTTGAATTTAATCATAATATTTTGTTTCTCTAAATCTATTAATATTCTGATATTTTTTATTTGACATTTAGGTCGGTGTTCTCCTAAATATATAATTATATTTTAGTTTATATTTTATAACATAATTTTTTTTTGAGAATCAAATATATAAAATCAACTAAAGTTTTAATTGATTAAATATTACAGAAAATAATATAAAGATAAAATTTCGTATCTCATGCATATATATTTTACAAAACATATAAATTGTTAAAATTAATTAATATTTTATTTTTATTTAAATATGCTTTTAGGTATTCATAATTTATATGTATAAATTTAGTACAATATTACTATAAAAATATGTTTTTATTTTATTATTTTTATTAATTATTAATATCATGATAATTTTTTGTTAATTTTCATTTTTAATGAAATGAAATTATATATAAATATTATTAAAAAATTTGTCTTTAAAATTATAAATTTTCCTTTTTATTATATATTTTATTGGAAAAATAAAAAAGGAAATTAATTAAAGTCTACAAAACTACCAAATAAAAGAAAAATAAATTTAATGATTATAATTAATATTATATTTTAAATTCATTAAGGGTACTTTCGTAATCAACCGTCGTGAGAATTAAGTGAGCGCGACATGTAACAAACTGACTTCTCAAATAATATTATAGATATATATATATATATAGCCATATTTTTGCTTTGGACAACAAATCTGCCACTGTTTTTTGTGTTATTTATAATATTTTGCCATTCTCATTTAATTTTAATATTGATATTACTTATTTAAACTAAGTCAAAATTGATGCCATTGAATTTTGTTTACAAAACACAATTAACTTATGGAAATATTCTGAAAGCACAATAAATCGATCTTAACTACATAATAAAACGTGATCTATAATTATGGAGTATATCTTAACAATGCTATTCGAATTATATCTAAGATTACTGATTATAGGAGTATATCTTAAAACTGTTCAAGTTACTATTTTTATGGCAAGTATCAATTATAAGCTATTAAAAAACAAATATATACTGTGATTTTTACCAAATAATGTTTATCTTTACTTCAAAAAATTAATAAATAAAAATCAATATAAATTTACTTGGATAGAAAAATTATTTAACGAAAAGTAAAATACTAAAAGTTAACTATTATTTATAATATTTGATTGTATTAATACAAATTGTGCTTGATGTTTTTACGGTTAAAAGTTTTGTAGGTTATTCTATGAGACATACAAAATAATTATCGAAAAATAGAAAAATCTTTTACAAATTAACAGAATATTTATGACATTGTTAACAAAAAAATTCATAGTAAAATATCTCGCAAATGGACGACCATCAATTTGCATGGATACTATGGTATATCTGAAAAGGAAGGAATAATAAAATTTTTAGTAATCTGGATATGGATCCACGGATACATTTAAATTGGCAGAAATAGAACCAACCCTGTGGGGCGAGTCACAAGTGTTGAATGAACAGAAAGCAACACCAAGTGCAGCAGACGCGACCCTACTGTCAATCCTGGGATGATGGTGCTTTACAGATAGTTCTTGGAAAGACAATGATCATTTTTCTGGCCAAGGTTGGTACAGTACTCTAGAAAGTTTTGATGGTCTGAGGGGGGCAAGAAATTTTTGGGCTAGCCTCTCAACTCTTCATGCAGAGATGGAAGCTTTAATTTGGGCAATGGAGTGTATGCGGAATTTACGTCAAAATTATGTTACATTTGCAACTGTTTGTTCTCAATTGGTAAAGATGGTTTCGGAACCAGAAGAATGACCAGCTTTTGTAAGTCATTTGGAAGATATCAAGGTCCTAAAAAAGAGTTTTCTTAGCTCAGAGATTATTCATGTACCAAAGACGCAAGACAAGAAAGTGGACACTCTTGCGCGCAGTGTTAAGAAACATCCGTCTTTTGTCGTCTACATGGATGTGGAACCACCTGTTTAGTTTTCAAAGTCAGTATGAGTCTGTTTAGTTGATGATAAAAAATATCACGCGCTTTCAAAGCGGGGGATAAAATCTAGTTAATCGTTAAAATGGAAAATAAGCTCACATAAATATCAAATTAAAATATATTAGTTTCACAATTAAAATATCAAATCAAACACAAATATTTTTATACTTATATATATATATATATATATATTTTTTGTCGACGCCCATCTTCTAAGATCAAGTGGTAGGCAGGTCTGAGACGTTCCGAAGAGACGCTCTGTCCGGCTGAGTCTGATCTATATGGGAGAAATGAGTACCACTACGTCTCGCCTCCTTAGCGAGAGAATCCGCACGCATGTTCCTAGTCCTGGGTATGTGGGCGATGCTGAACTCCGAGAAACCGTCTCTTAGAAGTCGGAAAGAAACAAGCTCAGAAGCAAAGGCAGGCCAGTCAGAAGGATTTGCAATCATGTCCACGAGGTCGGAGCAATCCGTCTCCATATGAACCGCGGTGCAAAGTAACTCTCGTAAGCAAGATAACGCCCATATGAGTCCTTCCATCTCTGCATGGAGGGCTGATAGGCTTTTCCGGCATCCTTGTAAACCAAATCTTTCGACTCCCATTGAATCCTTGTAGAACCATCCTAGTCCACTGACCGTGCCATCATCAATCCATGACGCATCGATTTGACAGGTTGGGTGTTGGAGGTCTACAGGGAAAGTCAAACTAACTGACGGGGCAGATCGTGCCTCCTCTTCGTCTTCGGCCTCAGGTAAGTTTGCTTTTCTCCAACATTCGGCTTCAACGGAAGCTAGCTTAAGGGTGTCAACGGGTGATACCTCTATGCCATTGAACAATTTGTCAATGCGTGCCTTCCAAATGTACCATAGAATCCATGGAAATGTCTCAATAAGTGGTTCCATGTAGGCCACGTTTTTCTTCTTCCAAAAAAGTAAGTTCATGTTTTGATAAACAGATGTACTCGGGAAGTAACCCGGAAGGGACGGATAGTCCGATAAAGCCCACACCTGAAGGGCGGGGGGAGGGGGGGGCATTCAAAAAGAAGATGGTTAATGGTTTCCTCAGGGTCACTGCATCTAGGACAGCTCCTGTCAGTGCCTAAGTGTCTGTAGGCGAGTCTTTCAGTGGTTGCAATACATCCTGTCAAAGTTTGCCACATAAAATGTCTCATCTTCCCAGGAGCAGGGATACTCCACACATGGCTCTGTAAACCAGTGATACTTGGTTGTGCAACATGAACTTCAGAAACGCTCACTTTAGTCATCTGTAGCCGGTTATATCCTGATTTTACCGAGTAAACGCCAGACTTTGTATAGTTCCATGCATACCCATCCATAGACCAAGTATTGCTTGGGCGGAGTTTAAGGATGAGCGGGATATCCTCCGGATGGAAATACTCTAGTAGAAGGTTAGTATCCCAATCTCTTGTATCACGCCTAATGAAGGAATGGACAAGAAGTTTTGGGTGTCTATAAGTGACTCGATCAGACGGTCTCGGAGGACGAGCATGAGTATCCAGAATCCAAGGCTCAGTCCAAACGCATGTGTTGAGGCCTGCTCCAATAGTCTTCCGTAGACCCGATTTTAGGAGCGGTTTTGCTGCCATGATACTACGCCAACCATAGGAAGGTGAGTAAAATTTACGGTCTTCCAAAGGACTTGATCGGTTATAGTATTGTCCTCGCAAGACTCGGGCAAGGAGTGAATTTGGAAAATGTATCAATCTCCAAAGTTGTTTTGCTAATAAAGCAATATTAAAATCATGTAAGTCTAGAAAGCCGAGTCCACCCTGGTCACGAGGAACACAAATCTTGTCCCAAGAAATCCAATGTAACCCTCAGTTATTTTGACTCGAACTCCACCAAAAATTTGAGATTGCACTTTTTAGTTTCTCCACGATGCCTTGTGGAAGCAAGTAACACGACATACTGTATGTCGGAACAGCTTGCGCCACTGATTTTATTTGAACCTCTTTGCCCCCTTTGGAGAGTAATCTAGCCGACCACGAGGTGACGCATCCATTGAGACGATCTTGTACATAGGAAAACACTTTCATCTTAGACCCACAAATTTCTTCTGGGAGTCCGAGGTATTTTCCCATTCCTCCTTCAGTAGTAATTCCAAGAACACCTTTAATATTTTGCTTAACGCTATGGTCAACCTTATTCCCAAAAATAATTGGGGACTTTGACGCATTAAGCCTTTGTCCTGAAGCTTTTCCATAAGAGTCCAATATATCTAAAATTTCCTTGCACTGTCTCACTTCCGCTTTGCAAACGAAAAGGCTGTCATCCGCAAAGAGAAGATGTGAGATCCGGGGGCTGGCCCGGGCAACATGTAATCCCAAGATGCGCTGCTCTTCCTCCGCTCCTTGAAGGAGGGAGATCAGAGCTTCAGTGCACAATATGAAGAGGAAAGGGGATAATGGATCACCCTGCCTCAACCCTCTCGTGGGGATAATTTTACCCCTGGGTTCGCCATTGATGATCACCTGATAGGTGACCGATGTAACACAGAACATCAAAAGGTCAACCAACTTTTCCGCAAAACCCAAGCGTAGCATCAAGTTACGAATGAAACTCCATTCTACCCTGTCATATGCTTTGCTCATGTCCGTCTTGATTGCCATGAATTCTTCTCTAGCTCTGGTATTTGTCCGAAGAGCATGGAAATTCTCTTGAGCTAGCAAAATATTGTCTGTAATCAACCGTCGTGCCACGAATGCAGATTGAGTCTCTGAAATCAGGTCAGGGAGAAACTTCTTAAGTCGTTTAGATAACAGTTTTGAGATGATCTTGTAACTAACGTTACAGAGGCTAATAGGCCGAAACTCCGACATCTCTCTCGGTCTTTCCTTCTTCGGGATTAAACAAATATTGGTTTGGTTCAGTCTCGGATCAAAGCTCCCATCAATAAAGAAGTCTTTAACTAGTCGGATGTTATCTTTTTGCATAACCTGCCAAAATCTCTGGAAAAGTCTGCTCGTCATACCATCAGGACCTGGAACTTTATCCGGATTAATATCAAATAGAGCTTTTTTTATTTCCTGCTCCGAAGGTTCCGCTGTAAGACTATCATTAACGGATGCTGGAACTTTATTTTTTTTATGTATCTAAGAGAGGTATACATGTCCATGGGAACGGAGGTAGAGAAGAGTTCTTGGAAATAGTCAACAGTCACCTTTTCTATTCCAAGATCGCTCTCTATCATCCTGCCCTCTTTGTCCTTTATACAGACAACCCGATTTCGTGCTCGTCTCTGTTTCGTGGTCGCATGGTGAAACTTTATGTTTCGTCACCTGCTCGATGCCATTATGTTCTACTTTTCTGTTGCGTTATACTTATATATATACTTTTTGCCAACTAGACTTATCTATACCTATTAAGAATTGTACTATAATTACCGAAAAATCAACTTGAGAGAAAGCAATCCCCACGAGGTCTAATTCGAACTGCTTTATATAATTTTCACTTGACCTTACAAAAAGATTTATTAAAACTAGTTATAATTAGTTATCTTTATTTATAACCCATCAAGATAATAAATTCGTCTCATTGTTGGACCGGCCAGTGACACCCGTAGTTTGTTAGGTCAGTTTTATTCTAGTACGCGGTTTGAATATATGATTATTGTTAAAGAGATAAAAACAATTATGATTATCCAAAAGCTTTCACCGCCTTAATTTGCCGACTTCATATTATTTAATGTGTTTCCCGTTTAGTATAAATAGAGAATCACCCCCCTCACTTGTAAACATGAAAGAACAACAACGATAATAACATTATCATCATCTTTGTTCCTCCCATCATCACTTCTCCTTTACGAGATATATATAACTTTATATTTATAATTTACAACACGTTATCAGCACGACGAGCTCTCTTATACCGATCGTTCTTATACTAAGCAAAGTTATACCAGTGAGGTAATGTTTAAATTTATGTATTTCAATAATTTTAATTATTTTAATTTTATTATTGTTACGGAGTGAGAGGCTAGACCTTCTCCGTTTATTTTTCGGGATGATAGGCGTTGCCTTTCCCGACTGGTCGTTATAGTAGGCTATGCCTTCACGATCAGAGAAACACGTGGTAGGCTTTGCCTCCGTGATTAATAAAAAGAAAAGTCAACATGGAAGACCCTGTCTCCTCGGACCTTGGAATAAGAAAAGATCAACATGGTAGGTTTTGCCTCCTTCGATCTTGAAAAATGAGAAAAAGTCAACATGGTAGGCTATGTCTCCTCTGATTTTGAAAAGTGATCAATATGGTAGTCTATGACTCCTCGGATCATATGGCAGGCTGAGCCTCCTATTTTATTTATGTTCTTTCAATTTATGCAATTTATTTTATGCATTTAATTATTGCCCTTACTTTATACCTTTAATTTCTACATTTAAATTATTCCCGTATATATTATATTTTATTCTATAAATACAGTTATCATGTCGAATTTGACAAAGCTCGATATAAATACCCTGGATATTACGGGAAATAATTATATGACCTGGGCAGTAGGTGCAAAAATGCACCTGAGAGGAAGCGGGCTTTTGGAAACCATCGATAGCTCGAAAACGGTGTCGGATGAGAAAAAGGCTAAAGCCATGATATTTTTACGACACCACATACATGATGGTTTAAAAGATGAGTATATTACGAAAGAGGATCCTTGTGACCTCTGGAACTCATTAAAAGAGAGGTTCGATCACCAGAAATATGTGATCTTACCGAAAGCTAAACACGAGTGGATCCATCTCCGGTTCCAGGACTACAAAAGTGTAAGTGAGTATAATTCCGCTATGTTCGGAATTACATCCAGGATGATGTTATGTGGAGAAACAATAAGTGACTATGATATGATCGAGAAAACTCTCTCCACGTTCCATCCTGAAAACGTAGTCCTGCAAGAACAGTACCGAGTGAATGGATTTAAACGTTACTCGCAGTTGATGCAAATCCTGCTTGTAGCGGAGCAGAATAATCAACTCGTGTTGTTAAACCATCAAGCTCGTCCCACTGGAGCTGCACCATTCCCCGAAGCGAATGTTGCATCCAGTTATGATAATTGGAGAGGACGTGGACGTGGACGTGGTCGAAATCAAAATCATGGTCGTGGAAGAGGACGAGGAAGAAGATTCCGTCCGTATGACGAAAGAAACAATAAGGACTTCCATGGAAATGAAAGGGGCCGGGATGATAAAAGGCAAACAGGAAAGGTTTGCTACAGATGCAGTATGAAAGGTCATTGGGTACGTAGTTGTCGTACGCCAAAACACTTAGCCGATCTGTATAGAGAATCCCAAAAGGGAAAAGAGAAGGGAGGTGAAACAAACTTCATCTCTGATGAACCTGGGCCATCCTTTCATGGGTTAAATGATGATACTCATCTCGATGTATCAGATTTTCTGGTTGAGCCAGAAAATATCGATGAGTGATATAATCGATGTGATGTAGTGTTTACTGTATTATAGTATCTATATATTTTGTTGTAGAATAGATGTTATGTTTTCATGTTTTATGTTTAATATTAATGCATGTTTATGAATATTTTAAATTCAGAAAGAATGCCAGACTTTGAGACTTTGGATGGAGATATGTGTTTGGCAGATAGTGCTTCAACGCACACAATAATCAAAGATAAGAAATATTTCTCCAGTCTCAAAATAAAAGATTACGCTGGAAGCGTAAGTACAATATCTGGTAATGCAAAGATTATTATGGGCTCTGGTAGAGTGAAATTTTCAATGCCAGGGAGAACAATATTTGAAATAGATGATGCATTGTATTCCCCCAAGTCTCATAGAAACTTGTTAAGTTTTAAGGATATCCGAAGAAATGGATATCATATTGAGACTATGAGTAAAGATGGCATTGAATTTCTTTGCATTAGGTCCGAGAGGAAACATATATTGGAAGAGTTAAGAATGTTATCCTCTGGACTATATTGTACAAAAATAAACATGACTGAGTCCTATGTCGTGGTAAACATGAAGTTTACTGATTCTTTTAAAATCTGGCATGAGAGGTTAGGACATCCTGGTTCAGTCATGATGAGAAAGATATTGCAAAATTCGAATGGCCATCCGTTGAAAAACGGAAAAATTTTGCAAACGGGCGAGTTTACATGTAATGCATGTTCTCAAGGAAAGCTTATAACTCGGCCATCACAAACAAAAGAAGGCAATGAATCACCAATGTTTTTAGAAAGAATACATGGTGATATATGTGGGCCGATTCACCCACCATGCGGGCCATTTAAGTATTTCATGGTTTTGATTGACGCATCTACTAGATGGTCAAGTGTGTGTCTTTTGACAACACGAAATACGGTTTTCGCAAAGTTCATTGCCCAGATAATAAAGCTGAGAACACAGTTATCAGAGTATGCCATAAAGAAAGTAAGGCTTGATAATGCTGGTGAATTTACATCGCAAGCCTTCGATGATTATTGTATGTCAATGGAGATTGATGTGGAACATCCAGTGCCCCATGTGCATACACAAAATGGCATGGCCGAGTCATTGATAAAACGGTTGCAGTTGATTGCAAGACCATTAGTATTGAGAACAAAGCTCCCAATTTCTATATGGGGTCATGCTATATTGCATGCGGCTGCACTGATTCGGTTAAGACCGAGTGCATATCATAAGTACTCCCCATTACAACTGGCATCTGGGCAAGAGCCAGATGTATCCCATCTCCGTGTCTTTGGGTGTGCGGTCTATGTTCCGATAGCTCCGCCACAAAGAACAAAAATGGACCCACAAAGGAGATTGGGAATATATGTGGGTTATACGTCACCAAGTATAATAAGATATCTGGAACCGGTAACTGGGGATATGTTTACGGCAACATTTTCCGATTGCCATTTTAATGAGGATGAATTTCCAGCGTTAGGGGGAGGAATTAGAGAAATTCCTAAAGAGATTACATGGTGTACACCGTCGTTGTTACACTTTGATCCCCCTACGAATCAAAGAGAGCTGGAAGTTCAGAAAATTGTGCATTTGCACAAATTGGCAAACCAGTTACCAGATGCATTCACAGATACGAGAAGGGTGACGAAGTCTTATATACCCGCTGAAAATGTTCCATCAAGAGTGGTTGTTCCTAGGGAACAAACTGATGGAAATAAAATGAATGAACCTGGGGTTCAGTTAAAGAGGGGGAGGCCAGCGGGTTCTAAAGACAAAAATCCCCGGAAGAAAAAGAAATTGGTTGAGCAAAGCGGAAAGGTTCCAGGGAAACCTGATATTGAAAGATGTCTGAAAGAAGACATATATGGAAAGGTTCAAGAAGAACCTGATACTGAAAAATGTCTGAAAGAAGGCATAAAGGTTCAAAAAGAACCAAATAAAGATAAAGATCCAGATGACGAGAAGGGAACAGAAAAGTATGAGATTTCCATCAACTACGCCCATGATCAAAAGTTAATGATCAGAAATAAAATAAAAGATGTTGATGGAATGTTCTCCTTTTCTGTGTCCAAAGAGATCGATCATGAAAGTGATGATCCCGATCCAAGGTCCATTTTAGAATGTCAGAAAAGACATGATTGGGAGGAGTGGAAGAAGGCCATTCAAATTGAATTACTCTCCCTGAATAAAAGAAATGTTTTTGGACCTATTGTCATAACGCCTGAGGATATAAATCCTGTTGGGTATAAGTGGGTATTCGTGAGAAAAATAAATGAAAAGAATGAAGTAACACGATATAAAGCCTGATTAGTAGCTCAAGGTTTTTCTCAGAGACCGGGAATTGATTTTGAGGAAACATATTCCCCGGTAATGGATGCAATTACGTTTAGATTTTTGATGAGCCTAATGGCGTCGAAAAATCTTGAAATGCATCTCATGGACGTTGTGACAGCATATTTGTATGGATCGTTGAATAGTGATATATACATGAGACTCCCTGAAGGATTGAAAATGCCTGAGGCATTGAAAGAAAAATCCAGGGAGGTTTGTTCGGTCAAGTTACAGCGATCACTATACGGATTAAAGCAATCCGGACGCATGTGGTACAATCGCTTAAGCGACTATCTCTTGAGTAAAGGATATGTTAATGATGTGATATGTCCATGCGTTTTTGTTAAGAAATCGTCAACTGGCTTTGTGATCATCGCTGTATATGTAGATGACCTGAACATCATTGGAACTCAAAAGGAGGTTGATGATGCTCGGATTCATATGAAAGAGGAATTCGAAATGAAAGATCTTGGCAAGACAAAGTTTTGTCTTGGGCTCCAAATAGAGCATTTCCGAGAAGGAATATTTGTGCATCAATCAAACTATACGAAAAGGCTATTGAAACGCTTTCGTATGGACAAAGCGACTCCTTTGAGTACTCCAATGGTTGGTAGATCTCTCAATGTTGAGAGAGATCCTTTTAGACCCTGTGAAGATAGCGAGAATATATAAGGTCCTGAAGTACCTTATATGAGTGCTATCGGTGGGCTTTTATACCTTGCAAACTGTATCAGGCCTGACATTGCTTTTGCTACTAACTTACTAGCAAGATATAGCTCTGCTCCTACTCACAGGCATTGGAACGGAATAAAACATATATTCCGTTATTTACAAGGTACAGTTGATTTAGGGTTAATGTATTTTAGAAAACCCGAGTTTGGTATGGTTGGTTTTGCAGATGCAGGATACTTATCAGATCCTCATAAATCTCGATCTCAAACCGGCTATGTTTTTACAATTGGTGGAACTGCAATCTCTTGGCGTTCCCAGAAACAAACTCTGGTTGCAACTTCGTCGAATCATGCAGAAACTATTGCACTTCATGAAGCATGTCGAGAATGTGTGTGGCTTAGATCAATGAGTCAACACATACAAGAAGCAAGTGGAATAGTAATCAAGAAAGAGCCGACGAAAGTTTTTGAAGACAATTCAGCGTGTGTCGCTCAACTTAAAGAAGGCTATATCAAGAGCGACAGAACAAAGCACATCCCTCCGAGATTTTTCTCGTACATTCGGGAGCTCGAAAAAAATAAAGAAGTGGACATCGAGTATATACGGTCATGCGACAATCCAGCCGACTTGTTCACCAAGGGTCTTCCGACTACAACATTCCGAAAACATGTCTACGGTATCGGAATGCGACGTCTTCGTGACCTATGAAAGAGATTACGTCACAGTACTCTTTTTCCCTTTTCATGGTTTTTATCCCATCGGGTTTTTCCATGATTAGGTTTTTAACGAGGCTGTACGTAATACAAGTTGGATAATCAAGGGGGAGTGTTAAAGAGATAACAACAATTATGATTATCCAAAAGCTTTCACCGCCTTAGTTTGCCGACTTCATATTATTTAATGTGTTTCCCGTTTAGTATAAATAGATAATCACCCCCCTCACTTGTAAACATGAAAGAACAACAACGATAATAACATTATCATCATCTTTGTTCCTCCCATCATCACTTCTCCTTTACGAGATATATATAACTTTATATTTATAATTTACAAAAATTATGACCTACTTAGTTTCCTTTTTTTCTCATAAAAACTAAATTCTAACCTGCATTTTAAGATACTAAATTATTTTAATAAAATTTTATCTTTTTATGTTTGGTTATTTTAGATAATATATAATAGTAAATATAAAAGTCTAAGATATATCAACAATTTGACCTTTTTATAAATTTACTATATAGTTAACTTATTTTAAGATATATTAAAAATTTTATATAATTTTAATTTATAATAATAATTTATTAATTAAGAAAATAATTAATTCTGTTAAAAACTATAAATTTATATTATAATAAAAATCATACATTTATTTAATATAAAAATACATTTATATATTTTATGGAAATGAAATCTTTTAAAAAATAATTATGTTATTTTATAAATATTTAAATATATTGAATATTTTGTAACCAAATTAAAAATGAAAAATTACTCTTTGGGGTATATTCAACTAGATATTTGAGTTGACTTGTCTTAAAATGACAAATTCATTATTATTCAAACGTGAATTTAAAATCCAGTATTACTGAAATTGTCATTTCATAAATATACTAAAATCTATTGTTATTGAACAAAATCTTGTTGTAGATTTTAGAGAATTTAGATGTTTCTAGAGTGTTTGAGAAAAATTCTTAATAATAAATATAAAAATTCAATCTCATGATTTAGATAAGATTTTAGAGTGGTTTAACAAATTTTTTAACCAAATTCTCAAATTTCACTTAAAATCATCTAAACATTCAAATACTTATAATGGCATAAATCATAAGTAAATGACAATTTAAAGTTAATTTCATATAATGATTATGTTTTAATACGATAATTGGAAAAGTAGTACAATGTGTTTAGCTAAAAAGGTGTATAGTTATAAAAATATAAAACCTTTTCAAAAATTTGTTCTTCTTCTATGTATGGTAAATCTCAACCGATTATAATGTTGTTTCTAGGGCTATGGAGTTCACATTTGAATCTATAGTGATACGCTTGAGGAGAAATAACTTATGAATTGGCAAGAAAGTATACCAAAGGTTTGGTGAGGGTAACTAGCAAAAAAGAAAGAAAGTTTAATGTCTGTTGGCTTTGTTTAATGGTCAAAGTTGAAAATTTGTAACAAAGTATTGGACCATCTCAAATAAACTCATCAATATCGACTTCCAAATAGCACTTGCAAGTGGAACCAACCTGCTAAATGCTACAACATTGATAAAGTAGATGGATTAATCCGGTTGACATCCTTCTTGGATATATATGACAATTTAAAGTTAATTTCATATAATGATTATGTTATAATACGATAAATGGAAAAGGAGTACAATGTGTTTAGAAAAAAGGTGTATAGTTTAAAAAAATAGAAAACCTTTTCAAATTTTTTTTCTAAATATGGTTAATCTCAACCGATTAAAAAGTTGTTTCTAGTGCTATGGAGTTCACATTTGAATCCATAGTGATACGCTTAAGGAGAAATAATTTATGAATTAGCAAGAAAGTATATAAAAAGTTTGGTCAAGGTAATTAACAAAAAACAAATAGTTTTATGTCTGTTGGCTTTGTTTCATGGTCAAAGTTGAAAATCTGTAACAAAATTTTGGACCATTTCAAATCAATTTCCAAATAGCACTTGCAAGTTGAACCAACCTGCTAAATGCTACAACATTGATAAAGTAGTTGGATTAACCCGGTTGACATCCTTATTGGATATATTAAAAGATTTATAATATTAGTTTATAGTTTATTTGAACAATTTAGTTTATCAAAAGGATCTTGTTTTGGAACGGAATGATCTTCTGATAGTTTGGCCATAGGCATTTTTAAAAAAAATTTTTTACAGATTTCGGAAAATAAGTTTGGCAAGATTGGGGTTGCATGTGGATTCAGCGCTTTGTCCATTTTTTTTTTCTCAAAAAAGCCGCTTTGTTCTTGTGTTAATGTTTTGGTGTCTTTTTTTTTTTTTTTGAAACTAATGTTTTGTTGTCTTAAATCTTTTTTTTTGAACTGTTAGTGTTTATATTTTTATATGTATTTATATTTTTTGTTTGGTTTTAGTTTTCGGAGTTCTACCGACTATATATGATTAATATATATTTTAACTATTTTGTCGGTTTTGTATCCTTTCGGATATTCATTTATTTATTTTTCTTAGCATTAAAATTAGCAGGTAACAACAAAAATTTCAATTGACGGCTATATAACACTTACTACTTTAACATTCTTCTTTAATATTAATGCAAGTTAAAATATGTATATATATAAATCAATAAATATTAGTAAGTAGTAAATTATCTATTTTGTTTAAAAATTGAATCAATGTAGAAATTAACAGAATTTGATAAGATAATAAAAGAAATGGTACATTAAATTTTATAATTACAATGATGGATCAACATATAACCTTGTTGCATCTGTGTGTCTTAAATCTCTGAGCACCAGTAAAAGTCCAGCACTTGTGGATCGGACGAAGTCCGACCGAGTGCGGGCGTCGTAGGCACTAGGAAGATAAACTCGTTATCAAGGTTGACATCTGGGAGGTGCGGGGCCACAGGCCCCCGCGATACAGTACACCTTTTCGGTTTAGGAAAATTTACTTTTTCTAAATAAATATGTATTCCTAGAGGGAAAAGGAAATCGGGTTTTTTGAGGCTTGTATAAATATGGGTCTAAAAGTTTGTAAATTATAATTCATATCAATAATAAGAAACCCTAAAACGGGTATTTGCCTCAATACGTTTTGTTCTCTGCTTTCTTCTAACCTAATTCGTGGCCGTTCACAACAAGTGGTATCAGAGCCTGGTTGCGAAATCTGGTGGCATGACCGGAGGAAGTTCTCTTAAGTTCGATGTTCCGAGATTCGATGGAAAGGGGAATTTCGGTCTGTGGCAACGGCGTGTTAAGGACTTGCTTACGCAGCAAGGGATGAAGAAGGCTTTGTTGGAGTCGAAACCGGAAGCGTTGGATCAGGATGATTGGGAAGAGATGCATGATAAGGCCGTCTCAACGATTCGACTTTGTTTGTCGGATGACATAACACATCAGGTGATGGACCTCACAACTTGTAAGGAGATTTGGGATAAGTTGGAGAAGATGTATATGTCAAAATCGTTATCTAGCAAACTATATCTCAAGCAGAGGTTGTTTGGTTTGAAGATGTCTGAGAGCGGAGACCTGGTCGCACACGTCAACAATTTCAATCAAATCATCGGGGATCTGGTGCGTGTGGATGTGAAGATTGAGGATGAAGATCAAGCCATGATCTTGTCGTGTTCTCTGCCTCCTCAATATGAGACGTTGTTAACAGCTCTAACAGTCGATAAAACGACTATAAAGCTGGAGATAGTTTCTGCTGCACTACTCTCTCACCATGAGAGAAGGCAGAATATTGGGGTGGGTGACAACTCTCAAAGTGACGGATTGTATGTCAGTCAGGATAGGGGAAGGCAGCAGGGGAAGCAGCAGGATGGTACTAGCAGAAAAAGATCAGAGTCGAAGGTCGGGAAGAAAGTAGTCTGCTATAGATGTGGCAAACCTGGCCACTATAGGAGAGACTGTCCCGGAAAAGGGCAGAATTCGAAGGAGACAACGAACTCTGCAAACGTGGTTCAGAAGATGGATGACTCGGAAGGATCAGCTGATTCGGATATGCTTGCTGTTACGTCAGGAGATCACTCGGATTTCTGGATATTGGATACGGGCGCTTCATTCCACATGACACCTAACAAGGAGTGGTTTGAAACGTACAAGGATGGAAACATGGGCTCTGTTCGACTTGCGGATGACAAAGTGTGTGGTGTTGTGGGCATTGGACAAGTCAAGTTTCGGATGTATGATGGGACTATCAGGATACTCACTAATGTCAGGCACATACCAGTCATGAAGAAGAATCTGATATCTCTTGAATTGCTACATAGAAACGGTTTCAAGTTCAAATCTGATGATGGTGAAGGTTTTCAAAGGTTCTATGATGGTGATGAAGGGACAAATGACAGCCGGAAGTGTATATCGGTTGATAGGGAACGTGGTTGTAGGTGGTGTTGCAGCTGCAATTTCTGAATCAGAGTGTACAACTTTGTGCATATGCATATGGGCCACATTGGGGAACACGGATTGAAAGAACTCCTGAGAAGAGTCTTCTGGACGGGTTGAAGGACTGCAAGATGGAGTTCTGCAAGTTCTGTGTGATGGGAAAACAGTCCAAGGTATCTTTTAAGACGGGCCAACACACGTAAAAAGGTCTTATTGGCTATGTTCATTCTGATGTGTGGGGGCTAATTCAGGTGACAAAAGATACTTCGTTTTATTCATCGATGACTTCTCTAAGAAGGTTTAGGTGTACTTCATGAAGCAGAAATCTGAGGTGTTCAAAACTTCAAGGTTTGGAAAGCTGAAGTTGAAAATCAAACGGAGAGAAAGGTGAAGTATTTGAGATCGGATAATGGCACAGAGTATACTGATGGGAAGTTCCAGAAGTTCTGCGAGGAGCATGGCATTCAGAGGCACTTTACAGTGCGTAAAACACCTCAGCAAAACGGTGTCAGTGAAAGAATGAACCGTTCGATTGCAGAGAAAGCAAGGTGTCTAAGATTAAATGCAGGGTTAGCTAAGCAGTTCTGGGTGGAAGCAGTAAACATGGCAGTCTATCTCATCAATAGATCGCCAAGGATCTCCTTAGGAGGGAAGGTCGCAGAAGAGATATGGACTGGGATAGATATTGATCTATCAAACTTGAGGATATTTGGATGTCCAGCTTACATGCTAGTTTCGGGAGATGAAAGATCAAAGCTTGAGTCGAAATCCAAGAAGTGCATCTTTCTAGGCTTTGAGAAAGGTGTTAAAGGATTCAAGTTGTGGAATCCTGAGGCGAGGAAAAGGGTGTTTAGTCGAGATGTGGTCTTTGATGAGCAGTATATGGTGCAGCAGGCGATATCAGACCGAGTGCCTGTGACCATTGAGACTATCACGGATTCTGAAGTTACTCAGGAGGAGTCTGGTGGAGATAAACCAGATGAAACCAATAATAGTGATCTGTGGAAGTAGTGCAGAAAGAAGCTCAACGTGGAACAGAGGAGAGTTTGGCTTCTGGAAGGCCAAAACATGCAGCAAAAGCTCCAGTGAGATACGGGTTTGAAGACATGGTCAACTTTGCTCTTGTGGTCGAGATGGATGATCCTACCAGCTATCGAGAAGCTATAAATAGCGATGAGAAAGAGGAATGGATTGGATCTATGACGGAAGAAGCAGTAAGTCTGAATAAGAATCAGACTTGGGATCTTGTGGAATTACCTGAAGGGAAGAGAGCGATTGGTTGCAAGTGGATCTTTAAGAAGAAGGAAGGGATGTCTGCGAAAGAACCTGAGAAGTTCAAGTCCAGAGTTGTGGCAAAAGGATACCCGTAAAGGAAAGGAATAGACTACGACGAAATATTTTCGCATGTAGTACGACACACTTCCATACGAGCTGTGTTGGGTTTGGTAGCCATTTGGGATTTACATCTTGAGCAAATGGATGTGAAAACGGCCTTCCTTCACGGAGACCTAGAGGAGAAAATATATATGAAGCAACCTGAAGGTTTGGTAAAGCCTGGAGAAGAGCATCTGGTGTGTAGATTGAAGAAGTCTCTATACGGATTGAAGCAGGCTCCAAGGCAATGGTGCAAACGTTTTGACTCATATATGTTGAAGATTGGCTATCAAAGGTGTGAGTATGATTGATGCGTTTATGTCAAGTCCCTTGACGACCATTCTCCCATATTCCTGCTGTTATATGTTGATGATATGCTCATTGCTGCAAATGATATGGAGGACATAAATCGTTTGTAAATCGTTTGAAAGGGTTACTGGAAAAAGAGTTTGAGATGAAGGATTTTGGTTCTGCAAAAAAGATTCTTGGAACGGAGATTTGCAGAGATAGAAGCTCTAAGAGATTATGGATTTCTCAGAAGAGCTACATCAAGAAGGTGTTAGAACGTTATGATATGTCAAAATCGAAATCAGTTTTTACACCATCGGCGAAGCACTTCATACTTTCAGCAGAGCAAAGTCCAAAGTCTGCTGAAGAGCTCAAGGATATGGCGGAGGTTCCTTATGCTAGCGCAGTTGGTTGTTTGATGTACGCAATGGTGTGTACAAGGCCGGATCTAGCACAAGCAGTTAGTCAAGTCAGTAAGTATATGTCGAATCCTGGAAGAAAACATTGGGATGCTGTGAAGTGGATTCTAAGGTACTTGCGAGGGACAAGTGACTATGGGCTTATGTTTGGAGGAGAAGTGCAGGATTCAGTTATTGGGTTCGTGGATTCAGATTATGGTGAAGATCTTGATAATAGCAGGTCGACTACAGGGTATGTATTTACTCTTGCAGGAGCACCTATATGCTGGAGATCGGTACAACAACCTATTGTAGCGATGTCAACCACTGAAGGTGAATACATGGCACTTGGAAAAGCAGCTAAGGAAGCAGTATGGATACAAGGTCTTGTATCCGAGTTGGGTGTTGATCAAGAAGGTGTTAAGCTACATTGTGATAGTCAAAGTGCTTTATGTTTGGCTAAGAATCAAGTGTATCATGGGAGGACGAAGCATATTCGTATAAGGTTTCATAAGATAAGGGAGTTAGCAGCTTCTGGAGAAGTCTTATTGGAGAAAGTGCACACGTTGGAAAATGCAGCTGACATGTTGACCAAGCCTGTTACTATGGAGAAGTTCAAGCATTGCTTGGATTTGCTCCGTGTCTGCCGATGCTAAGAAGCTAAGGAGGTTTCCCCCAGAAGATAGACGGGATAAAGAGTTTTGTAGAGATTTTTCGTCAAGGTGGTGTTTGTTGCATCTGTGTGTCTTAAATCTCTGAGCACCAGTAAAAGCCCAGCACTCGTGGATCGGACGAAGTAAAATTTACTTTTTCTAGATAAATATGTATTCCTAGAGGGAAAAGGAAATCGGATTTTTTTGAGGCTTATATAAATATAAGTCTAAAGGTTTGTAAATTATAATTCACATCAATAATAAGAAACCCTAAAACGGGTATTTGCCTCAATACGTTTTGTTCTCTGCTTTCTTCTAACCTAATTTGTAGCCGTTCACAACAAACTTTAGTATTGTTTGTTGAATAATATTAATGCTTATTTCTAATTTTACTTATTTGCATAAAAATCATAATCTTGTTTGGTTGTTACTTGTTTGCTGTCATTTGTTTTGAATATAAAACTCAAGATAAAGTATACTATACTTTAATATGTTTCGGCAAGATCTACATATTCGTTTCATTCAAGGCGTTTTATCCGTGAAAAAGCTGGATGTCGAGAGCAAGGAAAAGTGAATAAGTGCATGCATCTTCATTTACAGCACGTGTCTATTAAATTTGTCATGACTTAGTCATCAGTCTTTTTTTTTTGTCAACGACTTAGTCATCAGTCACATGAATATTTTTTATTTCATTTTTTGTATTAATATATTACCCAAATGCAATATAAAAGTGGAAGAATATACTAAAAAAAGAAACAAATCTGAAGAAAATAAATAAATAAATGAAAGATGATATACGCAAAAGAGAGGCGGCGTGAGGTGTTCCATAAGCAACAAAGGCCGAACCATTAGTTTGTTGTTCTTCTGTATGGTCAATCAATCCTATTGTTTATAGTTATTGCATCTCTAACTACTCTTATATATTTTCTTAACAGATTTTTTAAAAGAAAATTTAAGGTAAATTGTGATCCAATATAATCCTCTAAAATTCAGCTAAAAAATCTTTGCAACCTGATTAATTAAAGTAAACGAAGCTGCATTTCCTCCTCTTATCAAAGGTTTTTTTTTTTAAAAAAAAAAACATTTCCTCCTGTTATTAAATGGAATTAGTAGAGAATTGGTTTAAATAGAACATGTATATTCATTTTAGAAATTCTAATAATGCATATGATACGTTTTCATTGGATTTTCACAAATGTAAAATATTCCGGGTCTTATATATCGGGTAATTTGGGTTCTTTGAATAAAAATATAGGATAATTCGAATAATTTTTGATATTTTGAATTAAAAATATTCAGGTAATTTTTTTGCGTAATTTGATTTATAAATAGTATTTTTAGGATATTTGGTATTTAGAAATTAAATATAATTAATATTTGTAAGTATTTAATCTATATTTAAAATTTTAAGTACTCAATTTGGTTCCAGAAATATTGGATATGTTTGGATATTTATAAAATTCAGTTTAATTTTGGTTTTAGTTTTTTTTTCAGTTTGGTACGGTTCTGTTTACCTCAGTAAATATATCCAAACCTTCATATTGTCTTATAAAAAAATTACTTACTTTATATTTAGTTTTAAAAATAAACCCGCGCTTTTAAGCGCGGATGAAAATCTAGTTTCAGTTAACTTAAGAATCAAAAGCAAGAAAAAAACACACGGGGCTAAGGACAAAAATGTTACCTTAAAAATCTAGTTTCAGTTAAAGTTAAAGCTTAAGAATCAAAAGCAAGAAAAAACACACGGGGCTAAGGTCAAAAATGTTACCTTAGAAATATAAGCTTTTTGAGGTTTGACCAACAATACCTAAACTTTACTCTAAGATCGATTCTAATCTTTCTCCTTGGGCTCACAATCGGTTGACTGATTTGGATCAGTAAAGATTATGTAGATTAGGTACTCTCCGTTCCAAAAATATGTATATTCGAAGAAAAAAAATTATTTTAAAAAGAAATATTTTTTACATTTTCAATGTAATTTTTGCCAACTAATAATAAAAATTTATAAATTTTAAAAATATTAATTGTATTTGTTGTTGGTTTAGCAATATAGAAAATATAAAACTACAAAAAACTAAATATTAAGAGTTAAGTCTTTATATGTTTTATTAATAAGAGCGAAAATCTTAAAACATGTGTTATTTTGAAAATGAGGAAAAATTATTTTATAGTTTGTGATCTTTTTTTTTTGTTTAACGCATATTTTTGATATGGTATATTCCTTCGGAATCGCATATTTGTACCCATTATGGAAATTGTAGGCATATCCGTAGAGTTCTGATTTTCGACAAAGTATTTCGTCTGGTTGACTCAGGACTCACGAGATCGATTCTTTGTTAGTTCCTGGTTCGAAAATTAGATTACTATTTGGACCACCAGGGATTGTAAACCAGGACCAAGATCTTGAGATATCTAAACCTAAGAATATCAGACTTTTTGGAATTATGGACCATTTAGTGCATCAAGCACTGCCTTGGACTTCAAAAGCAATAACTACTTTTGTAAGTTACACGTTTGTAACCAAAGTAATAACTGTTAATATTTAAGAATAATATATGTTGAGAAATGAGAACTATCATGTAAAACATATGTATGAAACAAACTAACACACATTAATATCATGTGAATTACATGTAATAACAACAGTTAATATTTGTAAAACGAAAGTGACTGAAGTAGCTAAACTATACACTGGAAAATTTACACATTATATGATGATATGTAGAAAACAAAATGTGCTAATTAAATTTCACCATTTCCCTTCTTTTTCTTGGTATTGAGAGGATTCACCAAGCTCATTATCAATGAGTAGGCTTGTCTTAGGCGTAGCTCACTAGAGTGATTTACATGTTCCCCAATTATTTGTTGTTTTGTGTGGTTAATCGGGAATAAAATCTGAATCCGTTGTTTTATAGCATATTAACATTATCAAAGGTATAACGACGCCTTTGTTGTGCCAAAATATAGATATGATGCAATTACATTCGTATTACTCACAAAAAAAAAACACACAAAAAAAGAGCTCAGTGAGGCAATCACATCTGATTAATCAGAAGAATACGATGAACCCAACCATCGCTAACGCCTGATATCTTCACAGCTCTTATGCACCAGCCGGTTATTGAACCCCGGTCTGGACCATGGCAGAGTAATATTCTACCACTAGACCACTGGTGCTTTTTGATAATTGCACAACTAAATATACACTTCGTCGTACAATTTAGATTTCAACAAGTCAGACATGACTATCTTTCAACTTTAAATTAAAAGACAATAAAAACTTCATATCCACAAAAGTGAAAAAACTCTTAAGGCATTGATGATAGAGCCAATGATGAAGTAGTAACATTATGCTACAGAAGCGCTTATGTATACTTTCATTAAATTATTTAATAAAACGATTGTTACAATACATTATTTTAAAATTATCAAAAAAAATTAATATATAATATATTTAACTTAGATAATATATATACTATTTGTATTTTTGTTATTGAAAATAATGAATTATATATATATATATATATTAAATAAAATTATCTTTTAAATGTGAAATACTTTATTTTGAACTAAAATTATTTCAATTGTAAAATTTATTTCGAAAAATGTAACTTTTATTTTTGGATATAAACATAATTTATTGATATTGTTAAATAAAATAAATAAATAAATTATATATATATATATTAATTTTTATATATTATAAATGTAAATGTTCTACTAAAAATATTATATGAGCAAAAAATATTTAGAGAACATCTGGATCTTGTTTTTCTAAACGATTTTCTAACAATTGTTGATTGGATAATAAAACTATGATGCAAATGCTTTGGCGATCAAGGCTCACAAGTTTTAGGGAACTTTTATATACATTACACCACAATAAAGAATTGCATTTAATGTTTGCTTGAAACATAAAGAAAATTAAGAAAAAAAAATAATTATTCCCCACATTTTTTGGCAAGTCCAGAGAAAACGTTTAACAAGCATCTCTTTATCTTCCTTCAACACCACTAAAAGAATTTTTTTTTAGAAAACAACTTTGAATCCAAAAACTTCACTGTTGTTGTTCACCCTAATGTGGTGTGCTTGATGTTGAAGTTTCATGAGGTCTTGAGCTATATACATCATCGAAATGGAGATCAATCCCACCTTCAATGTCATCATCTTCATCATCCATAAATGTTGTTCTCGACAACTTTCTTCTTGCATTCTCTTCCCACTCCAAAGCTTCTTGTTCTTCTTCTGCAATGCTTCTTCCTCCCCATGAGTTGTCTAACAAGTTTCTCGTTGTGTAAGGGTTTATGAAATCAGGTGGCTCGATGAAGCTATTGGCGGTTGCGGGAAGTGTTGTACCGTTGTGACAACGGTCGCCTCTTCCCCACCACTGGCTCCTACCATCATCTAAAGGATGATGATGGTTACCATAGTTTTCTTCTCCATCAGGTTGGTGATGATGGCGCAGAATGCTCTCTGAGAAGAACTGACCCGATGTGCTTGCTACCATGTCTTCACCACGGACTCCTCCCAAGTTAGGAGGCCAACAATCATCCGCAGAGTTTTGGTTCGAAGTCAAGATTTCATTCTCTCTCATCACTATCGGTTGGTGATTGGTTCTGTTGTGAGGCTGACAAGTATAATACCAGTCAAGAAGATAAGGATGGTTCCTCTGATCTGAATCAATCAGCCACATGGAATCAACGTGATTGCGTGGATTTCTTGGAATGTCTCTGTATAGAACGCTGTTGTTATCTGTAAGACCAGGACGATGGATAGGGGTTTCTCGCCACGGCCTACTAGGAGAAGATGAGTGTCTTGTATATATTTCTTGAAGCTTTTGGTCCCTGAATGTTCTGAGGTTTGACAGAAACTGCTTCCCAAGAGAATCTGATTCCCATGAAGGGTAACTACTCTGGAAACTGCAAAACAAATTGGAACACTTCACTGTTGAGAGAGAGATGAAAATGATAACCATAACAAATGAGAATGATGGTCAAACCTCAAGAATGATTTCTCCATTTTCCCCTGAGAGCTTCTATTCTCACGAGATACGTTACGCGGTGAACCATATTTAGTGTTTCCATGGTTCTTGAAGTCAAAAGCACTAAAGCTGCAAGCCGAACGGCCAAAAGAGATTATATAATTGCAAGGAAAGAGAAAACAATTCTTTTATGTTAAAACTTCTTTAGAACCAATCATGGATTGGGCCTTACCTGCAAACATTGCCTACACCTTCAATATCAACTGTGAAGTTTCTGATGAACTGCAGTATATCATCAACCCGCTGCAAAGTGAACTCATCACGCGTTAGAACTTTCAACAGTGACGTGGGATCTATACACACTAACACAAAAGAAGAGATCTTACACCTTTGGCACAACAAACATCAGCAGAAACGGTGTGATGAAAATCGAAGCTATCTCCTCCAATAGCATCATTCCAGTATACTACAATTAACAAATTTCCACAAAGAAGCATTTATCAAGAAAGTTAAAAGAAATTAAGGGAAACAAGATACGTTATATCATGCCATAAGATTTTAAAACATCAAAGTTACTAGGGAAAAGAAGTTTAACATGTAAACATAGTACCTGAAACAGAGTCTCCAACTCCAAACGGACATCATCTTTGTGTTCCTTACCACGCCACCTCTTAGGCATATAGTGAGTGTGTTGGACCACGGCAGTCATCGTTCCTACTGGGTCTAGGACCAAAAGTTCATCCGAAACAGCAGCCCGACTAATGGCTGTAATAGTTCCAAACACAGCGGCATACCATAACAAATTGCGACCGAATATCTACACAAGAGGTCACAGAAACTTTAATAACCAAAAATAATGTTATCTACTACCTGCTGTAAGGTTTACTTACATGGCCCTCCAGAAGAGATTCTTCGAGAAACGCAATGATGATTAACACAGCAGCAAAGCCGCCAGATACAAAAGAAACGAACTTTGCAACAATGGAGATGATAGGTGAGGGGAACTGATTTAGATATTCGGATGCGTGTTCTGCACTGTTGTTAATCCGATGCTTGAATAAATGATCAACCTCATTGAACTCCCTGAAGAGCCACCTAGACAAGTTGGACCATCTTCGAGAAGATGCAGTACTTGGATGATTGTAGAACTGCTCAGCATGCCTTAGGAATAGATACACCAACATAAAGATGACAAGAAATGGGGACAGCAGAAGCATAGCAATCCCAACCACAAATAGCTGTTTCTTCAGTGTTGTAGGATTCGAAACAAAGTCCCTTCTAACACGGAAATTGCTGCAGAATGAAAACACACCTGAATTAGAAAAACGGACAATACTCAGCATGTGGAATGTTTTTTTTTTTCCATTCTATGCCATTACTTTGAAGGTCAGATCAAAGATTAGCGTGGAGGATAGCATTACCAGTCAAACATGCTCTGCAATATGCACCAGTTCAGGGTCCATTCAAGGGTCTTTGTCAACACAAGGTGATGTTGTGTCCCATCTGGGGCAGCTTTGACTACTGGACCAGCACCAGGGATCCAATGGGAAATTGGGAAGGAAAGCAAACCTTTGTTGACCATTCCAATCAAGTAATTTTCTTTCCGCATAAGGCGCATAACAATATCATGTGCAGAAAGATCCTTCACCACGCAAAGGCGTTGTGAGCTTTGTAGCTGAACGACCTTTTCAAGGACTGTTTCCCATGGCATAGTCAAGATTTCGTTGTCTGTGACATGGAGACTGCAAAATTGACAAACACAATAAGAAAAATAGGTCATGGTCTCAAACTATTTATAAGATGTTGTTGTCTCTTCCAACTTACCTGTTGTAGTAAAAGTGCCGGAAGTCCAAAGTATCCTTCAACTGGGCGAAGAACCTTAAGAAGCAGAAGAGCCAGTAGACAGAGAAGAGAGCCAAATATCCAACAATGATAGCCGTTGTGAGCGTGAAAGGGGATAAAGGGTGCTGATGGATAGCTTCTTTGACAAGATCACATGGTTTAGTCCCCGATTCAACCGCATCCATTCCACATTTTGCATTCTTAAGACCATGCCAATCCACATACAACAAGAAAAACCCGGAGAAGCATATGATAAAGCCGAGGCTTAGAAGCTCAACAGCCCACTTGACGATAATACACCAGAGGCCCTTGTCTCTGTAGTAGCAGTAGAGCCTCTCGAAGAAAAGATCCAAATCAGCAATGGGCTGAACAGTTAAGCTCTCTCCGTTAAGAAGTCCTGACGGGCTCTCGCTACCAGGACTTGGTATTCCTCCGTAGGTAGATAGCTCAATCTCGTGTGACACATTGTCAAGCAATCCAGTAGTCAAAGAAGATGATGGTTCACCGCGTTGCCATTTAAAGAAGTTGAATACATTTGGAGCCTTTTGCCCCCCACTCATCATATGCAAAGACGGACGATTGACCAACAGAGCCAGTCCATTCCCTGTCTACCACACGAGAATGCAGCTACAAATCCTGCATCAAACATTAAAGGCATAAAGTAGCCAGACCAGAGACGTGACAAAGATAATTTCTTCCAAACAAAGTGCCAATGTTCGAGCTAGAGGCAGATACAGTGAAAATAAAATAACCGTTGCGACACAAAGACAAGTCAAAGCCTACGAAGCAGAAAGACAACCCAACTTGTGGCATAACTTGCTAAAGAGGTGTTTTTTTTTTGCTACTGTTCCACGATGATAGATATAAAGTACCCAACTAACCTTTGCTTAAGACATAACTATTCATCAATTAAAACATTTTCTTTCTTATTCAACAAAAGCTTTCTCGGATGCATGGACAATGCAGTAAGTGTTTTTAGCAATATGACAAAGCACAGAGTAGAAAGTAATCTACACTCAATGAAGAGGCTGGCTACACAATATTCCATGATCAAACCCAATTCCCTAAACCCGCAAGAAGCGCGATTCGATCCAGGAACCACACAAAACTGAAACGTCAAGTCCCAACGGCCAAACCCATTACCTAATCAGAGAAAAGTTTCCAACTTTATCGATAAGTACAAACAAAAAGATCAAACCTTTACCAGCAACCCACAAAAGGAAGGAACGGCACAGAGAGAGACGTGAGAGCGAAGTTCAGCTTATCAGAATATATGTCTTCTAGCCGTTTCCCTAAGGCGGTGGAAGGAGAGGAGCGAATTGATCGATGGAGAAGAAGAAGAAGAAGGGAATTGGGTTTGCGTGGAAGAAGAGAGGAAGTGAATAAAATATTTGATCCTTTAATGCTTGGACGTCTTCTTTTCGATTTTGGGCTTTCTCTTCTTCCTCTTGCATATACCTTTAACCAAAGCAAAATCTACTTTTTATATTATTTAATTTATTCTTTTTCTAACAAGAATCTAATTTTTTTTACTGTTGTTGCCAAAATAGGCATTTTAAAAATTTTAATAATGTATTATATAAGACAATTAAATAATTTTGTATAATGGGCTTGTTTTAGTAGGCCATTGGCCCAGTTCTGAAAATAGACTTTTTTCAAGTGATTGTATAAAGAGAATCCACCTTTTGCGAAGCCCTATAACTCTTTTTTTCTGTTCACAGAGAAGAAATAATTATATGAGAAGATTTATAATTTGTTTTGCAAAACTAACTAGGCTCTCTTATAACTGCAACATTTGATGTGTTCAGAAAAAAAAAAACTACATTTGAAATGTGCATACGGAATTATTGTGTCGAAAACTGAGTTCTTTGAATATTGTTGTATTTGATATGCTCATGTGTAATTCAACTTGACTGTTATGTCAGTCAATATCGAAATATTAAATAAACTGAATAGTGATATAACAGAATCAAAAAAATGACAAACTCAAATAGTATATAGTCTTTTTGTGTGTTTTACTCTAAACACGTGATTCTACTGTTATTTGACAGGATTACGAATATCTTCAACACATGAAGATGTTAATATACATTCCATCAAATCCCAACTAATATATGTTTTCTTTTTGGTAAAATGCAGTTGTTATAAATTGAGTTGGAAAAATGTACTTAGTTTGTAGCTCGGAACAATGAACGCAAGTGGTGTTGAAACTTTGCCAGATATTTCATCACGAGAGTTTTGAGTCTACGTACTTGCCTGCATAATATTAAGAAAAAGATCATGTGGACCATGTTACCCAAAAAATATAGCTATAAAAAATGGAATGCATTATCTGCAAATATTGTGTACGCAAAGCAAACAATGCAATGGTTGTTTAGCCTGACTGACATTAATTAATATAATACATTTTGATAACTTCTATCTTATTAAAGTAGAAGTACCTTTTGGTTTTGTTTGGCAACATGAATTGCAGAGTTAAAAAAAAATATATTGTTTGGACACAAAGATAACATCTAACTTGGGCTTATATAATTGGGTCACATTATTTAATTTGCTATTATGATCCATTTTGGTAACTTGATTATTTATTAGATCATTGTAATTATTGGTTGTTTTGTTATAATTATTGGTATTTATAGTTTATATATAATACATAGGTAAACATATAGTTCTCTAAAAAAAATTGTTGTTCATTAATACAACAGATGTAATTATTAATTTAAAAATTACATTTTTCTGTATTAGGATTACAATATCAAATAAACAATGCAAAATATATATATACTAAGGTATTGATATTTTTCGTGTTACAAATACATTAAATACAATAACAAAGATATGATAACTAATAACGTGAACCATACTTTCGACAACCCAATAATTTTTTATTGGGTATAAGTTGATAATATTTTTACAAGTTAAAGTAAACACCCGCCCGACTGGGCAGGTCAAGATCTAGTTTCATATTAAGACAAGAACGAATCACATATTATAGGAAGAAGAAACGATCACAGAGGAGTACTAGTATTTTGTTCGAATTTAATCACAAATACAGCATCCACTTGGGCCTTGGCTGATATTTAACCACAATTTAGGGGTTTGATTATCTAGCGGTTCCAGCTATAAGCTACTACGAGGATATGTATATGCTTCTACAATAAAGAATACATTTATAAACTTACTTATGGCTAGATAAACTTGTCATATATAAGAATTTGTAAAGTTTGAGAAGTATACAGCGTAAAAAAGAATTATTCTTGTAATATATAAAAATTAAAAAGAATTGAGGAGGAAAACAGATGTTACACTACATTTTAACTTTTTGGGATTTTATTATTTTATTTATTCTGCTATTTTATTCTCAATTACTTCATTTAATTTACTTTGAATTGCTTCAATTAATTTACTTTGGATTGCTCTTGAATTTACCAATCACACCCTTAATCTATCTATTATCATAATTTCTTTGTTGACACATTTGCTAAAAGTTCTGTTTCTTATATATAAAACTTATGATTTAACCAGTATGTTAACTGAATAGTGGAAGAATATGTATAATATGTTAACTAAATAGTAGAATAGACAAATAGGTAAATAACAGAAAGATTAGCTTTATATAAAATGATTATAAAGCACTAATTAAAAATAGTTTCAATATATTAATAACATTCCAAAAAGTGTGAAAACATAAAATGGTATGCCACTTATTAATTGCTGAATGTATAGAGGTGGGCAAAATATCCATGAAATTTAATTCGATCAGTTATTTATTTGATTTGATCCGTAAAATTTGGATATCCTTAAAATGGTATACCTTTATCATTTTGTTTTTTTTTTCAGTTTTTGGAAACTACACTATCAATTCATCAAATATAAAACTCTTTAGCTATTTAATATTCCTTCAGTTTTTAATAGATGACATTTTAGAATTGTGCTTACATATTTAGAAAACTTTAATTTTTTAAAATGTTTAAACAAAATTGTTATTAATTATTCACACAGCCACAATTCGACCAATGATAAAACAAATTTATTACTGCAACTACAGTCTACAAAACAGTCATTTAACATAATAAAATTTTGCATGGAAAATTAAAAACTCACTAAACACAAAATTTTCTCTAAAACGTCAAATATTAAAAATGGAGGGAGTTATATTTTAAAAACTTAGCGGTATAAAGGACATAACTATTTTTATAATGAATTTTTATTTCATTATACAGTTTTTCAAAAAATATAATTATTTTAATATAAAGTACAAAATGATAATTTATAAGAAGTAAGATTTAATATGTTTATAGAAAAAACAATTGCAGAATCTTTATATATAAAGTTTAGTTTATTCACTTCTAGGCTATGACACGTAGGTCGCCACGTCACAAATTCATTCTCTGCGAAGTCGACACGTGTCCCGGCCTTATTAAACGCTGCACTTCATTTAATTTGAGATTTTGTCGGGCTTTGAATGTATAGTGTGTTTGGGATTGTTTTCTATTGTGTATTATAATTTTATTGGGCTTTTCATGGATATTAACTGAGGCTCACGTGTGGTTTCTTCTTCAAAACACCGTCTACGAACCTTAGAAAGAGTGGCCGTCCACGGTTTCTGTTCAGTCTACAGGCAAAAAAGATCAGACTGTTTTTTGGCTTATGAATATCCAACTGTTTCACTGGTAACCATTAATTCCGATCAAGATTGTATGTAAGCCAACATCTTTGGCGACTGTGTTCATGCCTCTTCACTATCAAGATCGTATGGAAGTCCAATCGCGTCGCTAGCGTAACAGTGATGAAACTTTTCAACATCTTTAGCTACTGGATTCATGCCTCTTCCGAGTAACATCTTTGGCGATTCGACTTCTTCAACCTGGGCATGTATTTCACCACTACCGAAACCGACTGGATTCATGCCTCTTCTTTAGCGCTAACATGAATACCAATTTCCACTTCCCACATGATCTCACATTCAATGAATCCCTACATTCATTCCTTTGTGTGAATCCTTTGGTATAAATAAGTAAGTTTCTTTCCCAAATAATCATCAATCCATTCCTTTTAATCAACTTTCTATCAACATCTTTCTGCGATTATAATGGCTAACAACTCTCAACTACTGGGAGATTTGAAGGCCGGTCGTTGTAGGTCTACCGTTGAACTGCGTATCCTCATATTCTGGGAGGCTCTAAAAGTGAAGAAAGCTGGCCGGAGCAAACACGTTATCATCTTGAAATTTCTAGCCATGTTTCTTACAAGCCTTTTGCAAGGAACCGTTAATGTCCACCGTTTCAGCACGTTGGGACACCTTTTCAAGGCCGGTTCAGTGTACGCCGACGTTACACAGGAGCAATCTCAGTTTCAAGCTGTCCCACTCTCCTGTGTCAATACTGTTCAGTGATTTAACCGCCTTCGGCCAGATAACAACACCAGTGAATCCCATATTAGTTGTGTTGATTCCAACGCCGCCGTAAGTGTCCTTAGGTACACGACATTTTCAAGGTTGTTCAGATTATTAAACATCAACAAAGTTCTACCTACCCCCCATGTCCACCCAATATATTTTATGGATCCGTATATGTCTTGCAGATACCGTGTCGAGGTTGCTGTTGCAAATAAGACTGATGAAACTGTTTTCGTCGGTTTTGATGGGGAGAGAACAAAACTAACTAATATTGGAGCCGCTGAAGCTGGGCCCATTCGTGCGAGTCTAAACCTTAAGACCCGTCTAAATTTAGCAGTTGGCTTTATTTACATGTTATGTCTTGACATTTTCACTTTGTTTGCTAGGCCGCAAGTACTGAGAATCCTAAAGGCAGCCAGCTCCCTCTGTTCATTGCTATCTTGATGGGCAAGACTAACACTTTCCATCTAAGGCTGACACGTTTCAGTTGTACTTCTAAGCTTCAGACCTTCACGATTTCGCACATTTTCAATGAGTGTAACCGTCCACCAGTCCCAGATTTCGTTGTTGATGTAAGCTTATGCCCACATGGACGTAGACTTTTTTTTTCAACCTATGGAGCTAACAATATTTTGTCTCTGAACCCAGGTTGGCAACAGTGCCCCGCTCAATGATATGTCTGGAGCGAGCTCACTTACCGCCAAGGTCTCTGCCGTTCCTACTGTAAATGAAAATGAACCAGCTGGTGAAACAACTGCAGGTGGTGCATCGGCCACAGACTTGATGATCCCGACGAGTTCTAAAGCAACTAAGAAGACACACCTTGCATAGATTGATGAGGATACAGTCTTCAGCCACTGCGTCGGCTCCTACAATAATGCTTAAGCATAGTTGTTGGGGTGTTGCTTTTATTTACATCATCTGTTGTTGACTGTTTTCAACGGACAATAGATAGAATCATGTTTGGAAGATGATGACAATGGCTGCGTTGATTTCTGTAGAAAAAGAAAGTATAAATAGTTAGTTATGTCTATCAGAAAAAATAGGTGTATAGGCACACTTATTATACACACACACGACACACGGTTAAAAATCAGAAAAAATGCTGGGAAAAATGCTTTAAAAGTTCAAGCGTTATCTAATTCATTGACTAAACCAATTGGTTAAGCAAACCAAGTTATTACAGGTTTATAGAAAACAGAGAATGTTTCGGTTCAACAGTTAGTTAACACATTAACTAAACCAACCATTTGGTTAAGCAAATCGGCAAAGTAAATTTTTGTGTTATATAATCAATTTTTAAAGAACATTTAGTACCTAATCATTCTATAAAAATTATTTTTATAATGATAGATTATAGGTCACATTATTTTATTATATATTTCCTATTTCATATATTAAATTTACTTATTAAATATTTTGAATCGATTATTTTTAACAAATTTAAAACAGTTTTTCCATCAAATATTCCAACAAATAATAAATTTAATAATTTCATATGTCTAATACATTCAAATAAAAATTTTCTTATAGACAAAAATAAATTCACTAACAAACGTCTTCACCATCTACATCAACATGTATGCTAAACTATTATAGTATCCAATTTACATAATTTAAATATGTATATATATATAAATAAAATAAAATAAAAATATAAATATCTTATAAGGAAAAGAAATAATTTTATTTTATAATACAATACGATAAATAAATAATAATTTAGTTATGTGCAGTAAAATGATTGTAATGATTACATTTTATAAGATAGTAATATTTATTTCGAAAGTTCTAATCAATTATTTTGATAACATAGTTAAATTTGGTTCATATGTAATAGTAGATATAAGCTTATAATAAACATGTATATGTACAAATAGTAATGATAGTTTCATATTATATATACATGTCTTAAATCAATTTTATTTATAATGAATAACTTATTTCTTCTACATCGTGTAAATAATTAGTTTTAAATGAATATGTATATATAACAAGTTAATTCATAAAACCAACATATAACTAATAGAGAAAATAACCTTGCTCCGGTCGACTTTAATTTTAAGATTTTTTGGTGACTTATTGGTATAGTTAGACTAAAATTAACATTGAGAGAAAGTAAATAAATATATTTTAATATTTTATTATAATTAGGCAAATATATAATTAAAAATAAATAACAAAAATTGTTATAAAAGAATTAAGCAGGTTGATACTACTTTTAGTTAAAAGTAAATTAAAATTTTAAAATAAAACTATACTAATAGTTTGTTTATCTGTCCGCCCGTAGGGCGGGTTTACCCTAGTATATAGTAAACTATGCTTTCTTCTCTTTTACACATGTCATCAAATGGTTAACCATTGATTGACAACGCATCACAATGTTTTTAAAGAAATTTAAATCTTACACACCTCTTATCTTGTTATTATTTAAACCAAATATATTAATTTAATATATACTAGTCCATAAAAAATTTATAATTAATAATACATTTTAAATCCAAATTAATTATAAATTTTAAAATAATAAACAATCTTACCAACATAATTTCTTAAATATTAAAATTAATAAATTTAGCTTTAAAATATATTTTAATATTCTAATATTTTCAGAAAAAAAATAATTTTGAAAAAAAATAATTTAATAATAAACATCATCATTTACATATAAATTCATGTCACACTATTTAATATTTTATTTGAATAAATATATATAGGTTGTCTTAAAATAAATATGAAATATAAATTATTACTTTGACAATTTAAATATATATGAAACAATTTGAAGGGATATGAGAGGTCATTTGTCAGTTTATTATAAACCAACAAAGTTTAGCATAATGTACTAAAATAAGGGATAAATTAACCAAATTTATAAATACCTTTTCTCTCTCTCTCTCTTATAATTTATTTCTTATAAATTCTCAAGCTTAGATTGGTAACCATTTCTTAATTGTGGAATCGCGGAAAAAACAGTTAAGCTGCCGAAAAAAATTAATTAAGCCGCAGAAAAATTTAAAATTTACGGAATGGTGAAACACATATTAAATTAACTATTTTATATAGTATTCAATTTGTTCTAATAAAAAAAATATCAACAATTAAATTAATTATTAAAAATTTGAAAATAACTAAAATTTATTAAAAATATTTTAGTTCTTATTATAAATATATAGCTTATCTTTCAATATGTTTTAATGATAAATTGATATTTAATATACAAATTATAATATAACTTTATTTACACATAATTATTTATCATTTAAAAAATATCGCTGTAAAAACGCAACCGCAACATTTTGTTGATTGGTAAAAAATATTTGCAGAATCGTATTTCACACGCCATTCTACCATTCCCCCATTCTACAATGTTACCAATCAAAGTCTCAGCCTCACACGATAAAGTTAACGTTGTTCTAAAAAAAACACTCCACAATAATCAATGATAATTGTTTTGAATCTAGGAGAAAACATAGAAACAACCGGGAAAGCAACAATCTCCATTGACGAAGAAAGTGAAATCGAGATGGCGAGTCAGAGAGTGTCTTGGCAAAGACGAAGTGGATGGTAAGTGTCATTTTTGTGTGCTCTGGGTTGTGTTCTGTGTATGTGGCCCAGTGATGAAGAAGCTAATCGAGAGAGATGAATCACATAGGAATAGAAGCCGGAGAAGGGGCATTTTCTTGTGAATCTGGTAAGTTCCTCCATTTATCCTTCAAATCCACCTACCAAGTTACAACCTTTATACCACTCACATTTCACATGGTACATACATAGTTCAGGTAACTGATGAGTATGAATGTACACAAAAGGACATTCTCACCTCCGTCCTCTTTGCCAATATTGTACGGTTTGCATTCTTTATATTTTTCCATGATCTACCATACCTGCACAACAACAACAAAATGGCAATATAATAAACATATAAAGTGAGCCAAGCTCAGCTTCTCAAAACTTGATGACGTCCCGATACATCAGTATTGAATAGTGATAACAGTGTACGAGACTTGGCAAACAGTGTTGCATACTTTTGTACTCCTTCCCTCAGAGCTTCCACTTCTTTAGGTGTCCAATAATTTTTTATCCTTCTTGTTTTTTTCAACGAGGATACATTCAGAGGTACGGAACGAGACTGAACTCCTCCAGACCGTGTTCTCCGACTACTCGAACCTTTCTCACTTGCATTTACCTGTTGTTTTGTTTCACAATTAAACTCCAACATCATGAACTCAAGAGCAAGACTTTTCCAGATGATAATGAAGGAAAATTCACTAACCCTCGCCGGTGTAATTTCAATCTTGTTCTACTCCTAGTAGCCCTTGAAGGCCGAGGAGTGACATCTATGGAGTGGTCCATTGCATTGTTAGGTTTTAACAAATAATCCTTCTTCAGCTCCCGAGCAGCCATTTTATTATCCCCCTTAACAAGACTTGGCTCATGTTCCAGTTCTTGTGTACCCACTGTTAGCTCCTCCTCTGCTGCATGTTGTTCATTGACCTTATCAATCCCATCATCCTCCAGACATCCCACTCCTTCAACATCTCTATTGTCCTCCCCATTACCGTCCTCTCCTTCAATGTTGTCACAATCCAAACGCCTAGTGTTTTCGTCAACATCATTTGGATCCTCTCTGTTGCAAACACCATTGTTCTCAGCCTTGTTTCGCTGAAGAAACCTCCTCTGAGCAACTGATCCAGGAGAGGAACTCCCAGGCAGTGCTTCCTACTCTTGGAGAAGCTGATTGAGAGAGGACATGGCATTGTACCTGATATTACTCTTGCGAATCCTCTCATACATCTCAGGATCCTCAGCAGCCTTCTTCAGATCAATCTCCCATTTCAACAAGTCATCGCCACCAAACCACTCCCCTTCTCCTTCAAAACCCCAATCCTTTTCGTCCATATCCTCTCAACAGCGTCGTTGAATACCTCAGAAGCAGACAACGGCCACATGAATCTAAGCGTGCACTCAACAGTCATCCAGCAATAAGCAGACTTGTGTGACTCCTTGATAACCGAACGTTGCCGCAACAAAAGCTTTTCAAGAATGAATCTCGACAAGGTCAAGCGTTCCCTCGACGTCGACACCACCTCGGATCAAGGAATTCGACATGTCCTCCAAAACAGAAGATATCTGGAGTTTTGAGAAATCGGTGGGGTCTCCAAATCTTACCGGCGAAGCCTGGTTAGTAGGAGAAACCCTAGGATTGTGTTGACGGACGATGATACAATCAGCAACCCATTTATTGATCACTGAAACTTCGGCGGCCAATATTGAGCTTCCCAAAGATGAAATTTCGCAGTTTAGCAGGAGAAGACGAACAGCTCCGGACCAGTTTAGGTAGTTTAACTAGTTTACGATTCTTTTTTTTTACTCGTGAATACACCTAAAACTCAGGTCTCCTTTACTCGAGAAAAGGTATTTACGTTAAAGTTTTTTTTTTGTCGACCAAGTTTTATTGATCAGCCCAATGGGCAATAAATATCGATACAATATTTGGGCCCATACAGAAGCAAAAAAGGGATAAAATTTGATAACTAAATTGCATTTTATCCAAATTTATAATAAAACTATATTTTGACCCGTGTGCCCGAACGGATGTTCTATTTTGTTTTTATATTTGTTTAATTTTTTAATATGATTTACGTATAGTTTTAAAAATTACCAAAATTAAATATTTATTTAATATGTACTTTGAACACAATAATTTTATAGGCAATTTGATCGAACTAAATTAGTTATTTTCTTAAAAATAAATATTGTCTCATATTGTTTTGAATGTTGTTTTGTTTCTTATTATATACTACTTTAAGACATTATTAAATTTTGTTTTGCATTGAATGGATTTTTTAGGAAAGAGAAATGATACTAATACAATAAGTATTTAATTTTTTTTTGTTTGAATGTTAAATTTTATATTGTACGTATACCCTAGTATTTTGAGTATTGAAATAAGTTATATATATAATATAAATGGAGTGTGTAGTTTTATATAGAAAACTTGATGTATGTTATTCATGTAGAAAAATATTAAATTTTGAAATTAGTTATTATATACTTCATATTATAAAACTGAACCAAATCAAAATAAAGAAAGTGGTCTGGAATACTGAATATACCGAAGGGATGTCATTTTCAAAAGACCGCAGTATACGGATGTGGTTAGATATATAAACCGATCAAACCGAATAAACTGATTTATTAAAACATGTTATTATAACTATATGTAAATCATATAATATTATTAATAATATACGCATAATTTAATTTATTGATATGATCTTCATATTTCAAATGTTGAGTTTATTAATTTAGTATTTTATTTTAAGTTAAAAGTTATTTTTATTTTTATCAAATTAATTAAAACATAATTTTTACCTTTTTGTTGACAAATATGTTTGCTAATATTTAGTTATTTGTAATATTATGGATTACTAATTTTATTATTTTTTATTCTAAAAAATTATTATTACTGTTAACTTAATATGTTTACTAATTATTTTAAATAGTAAAAACGAAGAAAATTGTATTTAAAACCAAATATCTTCATGTTATATCAAAGCCGATATCTAATCATTTAAAGTAAAATTCATTAATATTATAAAAGAAAAATCCATTTTTTTATTTTTAGTATAAAACTGAACAAACAAAAAACCAACGTTATAAACCAAACCAAAGTAAATATGGTTCTAATATGGTAGCTATTTAATTTTATAAACCAAAATATCAAAAAACCAAAAAAGGAACCGAAACCGTACCGATATATGAATTGAACATCCTTAGATGCAAGCCTAGAGGATAAGTATAATGTAATATTCTGTTTTTAAATAAATCATTCTGAATACACAATATTTATTTTACATCTTTCCCGAGATTTTTTTGAATTTAATTGTGATATAAAATTTTCTAATTATTAAATTTTGAATTTAAATCTTTGATTGCTTAACAACCTAAACAATACTCCCTCTGTTTTTTTTTTAAATGACGTTTTACAACTTTTCACACAAATTTAAGAGACTAAGACAATACCTATTCTAGCCTTTTATAAACTTAAATTACTTAAGACCATTATTACGATAGATTATAATTTAAGGGTAAATGAAGTCAATTATGGTTATTATTTGCCTAGATTTTAGGTAACGACTCTTATTACGGAACAAAATTACAATGCTAAAACGTCAGTTATAAAGAACGGAGGGAGTATGCACTTTATTAGGATTCTTAGCATAACCAAAATTATTATTGTGTATATATAAAACTATAAAAAATCCAGTTCTATTATTAACTATATTTATATATCAGTAGATTATATATATGATCCTCTTTATTTGATCCATCTATATTAAATAATTGATAACGTGGTCGATCAAAAGAATAAGACTAATAAGTTAACATAAATGTAATTGGCTTTGTTACACGTCAAGCTTATATATCTGATTTCATTAATAAAAACTGGATTTGTAGTTTTGTATCAGTTTGGTTCTATACGTGATACTGATCAATTATACATGGTTTTAGCCCAGTTTTGTACAGATTCGTTTACAAAGTGGGGATTAAATAATGAAGTAGCGGAAGCTCTATAGGATAGAACTAGAGATTCGTTGATTCTGAGAATACCCGGAAAACTAAAATAATCACAAAAATCTTATTTAGTCTAAGAATACCTAAGATCAATGTCTTCTTAAATTCGTTGAGATCACCAATGATATATCGAAAGAACAAAGAGAGAACTCTCAATTTTATTAATCAAATATCATAAACTGAATACAAATTTAAGCTTATATGGCTATACATAAGAAAACCCAAAAACCCAAATAGATAATTTTCTAAAATAATTAATAAAATAAAATGATAGATATTTGGAAATATTTCAAATATCTATCTACATCAAATAATTACGTGTTGTATAATCGGAGCAATGTTAATGTTAATGTTGCCTATTTTTAAGCTAATAATAAATTTAGGAAATATATTAATAAATAGAAAAAGAAAAATAATATTAAAGATAGATTCATTAAATATCTCACTGGCATTGAGTTGTAAATTTTGTACAAGTCTAAGGGTAATTTTTATTTATACTCCCCTTTTAAATGATTAGATATAGTGATTTATTTTAGACAAAATGAAAATATTAACAAATAAAAATAAAAGTATGTATTTAATAATACAATATAGTAAGTACTGATATATAATAAATAAATTTCAATGCAAGAAACTATATACTGAAAAGTATTAAATTTTATTTATATTGAAAATTCTGATTAATTATTCGGATAATATGATTTACATGATGTGCAAAAGTAATTATATATAAAAGATAAAGAAGTAAAAAATTTTGACGGTGTATTAATTTTTCTTAATGAACTAATTTTTTATAATAAATAGATTATTCATTTCATGCACCGAAAAAGGCAGTAATTTTACGAGAATGTACTAAAAAGTACAACTGAATTTAAGAAACAAAATAATAAATATTTAATGTTTTCCGTGTTGAAATCAGAATAAACATCAAAAAAAGTAAAATAATTACATTTTCAAGATTTTTTAATTATTAAATAAATGAATTGTAAATAAATGAGGGGAGCCACATGTTACTACTATAAAGAAATAAAAAGTTTGTTTTAATAATATAAATAAGATATTTATGATAATTTTATCCAAATAAATTTAGAAAATTAAAAATGTCACAAATTGAATTAAAAACCTCAGCCATAATTCCAATATTGATAGAAAATCTATATATATAAAGTTCAGTCTCAATCTCTCCTAAGCTATGCCACATGTGCAGCTACATCATCAACTGTGATTCAGCACATCATTTGGACTTCAATTTTTCCATCTATTTGTGGCCCAATTTTTCCATCTATCCAACAACGGTTCGTGTCTTGGCCCATCCTTTACACGTGAAACTGATATCGCTTCCCCTTCCTGGTCGTGAGTCTTCGTTGTTTCCGCCGGAATAGACGTTGCAGGTTCCTGCCGTTTTACGTTTGAATTTTGTGACTTTAATCCATTGTCTTGATTGCTCTTGAAGTCGGCCTAAATCCGGTATAAATATCCCTTCGAGACTCACTCACCGTTTATCTCTTCGATTCATCACTCTCATCTTCTTATAAGACTCTTAAACGTGTTTTTACATCACGTCGGTTTCGATACATTCATCTTCTTTGAAGTATGGGTTCTGCGTTTCTGCAGATCCGATTAGATCAAACTCCAATGGAGGATATGGGAGATTGACCGTGTCAAATATGTGTGTAGAATCTCTGTGTTGGTTTACTTTCTGTCGTTTTGTCTTAGATTCGTCTACTCCAAAACGTTACGGATTCATCGATTGAATCGCCATTAAGAAGCATCTTTGCTCCTTCAATGTTTCGTATTCCTCTTCCATGCATTTTTCATCCTCCTATAAAAAGGTCAGACCTCATCTCCAGAACATCATCCTCTCAATTCATAAAGAATCTCATTTTCCTGTTTAATGGCTTACTCACTGATCCTTCTTGCTGATTTAAGGCTGGCCTCTGTTCTTCCACCGTCGAGGTGCAACTGCTCAGATTTTTGGAAGCTAGGACCATGAAACACGGTGGGGAGCTGATGGGTTTGGACATGCTCCTCCTTAATTCTAAGGTAATTCCATTCATAAAACTCATTATCATATTCGTTTTAGTCTCAATTAGGATTTCCATGGCGGACTCGAGTGCCTTCGTTGGTTGCCCAAAGCTTGAGACTTTAATAGATCACCATAATCTGTCTTCTTCTTCTTAGTCTGCTTCACAGATTCCATTGGCTCTCATTGGTGTTCCGAGGAGCAATATAACCAGCCGCAATCTAATCCGGAGGGCACATTGCGATATTTATACATCTGATTAAGCGTTTAATGCAGCAACCATCTCTGCTCTCCAATAACTCAAGAACTCTGCAGCTGACCATAATATTTCTCTCTTTCCTGGGGTTGCCTTGAAGTTCCGATTCAATTCTTATAGTGTTTTTGTGGGTCAAATCAATGTTATTTATCATTATATTTGTAGCTTTTAATGATGTGTGTGACATTGTAAGTAATATGAAGCCGGTTTTGTCATTAGTTTTGCTATTCTCATTCTCTTTTATGTGGTATATATAAAGGAGAGAAGTAGCATTTCTGTGATTGGAGTTAGTATTCACAAAGCTCCTGTTGAGATATGTTAGAAGCTTGCTATTACGAAGCTGAATGGCCACGAGCTATTGGTGAATTGTGGGGTTTGAATCATATCGAAGAGGCTCTGTTCTAAAACCGCAAGGATATACATGTTTTAGCTTTATCTCAACATTGATGGAGTGAAAGAAGTTACTGAATGGATGTCAAAGGTATATCTTTTTCATTAAGCTTTTATTGTTCTTCTTGTGATACTTTTTATTAGTTTTACTTCTGTTATAAGAGTGTGTCTAATGCCGTAGAGCATGTTAGAGTGGTAGTTGTTAGCTTAAAACGTCTGTTTTGCAAAAAGGTAATCTATCGTTATGGTTTGCTATTGCTTTGCACATGTAAGTTTGAAAAGGGGAAGAGATATATGGACCGCCATAACTGGCGCACCGACATAGCTGAAGTGGACAAGTGCTGGAGGAAAGTAAGTTGGTCTTTACATGAATACTACCTGGTCCAAGAAGAACAATTCAAACGCAAATTGTAGATTGAACAAAAAAAGTTACTGTACGATTGAATTCCTTGAGAGATATCCAATATGTTTTTATTATAAACAGAGAAAAATTGACAACATAGCAGTACTCCTCCCCCATGTAACATGACTCTTGCATTTCTTTACCTTTTTCAAGTTTTTACATTACAATTACAGCTCTACTTTACAACGAGTTGCATGATTTGCATGTATTAACAAGAGTTTTTTTTTTTGTAATTATGTATGAACAGAGTAAACTTCAACCTTCTGGCTGCAGTAAGTAAGCTGACCAAGACGTAATTAAATCTTAATTCACAGACTCTACTTAATAGGCATTGACGCAAACTATGTGTGCAAAATATTTATACTTTATTCAACACGATATACAAATCCTACCTGGTCTTTCAACCTCAAGGCAATAAAGGTTGTTTATATGCAGTTCATTTTATTACTATTTTATTATTGAAGACACCCCCAAAATACTTTTGACTTTAAAATATGTGAAATTTACCATTTATTTGTATTATCCCACAAAATAATGAAACAATAAACTCATTAGGAGACTAAATAATATCTTAACAAACAATGATTTTACAATTTTGTTCAAATGGAAATAACACTTCACTTCCATCAGATTTTTTATATAGATAACTTACATATTCGTACCAAATAAATATATTCAAAATAAAATTAAACTTCGAGATTTGAAGATTACTGAGTCAATTTAAAATCTTTAAATATTCCAAATATTTTTTAAATATTCCAAATATTTATATATTTGAAATATATATTCACCTGGGATAAAAGTTATTTATATTCTCTAAGAATGAATCATTTAAATCAAATTAGGTGCTTTAATAAATATAATATACATACAGATCAATAAACTTTTTATACAATCTTTATGTATGTCTACACGTCAATATGTATTAAAACAAAAAAAAAATTAATAGCATACATGCATCACAAGAACAAATAAAATAATATAAAAAATTAAACAAACAATATTTATTATACATATACTCAAACTATTGAAATTATTTAAGAATTCACATCCCGCCCGTAGGGCGGGCCGACCCTAGTTATATATATATATGTGGATAGTCAACACGAAACATGCAAGAGAACACAGTCTTATTATGCTCCGATTGGTAACCACTACGTATTTGCGGAATCGCGGAAAAAATAGTTAGGCTGCAAAAAAAATTAATTAAGCTGCGGAAAAATTTAAAATTCGCGGAATGATGTAATACATGTTAAATTGATCAAAATATTTATATGGTAATCACTTTGTTAAGAAAAAAAACAAAATGTGAAAATAACTAAAATTTATTAAAAATACTTTAGTTCTTATTGTAAATATTTAGCTTATTTTTCAATATATTTTAATAATAGATTAACATTTTATAATACTACAAAACAATTATAGTATAACTATATTTACAACATAATTATTTATCACTACAAAATTTATTGCTATTTATTTAAGATTTTAAAATGTTATTAGCATATAATTTAATAATATGAAAGTGTTAATTTTGTAAAATTTTCCACAACAATCTATTAAACTCACTTTTCCACCTAATAGGAATCTTCTTTATATTTTTGTCAGCAAAAACGTGAACTTGCGTTTTTCGTTTTTTTTTTCTATTTCGCAAATTTACTTGATTGGTAAAATAATTGAGGAATTGTGTTAGAAATGCAATTCCGCAATGTTACAATCAAAGTATAACTAGATGACTTAAAATAAACAAACAAATTAAAATATTTACACCGCAAGAACAAAACATAGTTTTATTATAACTATTTCAACAACGGTACTTGAAAAATTAATCAACCGCATCAGCGACGGAATCTCATTTCAACAAACAAGATTAACATTAAAAAATGCTAAAAGTTAAAGAAGAACAACAACAAAATAATAATGTCAATACATAATACAAAACCAAAATTTTTGAGACAAGAAAATGTTAATCAAAAATTTAATGAATACAAATTTTGCGAAGTGCGGATCAATCCCTAGTTAAATATAAAAAGAATTTGAAGTTTGTTAGTAAAAACAGAAGAAATAACTAATGAAAAGTTGTTATTTAAGTTAAAAAGTGTTTAGTCTAGCATTTAAAATAGGGATGTGATCCTGTCCCCAAAAAAAATTGGGAAGTGATAAATATTTAAAAGTTTAAGAAGAGAAAAATAATGTGTAAATGCAAGATATTAGTTATATCTGATATGGTGTTATTACTTTCTATTTTATAAATTATTTATTTATATTTTTGTTGGTGATTATTTTGATTTTAAAAGCATCTATAAATACTGAACTACCATGTACGTTGCATTGGCATATCAATCTTGTTCGTATCAATCCTGTACATTGCATTGCATTGGCATATCAATCTTGTTCATTTAAAAGTTTCTGGTAATTCATACATACAAAAAAAATTCATATTATCTCTATCCACAAAGTTAAAACTGTTGCACAGATCTGCCTTTGGTTTATTTATTTGATTTGACCTCTAGAAGACTTGGATCCTTTCCCAGAGTTATATGATGCAGGTGTTTCTGAGCATCACCATGGGCCTAATGGGCATCTCCTCGGTGATATAGTTTCGCGGGAAGCAACGGCAGAACTTGGCGGGAGTCACACGTGGCCACTCTCTCTCCACTCGTCGCTCTATACCTCATTATCTCCGTCTTCAAAAATTGGGCCTTTAATGGGCTTATACTCATAATCTCGCGGGAAGGAACGGCATAATTTGGCGGGAAGCAACGTGCATCTTCTCTCGATCTCCCTCCTCCCCGCGCCATATATAAACCCTATCTTCTTCTTCATCACCATCGCTCCTCTCTCTCTCCTAATCCTAACACTCGTTGACTTTAACTCGAAACAATGAGTGCACCGGGCTCTTCTAGATCCATCCCCTTCAAATCGAAGAAACGGCTGTTAGATTCGCCGTCCTTTAAATCACAAACCGGAAACCCTAATCAGCCCTCTGTACCCTTCCCCACGCCGGAGAAGCCGGCGGAGAACATGCACACCAGATCCAGAAACCGATCCGTCGCTCTGTCCGTGAAAGAGATTCGCCAAGCTGCTGGATCTAGTCGTAGATCTGAAGATCCGGCGGGTAAGGTTTCATCCGCCAGGAGCCAGCTCTTGTTCTCATCCAACGATTCATCGTCTTCCTCCTCCAAACGGAAGAACACCGATAAAGAGAAACTACCGGAGAAGTAAGTCAGATTTCTTAAATTTATAGGGTTTTTTTTTTTAATTTTCGATTAGACTGATGATGAGATCTGGGTTTCTACAGGTACGAGATTCTGGGAAAGTTCTTTGATGCGTTAGACAGTACGATTGTTTTATCGAGATTGCGAGGTTCTAAGCCGACGTTTTCCAACATTTCTGGGAAAATCGAGCATTTAACCGAAAGGTATTTCCCTGGAAAGTTTCGAGTTTTTTTTTTAATTATTGTGTTGGTGATCTTGCTGATTGAATCTGATCTGAAGAAACAAACCTGGTTTCTATATACTTTATAGTTAAGACAAAAAGAAGTATTTAGATCTAGTAATTGTTTAGATCTCATGGAAAGTTTCAGTTTTTATTATTCATGTTCTGATTAGATCTGATCTGAATAAACAAAGTCAGATTGGTCTTTGCCTTTTGTACTTAGATCAGACAAGACAAAATAATTATTTTTTTGGACATTCAAAATCACCCAATCTCATTTTGTTTTGTGATAATGTTCTAAGCTAACTTCTGATTTTGAATCTATTTTTTTCAGGAGGTTTTGTTACAGTCACTTGGCTCAGATAAAGCATATCTTGCCAGAGGCAGTCGAGATCAAGAGAGTGTTGATACACGATGAAGCAACTAGCTGCATGAAACCAGATCTTCATGTTACTCTCAACGCCGATGCAGTTGAGGAGAATGACAAGTCAAAATCAGAAAGCAAGAAGAAGATTTCTCTTCGGAAAGTGTTCAGGACAAGGCTTGCAGATTTTGTTAAATCCCATCCTCAGGTATGATGAGGCTTTCTTTTCATGATTTTGGAAGCTACATTTGCATGAATTTGTTCAGGTACTAATGGATTTATTTTGGTGTATGTTTTAGGGTGATGAAATTCCTGAGGAACAGCTTCCAGAGCTATTCAATAGAAAGAAACCAATTGAAGATTCAAAGGCTGAGGAGGTTAAGAGTGTTAGTACTCTCATGGGAGAGATGGCTTCTATCCCAGCGGCTAAACTGATATCATCATTCATGAAAGCCCCATCAACTCCAGTCAAAGCAGCTTCAAGTCCTGCTAAACCAACTGCAGGTCCTGCTTTGTCTAAGATTAAATTGTCCCCAACACCAGTCAAAGCAGTGTCAACTCCAGCTAGTGTACCTTCAACGCCGGCTAAAATTGACTCAACACCAGTTAAAGCAGTGTCACTTCCAGCTAGTGTACTTTCAACGCCGGCTAAAATCGACCCGGCACCGGTTATTGTTGCTTCAACTCCACCTGAATTTGCTTCAACTCCTGCCCGAGTCTACAGTACATCACTTGCATCTCGTCTGCAGAAAAGAAGCAGCGGTGATACAAGTCCAGATGATGTTTCTACTGATCCACCGGCTAAGCTCGCAAGGCGTTCCTCACTAAGCTCATCAAGGTCGCTGAACTTTGATTCTTATGCAGAGGACGAGAAAGCGTCTGATGAAGACGCTGATCAAGTAGCAGAGGAAGATGCATCCAGCGATGATGAAATCCTCAGCATACTTCCTGATAAACTTCGACAATCGGTAATACATTTTATTGAGAATGGCTTTGCTTGTTGAGAATCTTGAGATATAATAGATAACTCACTCATCTTCATTTTGCTCGTTTCAGATCAAAGAACAAGAGAGGAAAGCCATTGAGGATTCAAATCCAGCAATCTCAGAGGCAAAGAGAAGGCGAAAGATGATTGCTTGTCTACCTAAACTTTTCAACGTCATCCATTACTTGATTCAATCAATAAGGCGTTGGGTGATCACAAAAGAAGAGCTTGTGCACAAGATAATCGCTGGTCATTCTGACATTACCGACAGAAGTAAGCTCTCTACCCACTCAACACCTCCACAAATCTTTTCTCAATAACATTGATGATGATGAATCGTCGTTTAAAAATTGTGCTAACTGTTTTTGTTCTTGTTCACTTGCGTTTTGCAGAAGAAGTTGAAGAACAACTTATCTTAATGCAAGAGCTCGTCCCAGAATGGATCTCAGAGAAAAGATCATCGAGTGGAGATTTATTAGTATGGTGAGTCTTAACATCATCATATACACACACAACTTTTTTGAATTTTTTTCTATTGCTTATTCAGACAATCTCTTATATGTGCAGCATAAACAAGTTGGCGTCTCCACAAACAATCAGGTCGCATCTAGAAGAAGAAAACAAGAAAGCGGCTGCGCCATCCTACCCTTAATAAGATTGCGGTTTCGTTGTTGGCTGCGTTTTGGACTAAAATATGGGAGACAGAGGCGTGTGTAGAGATTAGGTTAATTATGAAGTTCATCAATTATTACTTCAAGTGGAGAAGTGTAGTAAAAGGGGTGAGAACAAGTAAATCTATTTTAATAAATCTTACAGATTTTTGGTCAGTCAATTTCCTTGCATCATTGTTGAAATTTGTGGAGATCATGAAGATCTCTATAACATTGCTTCTTCTATCTCCAAATTGAAACCATGTGTGAAATGATGAATTACAGAGTGAATTAGCATTTTTTATAAAAATTAAGACAAATAACTAAGCTTAAATAACTAATGCAGAAACAGACACAAAAAAAAAATCAGAATAAACAAGGACTCTGGGGAAATCAAAATTAGCATTTTTATATAATAATAATATACTGTACTAAAAGAGTTGTCCATAGTTTTAGCAATATTACCAAAAAGTTAAGATTTAGGAGCAGAACATCACTGCAAAAAAAAACAAAAAAAAAACAATAAAGAATGTTCATGCTGTCTCATTGATTGTCAACTATAGAATCCGATCTAAATAAAAAGCTAATTTGGTTTTTGCCTCTTTATGCTATTAGAATCTGATCTGAATAAAACAGCTTAGGTAAGACAAATAAATAACTCTGAGATCTGATCTGAAAACAGATCCAGTATCATATCTGTTTCTAATTCTTAGTCAACTTGTTGTGATGGTCTAAGAGATGTCTCTTAATTAATTCTAAGCCATTTTTCTCATTTAAATATATTTTAGGAGGTTTTGTTACGGCAGCTTGGCTCAACTAAAACATATATTGCCAGTGGCAGTCGAGATTAAGAGCTTGTTGCTACGTGATGAAGCGACTAGCTGCATGAAACCAGACCTTCATGTTACACTCAATGCCGTTGCAATTGGGGAGAATGACGAGTCGAAATCAGAAAGCAGGAAGATCTCACTCCGGATAGTGTTCAGGAAAGATTTGCTGATTTTGTTAAACTTCATCCTCAAGTACTTTATTTGTCGGAATCACAGAGAATTATAAGGATAAGTTTTTTTTTTCAAATGAAAAGTGGTTATGAGTGATTTAAACATATAGTAACTACGTTTTTTCCTTAGTCAAGCTATAAAATATGTGACTGAGATTAGAGTGAACAGTCTTCGCCAAATTTATGTATTATGTTACATGCATTATCAAAATGACCAATGCATGTTTTTCACTTCAAACAATCTGAAGTTGTAGGTAATTCTGGTTTCTCTAAACTCAATCTTAAGTGGGTTGTACATTTGCTCTTCTCTTCTTCTCAGTTTTGCTATACTGAAGTGTCAGCCTACTTCCTTTTCTTCCCTTGAGCATAAGTGAATGTCACACTCAAATAGATTTTCATAGTCTCTAAAGTCACTTTAGAATCTAGATCTACTCCTCTATGTATTTGGTTTTGGAGTTCTCAATTAGGAGTCTATGTTATGGTTTTAAGGATCGGCCCATTTAAACCATTTATCGGATTTTAGGCTTTCTTGGGTTAATCCTATTGTGTGTGTCTTTTAGATTCATTAGTCCTAAAAGAAAGAAAAAAAGATTCATTAGTCTTAGGCTAAACGAACCATGACAAAATTATTTGAGCCTTTCCAGATCCGGGCTGTATGTAAACGGAATGGCTTGATAACGTAATTTCAATTCTATCAAACACAGAATCTAGTACACAACAATTTTGAAGAAGCAAAACTATGATATATTTTTTCGTTCGAAGCAAATATTATTAGTCTAAATTTGAAACGGTCAACAAAAGTACCCGAAGATTCAGCAATAAAAATCATATAATAAAGAACAAAATACAGTGACATCATCAAGATGGCCAGAGCAAATTACTTTTTATATATTGAAGTTAGAGAAATATTTTGGAGGTCATCTAAAGTGAAAACAGGCCTGAGATAATTTGTAACAATATATGTTCATGCAAAAATATTTCAATCGGAGTTGTTGACTAATTGCAAATAAGAAACATAATATTATCTGAACCGCATTTATAGTGTTTTTTTTCTCCCACGGGAATTTCTATAAACTTGAGTTCTAGATTAGCAATTGATACGAGCTATTTTCACTGGACCTGAGAACGGATCGGATATCCGGGTTTTTAAAGGTATTTGTGATTTGTTTCGAATGCCACGGATATCTAATTTTTCGATTTGCTTTGTTTCGGAAAAATACGGATATTCGGAAAAACGAATATTCGGAAAATAAATAAATATTTGCGAATATTTACGAATACTTACGGATATCTAATATGTTTTGATTAATACAAATAATCTTAAAAATTAAATACAAGTTTTTTTTATAAAATATTTTTTTGCATAATTTATAAAATAAAAATAAAAAGAAGTAGTGAATCTACATATTTTTAAAAAAAATTAAACTTAATTAACAATTATAATAACACAAAACTTAAGAAAAAAATTATAATTATCAAAAAATTTCTCTCTTCCTTTTCTGTAATACTTTTATATAGGTAATAATGTGAATATAATTTGTCAAATCATATGTTAGAATAATAATTATATACTTTTATACCTTTGAAACTTTAAAATATAATCAAGATATACATGTATTTATATATTGCCGGATCGGATCGGATATTCGCTTTCTAAAATTTTAATATTTGTGATTTCCTTCGATTTTAACGGATATTGATTTTTAGTATTTGCTTTGCTTCGAAAGTTTACGGGTATTCGGAATTTTTGGATCGAATCGAACCAAATAACGAATCGAATGAAATTTAACGGATAAGATGCTCAGCCCTAATTTTCACTATTAACAACTAGAGGACGGTCATCTTTATTGACTATACTCATCTTATTCGTTACAAAAGCTCCACTTTCTGTCCAGTGCCATTACTAACATGATTAGCATAATATAATACAAAATCATAATACGAACTAAGTGAAATACAACAAAACATAGACCTAGAAAAACAGAGTCATATAAATAAGTTTTTTTTGGAGTTCACTTGGTGAGCTAGCTAGGTTTCAAGGTTTGAGGGTCACTGATCTGAGCCCCAAGGCCAAAAGAAAATCTCAGAAGGAGGAGAAGAACAAATGGAATTTGTATAGAGAGAGACTGAGTGAGATTTCTTTTTTCTTTTTTCTATTTAAGGACAATAATAATTAGATTCCATAGATCTTGTATGGACCACAACTAGTTCCATCATACATTCCTAAGTCTCATTGTTTTCTTATTTTCCCTCTTTGAAAAAAGCCTTTCCCAAACATTAATAAACTAATATAAAAATAATTTAAGAAAGAAGAAAAATAGAGAGACCTTTGCCACTCTTTTAAGCAACTTCTGACCCAGTTCCCTTTTTGGAGAAACTTCAGTACCCTAAGTTTGGAATCCATTTACCCTCTATTTTTAAGATTCGTTTATTTTTCTTTCTGGTACAATGAATATTGAAATCCCACAATTCATTTTACCTTTTCTTTAGTGCATTTGTAGAGAACTTGAACCATACACTTGTTGCTGCTGCAGAAATTCATATATTTTTTTAACTAAAGGTTTTCAATTAAAAATATAAAATATTACAATATAAGATAATAAGTCTGGTCAGTGCCAGACTAACCTTTTGTACTGCCCCAATCAAAATTTAAAACTATGCATTTGAAGATATTTTATCATTATCGCAAAACAATATAAAAGTAGCTTAAATTTTCATTAAAAAAGTCTATAAGCTGCTTAGAAAAAAAAACAGTGATATAAAATACATTTATTATTGAAATGTCCTTCTTATATTTGTTTTACAAAATAAATCAATTAGACTCACATAGTCAAGTCTTTTTAACTATAGTCATTTCAGTTGATAACGTAAACAATCCATTTAATATTTTTATGTGACATAGTAGACGGCAAATAAATCTTTATCAACATCAATTTCGAAAAATTTATTTCAGCTAGGGCTACTACACCGGAATAGTCAACAATATACGATAAAAAATTTATGTGTATTGATAATAATCTTCCATTTTCAAAAGAAAATCAAGCACTTCAATAGGTTTTCAAACTTTCTCGGACATTGATTCTCGAAGAAACTTTAGTTCTTTAAACAAATCATTATCAATTATGTATAAATACGTATAATTCCTTAAAGAAACTTCCAGATTCAAACATGATGCCTTTAAAATATCTTCACTTGCATTTGTTAGCTTTTTTAAATTAAACAAAATATAAATGTTTTTTATATTTTTGGAATTGTTCAAATCTGAAATCAAGAGAATTAGAATTAGAACTTGATTCGTGTTAAATTAATCAATCCTTATGCCTAATAAATAATATTTATTTAATAGAAAATCCTACAAAATTCGTTTGTTTATAGATACTATTAAGAATTTTTTTTTTTTTAAAAAAATGCCCTACTAATTTAGATACCCTAATCCACGGTTTGGGTGACTTTTCCCCTGAGTCGGCCCTGAGTCTGGTTAGATAAAATTTGTATTAAACGAGCTTTGTGGATGATTGAATCTCAACTATGAAACAACAAATGAAGAGACTGGGATAACCATCAGTATAATAGGAAACAATAGCCAAGTGATAAGAATCACGGCCACAACGGCCACAGTTCTCTTTTCTTCGGGCTTTCTTCCATTCCTATGTCCTTTTTTTTGTCCTATGTCCTGATATTTGATAAAATGATTAATTTCTTAAAAAGATTTTTTTCTCTCTTTTCCAATTTTTTTATCTAGCGAAGTTCAACAAGGCGTTTCCTGGTGTGCTTTGGTGTCCGGTATTCCGGCGTCGGGAACTTTTTCTCTCTCTTGTCATTTCTTGCCAAGCTGAGGAAGTTAGATGGCTCTTTAGCAATTTTGCTAGTCTCCCTCCCACAAAAAAAACATATTTTTTCTTCTATGAACGATTAGATATAACACTAAGAAACGCTTTGCATGAAATCTCATATTTTATAACCATTACTAATTGATCTATAATGGGAAAATGTGCGCTAGATATAAAACAAGAAGTTGAATAGATGGATTTGCTTTTTTTTTTTTTTGTAACACTAATAGATGGATTTGCTAACATCACGTTCTCACGTTGATATAGTCGTCGATGGCAACAGTACATATTCTTTTGTATTAGAGAAATTATATATGATAACATTACATTATTTTAGTTTATTATCAAAAGAATTTTAAAAGAGGAAAATGATCAAAAGAGATTTAATTAAAAGGTACAAATATACATCTATACATCTATGGTTAACTAATTTAGACATATGGTTTAAATTTAAGTGGTGAAGTTTTGGAAGTAGGGTCTAAATTTTTTTTTTTAGAAATTTTTAAAAACAGTTTCAAAAATATTTTCGAATTTTAAAAAGAAAATTTCAAAAAGAAAAAAATTTCAAAAAAAAATTTAAAATAATTTATAAAAATTAGAATTAAAAAACATATGATTCAAACTATAAATTATTTTTTAATATATTATATATTTATAAACCAAAAAGTATAAAAATCTTTTATCTTTCAATAAATTATTTTTTGGTCATTATAAACTCTTTTTGTACTCTGAGATGTTTTCTGCAGTATATATTTATAGACAGTGATCAACATATGGATCATTTATGCCAAATCAAATATATACATATATATATATATTCCAAATCAAATTCAACAGTTTGAAGTTATAACTTATAAGATCGACATAAGCCTGAATTGAAAAAAAAACATCCCATAATTAAAAAAACATTAGTTAGATAAAACATATGATCATGGATGGGAATTTGCATGGCTTATCGATTACGGACCAACTCATCAAACGTTGTCCACCAAACGTTATTAGCAAAAGTTCTTTGATTTAAAAGATAACTGAAGCAATTTAATTAACAGAGGCATGCTTGGTCTAATTAATACCAACTTTCGGAAACATATAGAAATCAGTTAAAATAATTTTCGGTGGAATAGAATTTTATCAATATCTAACAAAAAAGTGCACCTAGCTAGACTTTTGTATTCGTAAGCTCACTACACTTGTTATTCTGGAAAACGCAAGCTCCAAAGTCACAGTTTGTAGGCGAGACTAAATAGTTTTAGTGAGCAACAGATGAATGGTTATTTGTACGTATGAAATAAATTAAATGATTCAACAAAGCCGATTTATCATCCGAACCGATAATCCCTTTGACTCTCTCTGAGTTAACATGAGATGTAAAAACTCAGTATGCTATTCGCTAAAAGAAAAAAAAAGATTATTAACAGAAGCTGGCGACTTCATAAATATTATGGTGAATTTTCCTCGAACAATCTTTAATCCCTGAATTAATTACTTCAAAGGAAAGATTTTGATAAAGAATCATATTTAAACACACAAAAAAATTTAAATTCGAATAATATACATAGAACTGTACAATATATAAAAATTTACAACTGACAAATAAATAAAGTATGTGAAAAAGAATGATTAAAAATGAGGGATAAGATATAAATATGTGTGCTTAATTGAATTTGAGGTAAAGGAGTAAAAAAGATAAAAATGATGGAAAGGGGGAAAGGGATGTTGAGTTGGTGAGTTGCATTAGAACACATTGATGGAAACATGTCATGAGAGCATATAATAAGATCCCATCTAGATAAAATATAATGAGCAATCAATATTAAAACATCATCATTTTCATTTTCAAGTGGAACTCAATATCAGATTATACACATTTCAAAATACTGTCAACTCTTGGATTCTTATATAATTGTTCGAAAGATCGACCAAGAAACAAAAAACACTTGTGAATTGCCAATATACATATACATATAAAAAGATTATCTTCATAGAGGCAATGTCAATATCTAATAAAACTACAATGGACTAGGAATTGTTTCGAATTAATATATGGATTGCTTTCTTTGGAATCGATTTTTAAGATTGGGCGTAAATTAATTAGACCAGTTGCTTTAATATTATTTTAGATCAAACATCTTACTCTAAGCATTAGTTATTTGGTTATATAGTGGACCACCCGCAACCAAAATAGCATCGGGCAGCACATTGGTTATGCAATGGGTATTTTCCTTTGTCCAGAGATTATTATGGTAAGCAAGACAAAATGAGTGAGTATGAAAAAGACATTTGATTTTTGTTGACAATACCAAAAGGGAAATAAAAGGAGCAGTGTCTATTTCATCATAATATGTAATGGACAAGTTATAAAGTCCAATATGTTTCAACTTTATATTGGCAAATGAAATCATTTTCTTTTTACCAAAAGCTGAATATCCACAAATTCTTTTTGAAAATGAAATGAGGGGTTTAAATTTAACATTTCAACTCCACTACCAATAAATGTTTCGAAAATACTTATTGACTTAGAAGTAACATAATTTGAAGTTGTAATCAAACTGACCTGGTCTTATGTAGTTAACCTCTTAAAACATGATAATAATTGCTCCTTAACCTATATTATAAAAAATTAAATTCCTATAATCTTTTTTTGATCAAACACACATTTATTCCATAAATAAGAGTTTACACTCCATTAACAGAGGAGTTTAGCAATGAAAGAGCTGATTTTGCCACCGAATCAGCCACCCCATTATTCAAACGAGAGACATACGAAAAAGAAATAACATCAAACAGATAACTAAAATGATAGATGTCAAATAAAATACCAAACAAAGCTGGAACCGAGCCTCCTCCCTTAACGAATTTCACAAGGGACAGAGAATCAGACAGAATCATCAAGGATTTTAATATTCAACGAGGCAGCATACATAACTGCCGAACGGATGGCGAGGGCTTCAGCCATTAACGCCGAGCAGACATGGTTGCGCGAGGAACAAATGGGACCGAGTGGCACTCTAGAGCTACCGCCAGAAAAGACGCATCTGATGCCGCAGTTTCCGGTGTGAGCGTCCCATGCTGCATCAACATTGCAGATCAAAGTTTCAGACATTACCGTAAGAGCTCGCGGTACAGTGTGCAGAGGGGTCAATGCGTTCTGAGTCTTGTCCGGTGCAGCCAGTTGCGTCTGTGCCGATTGCCATTCTCTCGCGTCCGAAATCGATTTCGTAATGATTTCTATCCCGAAAAAGGTTCTGTTTTCAACGCATCTTTTGTTTTTTGCCTTCCAAAGGTTCCATACGATCCACGGCCACAGCGGAATAGTCAAGCCCACCGGTGGAAGAACCGTGAAAGATGGAGCAGCTGAGATCAGGGAAGCCATCGAGACAGTAGAGATATCTGGTATTTTCACCAAAGGAGTCAAATTCCATACCTGCTCTGCAATACTGCAGTGTAGAAATACATGTAGATCATCTTCGACGCCACCACAGGTTTTACAGTTGAAGGCTGGTATTCCACGACTACTCAAATTTGAACTCACCAGAATTGCCTTGCGCATCAGTTTCCATAGAAAGTCTTTGATTTTCGGTGAGGTTTTAACATTCCAAATGCTTTTGAGCCAGTTGAAGGACGGTAGTAGGGGAGCGCTTTCAACAAAATCTGCCATGCCCAATCCATAACCTGTTTTTGTCGTATAATTGCCAGACTTATCAGGGAGCCAAGCTAGGTGATCTGGTGCTGGAGCTGAGCTAGTAATAATGCCAAGTATGCGGTCCTCATATTGAGGAAGGAGAATCTTAATCTTGTCTTTGTCCCAAGCATTAGAGATAGGACAAAGAAGGTCGCTAACAAGGAGTTCCATGTGATTCTCATTTGTCGGGCCAATAGGTCTCAAAGGAGCCTCACACGAAACCATGGGTCCTGCCAGACCCTGATTCTATCACCACCACCAACTATCCATCCTAGACTCTTCTTTAAAATCTCTCTACCGGCCAATATGCTCCGCCACCCATGTGACATGCTAGACAACGCTGTACAGTCTAGGAAGGTGCTATTTCGCGCGTACTTGCCCAAGAGTACCTGCGCAATCAGAGATGATGCGAGCTGGATGATCCGCCATCCAATCTTGGCCAGGAGGACATCATTGAAAGTAGAGATGTCCCTAAATCCCAGTCCACCCGCATATTTTGGCAACGTAAGTGTAGACCAAGCTACCCAACACATTTTCCGCTTCTCCGGGTTGGCGTCCCACCAGAATCTAGTGAGCAAGGACTGTATTTGTTTACAAAGCGAAGCTGGGATCTTAAAGCAAGACATCGAGTATGCGGGCAAAGCTTGGAGTACCGCCTTCAAAAGTGTTTGTTTCACTGCTCCCGAGAGAAACCGATTTGTCCAGCTCAAAGATTTCTGTCTGATACGGTCGAGAATTGAAGCGAAGATATCCCTTTTCTTCCTTTCAAAATGTTCGGGAAGCCCCAAGTACTTCCCCAACCCCCCTTCTGCGTCTATAGATAGGGCCGTCTTAACTCGCGTTTTGGCTTCTAAAGGGGTCTTAGCTGAGAAAGTAATCGCGGACTTGGAGAAATTGATGCGTTGTCCGGACATTGTCTCGTAAGAACGGAGGATAGACAGGAGTGTGGAGACCCCTGCTGGGCTGGATCTACAGAGAAACATGGTGTCATCCGCAAATAAGAGGTGGTTGACTGTCGGGCACCCTCTAGCTACACGAATCCCAGGTAAGGAACCATCCTGTTGCGCCTTCTCACACATGGAGGAGAGGGTTTCCGTGCAAAGTAAAAAGAGATATGGCGAGAGTGGCTCTACCTGTCGTATACCACGAGTGGGTTTAACTGCTCCCATCGGCGATCCGTTGATTAGGAAGGAGTACGAGACTGATTCCACACAGCTCATAATCCAGCCAATCCAAGTGTTCCAGAACCACCCAAAGGAAACCCCACTCAATCTGGTTGTAAGCTTTACTCATATCCGTCTTTATTGCCTTTGAAGATATTCAGCTGAATATCCATAAAATTTATTTTCTTTATTTAAAATTTCTTCTAAATCCATTTTGGGGTAAAAGATATAAAACTATTGAAGATGCTCTTAATAAACTTTGGCTGATGACCATTATTATAGTCTAACGTTTTAAACTATAAACAAACTAATACAAACCACTAGACAAAATGTGATGTTTATACACTTGTATGACTACAGCATTTCAAGTGGTTGTTTCCCGTAGTGACATTGAATATGTTGGTGGTGAGTGTACATGTAAAATTTGGTTAATATATTTTTATATGAAAGAATTGAGAGGTAAATAGAAAAGAAACTATGTGACAAAAAAAAAAAAAAATAGAAAAGAAAGTAAGAAGGAAGCAAAAAAATTCAGTAGGAGAATGATTTTGCTGGCCATTACTATTTATAGAGATCGTATCCTCCTCCTCGAACCTCAAGCACACCCTCCCACTCACTCACTAACTAACTAACATGCGCACGATTGAACACTAGCGTCACTCTCCCGTTGCTAAAATAAGCATGGTGCGTGATTCGCCCGCTTACTTACCCTGATTTCTCCTTCTTCTCCCTTTAAAAAAAGGAACCGTCTTTTCGCTTAGCTCTCCTCTCCTCTTCTCCTCTCTCTCTTGTTTCAGATTTCTTTAGCTGAGATTGTAAGTTTGTTTCTTTCCGAGTGATGCGGAGTATGCTGAGATCAATTCTTGACAAGAACCAATGTCTTCTGACATAAGCTAAACTCTCTTCTTCTTACAACCTCTCTCTCTCTGCTTCCTTTTCCTCTCTCTTCTCCTTGTAAAGTTTTGAACTTTAGTTTTGTGAACTATATGGCAGCAGCTCAAGGCAACAGATCTATCTCGCTGGTTCTGTTTCCAACCGTTTAAAAAGTCAAGTTCTTTGGCGTTTTTTTCTTCTGAGGCTAGGGTTGGTTAAAAAGTTTCCTCTTTTTAGGATTTTTTTCTGGGGAAAGGAATGGGTAGGAGGCAAATCTCACAGGATGAAGTAGGTCCGCCGATAAATCCAAGAGCTGGATTACGAAGAGAGCAAGCTGGAAGAGGTTCATACAGGGGTAGTTAGTCACTTTGTAGTTCATCCAAGGTCAAAAAGGTTTCTCTTTTTTTAGTTTTTTTTTTTTTAAAATACCCAAAGACTGTTTTGTTTCGAACGTATAAAAAAAAAAGAATCAAGGGAAAAGGGGTTTGTGTTTTTTATTTGTCCGGAGAGTTCTCATCTCTGTCTCTCTTGAGCCGGACATTAGTTGAAGAGTGGTTTTGGGGTTTTTGCCATTTAGAATGGGTTCTACTTCTCAAGAGATACTGAGGAGCCTTTGCTCCAACACGGAGTGGAAGTATGCTTTGTTCTGGAAACTTAACCATCGTTCTCGAATGTGAGTCCTCTAAACATTTTCTTCTTCCTTTCTCCAACTTGCTTCTCTGAAAGAACATGTGGAAGACCTTATGTTGAATGTAGCTGCATACAATAGTAGTAGTTTAAGTGGCTTAATCTTTTGGAAGCGTTATTAGGTACACTCATATCCTGTGAAAGTAACGCTTCTATAATAGCCTAATAGGTTGTTTGTGCTAGACTCAGTGTCTTTTATCGGACCAAAAGTATGGAACTCTATTGGGTTTTGAGCTAGCTATTTCATTATAAGTTTAGGTTCGGTTGACCAGGATTGTTTCTGATTTCTAGACTATTGAACACTTGCAGGGTACTTACCTTGGAGGACGCTTACTATGTCAATCATGGGCACAATAACTCACCGGACGTTCAGAGTTGTGGCGGTGACCCCCTGAGTTTAGCTTTGGCGAAGATGGCTTATCATGTCTATTCTCTAGGGGAAGGGTAAGTATAATTTTCTTGCTAATTCAATCTTCCTTGACGTCATCTGCATTTAGCAATATAGCTTGAATGTGCTACATGATGCAAAGCTTTAGTAATGTCTCGACAATTGATGATACCAGCAGGAGGAGCTTTTACAATAAGTTACAGAATCTTGCAGTTTTTGTTGACTTATGTGGCTGGATGATGCCGAGACTGATCTTTTTTTTTGAATCATGTCTCTATTAACAGGATTGTAGGACATGTTGCGGTTTCTGGAGAACACCAATGGGTATTCCCTGAATATTATGACAACTGGTACTCAGCTTCTGAGGTTAGGAACTTCTTAATCTCAAGTTGATCGTTTCTTCTCTTTTTTCATGTTCTTTAAACCGTACCTTTTTTTTTTCAATTACAGTTTCATAACGTTTGGGAGAGTCAAATATCTGCTGGAATCAAGGTATTTTGAGATTTTTACTAACTGTTCTTTTTTTTTTGTCTGCTCTGTTACGTTAATGGAGAGGACTTTCTTTGTATAACAAACTTTTCTCCCTTCGTCGCAGACCATTCTTGTAGTACCTGTTGGTCCTTGTGGTGTTGTGCAGCTAGGCTCTTTGCTTAAAGTAAGTAACATCATGTATCTGGACCTCGTGTTCGCATTTACAAAATAATAGCCTGTAAGAACGCTATGAACGTATCTGGTCTTATTGTGTTCTTGTTTGGATCAGGTTGATGAAGATGTGACATTAGTGAATCATATAAAACACATGTTTTTGGCACTTAAGGATCCAATGGCAGATCATGAAGCAAATGTAATGCAATGTAATATGAACAATTCGTTTTGTCTGGTAAAGATCTTCTTCATACAAATATGGATTCACGTTTGTCTATATTTCTCCTCTAACAATGACCTCAAAAGTAGAAAAATGATGTGCTGTATTATTTTTGTTGCAGCCAAAATTACCTTCTGAATGTTTACATGTTGAGGCATTCCCTAACTGCTCTGGAGAAGTTGGCAAAGCTATGGACGTGGAAGAGTCAAGTTTTCTAACTCAATATCCTAATTTACATCCGTATTTGAAGAATCTTGCGCTCAACAACACAAGCTCATCTGATTTAGCAATTGAGACTGAAAGATTGATAACAAATCAATCATATCCAGGCCTGGATTCAACTTTTCATAAATATCACATAGAAGAGACTGAGCGTATACCGGAGAGAAGACATGAGTCAAGTCGATTCGATGCTTTGATCTCATCTGGATATACTTTTCCTGGCAGCGAGCTGCTAGAGGCATTAGGCTCTGGTTTCAAGCAAACGAGCAGGGGTCTTGAGGAGCTAGTGAAGTCTGAACATAGTTCAGCAATAAGACCAACAGATGATAATATGAGTCATAGCCAGCTTACATTTGACTCTGGCCCTGAGAATCTTCTAGATGCTGTGGTTGCTAATGTTTGCCACAGCGATAGCAATGCCAGGGATAATATCTTCTCGAGCAGATCATTGCTTACCAGCATGGAAATGGCAGAACCCTCAGATCATAACAATCATATTGTTGGTAACCCAATTGATAGAGCTGTGAACCAGCTGCCACTAGCAGAGGTGGATACTCAACAGAATACGCCAGATATCTGTGGAGCATTTTCTTCCATTGGGTTCTCATCCACGTGTCCCAGCTCCTCTAGTGATCATTTTCAGACATCCCTGGAGATGCCTAAGAAGACCAAAAAGAGGGCTAAACCTGGAGAAAGTTCTCGGCCTCGCCCAAGAGACAGGCAGCTCATTCAGGATCGAATCAAGGAACTTCGAGAACTTGTGCCTAATGGATCAAAGGTGACAACCCAACCAAACGCATTGTAGGGTTTAGTGTTTTGAGTTGGATACAGCTACCACAGATTTTGTAGTTTCTGTTTCTAGAAGCTAAGGATTTTCATAGTTGCCAGTGTTTTTGCTATTTGCTAATAATTTTTTGTCAATATTGTACAGTGCAGTATTGATTCTTTGCTGGAACGCACGATCAAGCACATGCTCTTTTTGCAGAATGTTACTAAGCATGCTGACAAGCTCAGTAAAAGTGCTAATGCAAAGGTAAGAAAAGTCAGATTTCTTGATGCTCATGATCTCTGTTCTCTCTTAGAAACATAGAAATTAGCTTATAACTTTGTAATCTCAGATGCAACAAAAGGAAACTGGCGCGCAAGGTTCAACCTGCGCAGTGGAGGTTGGAGGCCATCTTCAAGTGTGCTCTATTATCGTGGAGAATCTGAACAAGCATGGGATGGTGCTTATCGAGGTATGTAATCATTCCTTCTTCCCTTTTAGGTTAGTCTTTGTTTGAACTTCCGTTCCCAAGTTCCAAATTCTTATAAATGTTTTGTTTTTCTTGACAGATGTTATGTGAAGAATGTAGCCATTTTCTTGAGATATCAAATGTGATCAGGAGCTTGGACCTTACCATCCTGAGAGGCATCACCGAGGCTCAGGGCGATAAAACATGGATATGCTTTGTAGTTGAGGTAGAAGTCAAATTATATACACTTCATGAAATTTTTTTTTTCTCTTGGGTTTTGCTTGAGCATTGGATTATTATCAGTGACTAATATTGAGATGGTCATATTATGGCAGAGCCAAAACAACAAAGTTATGCAGAGGATGGACATTTTGTGGTCTTTGGTGCAAATATTTCAGCCAAAATCCAATGGCAAGTGATAGCAGCAGTGTTGGTTGCAAGACTTTGCGTTTAGATGAGAAAAAACAGAAAATCATGTGTGCTTGTATAGTGTTGTTGTGACTCTGCAATACTTGTTTGGGTTTTTAGGTATAAAAATTAGCTCAGTGTGCATTTTGGAGTTTTTAGTGTGTTTATTATGAAATTGCATGATGTTTGCTTGGGTGTGTTTTGATCCTTTTGAATACACAGTAAAAAAATTATTATAAATCAAAGCGAAATTTGTTTTTACCCCAGAAACAGGTACGTTGTCTCCAAATTTCTACCATTTTTGTTTATAATGTTTTTTTTTTCTATTTATAAAATAATTTTACAACTACCGATGAAATAATTATATCATATTAGAGGCATTTTTTTGTTCTAAAAATGTTTAAATCAAAATTTGAGATTTCGTTAAATGGACAACAAAATTAACATTCTACTAAGTGAAAAATGAAATCCACGTTTTTCATTAATTAATAATCTAATTTTTTTTTTGGAAAATTATTTTTTTGGGCCAAAAAAATAGTATCTATGTCTCACTAGGCTAATTTCTATTTTGTACCATTTTTTCCTTTAATACCTTTTTTTTTTTCTAAAATAAATTAAATAAATAATTTTACAAACCAAAAAAATTTGGAAAAATAATAATTAGTGATGAAATACCTATATCAAGTTAGTGATATTTTTTTCCAGTTTTAAAAATGTTTAAATCATAATTTCATTTTCTGTTCTAGAAAAAGTAGAATTGACATTCTACAAAGTAGAAAATGAAATCCACTATTTTCATTGAATCTACTATGTTTTGAATACGTGATCTACGTAAATAATAGTACTCTAAAAATATTTAGAATACATGTTCCGCACCTAACCTACAACTCTAAAATCAGTAGAAATCGAAATCTACACTTTACAAAAAATCTAAAACATGTAGAATTCGAAATCTACACATTACTATAAATCTAAAACTTGTAGAAACGGAGTTTCTACACATTACTATAAATCTAAAAACCTATAGAAACTGATTTTTACAAATTTACTGAATTCTACGGATAAGAATAATCAGTTATGAAAATCTGGAAAAAATATTTTGAAATATTTTGTTTCCATATAATATTAAAAAAGATTTTTTTAAAAAAAATATTTTGTTCACTGAATTTTTTTTATATATTTTGTTTTGGGCAAAACGATTTTTACAAATATTTTGATATTTATCAATTGTTTTATTAATTGTAATTTCGAATTTATAATTAAAATTAAGGTTATTATTGCCATTATGAAAATATTTAGCCTAATGAGACATAAACTATACAAGATTAGCCTAATGGGACATAGATACCATTTTTTGGCCTAAAAATACAATTTTTCCAATTTTTTTTCTTAGGCTATTACTCTAAAACCTGTAGAACACATAATTCCTAGTTTATTAACCTACGATTAATATTTAATCTTAATATTTATTTAAGATTTATAAACATTAATATTTAACATATTTATTGAGTTAACATTATATCGTAGATTTAAGAAATTAAATTAGTTTCAAGTAATCTATATATTACTTGAAATATAAAATCAGTAGAAATCGAGTGTATATTGTATTCTATATATAGTAGAATGTAAATTCTACGGATAAATAACAGTTTCAAAAATATGGAAAATGTAGTTATTAAAATATTTAGAAATATTCTATTTTCATATTTGAAAAAATCAATTTTTGCACAAAAGAAATAAAAAAAATCCATATCTGAGAAAATTAGGGCTTAATCTTTAGGTTGGGGATTTCTAAAGTTACTTTTCTAATTAGATTAATTATTTTATATTTTATAATATTTCCTAATTTTTTTGTTAATTGTATTTTCTAAGGATATTATTGGCATCTTGGAAATTATTAATCTAATGAGACAATTATAAGTTGAGATTAGCCTAATGAGACAATATACCTATTTTATTGGCCAAAAAAACATTTTCCCCTAAATTAGATCCCGTGAATTAATTTTGCATTCTTATTTCCTTATCAACTTGAATTTTTTTTCATTTTAATTTCCATAAATAGATTAAGAAAAACCAAATCAAAATGTATATTGAAAAAACCCACAACGGTCATTATTTGTTGTTTCCTTTTTCTTAAAATTTTCCGTTCCCAGAAAAAGGAAAATTTTATTTATTTATCACATAAACGCGTTAGTAGCAGCTTATTTATATTTGTCGAGACTTCACCAAAGCTATTATAACCAGTCCTCAGATTTTACTTTCACTTATCGTTTTCTCGCTTCAACGAATCGACCGCTCACCAAGTTATTGCGAGTTCTCAGATTTTCTCTAAGCTGTCAATTCTCATCTTTCTATTGTAATGGCGGGGCCAGAGTTGCACTTCGAGAAGTTTCTGGGAAAAGGGTCTTTCGGTTCGGTCAGTCTCTACAAATACAAAGGACGACGCGACGGCAAGACCCTTTACGCCGCTGCCAAAACCTCCGACGATATGTCTCTCTACAGGGAGTTTCAGATCCTGTCTGAACTCAAAGGATGTCCGAGAATCGTCCAGTGCTATGGGACCAAAGTGCAAGAGAGAGTCAACGAACAAGGTTGCTTGGAGTACAAGATTCACATGGAGTACGCAGCTGGAGGAAGCTTAAAAAGTTTCGCTAACCAATTCGAAGAAAAGAAGCTGCCTGATGCCCTGGTCAGAGATTTTACACGTATGCTTCTCGAGGGGTTAGCCACCATCCACGGACATGGGTATGTTCACTCCGATCTCAAACCCGGAAACATCCTCGTATTCCCGATGAGTTGTGTCAACAAGAACGGTGCGTGGATAACGTCTTACGAGTTGAAGATTTCGGATTTCGGGTTGACGAGAATAGATGGAGATAATACCTGGTGGCAACCTCATCGTCCCTTTGCCGGAACAGCCATGTACATGTCTCCGGAATCGATATCTCGCGGAGAGACAGGGAAAGGCCTTGACTTGTGGTCATTGGGTTGTATTGTACTAGAGATGTACACGGGGAAAAGACCTTGGTGGCATACAGACTACAAACTGAACTGCCATGGACCTTTGATTCCAAGAGATCTTCCTTTTGATGCGAAACTCTTTCTCATGACATGCTTCTCGCCCAAGGCAGATGATAGGAAAGACGCATCGACTTTGTTGAGTCACATCTTCTTGCGTGGAGAGGTCAGCAGTAATCCAGGGAAAATCACTCTGGACTTAGAGAAACTTAGACAGAGGCTTTCGGATATGAGGTCTGTTTGTTTTTAGACTCGTGAAAGTGAAGAGTCAATGCGTGGAAAAACCCACCACCTCGTCATTGTTCAGCTCAAGTTTTAATTTTTGATTAGTAGAGTTATGTAACAGTTTTTTTTTGGTATATCACTGAATTGTCAGTCCATGCATTATGTATGACTTTGTTCCAATAAAAAATCAATGGAAAACACATTGAGAAATTCTGTTACAGGATTTCTATAGTGACTTTATGCGAAAATCATGCAAGATTATCTCTTGATAGTCTGTTACTATTCAGGTCTTGCTTAAGTAAAGAACATGATCATCATTGAACTCTTTTTAGACATATATCATGTCTTAGGCCTTCTCTTTTTTTTTTCTCAGCTCTTCGTTGCACTTAGTTTTACTTAATTTCCCCCCCCCCCCCCCCCCCCCCCCTAACAAGAGCAGGAAGTGACAACTTACAAGGGCGTTAATTAAACAGCTTCCCCTGTTTTTATTGTCATTTTTTCATTGGCAGACAAGTACATAACATGTCTGCAGCATACCAGTGAGAAACAAGCCTTGAGATCAAAAGATTCCAAGAAATCCTAACTTCCCTAACAACACAATAACATTTTTCGTAAAACAGATGAACACAGGATAAAAAGAAGAAGTCGGTTAATTATGACGTGCCAATTGACATACTTAAGTCCAATATCAGAACCAAAACATTGTGTGCAGCTTTCTAACTCCAAAAGACATAACAGTTCAGCCAAGAGGATGGTGTTCAACCCTCAAAACGAGAAAGTTAAAACAGGCACCGCCGGGCCTTGAGAACCTTTAGTGGGCATACATTGTCGAATTTTGGTTCATAGTGATTTTCCTCTCCGTGGAGACATGGAGAAATGCTGCACTATATCTTCTGGTTGTTTAATCATTTACTGTGGGGTGTCATCAGAGAATAATATTACTCTCTGGCAAAGAAACAAAGTCGGTGAACACAAAAAACAATTTTTCAAAATAGAAAGCCCAATAGGAATTTGATTTGATGATCTGACGATAAAGATCATATAATCGTCAACTAGTAAATCTTCGTACGCGTTGCGTAAACAAACACTTCCAAAAGAGGAAAACACAGTAGAAGGTTAAGATAGTCAACATTATAACTAACAAAATTTCCCTTAATCTAGTGAGAATCTAGCTATATCTATAAAAACACGAAACAAGAGTGAGATCGATCACCTCTTCGTTACTACTATACTCTTCTCTCTTTAGTCTATGATCAAATTCGGTCTTTTTGTTGTGTTACTCGTTTTCTTTCTCTCGAGAGTTGTTCCACTTTCACATGGGTTTATAGAGAAGGATCACATAGAGAAGAATCGCATAGAGAAAGTAATGGCGATCATAAGGGTGCAACTTTGCAGAGACAAACCATCCATGAAGTACGTCAAGTTTCTAGGTAAAGGTTCATACGGCTCCGTCGATCTCTACCGTCACACAAAACACGATGGCTCAACCTCCTTCACCGCCGCGAAGATCTCCTCCGACCGTCGGACTATCGAAAGAGAGTTTCGAGTTCTCTCCCAACTCAAAGGATCCCCTAGGATCGTACAAGTGTTTAGCCATTCTCTCCATGAAGGATTGGACTCTGTCGGAAACAGAGTCTACGAGATACCTATGGAGTACGCATCTGCAGGTACTCTTTCCAGTTTCATCCGCGCTAACAGACAGTTGAATGTTTCGACCGTCAGAGACTTTACTCGGATGATACTTCAAGGTCTGGTCTCAGTTCATACTCACGGTTATGTCCACTGCGATCTTAAACCGGGAAATCTCCTTCTTTTCCCGGTTCACGATCAGCAAACATCGACTACTACTAACACTTATGAACTAAAGATTGCGGATTTTGGATTGGCGTTGAAGGAAGGAGAGGAAGAATCTGATAACTGGCGTTACTATTATCCCTTTGTGGGAACTCCTTTCTACATGTCTCCCGAGTCTGTCCAATACGGTACCGTCGTGAAAGCCCTAGATTTGTGGTCCTTGGGTTGCATCGTTCTGGAGATGTTCACCGGTAAGCGGCCGTGGTCAGAGGTTAAGAGTCTTTACGATCTTGAGGATTTTTTGGCCGAGGACAAAAAGGTACCTGAGATTCCAGACACTGTACCGTCTGATGCAAGGCAGTTTCTGGACAAGTGTTTTGCACTGAAACCTGAAGATAGAGGAACCGCTTCTGAGTTGTTGTTACATCCGTTTCTGATCGGAGATGATAAGAAGACTGCTGATGACACCATCATGAAACCTCAGGCTAAATTGGAAGATAGTGTTATTACAACGAAGGCATTGAAAGGGAAGATTACTTCATCGAAGCTCTCAATGTATAAGAGAGTATCTAATAAACCCATAAAGCTGAAGATTCTTCCTCCAAGTTCCACTTTTGTTCCCGTTCAATAGAGTTTACTTGAAAGCATTAGTAAATGACCAGTGTATCAAATGTTGATTCTTTTTTTTTTTGTTTTGCAATTTCTATTTGTGTCTTTTAGTATAAAATTCAATTGATATCAATATAATTCCACTTTACTATATCCAGTTTAAAGTTAATACCCCCAAGAAAAGACTACACAATTGTTGTTTACTACTCCCTCCGTTTCCAATTGTAAATAGTTTTGCTTAAAAATAAAACATTTAGAAATTTTTTATTAACAAAAAGATTTATTTCATCAAATAATTTGACCGATTATAAAAAACCTAACATTATTTTAATTGTCACATAATATTCAATAAATGAAAAAGATGCATTAAAATATGTAAACTAGTTATCTTGTGATGAAACAAACTTTTTTAGATACTACATACAATTAGAAACAGACGGACGGAGTAGCAGTAAACGATCATATCTGAAAAGATGTTCTCAGACAATAGTCAATAGAGCTTTTACGTAGTTAAATAAATCAACATTGGAATGAATCATGTCATTATAGTGCAATATGCAAATAAACGTGTACATGTACTAATAAAGCCGAACGAGTGTTACTGTGTTAGGTAGGAGAAGAGAAGATCATAAAAACACAAAACCTCAGAAGAATGTGTTATTCCATGATATATTGCAAAGCTTCAAATAACTCTATATTATTGTGATTTGAAAAAACCTCAAAAAGATTAGTTAACTGCTTTTGAATCGTTAGACGAAGGAAAATAATTCGCTAATTGTTTCTATCTTATTCATTCATGGCCATAAGGTCTTCTTTATATACAAGTCATTAAGTCCTAAGTCTATCAATATCAAGAAAGCTAATCTATTCGTAATAAGGAAATATAAGCTTATAGATAAACATAGTCGAGATATATCCAAAGATCAAGATATATCCTAATACCCCATCTCAAGTTGGAGCATATAGATTTCGAAGCCCAACTTGTATAGGAAAATGTCGAACTTCTTCCGGCCCAATGCCTTTGTCAAAATGCCGGCTAACTGATCTTTTGAAGTAACGTGAACAGGGGCAATCATTTTGTTGATAATGTGATCTCGAATGAAATGACACTCTGCTTCAATATGCTTCGTTCGTTCATGAAAGACGGGGTTCTTTGTCAAGTAGATCGCTGATTTATTGTCACACATCAATGTCATAGGTGTTGTATGATCGATCCCAAAGTCACGTAGAATGCCTTTGAACCATTTGAGTTCGCGAACTGCTTCCGTCATAGCTCTGTACTCTGCTTCCGTAGAGGACAAGGCAACAGTATCATGCTTCTGAGTCTTCCAAGAGATAATCGAAGAGCCTATCTGTACCAACCAACCTGTTAACGACCGTCGAGTCACAGGACAGCCTTCCCAATCCGAGTCAGACCAGCCTGTAATTTGTATAGGCGGAACAGCACGCAGTATGATTCCTTGCCCGAGCGACCCATTCAAATAAAGAATGACATGTAAAGCGGCATCCCAATGAGCAGTCTCTGGTTTCTGCATGAACTGTGTAAGAATATGAATAGAGTATGTCAAATCTGGTCTAGTTGCAGATAAGTAGACAAGACGACCAACGAGGCATCGATAACGTCCAGGGCCAGGTAAAGGAGAGCCTGTAGCTAAGGCAAGACCATGTTTTTGATCGATAGGGAACCCCGCCGGCTTGCAACCTAGCATTCCAACTTCAGTAAGGATGTCCCTGCAATATTTCCGTTGACACAAATAGAAACCATCTGAGCTGCGAGCCACCTCGAGTCCAAGAAAGTATTTAAGGTGGCCAAGATCTTTCATTCCAAAGCACGAAGAGAGATAAGACTTGAAATCGTTAATGGAGGAGGGCGAGTTGCCGGAGATGATCAGATCGTCTATGTATACTAGCACACGAAGAGTAATGCCACCTTTTGTAGAGACGAAGAATGAGTAATCACTTCGGGACTGTGTGAACCCAAACGCGCGGAGAGCCATAGTTGGTTTTGTAAACCAGCAACGCGGTGCTTGTCGTAATCCATAAAGAGATTTGCGTAAACGACAAACCCTTATGTCTGAATCTGATCGAAAACCAGGAGGAAGCTTCATATATACTTATTCGTCGAGATCACCATGTAGAAAAGCATTGTGAACGTCCATCTGATGTACTTCGTAGTCCTGTTTAGCAGAAATACCAAGAAATATACAGACTGTTTTCATCTTTGCCACGGGCGCAAACGTTTCCTCATAGTCGATACCTTCAATTTGGTTATTACCAAGAACAACCAATCGAGATTTATGACGCTCAAGTGTACCGTCGGCTTTAAGTTTAATCCGATATACCCACTTACAGCCAAGGGCGACTTTGCCTGGAGGAAGATCTACTAAATCCCATGTATGGTTGAGCTCTAAAGCATCAATCTCGTGTCGCATTGATTTCTTCCATACATCGTGTAACATAGCTTCTTTGTATGATCGTGGCTCAACAGCCATATACAGTGCCGTCATGAAGCTACAATGGGACGCAGAAAAACAATCACATGTATAATAGTCAGTGATAGAATAAACCGTACCTGAGAATGCCGATGGAGTAGGATTTGCGAGAGGAGTGAGAGAGACTGTATTAATAACAAAGTCGGCTAGACGTGTCGAGGGCTTCTTTGTTCTGAAACCACGGCCAAGTTCTGTATTTTGCTCGTTTGTAGTTGAGGTAGAAGGTGTTGAGTTGGTGTTGTCGATGATAGGCGTAACAGTTGTTGTTGTTTCAGTCGATGGAAGACTCGGAGAGTCGTCGTGATGTATAGTCGAGATGTCATCATCAATGTGATTGTCGAACGTTGAGATAGCCACAGGGTCGCTTGATTGTTGAGTTGTAGCAGATGTCGTAGTATGTTAAGGAAATATTGTTTCTTGGAACAAAACATCTCGTGATGTAAAAGCTTCTTCTTTGTCGAGATCGTATAATCTCCATCTTTTCTTACCATATGTATAGCCCAAAAATATGCAACGCCGACTCCTAGAAGCAAACTTATCTCCTCCACGATTCTGATCATGTGCATAACACAAACATCCGAAGACACGAAGTTGGTCAAAGGCAGGTCGTCGTTTGTAAAGCATCTCGTAGGGCGTTTTGTCGTTGAGAAGCTTGGACGGTGTACGGTTGATGAGGTAACAAGCTGTTAGGGCACACTCGGCTCAAAATTCAATTGGAAGTCCTGCTTGAAACCGGAGAGCTCGAGAAACGTTTAGAATACGTCGATGCTTGCGTTCTACACATCCATTTTGCTGTGGAGTTCCAACGCACGAAGTTTCATGGAGGATGCCTTGTTCCCGAAAGAATTTTGTCAAACACATAAACTCTGTACCGTTGTCACTTCGCAGGATCTTGACATCGTATTCAAATTGTCGTTTAACAAGAGCAAGAAAGTCTCGTATCCGGTTAGATACATCAACTTTGTCAGGAAGAAGATATAACCAGACTGCTCTTGAATAATCATCGACAATGGTCAAGAAGTAACGAGAACCACAGAATGCAGAGGTTCGATACGGCCCCCAAATATCACAGTGAATTAGTTCAAAAGGTTGAGAAGCTTTATTATAACTGTCTGGAAAGGAATTTCTTGTTTGTTTTGATCTAAGACAAACATCACAAGAAGATAAAGAAAACGCGACACTGCTAGACTTGAGTTTGACGCCAGGAAGTAAACTGATAATGCGAGAAGACGGATGACCGAGACGTTGATGCCATAAAACACCTTCATCACTTGTAGTAGTATTGAAAGCTGTTACAGTTTCGAAGCCCCGGAATAGATTCAGTCCCTCTCTCTCTCGTTCACCCGCTCCAATCAGCGTCCTCGTGATGCGGTCCTGTAAAACAACAAGTCTATCAGTGACTTGACCAACCAAAGGATTGTCAGTAAGTAGTTGGCCAAAAGAGATAAGCCTCATGTGGAATCCATAGACATAATACACATTCTTCAAGTGTATATGCGATGTAAGCCGAATCATGCCACGTTGAGTGGTCAAAGCGTTAGCACCCGCAGGTAATGTAACCGATACTGGGGTAACTGGCTCAATGTCTTTCAAAAGATCGAGACGACCAGTCATATGATGAGTGGCGCCTGTGTCTAAGATCCAAACGGGATCATCGTTCTTACCACTTAGACGATTCCCGTCTGCATTTGCTTTCGGTGGGTTTAAGAGTTTCACCAATGTTTGCCACTGAGCATCAGAGAACCCGGTTAAACCTTGTCTGTCGGTGTCCGTTAAATCGAGATTGGCGCCAAGTTCAGTTGTCGATCCAACTATCTGAGAAGAATTTGCACGTGGAGCAGAGTTTTGTCCAGAAGATTGATTATTTGCCTGTCCTCCTTGATAGTTGATGCGGTTTCGAGGTCGTGTTCCCCACCACTCCGGAAATCCGACAACACGAAAGCATGAAGTAGCTCGATGTCCTAGTCTGCCACAACTAGTACAGGTAACGTTTGCGTCTGGATTTGGAGGTCTTGGACGATAGTTGTCGGTTTGTCGAGATGTTGAAGAAGATCGAGAGTACTCTGAGTTGTGTTGTTGTGTTGGTGCTTGAGCAGAAAAACTTAGCACAGCTGAAGCCTCTGTTTTTGCATTAAGTTGCACGGTTTCGTTTTGCACGATTGTCTGATATGATGTGTCGAGGTCTGGTAAAGGTATTTGTGCACAAATTTGAGAACGTACAGAGCTGTGTGCTTCATCAAGACCGAAGAGGAAGTCATGGACACAAATAGTTTCATGTTCAGTGTGATGAGCGTTGACCAAATCGCATTCACACTTTCCGCAGCTACATGTCTTGGTTGATAAGCACTCAGCCATAGAGTCCCAAATCTTTGTTAATCGTCCGAAATAGTCTTCAACGGTGGAGCTAAGTTGTTTGCAGTTTGCAAGAGAAGCTCTGAGTTGTTGATAGCGAGCGCCACTTTTAAGTGCAAACCGCTTCTTGATGTGATCCCATAAGTCTTTAGCCGTTTCTTTGTGAGAGATGTTTGATCGGAGTTTTTGTTCGATTGTCAGCTTGATCCATGTAACAAGTAGATGATTATTGGCTGTCCAATCCTCAAGATCTGAGGAGTCTGCGGAGGGTTTTGGTATGCTGTCGTCGATGAAGCCGATTTTTTTCGAGCGCTTAAAGCTACGCGAAGATTTTGTGCCCATTTGTCATAGTTTCTCCCATTGAGTAGAGGCTGCGAGATGACTGCTCCAGGGTATCATTGGCGGATAAGTCGTACGGAGAGATCGTTCGTCGAGGTTTCGCTGCAGGAGTCCCTGACATTGTGATGTCGATTGTTTCTGAGTTCGTTTAGTCGAGATGATCGTAAGTTGAGTCGAGGTTTCGTAAAAAAAAATATTGATATCAGGTTCGTGGTTCTGATACCATGAGAGGTTCTATAATTCGATAATCATTTCTATCTTATTCATTCATGACCATAAGGTCTTCTTTATATACAAGTCATCAAGTCCTAAGTCTATCAATATCAGAAAAGTTAATCTATTCGTAATAAGGAAATATAAGTTTATAGATAAACATAGTCGAGATATATATCCAAAGATCAAGATATATCGTAATACCTCACTAGATTCGCAGTGTTTATGGTCAAGAACGGCTTCTCTTATATTTATGTAAGATACAGCTATTTTCTGTCTTGCTTTCATGCTGCTCTTACTCGTCCCAGAAGGATAACTTTTTTTTTTCCTAGAGCAAACGTTTTTGTGATTTCAAGTGTGGAAAGGAATCCAACAGAGATCCCACTTGCGTGCCACGTGTAGAGATTAAAGGGAAGGCAGATGTTTCGGTATTTCCCTTAATAAATAATCTGAAAAAGGATAATTGTCAACGCAATCACAGGGCCCCAGAAAAAGACAAAACCGGGTGGGTAAAACCCGAACCCTGCGAGAGAGAGAGAGAGAGCTAGTTTTAAAGGTTTTGTGATTGCACATTTGCTTGATTGATTGCTTGCTTCATCGCCATAACTTACTCAATCCCTAATCTCTCTCGCAATCAATCAGGGTGAGAAACCAGAATACGATTTGATCACCTTGCACGTACGTTGCTTTGAGGTTAACGAATCCCCCTCCCTCTCTATCTCTCTAAAAAAGATTCTATTTTTATCTTTTTCAATTTGTGATTGATTGCAAAGGAGTTCTTAGGGTTCTTCTTCTTTCTGGTCACGTGTTTTCTCCCTCGTTGCGATTTCCTCTTTCATCGACGATGTGTATGCTTCTAGCAACTTCGTTTACTTTTTTTTAGTTGGTACAATTTTGATTTTTTGTTCAAAGCTTCAATTTTTTTTTTTTGTTAAAAGTCGTTCAATTTCAACTTGGCTTACATGTTAGATTCTTCTGCTAATCGAAGACCTAGTTCATCTTAATAATTAACCAACTGTTACTTTAATGATCAACAAACTTTGATGATCGTTGATTTGTGCTTTGGTATTGACGATATTTTGAACTTTATGTTTTTGAGTTTTGTGGTGATTTAAAGAAATGGTTTTGCTTATTTCTTAAGAACCAAATACAAAAACATGTGGATACAGAGAGATAGCTTTGTTGCTGCTCCTCAAACATATTAAACCTTCTAAAAGGCTCCTAGGATTTGGGGGATTTTTTTTTTTTTTTTTTTTGCTTAATGGAAACACCTATGCAAAGGGTTTGCTTGCAAGTTGCATTACCCCATGGTCCTCTCTCTGTCTCAAACCATTTTCTTTTCTTCTAATATATACACATCAACATTAGTTGATCTATAGCTTCTCATGAATTGATGTTTGTGTGTACGTTACAGTAATATAGCTTTCCTTTATATCTCTCTGAATTGGAACTCTTTCCCTTTGACAGAAAAAGAACCTTCTTGGATTGAAGACAAGTAATGGATTTTAAGGGTATAACATGGGTTGGTAATGTCTACCAGAAGTTTGAAGCAATGTGCTTAGAGGTTGAAGAGATCATCGTGCAGGTGATTTGTAAGCATTTTGTAGTTGTTTACCGCTAATGATTGAATCTAATTCTTTGGTTTGCTTCTTTATGGTTTTTTTTTTAGGACACAGCTAAATACGTTGAGAACCAAGTTCAGACTGTTGGAAACTCTCTCAAGAAGTTCTGTTCCGATGTGGTTCAAGATTTCAGCCCCGATGATTCTGTAGCTTCGGGGAAACCGTTACCTGTTTCTATGTTACATGAATACGCTCCTGTTTGTTCCTTCAAAAAGAAGAAAGAAACCCTGAACCAGAAAACCAGAGATGTGAAGCGAGAACAAGAGGGGAAGAAGGATGTGTGTGAGATGAAGTTCCGTGGCGTTGATGCAGATGATTACGATATCTGTACTTCTCCAAGGCAGTATAGTTACGGAAGCCCATATAGAAGAACACAGCTCGGTCGCAAACAAGTCACTAGGCCTTACACACTGAAAGACTCAAGTAGTATATCAATGGTTCATAGAGCTCGTGTCAAACATGATGTTGGGACTGTAAAGTCAAGTGATCCTCCTCCAGGTGGAGTAGCAAGGCTCATTTCTAAAGAGAAGTGTCGGAAAGATGATAGAAGCAAAGATCAACTCGGTCTAACAGTGGTTAATCCTGTAAGAAGTCAAGATTCAGAGACTAGAACCGAAAATGACCACGCTCTTTGGGTTGCTGATTCTGTTAGGAGCCAAGATTCAGAGATTCAACCGTCTGTTACCACAAGCTTACCTGCAGGATCTGATGGTAAAAATTTCTGCTTTCTATTTCTCATTTTCTTCCTTATATTTTCTTTGGACCATGCATTCATAAACCAAAGAGTCATTGTTTGCTGCTTGCATTGAAATGGGTTATGTATGCTTTAGGAATTTGATGATTATACGATTCCTAATCATTGTTTGCTGCTTGCATTGAAATGGAATGCACAAGAATGAAAATAGCTCAAGCTTTGAATCACTTAAAATTTTGATTATGGTTTCTTCTATACAGATTGCAGAAAAGAAACCGATGAAGACTCTATGCAAACTAAAACTAGTTCGAGTTCTGTCGCAGAGTCAGAGCAGAAAGCAGAGATTCTTCAACAGCTTAGTGGAAGATCAGTTGAAGAAAGCTGTATCATTGTGGATAGAGACGAATTGCATTGTGTTTTTCCTGACAGGAGGAAGGAGAATGACAAACACAAACCTTACAAGGTTCTTGTCTCTTTCTTTTCTTTGTTTCACGCTTGCATTTATCATCCACACAGACCTTATAATAAACTGATTCTACAGAAGATCCGGGACGCTATATCTTCAAGAATGAAGCAAAACAGGGAAAAAGAATACAAGCGACTTGCCCGTCAATGGTACGCAGAAGATGTTGAAAATGGTAGAGAATATGGCGACAGTTCGAAACAGACTGAGGAAAATCAATCACCAGAAGAATCTGAATGGGAGCTCCTGTAAAAATGTTTATGGTTACCCATATAATGTAAGTAATTAAGCACTGTCTTTGTACATAAAGAATGTTTAAGCAAAACATAAGAATCAGCTTAAGAGGTTCCTCTGGTTACATAATGAATAAATGCCCTTATCTTTTATCAAGTTCGTGTTTAACTTCTTAATGGGAGAAAGTCTTTCCCATTGTGGTTGTATAATAATTATTTATTTCTTGTCTCGTCTATCTTAAATTTCCAGTTTGTTATATATTACTCGTTAATATCAAACACTTGTCATATAACAATAAAATATATAAAATAAAGAAATTCTAATATATATGACATATGACTGCGAAATATTGCACATTGATCATTGATGTTGAAAAAGAGTTCCTGCAACGTCACTATCTATATTTTATCTTATCAAAATGATTCTCTTTTTAAATATTGGCTTGCTTAAGATTAGACATGTGATTCGGTTCGAAAGGTTAGTTCGAGTTTCAATTAATTTGGTTTACAAAAATGTTGCCGAATTAAACCAAATTTTATTCGGTTTGGTATTTGGTTATGACTTATACATATTGTAAGGATATTAAAAACTTGTGGCCAAGACAAGTATAGGTGTTAGGAATCATATACACACATTACGCATATCAAGTTCTTTTCTAAGAATGCCTCGTTCAAATATCTGAATATATACCGGTTTTGACATGCTGATAAGAAAGAAAATCCATGACTGTATAAATTGTTTGGGTATATTTAAATGATGTTATAAAAAGAGTGAAGCTAATATATGGATACATATAATGGTCAATTCGTTCAAACTAAGTTAGCTACACAATATTTGACGTAATGACTCCTTTTAACAAGTAAAGAAAATAAATTGACATCCATTTTTTGATAAATAAATCAACTAATATCATTTGATGTAACAAGTTAATTCCATAACGTAAAATGAGAACTACGCAGTAAGAGATGCGTAGAGAAGTAGTTTAATTTGTGAGATTCTTCATTTGTTAATTTTACCTTCCAACGTAATTAACATTTATATTAGTTGCATTATGGGATTAATTTCTCCATATAAATGTTGTATTGTTTTCATTTCTGATCCAACCCATTATAACGTGCGTATATACACTTTAAAGTTTAAAGACTAAACACAAGGCAAGAGTTATGTGAATGTCATGTATTACGGACGTACACTTCACGCATAAATTACCCAAAAATTTTGAAAACTCCAACTTTTACAAGGCCACAAAGAGGAGGGGAAGGAGGTTTGGATCAGAAAAAAAAGAAGTTAAAAATGGTGGGAGATATCGCTAAGAGATGGAAGGAATTGAGCGGCAATAGCAAATGGAAAGACCTGCTTGATCCTCTTGACTTGGATCTACGCCGTTACATCCTCCACTACGGCGTCATGGTTGAAGTCGGGTACATTACCTTCAATAGTGGCCTCCGGTCCAAATATGTAGGAGATAGCTGCTACACCAAGGAAGAGCTCTTTGCTCGTACCGGCTACCTTAAAGCCAACCCTTTCAGGTGAAAACGTATCTACTTGTGTCATACAGGTCTGAGGAATTTTTGGTTAAATTTTATATTCCTACCCCTATATATAAAACATGTCCAGGTACGAGGTGACTAAGTACATATATGGAACATCGTCGATAAAGTTACCAGAATGTTTCATGATCAACTCATTGTCAAGGGAAGCATGGAACAAAGAGTCTAACTGGTTGGGTTACATTGCGGTGGCTACAGACGAGGGCAAGGAGTTGTTAGGGAGAAGAGACATTGTTGTAGCATGGCGAGGGACTATACAACTGTACGAGTGGGCTAACGATTTTGATTTCCCACTTGAATCAGCTATCTCGGTATTCCCTCGAGCTGACCCGAGTGACCCACCTCGCATTGCCAGTGGTTGGCTGTCTCTTTATACAACCGCTGATCCACGCTCACGTTTTGACAAGACCAGTGCACAAGAACAGGTTTCTATAGAAAAACATGTCTCTTACTGTCCTCACATGAGTCTTTAGGATCGTTGCATTAAACTTTAGTTTTGATTTACTTAATGTCACTAGTTTCATTATATCTTTAATCTTGAAAATATAAAGAAAATATGTTTTTGGTTAATTTATTACTTGTCTTTCCATGGTTTTGGTTTTCAGGTTCAAGGAGAGCTCAAAAGGTTACTCGAAGTGTACAAACATGAAGAAGTTAGCATCACCTTAACTGGCCATAGCTTGGGAGCAGTTCTCTCAATTCTGTCAGCCACAGACTTTCTCCATAACGAATGGCCAAAGACCACACCAAGTCTTCAAGACAGGCTTTCTTGTGTCACGGTTATCGCTTTTGGAAGCCCCCGCATCGGTGACCGCAACTTCAAAACACTCGTCGAGTCTCTAAAAAAACTCAACATCTTGAGAGTAGCAAATGTCCCTGATCTCATCCCGCATTACCCGCTGTTCAGGTTCACAGATGTTGGGGAGGAGCTCCATATCAACACACTGAAATCAGAGTACCTGAAACGGTCTCTTAGCCTGGCGCATTTCCATAACCTGAAGGCGTACTTGCAAGGCGTGGCAGAGACACAACACAATCGATCAGAATTCAAGCTGGAGATTAACCGGGATATCGGGATGGTTAAAAATGGTTTAGATGCTCTTGAAGAAAAGTACTTAGTACCCGGGGATTCGTGGGTTCTTGAGAACAAAGGAATGGTTAAAACTCATGACGGTACATGGATTCTCAATGGCGATATGGCAAAGGAGGACGAAAAAGAAGAAGAAGACGAATGTGAATTACCATGGATATAGCTATAATAAAATGTTACTTATTTTCAAGGGAAATTGCATTGTACATCAACCAAAAAAAAGATAATTCACCATATACCCAAAAGCCCTACAAAACACATATACCCAACCAACATTATAAATAATAGCCGTTTTGCCCTCCAATAACCACCGGGAAACCGCTTCCATTTTTAAATTTTTTTAAACTGTCTAACTGTTCCACTTGCCCTCGTGGCCGTTCCGTTTTCACCCATCACCTTTTTTACTTTACCTTTCTCATTTAATTCGTAACTCAACAGTGTCATCTTCTTCCCCTTTCTTCTTCGTCCGACTTCTTGATTCCGGTAACCGTTCCAAAATTCACTGCCTCCCCTCCCACCATCCGAAAAGAATACCGGAGAAACCGAATTCGTCGTCTTCTTCATCTCCGTTATCGGGCTCATTTTCGAACTCCACGGTGACTTCTATATCGAGTAAGTCCCCCTCTCCCTCCCTCTGTTTCTTTTCCGGTTCGTCGTGGTGTACAATTCGGGAACAGTAGTTTCAGTGAATGTCGTTGTGTTCGTAGTTTCAATGCATGTAGTGGTCTTCCAGGTTTTGTAGGGTGAGTCGTATAAATCAGTCCTTACACCGATATCTCTGCTTATTCCTTTAATTTTCCCAAACTGATTGTGATATGATCGATTCATAGATAAAGAACTGTTGCAATGTACTTAATAGATATATCTATGAAGACAAATACCATCCAAATGCACTGTCGTATACACCATTTACTACTGTGTACAATCATATGTTCTTGTAATTCGTAATTTCTATTTTATATGAGATTCAGACTATACTATTTACTGACTATGCTGCTCTATGCTATTTCATCTAACGAGTGCCTACTATATTCAAGTAGTATACCTGGCTTAGTAAACTTTGGTAGCCTATATTTGAATAGTAAACTATAGTAGCATATATGCGAATAGTTCACTATGTTTGCCTGGATTGTGTAGACTACTTAGTTCATATCTGTGATATCCCTTACAGATTTACAGATTTGCATTGTATGGGTCTGCCATATAGTTTTGTACCATACTAGATTCTAATATATAGTGTACCATATTATATTCAAATATAGGATAAAGTATGTTATAAAGATCCTATACTATTTCGCCATACTATGTTAGTGTACTATCTATAAAGGTACCATATAAATTTATATAGTTGTAATCTTTGATTTTGCTGATTTGGCTACACTACTCGTCATATGTTAGTTGTATCACAAATGCTGTCTGTTTCCTCTATGTTATTCGATCATTAAATATTGCAGTGCACTTTACCTCATTGTATGGGTCTGCCATATAGTTTTGTATGACCTGACATTCCACTCTCTCATATTATTGGGAAAATGGTAAACTATTTTCGGATAGTATTCTATATTGGTGTAGTAAACTATCTTCAAGTTGTCATCAACATCAATAAGTTCGACATCCATGTTTGCTATCTCATGTGTTGTTATAATTTTAGCAGGTACATCATGGATGACTTAGGCCTCCCAAGTCGATTGTTCGAGTCTGGGTATGAGCCAACCGGACGTAAGCGTGTAAACAGCTACTTTCACTTGAGATGGATTGATACATTGAAGGGTGCGCTAGAAAATGAACATCTGGAGCTGTTGATGAATTCCCAGTTTGGACGGATTATGCAGATGGGAGGACACACGTTCTCAGTAATGTTTCTCCATTACCTTCTATCACGTCAGTTGGTGACAGAGAAAGAGTTCGAGATATGGTGGGTCCTCGTGGGTAAACCAATCCGTTACGCGATACAAGACTTTGCATTTGTTACTGGTTTGAACTGTGGCCAAAGTGGTGGTCTCCAAGGTGAGTCTAATGAAAGAGGTATGGGGAGAGTGAAAGGTACTGGCAAAGGCAAAGCTTCTAGCTCCGCGGGCATTTGGGAAGAGTTGTTCAAAGGGGAGGAAAAGCCCACCGTTGTCTGGATTATGGATCGACTTCTTAAGGGTAAACGGTACAAGGATCCGTTGACCCGATTGCGCCTAGCCCTCTTGGTCTTGGTTGAAGGTATTGTGTGTCCAACGTGTGGGGTAACTAATATAAGACCAGAGGTGGTGAACCGATTGGGTGATATTGAGGAGTTCCTAAAGTACCCATGGGGTAGGGAGTCCTTCATTCTCACTGTTAGAAGTGCGAAAGCAAAAACTCCTGAAAATTATATTCAGGAAACATTCGCTGTACAAGGCTTTTCACATGCAATGATTTTGGTAGCCATCACTGCGTGTCCATCGATAATTGTTAAAGAGGGTGGTGGTGATCCCCTAGCAGATGCTACGCTTTCAACGTCGGAGATCATCCGCCATGTGGTAGACCGAAAGCTCAACGTCAATCACAACAACGCTAAGAAAGTAGATGAACTAGGCCTGGTAAATATCATATATCTCCTATGTTTATATTTTCTCTGTCAATTATGTACTATTCTATACAGTGTAGTCGACATGTACTATACTATATAGTACGCGTAAGTTAACATGTACTATTTCATGTATCCGCAGGCAGATGTTAGGTACTATGTATGTGATGATCCAGAGGGTGACCTTCTGAGTCAGGGTCTGGGAGACCGAGATGATGCTTCTGTTAACAACCTTGTCTCTATGATACTGGAAGACTACCCTTTTGAACACAACCTATTCGTAGGTGGAGTCAAAGCTGAAGATGTGAAGCTGAAGAAGGCTCCTCCAGCATCTCCCCAATCTAGTGCTGATAATGTTTCCTCGGGAGGTGATAAGGAAAAGGATACGGGTGTAGGTGCTAAGGTAAATGTCAAGCGCAGAGATGGGGGGTCATCCAAAGTCCCACATTCAGCTGATCCCTTACACGAGGAGAACATTGGTCTGGATGTCCCAACGTTGCTGAGGCGTGCGGCGGATGCATACGAGGAAAAGGTGATCCCAATGTTCGAAGGTTACATGCTCAGTCTGAAGGCCCATCTCGACAACGAAGTTGGAGTACTCCGGACCGATCTTAAAACTGTAACAAAGTCCATTCGTGGTTTGGATGCAAAGGTGTCAACTGAGTTTGAAAAAATTAGGACATTGATTAAGTGTGGTGGTTACTCTGAGGATGATCCAGCAGTAGGTAGAACAAGTCCATATCGACAGACGTCTCCTTACGGAAGTGGTCCTGATGATCTTCCTCCGCCATTCGTTCCCCCACAACACACTACGGTAACTTATTCCGTTTTCCTTTGAACTACTTGTAATTCTTCACCTCAGATTGTGACAATTTATACTATTTTATCTGTGGACTATTCTATATCGATTTATACTATTCTACATCACAGCGAATGTATCCTGCTCCGGGTGGTGGAGAATCCAGTTCTCCTCCGGATGTTTCTGCTCCTTCTCAAGATAGCATTCCCCACCCCTCGGACACGGTCTCACCTGCCGTAGACACTAGAGGAGTGACCACTGATTCGTGGAACGATTCAAATGTTCCCCCAAACCCATCCAGTGTAAGATAATTACACCTATACATCCCCTATTACACTTTCATTTACTTGTACTTAAATGAGAGTTATCCTGCAAATGTCATTCATGTTATTATATTTCGCTGTGGATAATTATGAAGGTTTAAAAGGAGACAACCAATGTCCAGTATGCAACCAAGGAGGTTCAATCTAGCGAAGCGGAAGCACATCCCACAAAGGTTACTTCAGTCCATCCTCCTCCTGTCCAGTCTCAACCACGGGGTGACGAAGAAATTGCTTCCCCTACTGAACCGATCCCTCATGAATCTCAGTCTGGAAAAGAGCAGGAGGTTTATTTTCATTTACTGATGAAAAATGTACAATAGAATTTGCAAGATGACAAAATTAGTAGATTAAATTAGTCCTCTGAGTTGGTGATACACATTAATCTTAAATGTCCATTTTCTAGGATCCCACCGCTGAATCTTCCATATTTCCTGACGTCTCTGAGGTCGTCACGAAGATTCTTGCAGATTCAGGCATCAGTAAAGTAAGTCCTCTTCCTTCAATGTGTATGGTAAATGTATAAGTGACTATGTTAATTCGTATATAGTATCCTGTTTATCTTTGAATAGTATCCTATGTGTGTTTATTTTATTATTCACTATGTCAATTCCTATATAGTATTCTGTTTTCTCTGAATAGTATCTTATTTACACTACCAAACGTATTGTAGTTCATGTAGACTTGTTCTAAGTACTATTATGTATGACTTATTATTTGCCACAGGACATTCCACAATCTACTTCAATGTCTGGTACGGTGGGTGGAGTCTCAAGCAGCAGTAATCCAAAGGTTCCGATGAAAGCACAAGTATGTAATATGAACCTTTATAAATAGTATGCTGTCGAGTATGAGTTTGATATATAGTTTACTATAAATTCATCTATTTGTCTGTCTTAAATTGTAAACTATACAACTTCCTCCTAATATCTGAAATATCTCATACTGTCCTACTCATGTCCATTCTTATTATTGAATGCAGGAAATTCCTCAAGCAGGTTCTCCATCCGGTAAGGTTGGTGGACAATCGACTAGTAATGATCCAAATGTTCCGTTGAATGCTGAAGTACGTCATATCGAGATTTCCTTCAATTTTCATTATTTAAACAGTGCTTCGTCTACAAATTTGACTACATAGTTAACATTTAAACATATCTATTCTTGCAGGCCGTTAGTGAATCGCCAGCTGTGGGTCAAACGCAGCGTCAAGTTCGGTTTGAAGAGAAGTCGGATGTGGGAGCTCTGAAGGTCAGTGATGTTGGTGGTGGAAGCAAGAAACGTCTCCGTTCATCAGTATTACTTCTACTTCTACTCTACTCATCATTTCTTACTTCTCCCACCATCATTTGTTATAAAAATTACTTATAGGATGATGGCGATGCGAGCAAAGAGGTTGAGAGACGTCATAGCACCCGGACGCCAAGGAAAACCAAGAAATTTACTCCACCTGCACCGCCGCCGAAGAAGGGGGCAAACAAAAAACCTCCGAAACCGGCTGAGTCCAATGCACAAGCGGCAAAGAGATCAAAAAAGGCCGCCGCTGAGTCATCTCAACCGACTCCGACTCCGCCAAGGACTGATTTACCCGTCTTCATAGGTGGGTTTAATGCTTTCACACCCCCTTCAGCTGCGGACCGAGAGGCCTTCTTCAGGCGTCTTTCTTGGTCAACGTAAGTATCCAAGTGAACCATATATAGCTACGTAGTATTCTATCTCATATACTATTCATCTTGCTATTGTATGCTATATCGCATAGTATACTATGTAGCATAGTCCACTGACCCGTATATTTATTTCTGGAACAGCCCATTGTCTACCACATTTGCTGGTTTAAAAGATCTCTTCCAATGTACCGGGGTGTGTACTCATGAGGTAAAAATGGTTTCATTATCAGGTTAATTACATGAGGTAACCATGCCACAAGTAATATCCACTAATGGGCTGTTTTTTTCCTTCTAGGCGTTGGATCGTGTAGTCCATACCCTCCGTATGCGGAGAGACAGACTTCCTGGACCGAGATTTGACTTTTTCCCACCTTCTTTCTATGTCGAGTTTGTTCGCAATCACAGCGGGTTTGAGGCCGCCATTGATAAGACAAGGTTTTCTTTCTCCCCGACTGTCCTGGCACACCTTCACGAGCGTCCTGCGTGGTATAAGGAAGTTGATTTCGTGTACACGCCTGTTCTTATTAAAAATTCCCACTGGGTCGGTGTCATCATAGATCTACATATGGCCGCCATCTATGTTGTTGACTTCAACCAGGCATGTCCATCTGAATTTGATGTTGTCGGCGTTCTCACCCCCATCTCTGTTATGCTGCCTTACCTGATCCACAAGCACTGCATAATCCCGGGGACTCGGCAGACCAACTTCATTCCATTCCCCATTTCTCGCATTCAAGTCCCAATGTTGCTTGAACACCCAGGTAATGGATATATATTTCTTCCCTTCCATTATATTATACAACATTTGTAGGAGAAATACGGAAGGTTAATGTTGAAGTTATATTTATAGGGTACTCTGCCGTCGCTGCACTTATACTGCTTGAAGTAGCTGCTGCTGGGAAACCTCTGACGGATATTTCAGGGACTGAAGCCGACGTACGCCAAGCTGCAGAGAACTATGCCATTGCAGCTTTGCGTATTTGTTAGGGGCATGTTAAGTATGTTGTCTAGTCAAACTCTGATGAATTTGGTTTGTATGCTGTGTTATGTTGTACTTTGAAACTACAATTTCTATTATTTCTTTAGGATGATGTGTGATGTTTTATGGATGATTAACGTACCTCTATGAACTTAATATTAATAGTTTCCATAATGTCATATAACCCGTTACAATAAGTTAGAATCTATGACTATACTATATGTACGAATCTGTTATACTATATGTATTCCATATATACAAGTACCTTCCTTCGTAAACCAAGTGGACTGTGTACACAATTCCAAATTAAGGTAAAGCGTCTTAAAGATCTTATCGTGAGATAGAATACCATGTCTGATGGATGGATAATAGTGGAAGAATTTGAACCATCAAATTGGTGAAGACGTTCATAAGTGGTTGTATTCCGTCCATTAGAATGAAAGCTTGGTTAGAAGTTACGTTTCTAGTGTATAACCATTCGGATTTGGGTTGACATTTCCAAGTTTGGGTATAGTGTCTTTAATATGTTCCGGTGAAAATAGCATACTATTTGTGATTCATGATTAGTATAGTCTGTAAGTTTTATATGACCAACCCAATTCTTCAGCTATTCATAAGTGATTGTATTCCTTCCATTAAAATTCACTGCTTGTTAAAAATACGTTTGTACAACGTCTTGGATTTGGGTTGACATTCCCAAGTTTGGGTATAGTGTCTTGAAAATCTAGGGTTTAAATAGCATACTATTTGTTTAAAAAGGTTAGTATAGTATGTAAATTTCGTGATACCGTCCATATTTCTGAAGGCATTCATAAGGGATTGTATTTATTTCATTCACTGTTTGTTAAAACTTACGTTTGTATAACCATTCGGATCTGGGTTGACATTCCCAAATCTGGGTTTAGGGTTTAGGATATCTCCGCCCAAGATAATACTATGCATGGTATATGCATAGTGTTGTACCCTAAGGTTCCGTTGGACCACTCCAATTTGGGAAGACATTCATAAGTGATTGTATTTCTTCCATTACAATATAATGTTTTCATAAACTTAGGTTTCTAGTGTAAAACCAATAGGATTTGGATTGACATTTCCAAGTTTGGGTATAGTTTTCATAAGTTAATGTTTTATGTTAGTTGTGTAGTTTGGCTTGACATTTGTTATTTTTGGATTAGTTTCCAATTAAGGGAATAGATTCCCGGTGGTTCATCCTATAGAATAGAATTCTATTTATCTGGCAATATAGTATAGTCATAAAACATTAACTTAAACACAATTTTATATCTTCCATTAGAATTCACTATTTGTTAACCACTCAGATTTGGATTTACAGATGTTATTTTGGGATTACTTTCCAACTTACGGAATATTCCCCTAAGGGTCTTTGGGACAAATAGAATTCTATTTGGCTTAAAATATAGTATAGTCGCGCCAACTACTTTTCACCCTACTATCTGGGTTAACTAAGTATACATTAACTGGAGAAAGGCATCCTTATATTAACACAAAAAGAGAAGGACCATGGTGTTCAGTACATCATGCACATTAGGATGCATAGAAGGAGGATGACTAGCATACTATATACATACTAAATACAACGATATATGACTTTTCATCATATATTCGGGTATTTAGTTACAAACTGCTTAAGTTCATCTAAACACAACATAGAAGCCGAGTCCTTCAACGAGGCCGGCTGCCGAGTACTCACCCAGTTCCCAAAAAGATGCTGCGAACTGCCTTCTCATGCCTTCTCCATATTTAATACTTTTTATATAGCGTTCCGGCAGGATGCCCTGTTATGGCCTGAACGGCCACAACGTTTGCATTTCCTGCTGGAGGAATTTCCTGCTTTCTGCAAAACAAAAGTAAGAAGCATAGGGTAAATATTACATTTCAAACCATACTACAAATTACAAACTGTGCTGTTCTATTTCATCTGCAGACTATCATATACTATTCTATCTTAGTACATGAAACCCTAAGTTCTATCCGGAAATACGCTGCAAAATGAAAATGCATTCTATCTAAAAAATATTGTGTTATGGTGGACTCGATATGTAAAACATTACATGTTTAATAAAATGTTTAGTTTGTACCTTACTCTCCCCGCGTGAGAGAATGCGAACTTTGCGAGGACGACCAGGTGGGCGGCGAACCTGCGGTGGAAGTAGGTCATTGGAAGTCCCTGCACCTATTTCTAACCCACCAACTGAAGGTACGGGATATATTTTACCAGCAAATCCTTTTTTCCATGTTGGAACATAGTAAGCCGGGGCCACAAGTGCATCAGAAGGGAATCCAATCCTGGTTGAAGCGGCTAGAGCATGACTACATGGTATCCCTATAAGATCGTATTCCATACAGCTGCAACTTCCAGGAGCAAGCAATACCGTGAAGCACTCGCCGGAGCTGTCCTGCACCTGAAACTCTAGTTCTCCAATATCTCTGACGGCCAAACCGGTTGACAACTCATAGTTCTCCTCCACAAGTTTACGCACATTTGGTGTCAGTGTTCCTTTCTCGCGGTTGGCTTTCGCTCTACGCAATGCTAGCCAACCCATCACCATGGACCGTATGTACTCAAACATTGTGATAAGTGGATATTCTCTTGCTTCTTTTATGACCCCATTCCATGATTCCCCTATGTTGGACTCCATGATGTTGTATCTCTGTCCTTTGAAATGAGCTCTGGTCCAGTATTCAAAACCTGCATGTATATATAGTATAGTCAGGTAAATGAATATAGTGTACTATCTGAAGTAATTTATATAGAATAATCTTTTAAACTTCCCATATTACCTAAGTCGACCAGGTACGCAGCACATGCAGGGCTGATTTTTTGAATCTCAATAAACTTCTTATTAAACTCGTTGATTGTGAATGCCCTTGCAGCAGCAGACATCAGATTAGCCAACCTGTTTCGTTTGAAGATAACTTTGATATTTCTCCACAGGTGCACTACACATGCTACGTGGTAAGCTTGAGTGTACACCTATATGAAAAAAACCCATCATTAAGACACAACATTGAAAACTACATATATTTATTAATAGAATAGTCGTACACTCATATAGTATAGAATTTATATGCAAAGTTATGTATGTCATACACACATATAGTACCTTCCGAAGTCCAGTGGAAATGCTTGCATGTCGATCTGAGATGAACACGAGTTCAGGATCATCGAAGACAAAGGTTTGTAGCTTCTGAAAAAACCATTCCCAAGCATTGTCGTTCTCGCTATTCACTACCGCAAATGCAAGAGGGAATACTTGGAAGTTTCCGTCCTGGGCTACAGCTGAGAGTAAGCATCCACCAAATTTTCCTTTCAGGGACGTCCCATCAACGACAACAACTTTACGCATAGCAGCATAGCCGGAGATAGAAGCACCATATGCCACAAAACAATACTTAAATCTTCTTTCTCCCCCTTCTGCTTCTTCACTCTCCAAGAAGCATCTCGTGCCTTCATTCGACGACTCAAGTAAGGCCAGGTATGCTGGCATAAGTGAGTAGCTTCCAACCATAGTTCCCATTGCATGGTCCAATGCAAGCTCCCTTGCCCTCCACGCTTTCCAGTAGGAGACATTCACATGAAACTCATCGAGTAGTATTTTTCTTATTGCAGCAGCGGTGGGTCCAACCTTAATGCCAACAAACCTAGATTGCAATATCTCTCCAATAACTTGAGTGGTTGCGAGTTTGTGATAGTTCCGGCGCTCATCTACTGTGCAGGAGTGTATGAGGTTGGCCTGGCGGACTTGGAAGTTTCCGCTGGCATCGAGAAGTACTGCATACACGCGCCATGGGCATGCAGTCCCCACGCATTGTGCAAGTAGCATTGTCGGACTTGACCTTGGGGTCTTGAAATGGAACTTTCTATTCATGGCATGAATGGCTAATTTGATTTTGCAGTCCGTCTTTGATTTGAATACACGTCCCACGTAAATTTCATCTCCCTCGTACTGGATATCAGCCAGTGCAGTGTCCACTCCTGTTAGAACTAAATGTTTAATTATATAGTATACTATTAATTAAGTTAGTATAGTCCACGTTGCTTACATAGTATACCACACGTATTAGACAATGCAAAAACTGACCAGAGCTACATCTACTTACCAGTTCCACGACGGTCGTTGAACACAGGTGGTGCATCCTTTCCAAACAGTGCTGGATTACTTGGATCGTTTAACATCTCGTGGAGGGCTTCATCAAATTTACTCCACTGATTCAAGTACTCGTTCGGGACGTCATTTGTTCCCTCTGATGACGAACCAGAATCTGCATCCATCCCAGCGGTATCTGGAATTCCTGATACTCCGAAAATCAACCTCCTTGCAACCGGCCTAGATCTATCTCCAGTATCTTGCATCGAAGAGCCGAGGACGGGGACAATGATGTCATCATCTGAGTCTGATGATGTGTCAGAATCGTCTTTGGCTGGCCTTTTGTTCTTCGCCTTATCAGTCATTCCTCTAACCGGAGGATCGTTGCGAATAGTCTGGACAGGCTCCCGAATTTCTATTCCATTTAGACGACGTGGAATAGTATAGCGGGAGATCGTACTATTCGGGTTCCTTAATGCATTAAACTTGGGAACGACCTGGTCATCACCCCCAGGATTCTTCTGTGTCGGTGGGATCGTCAAGGGAGTCTCCGAGATCGCGAAATCATGCCACTCATCGTTATTGATGCAGTTGTCCCCCTCGTCTTCTTCTGATTCAGCTTCAATACCATCTAACTCCCTAGGTGGATCAACTGCTTTCTCTACTAGTGAGCTCTTGACAATGGAGACGTAAAGATCAACCTCTTCAATGGCTCGCCTCGTTCGCACGAAGATCCCTACCTCAATATCCTCGGTTATGTACTGAGGCGTATCAAGCTCGGCATCTCCCATTGCAACCCACTCCGGGTATTGATAAGAGAGTTTGACAGACACTTCATTGGATGTTATGTCTAGTCTTTCCCTAACAGAAGTTACTAGATCCCTGAAAGACATGTCGGCATGAACTCCGATCTGATGGTCAGCTGCGCACACTATGTCAGGTTCAAATATCCATCGATTGTCTGAATCCTGAACCCATATTCCATGTACAAGAGACACTCTATCTTCCTCACTCATCTGTAAAAATATATAAACAGAATACTATTAAGTGGAGATAGTATGTCCATATCCAACAAATTATCTTCAACAAACATGTTAAATTGTACTCTTAGTTCACTGAAGATGTATTTAAACCAAGTTCAGAACATAACCTGATCCATTCTTCTGAGCATTAACTCTGCTTCTGCATTAACCTTCTTCACTGTATTTTTCTCTGTTTTTACGAAGTGGACAGACTGTCCAACTGAAAATGACTACACTATTTAACTCTCTGTTGTTCTGCTTCTAACCGCCACATATCCCATTAGAAACAGTAAACCTTTTACGCTATCGAGGAAAGCATGACGTGGTTATTTATTTTACCACTTACTGTCTACAGTTAAAGGTAAATACCATCCATATTTTACTGAGCCGACGTGGTCTTCCCCCGTCCGCATACGTGGTCTCCTATCTTCCTATCACGTGGCCATCTTTCTTCCCTTCGTTGCTTCTTCCTTTTGAACCGACAACCGGTTTCTGTTAGGGGCACAACCGGAATTGAGGTCTAAATGATACTTACTTAATAACGTCACAATCATTGCCATACGTTTAATTATCATTGTCACTTTAGCCATCTCGCCAATTACCCCTATTTTCAAAAACAAGAACAAAAAATAATAATTAAAAAAAAATCTGAGGCGCCAAATCTTGGATTATTCAATAGTACATTAAAGCAATAATAATATAGAATTTGTGACTAGGGATCAAGTGGATAATTGATGTACATGGAAGAAGAAGAAGAAGAAGATCGTTTATGTGAACCACTCCACAACATGAAATGGTGCTTTGGCCTTTGATCAACGTCCCTAATGCGATCTTTGTGGCTAAACCTTTTTATAGCAACAAAATTTGGCTCATAGTTTCAAAAAAATATGGTTATATCCCCTTTTTTACTCGTATTACTTAGGTTTAACATGGACCATGACAAAATCAATTGATAATTAATAGATTAGTTTTAACTATTTATATATTACTTCCTAATTCTTCCTAGGATTTTCATTCATCAACTTTTAAAGAATGAGAAGAATCAGGTCCGTTTTCTGAATGAGTAATAGTCTCTAATATCTTTTCTCATGAGTCAATCATTTCTTCCAAGTTCCAATTATATAAAATATAAATATTTTCAAATAATCACATCATGTTTTAATCCTGCTGCCATAAAAAGGATTATATGTATATATGTTTGTTTTGCAGTTTGCACAAAGACTAGTTCACTAATACGAGTAGTTTTTGTTGTTGTTGTCAATAGCATTTATTATGCCTGTTTGTAAACTGAAAGTTTATACGTCCAAAGTCAGTTTATTGAGACTTCTTTTTTCCTACAAAGTAACAAAGGTATCTACTTACCACTCTTGTCGTCATATATAGGTCATCAAAATTAATATTCTTTTTCTGGGTGCAACATCAAACTTAATATTCTATGGTTTCAATGGGTGGCTAATATGAGGATGTCAAATCTAGAATACTATATAAAATTAATAAATAAATACATTCAAATTATATCAAAAGTACGTATACGTAGTAGACATATGCGTGCGCGGCGAGAAGTATTTTTTGTTTGCTTAAGAAAAGTTTACAACTGAACCTCTCAAAATGTCAACCACTACTGTTGTTTGTGTCGGTGAATTACAGTTTTTTTCTTTTAACCTACGGGTGAAGTCTTGTTTATTATCACTCACTTCACAGTTCACATATATATAATTTGTAGTTGATGACAACATTTCTTAAGCAAACATGCAATCTTCTTTTTTCTTGTAACAGTGAAACATGCCATCTTGTAACCTTAAAATATTTATTCTCCAAATAAATTTTACAGTAGCTAAATGAAAACATCCAGTATTTTATAATAAAAAATGCATCCAGTAGGACCAGTACGTAAAACTCTAGTCTCCACGTTAAATAATATAGGATCAAGCTAAATACACAAACAGTTGGTTGATTACAACATGCTCTTATACTATTATAAAGTGATATAAATAAAACAGAAAAATGACTTCTTGGAGTTTGTCTCGGATATCACAAATATATCATTCACGTAAGTTTACAAAAATATTGGATTTCACCGGTTTTTACATTTCTTATAAATTTATGAATTTAAGTGAACATGCCATCACATCACAAAAAAATCATTTTGATCTATGTATTTCCAAGTGAATCAACATACTTTAAAACTCGCCTAGCTACCTTGATTTTTTCCCCCATAAACGAAAAGTACAACTCAAACGAAAAATTAAAGACCGGGGAATATTATTTATAAGCCAGTTGCTGTTACATAAAAGGTAACTCATTGGAGACACACGAAAACACACATAGTAAAAGTTTGATGTATAGAAAAGGAGGTACAAAGATACCAAAACCTTGATACAACAAAATTGTACGTAAGATTTATAAGAGGAAAAAGAAAATCATATAAATAGCGATATTCAAATGACTTGCATGGATGAGTCACAATTATTAGTGCTTGGACCTCCGTTGAAGGGTACATTTTCGTAAGGACCATTCAGTGATGATGTTGCGGGTCAGGTCCTCCCGGGGAAACCCTGTCGGAATTCACTAGAACCCTCTCGTTATGACCTTTGAACTTGGAGAGATCAAACCCGAGCTCACGTAGCAGAGCATGACTATCAATAGCGCCCATGTTTGCAACTCGATCATCATGGAGGATTCGAGCCTGAGTACCAAAGATTGGTGATGCAAATATGATTAAGAGTATGATAAGAGCTTTCTTAAGAACTAAATTCGCCATAACAAGTGATTAAGGAGAAAAAGTATTTGGGGGGGGGGGGGGGGGGGGGGGGGGGGTTGCAAGAGATCGAGAAAGAGATATACAAAATGAGATGAAGTTGAGAGAGTATGACGATTTGTGTGCAATGGGATTTTTCTATTTATAGATAATTAGAGACACAAAATATGACGAACATGTTAAGGATTGAGTAGGTTGGGTCAGTGGAGAGAACATGATGGGATCCACAACAAAAATGAAGCCAAATCTGAATCATTATTTTGGATTATAAAACTCATGCACGGACAAACAAAAGCACTAATTACGATATAGGTTATTCAACTGACCCAACGATCGAACTTCTCAGGTGGACCTCTATATTTCAGGGACCATTAGGAATTTACTTTACATGTATGGTTTGATTAAGGATTTAAAAAGTTCGGCATAAGGTTTACTATTGTATAGTATATAAAATTTTAACTAGATTCTCATGCGAGACTACTCCATGTTATAGCCCTATATGCTTTATATAGATATAGATATTATTAACCAGGACGGGTTGTGGTAAAAAAAGGTTCCCAATTTGTATTGTTTGGGTTTCTCAAAGAGGTGAAAACACTTAGGTTTTTGATATTTATTGTTGATATTTTTTCACTGTTTTCACAACTGTCAAATTTTTTAAAAACTTTTTGTATATCCATCACCAAAGAAAAAACACAAACAACATTTTTTAACGTCAGATTAATTAAACTATCATAATTTATATAAAATATTGCATATACGATTCTACCGCCAACATAGATAACAAAACCAAACTAGTGATTTGGAAAATATATCTATATATAGCATTTATGGCATTTTATATATTAATACACAAGCATCTTTTAGTAGCATTTATAGTATCTCATATATGTATTGATATATACGTATAAGATGCTTTTAGTAGAACATATATGTATTGATATATAAGATGCTTTTAGTAGCATTATAGAAACGCTAAATTATATATCGATACATAAGATTCAGCTTAATCTAAAACTAAATATATATGCAAAATAAGTTTATTTCTTACAAAATTTCACATTATAGTTATACGTTCAATCTATGTGATGTATACGAACACTTTGAAATGGATTAAATATATTGGCAAAGAAACAACAAACTATAAACATGTCAGAAAGTTATTATCTTAGAAATTAAATGATTTTTCACGAATATCTTCCATTTGTTAAGTTGCATATTTATAAGTTACTCACTCCGTTCCTAAATATAAGATGTTTAGAAGATCATTTATGTTCCAATATGTAAGATGTTCTCCTATTTCTAGGTAACTTTAACTTTATCAAAAACTGTGTAACCAATTAAATTTAATCATTCTATTTTGTAATTGGTTGAATAGTTTTTAATTTATAATTTTAATAATACTTTAAAATAAAAAATTAATTTTTTTAAACAACGTGTTTTACCTAAAATATCTTATATTTAGGAACGGAAGGAACATGCCCGAGTGCAACATTTGATTGGGCCCATCTTTTTAAGTTTTTGAGTTCTTAGGGTTTTGTCAATTTCAAGAAACCAATTCTATAATTTTGTGACATAAAATTTTGAAAGTAAATTAAGTTATCATGAGGTAGGTTCGTGTCTTCTCCCAACCGGTAGATAAAATGGGTATATAATTTGTGCGTAAAGTTGCACTTAGTTTTTCTCCTACGTGCTCATTAAGTTTTGACTTTGACTATGATTTGATCCCTTCCCACATGTATTGGTGCTGCACGGAGCAGATAGTATTTATGATTTGCTTTGGTAGTTCATAGATATCAAATTTTCTGATTTGATTTGTTTAGAAAAGAAATGCATATCTAGTTTTTTGATAGGCCGGAGAATTTATAGATAATTGTACGAATATTTACGATTATTTCATCACTTTGTTCAATACAAATAAATCTAAAATAAAAAAATATTTAAGTTTGTTTTCAAAAAATATATTTTACATAATATGAAATGAAGATATAAAAATCAATGAAACTATATTTTCCAAATAAAATTTAAATTAATTAAATTTTTATAAATTAGTAAAAATATAGTTTTTATAAATATTTTATATTTCTTTCTTAATCTAATATTTTTATAAGTAGTTTTATAAACAATATTATTAAAATTTTATGTTAAAATAATAATTATATTAGATTATACATTTACAATTCTCTGTTTAATTGTAGATATATTTATATTCGTATAAAAACAGAGCGGAGCGGTTATTTTACGTTTAAGATTTTAGTATTTGTAATTTGTTTCTTTTTAACGGATATTAAATTTTGATATTTGTTTTGTTTTGAGGATTTATAAATATCATTTTCGAATCGAATCAAATTTAATGGATAAAATGTCTAATTTTATTGATAAGTTCTCATAATAGAGAGACTATAAGCCGTTTGACCAAAAAAAAAAAAGAGATTATAAGCCGAGAAAAAGTAATGGAAAATGGGGACGAAGAAACATTTCTTCTGATGGATCACGTCGAAAAGAATACGAATGACAAAATGTGGCAGACTTGTTTTTCTTTTCGTTAAAATCGCCGACAAGTTATCTAAAACCCATTTGATCTCTGTTCCTGTCCAACACATGTACGTGGTTGTCTTTGCTTTTACGTTACGTCAATGTAATCTTATACCAGCTATTGATATATTTCAGGGGGTAATTAGTTAAATAACTTAGTTATTGAGTCTAATAACTTAGAAACGACAAATACTTTCAGCGTCATGATTTATAGTCTCATCAATGGAGCATAGTTACTAAGTTGTACCACTTATTTGATCTCATTTTCGTGTGCCGAAATTTTCTAATCGAAGCTCAATATTATCTTCAAAATAAATAAAAACTAAAATTTTGTAAGTAACAACGTTTACACAATCAACAAAAAACTAAAAAAAACAAAAAACAAAAAACTAAATAGTCTTAGATAAGAAGATTCGTTCCCTGACTTAGATAAACAGAAACATCAATCGCCATTCGAAAGTTGTCACTATTAAAGAGCATTCCTTGGTTAGTAATGTTACATAGTATGTAATAATCGAAGGGTCATAAGGTCGAAAAATATAGGCTTTGCCCACATGGGATATATTAGCCGGACCGACTTATATATCCACATGCTCAATAGGTCCCAGCATAAAGGTTATCCATTTTCACTTTCATCCGGTTATAAACATTATATAACTGACAAAGATAAAGTAGCCAACGGCGACAAAAGTATGTCTGGATTATTTTAAGGGTTATGTGACACAATAGAATAATCCGAGAAGAATTACGTCTATATAGTCAGTAGTTTAAGATGGTGGCTGGAGAAAGGCCACATATATAACTGCGTGACTGGATTACAAGTCAGTAAATTTGATACTCTTATTCGGTTTGACTATTCTCATAGCACTGGAGGTGGCTGGAGAAAGGCTTTTATATACTATATAGAGATGTTACAATCCGGTTTTACTCTGTAGATAGCGGAATCCTATATCAAAAAGAAAACACACTTTTTTTTACCATCGGTTGTTTTATTCAACTATTTGGATTAGTTTCATATGAGGTATCAGCCAATACATAGCCTTAGTCAAAAGTCGGCGAATACAAAAAAACACTAGTACAGCAAAAAAATCTATAAATTAATAGTATTAGAACTTTGATATTTTATTTATTTATAGAATTATTAATTTAATATTTTGGATATATACTTAAAGTATGTTTAAAGTAAAAATAAAAAATACTTGATTTTATTGTATATATATTTATTAAATTTATAGATATAAATTATATGTTATTATTATTAGATTATTTTATATATAAAAATATGTACTGTACATGTAATGAATTTTAAATATAAAATGACAGGATAATATTAATAAATTTTACAATATTAAAAAGATATGTTTCACTGTAAACAAAACAAACTATTAATTTGTTTACAGTGAAACCATTCTTTAATATAAAATGTATATCATCAGTGATTATTTTATCGAATTGTATCATATTTTACATTTAGTCAACTCAGAAAGTGAGATTTATTAATTTACATGAGTTTCTACTGTATTACAACAAATAATGTAAGCCAATATGAGACAATCCTCCTAAACCAATAACTAACTAAACGAAAAAAAAAATACAAAAGACGACTCGAATATGATCATCGGCTAATACCTCAAGAGTCAGCTTCCAAATAAAACATAGGATGATGGTTTGCCTTGGTTTTCTTAAAGGTCAGAAATTCCCCAGTGGTATTGGACTAAAACACTTGATTTTCAATCTACTACAATATGGTGATAGGAAGTAAAACCTATAAACCTGATTTGTTTTACTGAAAAATAGTACTGGATATAAAACAGGGATATTCATATTTACATATGAGTTTTATAGGATTACCCTATAAATCTAGAGACTAATTACTAACTAAAATGTATTAATAAGCAAAAAGTAATATTACTATATTTATTCCGAACGCAGTTTCACAATTTTTGTAAAACTGTGATATTATGCATTGTATCTAAAAAATACAAAATTATTTAGAAAATACAAAATTATTATAAGTATGAAATAATTTTTACTCTGATATATAAAATATAATTTATGCAGATAAAAGATAACATTAAATTTTTGAAAAATAGTGAGAAAATATGGAAATATTTCATTGGCAAGAAAACACATAGTTTTTGTTTTTGAAAAATATGAAATCTTATTTATAAAATGCGGATATGTGATTTTATTGGGAAAAAGTGAAAATAAGTTTTGACGCAAACTTTTTAAATAATTTAAAATAATATTTTGGCAGAAAAATGCAAAATAATGTCTTTAGCATGAAAAATATATATACATGTGGATACTTTTATGGGTTATAAGGATACTTCAGTTATCTTTCTTGTGGTAAATAATTCCACATAGAAAATCTACCAACAATTATTTTTGAAAATTTATAAAGATATTTTTCAATATTATATATGCGTCAATGTCAAAATCAAAGAATAAACGCAAATGTGCTTAACATAGTTTTTTTTTTATAACAATGCTTCTAAAATAACACAGGATCTCTGTGTGATTTCTACAACAGAATTTGGTATACCAATTGTGATTAAGATATTATAAATATGATGCCAAATTTGGATATAGTTAACATGAATGCATTACGTAGATGCAAAACTTTATATTTTCAAAACAATTCATTAATTGGTATACATAAAAGAAGTAATTGTTCGAATTCAAGGTATTATAGTTGTGCATTTGGACCTAATGTAGTAACAGGACAACGGTTTGGTTTATTGAAGTGTAATTTTTGTGAAACTCTACACACTTTATTATGTTACAAAAAAAACTCTACACTTTATTATACGTTTGATAGCCAGACTTAAGATAACTTTTCGAATACTTTTTTTCTAGACATCTAGAGTTGCTGTCTCGATCAGAGTCTTGTTCACTCGTTGGATTGGATAATTTGGATTTGGACAAGTTTTTTTTTAAACCTGTGATATGTTTCTATCTCAGAATGCTCAATAGATATTAGATTCGATTTTGACCCAGTTCAGTATCAACACATAGTGATTATATAAATTATCCTTGTACAGAAGGTTATTCGTACCAAAATCCTTCAGAGACTCAGTTAACACAACTGTGAAAAAAAGCCAAATCGGTGTGTGCTTTCGTTAATATAAAGTATGTATATTACACAATATTCATATTTATTTTCCATAACACGAGAAAATACACGGTATCAAAATGAACTGTTGACAAATATATGAGTCGTGGTATGTATGACTAGACAATTCCCCTCCTCCTACTAGAGGAAACGTAGACAAATCTTGTATATATCATATAAGGTTATATTATTGTCAAACGCTGTGCTAATTAAAATCAAAGTGAGAACTAATGCTAATGGTGAGGCCGTGAAGGAAATTGATATTAGTGAGTCAAATTTTAAATTAGGTCCATCCAATCTACATATGACTTATGAAGTCCCATCTCTCTTTTAAGTTACGTCTGCTGATGAAACAAAGTGCTAAAATTTCTTGAAGATGTTTCTTTCTAACCCTTCTTTTTATTATAGATTTCACTATTAGTATATGTATAGTTTATTGTGCTAAGAATAACTTTTAGTAATTAATAAAGGAAAAGCATATGTATGAAGTGACAATGCCCCTTCAAAAACCTTATCTATCCTTTCCAAAACCTAGAAGGCACCTTATTTGTACTAGATTCCATTAATGATTTAATTATAATTCGCTACTCTCTAATAGAAAACACATTATATATATATATATATATTATTTGTAACTAAAAAGTCGAATACAACTAAAGAAGTAAATTTTAAATTTTTTTTGCAAAAAAATGTTAAATGAGGTAAAAGATTCGCTTTGATTTGTTCCTTTTTAGTTCGCTAAAACCAGAGCTTATTATGGATTCAAAATAAAATTATATGAGTTTAAAGCGCAAAAGAGTCAAAGGAAAAAAAAATTATTTGGTTTAGGATTTCCATTAGTTAACTTTGTGTACATAGGATTATATTTCCTTTGTTTACTACACAGACACAAAGACATTTCATGCTCATAATTTATTATTCTGATCAGACTTATTTTCTAAACCACTATCTACAATATGTTGGAATGAAAGAAATGGTCGACGTATGTTGAAATGGAGCGGTTATATTTATAAGTAGAACGCCAACAGACCAATATGAAGAGCAGAAAAGGTTTTCAAAATCAATATCATGGATCTTAATATTAGCATTTTATTATGTAGGAGATCAAACTCAGAGAAAAAGAATCAAACATGACATGTTCAGAGAAAGCAGCCTCAAGATGAAAACGCAATCTCATTAAACAATAAATAAGTTTATATTGCCAGTACCAACATTATCTTCTTCGTTTTTCGGATAAATGTACCAACATTATCTTAGTAGAAATGGCTTTTCTAATATCAGATTATTGTTTAAAATTTTCATATTTCAAAGTAGCTTAGTTTTTATGTTCGTTTGTTTAAGTTTTATAATTTCATGTATCTAATATAGTAACTGAATTTTAAAATGTATTTAAAATTTTAATATTTTTCTAATTTAGACATCTTACAAATTATTAATTACTACTAAAACTTCATATTACTAAACATAAAATATAAAACTATTTTGATACACTTATTTTATTTACAACTTTTATTGAATTAAAAATATTATTTAAACATATTATTTGATAAATTGAATTTATAGTTTTAATGTTATAAGCAGTGTCACATCATTTTATACAGTGGCGGATGTAAGTGTATGGGTACGGGGTCCTGTGCCCCCAACTCTTTTTTGTTTTCCCTTAAATAATTTAAGCTTATTTGATTAAATATTTTATTAGTTTAAAGGATAATATAAAAAATGTCCCCAATTTAATTTACTTTTGATATTTTTATCATTGTGCCCCCAACTATATATGCGTCTAGATCCGCCCCTGATTTTATAGTGATATTATTTGTAAGAAAGTACTATTTATAATATCGTTTGATTGGAGATAACATTATACCAAAATTATTGTTTTGGCGTACAATTGGAGTTGATCTTAGAACCGATCTTTGAATACTTTATGACTCAAAGACTGGACTTGTTTGTAGCAGTTGTCTGTTTTTTTAAATGGGGACAACCCGCAGTTATCATTTATCATAAATAGATAAAAAATGCATAATAAATTAAGAAGATACGTTACATCGTGCAATGACGGCGCCAAATATACTCACATCTCTCTCTATAACTCCAACTAATATAACTACTTTATGACTAGAAAAGCAAAAGGTACGTAGTTTTATTGATAAATCATAGATTAGAGTTTGTTGTTATTGCGTGGGTACACGTAAAGGCTAAACTCTCTTTAAGTGATGTTCATGTGACTTGAAGAATCATGATCAGGCGGCAAACTCTAGTGGCCACGTCCGCATTTCACGTTTTTCTATTATAAAATTGTAATCTTAAATCTGACCCCAGAAAACAATAAACAAAAATCATGTCTTTTCGGCAGTTAAACTGGGACCCATAACGGCGATGTGTCTCCGCCGGATACATTGAGGTCTAGGGTTATTCCGTAAGTCAAAGATTTTTTTTTTTTCGGTTTGCTTAAAAGTAATTTAAAGATAGTTAAAACCTTGTTATTTGATAAGGGTTATTTTGAATTGCGATAGGTACGACTGGACATTTAATTCGTTAAATTTGATTTGATTCGTTATTTGTTTCGATTCGATCCGAAAAATTCGGATATCCGTAAGTCTTCGAAGCAAAACAAATATTAAAAATCACTATCCGTTGAAAACAAAGCAAATCACAAATACTAAAAAAATTAGAGACGAATATCCGATTCGCTTCGAATTTTATATAAATAGTTATATATCTATAGTTAAGTAGAGTTTTTAATGTATAATCTTATATAATTTTATCTATAAAATTACTTATAAAAATATAATATGAAGAAATGAATTATAAGATCTTTATAAAAAACTAAAGTTCTTGTTAAAATATTTAACTTATAAGAATTTTTTATAAATTTCTAAAAATTTATAAATAAATAGTTTCATTAATGTTTTATTTTATTTTTTATAAGAACAATTTTGTATAATATTTTCATATTTACTTGTATTAAACATAGTGGAAAAGATATTCGTAAATATTCGTGAATATTCGCAAATATCCATAAATTTTCCGGATATCCGTAAAACCGAATATCCGTATTTTTTCAAATCAAATCAGAAAATCAGATATCCGTGAAGTCCAATGCAAATCACAAATACTGAAAATACGGTAATATTCGATCCGTGTCCACCCCTAGTAAGGTTGCACGACCGGCGATTAGACCGTTTGTGCATATTGTTGATAGATCTAGGCAGTCATATTAAATTTGGATTAATAGGTGAAAAATTTATCTTGAAGTCAGGGGATCGAAGTTGAGTTATTCCACTGCGATTACAATTATGTGTAGGATCAATAATTTCCGATTCTTCATATATAGATCTTTTGAATCAGTGTGGATTTTGATGTGAAAATTCTCGGTTATGCATAATTATCAAATTTAAATGCGCCTGCTAGGTTCAAAGAAAATTAACTGTACATATCTCAGTTTCTTGATAAATATTGAGCTGGTGAACTTTATAGAACTAGTAGCTAAAAGTCTGGAATTTTGTATATAGTTAACATAACAAGAGCATGTAAAACGTATAAATACATGCTATGCAATACAACTATGCATGCAAGCAATCGACACAAAAATGCATAACGCAAAAGCTATTTATGTTAATTCAACCTTTGTTATATGCTTTAGTGTTGGCTACAAATGCTTGATACTCAGTTTGATCTGTTATTTGTTTTGTATTTGTTGCGTAAAACCAAGTACATTAGAAACACTATAAAATAATATGCTATAAATTAATAAATACGATAAAACTTAACATTTACACAAAAAAGAATAATTAATAAAAAATTTATGTTTAAATTGGATAAAATATTGCTTAATTCAATAAATAATAAGATAATATTTTTTTAAAACAAAATCTATATTTTTCATATAAATATAAATTAATATATATGTATATGTGTGTATATAATATTAACAGAATATTTATTATTTACTTTTATTCATAGTGAAGTTCATCTTTTAATTTGCTAACTACTTCAAAATATTTAATATTATTTTATCACTTTACATCTAAAATGCATATATTTACACACAATGTAATAAAAAAATAACATAAAATTTATATTCGTAAAATTGAATCAATACATATATCTTAAAATCAGTTATTCTTTTATTTTCCACTAAAACATACATCAAAATATATAAATCTAAAAAATATGTAAATAAAAAATTCTATAAATTAATAGAATATAGTCACTCCAACATTATTAATTTATAATTTTTACTGTACTTGTAATACTGAAGATAAGTAACAAGTACTTCATATTGAAAACTTGCAATCATAAACCAAGGACCAATATTTTTATCTACTTGGCTTAAGTTACTGTTTATTAGTAGTATCCTAATTTTTAACTATATATGTACTATTTTGGATGATTGTTGGAAAAAGTATGTAAAATTTTGGAATTATATTTTTAATATCAAAAAGATATTAGATGAATTCCACTAATGTTTATATGTTAAAGTTTGTTAAACGATATCAGACATATCATCATTATTTTGTTAATATTTATTTTTTCATAATTTTTATTCTTTATTATTTGAACTAAATATTATAAATAGTTTGGATCATTGGTACGTTTTTAGTCCATCCAATTTTTTTCGAAATCAATATTCTTAAAAATCAGTTTAGTAACAAAACAAATATATAATCTAAAATACTAAAATAAAGAACAAACAGAGAAAATTTATTATAAAAAATACAATAATCCATTTACGATATAATTCTTCCACAAAAACTTATAATTATCTTAACTATAATAGTTTTACGTACAAGCAAATATGTAAGCAATCCTAATTACTTTTCAAAAGAAAGAAAGCAAGTCTGAAACGTTTTTTTTTTTTTTTGAACATTTATCTGAAACCTTATTCCAAATCGAGGTGTCGGTATCTCACATGTTCTTTAATTTTAGCCCCTACAAACTCAAGCGACCAGAAAAATTCACTATGCATATTCATTCTTGTGGGTTAAATTATTGAACCTTAACATATATGGAGCCACTTTTGTTCACTTCTCATTCACTGTCACGACTTTAAGCTGACAAAGAAAGACTTTCTAACATTTATGTACCTCGATGATGGTCGTGATGTCTATCTTGATAAACACCAAGGTGGAAACTTTTGATAAGACATTGCGCATCACAATACCAATGCGACAAGGCTGTTAGTTAATGTTGCATTTTTTTCTTTTGCAACTCTGATTAATTTAACATGTGCTTGGAAATGGCATAAGAATCATTATAAAACATTTTCCTTTATTTCCGACAATGGCACTGTTTTCTATTGTAAGTTGTGACTTCCAAACTTTATTCTTTTGTTAGTTTATTGAGTTCATTTCAGGAAAATGAGAACGGAGAAATATATTTTATTCGAATTTTTTAATATAATTTTCTGATAATTTTTTTTATGTTGTTGGATCGAAGGTTTAAATTTATGGCATAGACACAACAATTATTCAATAAAATATTGGCAATATGTTTTCTTCTTGCAACCAAATTATATAATGGAGAATTCTTTTTTCAGTTGTATGTAAAAAAATACACGACCATTAAAAATAATAATAATATTGTGGAAAAGTATATTTTATTTTAGAACAATAAATTACGAAAAAGGTTAATCAGCGACATTGAGTGGTCTTATATTTTTCTGGTTCCATTTTTGGATTTAAAACTCGTTTTTGGTCGATTTAAAATCGATTTTTCGCTAAATTTTTTCCCTTGTATGTACATTTTTCAAAATAATAATAATATTGTAGTACATCGTAAGAAAAACTTTCTGTTTTCGTAGTATCTTGTGAAGTTTCAGTCGAAACCTAATTCATTTAAAAACATTATTAATGGCATAGTATTTAAAATATAAACGACAAAAATTATTTACAAATTGACACATGTAAAATTAGATGTCTCATTATTTTCTTAGAATTTATGACAAGAGAAATCATCTCTTACTTTTTTTCTTTATCTCTCTTCAAATTTTTATTATTATTTGAAGTTGAGAGATTCAAAGAATTTTTTTTGATGCTAGTGCTCTAATATTGCTGGATTTAAGTTTTTTTTGGTGAGTATAGTGTGGGAGATTGGTTAGGAACAAGTGTTGCAGACGGTCTTGACTCCTTCTATAACGCCAACTATACAATGAGTATATTATATTTGTTCAAAAATGTTGCCATGTGGTGGTATATTATTCATATATGTCGCAATCATTTTTTCATATATATATAATATATATATATAGCAACTGATTAAAAAGCACTGAGTTACGTTAAATCTTTAGAAATTTTCAATTTGTTGCTAAATTTCGTGGGTGAAAAAATACGCAAGATAATGTTCAAAAAAAAAAAAACGCAAGAACGGAAGAATATCTTTTGTTATTTTTCACCAGGGGCGGTTTAAGTGAGGGGACAATCGGTGCGACCGCCCCGGGTCCAATCCGATGTTCCCCATTTCTTAATAATTAAAGGGTTTGTTTTAAAAAAAATATATGTAATTTTATGTTAAAAATAAATATAAAGGGGCTAATATTTTTTATAAAAATAAAAATATTTGGTTTCATCACTATTTTTCTGAATATATACTCATAATATTTATTTTTAAAAATAAAATTTATCAAAAACCTTGAACTGATATTAGTTTAAGGGTCCAATTTTTTTTTTGCACTAGGGTCTGTAAACTTTTTGAGCCGGCGCTGTTTTTCACATTGGTACTCCTTTGTCCCCTATTCTATGATTCCCTACATTTCGAGAGTTATGTTATTCTTTGGAGTTTATGAGGTAAACTCACACACACACATAACATTCAATTAAAAACAAAGATATTTGGGAATTTTTAAAAAAATTATCTCGCAGAAGATTGGAACCAGAGACCTTTTTGTTGTTGAGATAACCACTTACCAATAAAACTGTTAACGTTTTTCCAAAATATAATTGCACTTCAAATTACTAAACACACATGAGATCCATACATATGGTTGAGCAGCTTCTAATCAAAGAAAAGCTGACTCTTGCAATGAACAAAGCGCCAAAATACATTTACCCCAGATACTCTACGTACCGTTAGTAAGATAATGTATGTATGTTGAGAAGTGCTTGTATCCCAATTATACTGAGGTCTCGAGTTCAAACCTCTATCACCATAGTGGTATTTATCCTCTCCAAATAAAAACTTATTTATATGCGTAAGGGCAAGCGGTATATACTGTAGGTCAAGTATAGTTCTGTTTGGATATGAGACTGCTTTGCGGTTGGGCTAGTTACTATATAAAATTTTACACTAATATATTTGGTTGCCTCCTCTCCATGCCTCTGGATTGGTTAGATTTGGTCTTCCTTTGCGATTGCTTATGCCAGGATGCCAACCGCCTCTGCCTGTCATGTGGTCGAGTATCCTTTGGAATCTTTCCGTTTCTAACCGTTCCGATGACTGCTAAGCTGTTTTGCAAGTCCGACGAATTAGCTCATCAAGTATACGGGTGGCCTATTAGTTTATGTTTTTCTTATTTAGCTTTAATCTCATTCTAACATTGTATTTGTGAGTCCTTTTATCTTTTTGAGGCTTTAAAGTAGAATTTTGCTTCATTAGCTGTTAGGAATTATTGATTGTTTGATTGCTTAACTAAATAACACATAGAATTTGATCACCGAATTCCCGGCCTCGAAACGGTACGTCTCGGGTGGGAACCATCTCCCACAAGTTCCACTATCAATCAAAGGGGTTTACACAAACGCTCTAAGCGCTCTCCTTATATAAAATATAACACCAATAAAGAATAAAAAAGATCAAAGAAACTCTATCTCTTAAAGACATGACTCGAACAATATCTCTTAGTTTCTTCTACTCTTGATCTCTCTTGTAACATCCCGGTTCGGGCCTGGATTTTTTTTTAAAGGAGGATGGGCTTCTCTACGGCCCATTTAACAAAAACCTAGGATTCTCTGCAGTTTCTTATAAATAGATCTGCAGCCCCTCCTTTCTTCTCATCCAGAAACTTGTAGCGAAGCTCTGCGGAAAATCTCAAAGACTGAAAACCCTAGCCGTCAAGCTTCTCTTCTCCTTTTCTCTCTTTCTCTTTCACGCCTCCCTCTCTCTCTCCTTTCTCTCGTCGGATCTCTTCCTCTCTCCTCGCCGTGAGTCGCCCCGAGCAGCCAGTGGTGTGTGTGGTGGTCGTTCGAGTGGAGGTGGTGGTGGTGGCGACCGTGTGGTGTTTGGGTGACCGGATCTCGACTCTCTCTTGTTCTCCTTGTTCCAGATCTGTCAGATCTCATCTCTTTTGCCTCTTGTTTCCAGATCCAGATCCAGATCTCATTCCTCTTTCGTTCGTTGTCCCAGATCTGTTCAGATCTGATCTCAGGTGAGGTGTCTTGAACCCAGATCTGTCCTCATACTCTCTATACTCCTGTATGTTGGAATTAGGGTTTGGTTAGACCCTGTTTGAGAGTTAGGTTGGTAGCTCATAATGGATGTTAGGGTGATAGATGAATGGATCATTTTGCATAAGAACCTTCACACTGTTAAATGGGACTTAATGGACTGCCTTGTGTTGATGTGGATAATGATTGATAAATGATTGAGTGATTGATCGTGTGTCCCATGTGATGATGATGAATGAAAGCTAGGTTGTTAGAGAGAAATGAATGATTAAATTTAAATTGGTACTGACTGTGATGAATGAAATGTGTGGTGTGTGTTTGAGACACCGATAACGGGTGGCGTCTAGTGAACGAGTATGAGTCTAAGTGTACAGTGAAATGTGGAATGAGAATTGAGAATGAGAACGAGAAATGAGGATGAGAACGTGAACGGGAACGAGTATGAAAACGGAAATGTGAGTATGGAAATGAACGTGTCAATGAACTTGATTGATGTCCTGTTTGGACCACCGAGAACGGGTGGGCGTCTAGGGTCTAGGATGTGTAGCCTGCGGGACAGTAGCCTAACAAGAGGTACCCGCAGGTGGCCCACGGGACAGTAGCCTAACATGAGGTACCCGTGGGCGAGATGAGATGGGCCTACCGCAAGATGCGGGATGGTGGACGAGTATGGCGCCTAGGATCGAGTCAATGCCGAGTCGTGGCATAAGTATGGCATTGTACGACCGGGGAGCGGACAGAGCCAGATGGGCCAACGTGCCGTAACTCGGACAGCCATTTAGGAAGCTGAAGAGGGGGGACGGTTTTCCTTAAAGGGCGCCCCATTCAGGATAGGCCGGCACGAGGTGGGACGTCCGTAAACGGCCATAGGTCCTTACGTCTAGGTTGATTGGTGTCAAGTCCGTTTGTTGATTGAAGTCGGTCGTTGACTCTTGTGTAACACTGGCTGAGTCCAGTGAATTGATTGATCGCTAGGTTGCTAGTAGTGAATCGAAATGTGGTTGCTCAGAGTTGAACTTGAAAGAATATAATGAAATGCACTGATTGATTGTAGTGGCTAGTCAGTCCTGACTCCCGCATAGAGTAGTATAGAGTGATGTGCGGGCAGGCTGGTCTAGAGCCACTTCACTGAGTAATTCGTTGCTCATTCCCTCCCTTTCCATTTTTCTGTTCGCAGGACTGTAAGTAGAAGAATGTGGATACGGGTGGATAGAATTTCAAGAAGGTTATGCGTCCGCGTCTCTTGGGACCAGTAGTATGGGCACGCAGGGTTGTCTAATTGAGTAGACACGTGCCCGTAACTCTCTGTCGGTAACTCCGGTCGGACGCCGGGGGACAGGGATGTTACAATTGGTATCAGAGCGGGGGTTAAGATCCCTTAGTGCTATCCTAAGGGATCGGCATTTCCGACGTTTTCAAAAAAGATTGATTTCATTAAAAGAAAAGAGTTTGTGAAAGTTTTGGTTCTTCTAAAAGTTGTGAAACGATTTCAAAACCACGCTCGATATCTATACTTCTATTATGGTTCTGATTAGATCTCTATTTAAAGGATGTTTTCGTCAGCTAGTGATGACCAGTGTGACGGTTACGGGCATCGCGGACCAGCATAGTTGAACCTGATCTACACTCAGACTCAGCGCACCATAGAGGGAAAGGTGCACCCTGTCAGGGACACCCATTGACGAGGTTTCATCACCATACACATAAGTTTGAGTGGATGGAGGAAAAGCAAGAGATGAAAACCCAACTTATGTAACTACCGAGAGTGTGAAGGTTGTGACGGATACCATGGGTTTAGAGGAACACTAGAGGTGCGATGAGACAAGTTGAGGTCATATGTTAATGAAGGATTTCCCGAGGAAGGCCATATAACTAATGGAGGTCCAGTTTCTGGATAGCCAGGGAGACATAAAGCTCACTGGGATATTCATGAGCTGATCTAGAAGGCTGCAAGGCTATAGTTTGGATTGTAAGAAGATCACAGGTGAACCAAGCATCACATGCTCAGAGCCCAATGAGAACTTACGACATCGCCATTGACACAAGGCGGTTTCGCTGCAACAAGAGTGGAAGTGCGGGAAGAACCACACTAGAACATAGTGGACGGGACCAGGAAGGAGCAAAAATAATTTATGGATCTGTCGAGGTCAGAAGAGTGGCAGGGTACACTCTCTTCGACACTGTTGCGACACTTATTATGTGAGCCCAAGACTCACGCGTTTGTCAAACTTTAAGGGTAACTTCAATCGGGGCTACGTGGGTTGGGACCGAGGGAGTAAAGAGAATGATGACCATGGGAGTGTATGTGGTAGTGTTAATATCTCTCGTCGGTGTGAACCTGCATCGAGATCTGATGGAGTTGGAGTTGGAATGATAGGAAGTGATAGAATTTTGGGATGGTTAGTATTAGAGGTGTATCAGTGTTTGGGGATGTAGCAGTGTGTTAATGATAGCATCGGGGCTTAGCGAGATTTATGGATGTCAGAGATGAATGAATATGAGGAGATCCAGGAAACAGACCGGAGACCAAGCGCGTGGAGCTAAAGTATTGTATTGGGTTATGTACTCAGAATCATCGATAGGAGAGGAGAGTAATCCTTGATGGAATAAGGATTGGAGTGGATATATTTTGTCTTGAAGTTGAAAGCTGAAGAGTGGGTGGAAAGAGGAATGATATGTATTAGGAAATGGAAGCTCTATATATTTTTGTTGAATAGAAGAAGCAGCTAAAGGAATTAGTGGAGAGAGTTCCACCACCCAAGTAGATGTACCGCGATTTTTAGAAGTATGTGGTAGTGATGATCGAAGACGCAGTATAATACTCAATGGGAGTTTGATGGTAATTGGAATCAACTTGATATGTTGTGTGAAAAGAAGTGTTCGTTAAATTGATCAATGGAGATGTGACTGGGTACCACACAACAAGGAATGTCAGACTTCAATCTAGAAGAAAGTGAATGACGTGGATGAGAAGATCTAAAGGACGAGATCGGGGGACAAGTTCGTTGTTCGCAATGGTCACTATAGTTAGAAGCACAGAGATTTATAAGAAGTTGAGAAAGGTTGGTTAATAATCCGCTAATTGCTGAATCAGTGCAAGATATTGGCTACAACTCGAAAAAATGGATATCCCCACATTAGTACTAAGCGGACAACCATATAGGACTCCCCTATGCTTGATCAAAAGTGGGGGAGAGCTGAGATCCAAGCCGGAGATGATCCATGAAACTACTGAGCAAGGGAAAAAACGTGATTTGGGTTAAGAGAAGTACAAGACCACTGTAGGGTTATGCCAGAAAGTGCCTTAAGAATGTGGAGTTCGCAAGTGTGTAATGCGTTGGTCGGGGTACATGTGAACATTGCGGTGAGAAGGGAATATGGGATTGTGCAGCGGAATCGTGGTGGCAAGTAGGTTAGTACACCACAACGGTGTTGATTTCAAAATTTTACCACACGTTAGTCGAGCGAAGAATGGTAACATAATATCAGACGTTTCTACCGAAGCCATCAGCAGAGGCATGTCTTATCGCATCAGTGGGCCGAATGCAAGTTGGGTGTGTGAACTGCAAGAAACGGGATCTTGAAGGGGAAGGGCATGGTGGTTATGGAAAAAGGGATGGAATATAAAAGAACGTTGGATCTGCGTAAGGACTAGCGAGCCGGAGTTATTTCAAGAACTGTGGTTCGTAAATGACGAGTGGTTGCCCATTTCTGATCGGGATGTTAGTCTTTGAGGTTTGACATGCGGAATTCGGGGACGAACTCCATTAAGTGGGGGAGATTGTAACATCCCGGTTCGGGCCTGGATTTTTTTTTAAAGGAGGATGGGCTTCTCTACGGCCCATTTAACAAAAACCTAGGATTCTCTGCAGTTTCTTATAAATAGATCTGCAGCCCCTCCTTTCTTCTCATCCAGAAACTTGTAGCGAAGCTCTGCGGAAAATCTCAAAGACTGAAAACCCTAGCCGTCAAGCTTCTCTTCTCCTTTTCTCTCTTTCTCTTTCATGCCTCCCTCTCTCTCTCCTTTCTCTCGTCGGATCTCTTCCTCTCTCCTCGCCGTGAGTCGCCCCGAGCAGCCAGTGGTGTGTGTGGTGGTCGTTCGAGTGGAGGTGGTGGTGGTGGCGACCGTGTGGTGTTTGGGTGACCGGATCTCGACTCTCTCTTGTTCTCCTTGTTCCAGATCTGTCAGATCTCATCTCTCTTGCCTCTTGTTTCCAGATCCAGATCCAGATCTCATTCCTCCTTCATTCGTTGTCCCAGATCTGTTCAGATCTGATCTCAGGTGAGGTGTCTTGAACCCAGATCTGTCTTCATACTCTCTATACTCCTGTATGTTGGAATTAGGGTTTGGTTAGACCCTGTTTGAGAGTTAGGTTGGTAGCTCATAATGGATGTTAGGGTGATAGATGAATGGATCATTTTGCATAAGAACCTTCACACTATTAAATGGGACTTAATGGATTGCCTTGTGTTGATGTGGATAATGATTGATAAATGATTGAGTGATTGATCGTGTGTCCCATGTGATGATGATGAATGAAAGCTAGGTTGTTAAAGAGAAATGAATGATTAAATTTAAATTGGTACTGACTGTGATGAATGAAATGTGTGGTGTGTGTTTGAGACACCGATAACGGGTGGCGTCTAGTGAACGAGTATGAGTCTAAGTGTACAGTGAAATGTGGAATGAGAATTGAGAATGAGAACGAGAAATGAGGATGAGAACGTGAACGGGAACGAGTATGAAAACGGAAATGTGAGTATGGAAATGAACGTGTCAATGAACTTGATTGATGTCCTGTTTGGACCACCGAGAACGGGTGGGCGTCTAGGGTCTAGGATGTGTCAGCCTGCGGGACAGTAGCCTAACAAGAGGTACCCGCAGGTGGCCCACGGGACAGTAGCCTAACATGAGGTACCCGTGGGCGAGATGAGATGGGCCTACCGCAAGATGCGGGATGGCGGACGAGTATGGCGCCTAGGATCGAGTCAATGCCGAGTCGTGGCATAAGTATGGCGTTGTACGACCGGGGAGCGGACAGAGCCAGATGGGCCAACGTGCCGTAACTCGGACAGCCATTTAGGAAGCTGAAGAGGGGGGACGGTTTTCCTTAAAGGGCGCCCCATTCAGGATAGGCCGGCACGAGGTGGGACGTCCGTAAACGGCCATAGGTCCTTACGTCTAGGTTGATTGGTGTCAAGTCCGTTTGTTGATTGAAGTCGGTCGTTGACTCTTGTGTAACACTGGCTGAGTCCAGTGAATTGATTGATCGCTAGGTTGCTAGTAGTGAATCGAAATGTGGTTGCTCAGAGTTGAACTTGAAAGAATATAATGAAATGCACTGATTGATTGTAGTGGCTAGTCAGTCCTGATTTCCGCATAGAGTAGTATAGAGTGATGTGCGTGCAGGCTGGTCTAGAGTCCTGACTCCCGCATAGAGTAGTATAGAGTGATGTGCGGGCAGGCTGGTCTAGAGCCACTTCACTGAGTAATTCGTTGCTCATTTCCTCCCTTTCCATTTTCCTGTTCGCAGGACTGTAAGTAGAAGAATGTGGATACGGATGGATAGAATTTCAAGAAGGTTATGCGTCCGCGTCTCTTGGGACCAGTAGTATGGGCACGCAGGGTTGTCTAATTGAGTAGACACGTGCCCATAACTCTCTGTCGGTAACTCCGGTCGGACGCCGGGGGACAGGGATGTTACATCTCTCTTTTACTCTCTTTGTTCTTGTGTTTAGGGTTCTCTCGGATGATCTTGATGTCGTCGCATGCCTCCTTATTTATAATCACGAAACTTCCTTGTCCCAATGGCTTACTGACTCGTACGTACAAAAGGAAATAACGCAACCGACTAATTAATTTCCTTTGTTTGTTTGCTTGATAGATTCGATTGGGCCACAATGTAGAGAATTAAGGCCCATTAGCACCACATTAGCAATCTTAGATTCACGAACTGTTGTATCACCTTGCTATTTCTTTTGAAAATAAATTCACATATGCTAGCTTGCCAAAAAGATAATGTATGTACCCCGTGGATTTTGGAGCATTAAACCATAATTATCAATGACTCCGATTGCTCAGGTGAAAATGTATATTTTGTACCGTTAGTATGATAATGTATGTATCAGTAATTCAGAAACCCAAATATTTGCTATAATATATTTCACTGTTCCCAAATATTTGCTATAATATATTTCACTGTTATACTATATTTCACTGCACATTCATTTAAAAGTGATGGAATATATATACTATTTAATTGGAAATAAAGAGCCAACAAGGCTAACCAAAAAATTTTGGTTTCTTTTGTAGCGTAACCAACACATGCACTTTAGTTCGCAACAATTCTCCACGGTTCATGTATTTAGGTTTTCGAAGGTCACCATCCCATTAACATGCATGCTTTCTCTAGCGTCATTTTAATTTTTTTTTTTTTGTAAGATAAGTCATTTTAAATTTCTCTATGAATATTTATTTCTTCATGTAATAATTTTAAAAGCTTTTCTTAAAGGTAAACTAACTTAGGAGTTGGTATTACTTTAAGAAAAGAAGACATTCGATGATGCAACGTATTTTGTTGTTTTCGCATTAATTGAATCATTTTAGAGCCAAAACTTAAATACATACAGATCAATGAGAAAATAAGTTATGTACAAAAGATTGTAGAAAGTACGCAATGAAATGGGACTTTCACATGTTCCATTATTTGTGTAAAAAATGAAAGGAGCTAACTCTTGAGCCAAACCAGAAATTGGTCCTGTTCTTTTAAGGATCGCAGCGTCAGCGACCGGCGTCCAAAATTATAGTTTATTTTTTCCCCAAGTATGTGGAGAGCAAGTTAACGACACCGGAAAATTAAACGCAGCGGCCGTAAAAACAGTCGCAACAACCGATCAGTTGACGCTGTTTTTTACAGCGATCGGATCAACATCGGCGACATCTATAAAAGTAGCCGCTGCGTTAACAATTTATTTTCCGCTGGTTATATTTTCTCTCCATTGACCTTTGTTTTTTGGTCGCTGAATATGGTCGCAGCGACTCCTTGCCGAACAGGGCGATTGTGTCTGAGCCAAAAAAGATGAGATGCTTTTTTTTTTTATTAGTAGATGAGATGCTATTGCCAATGATTATATCCGTAGTTCGAAAGGCTTTGAGGTTGTTTCTTTCACTGCAGTTTTTTTTTTTTTTTGGTAAAATGTTAAATTATTATACCAACTTTTCAAATTTTTGACAGACATTACAATGGAAACTAGTACCAGAGATGCATAATGAAACTAAAACAACAAGGCAATTTATAACAATACTAACACTCTAAGTAAGGACCAGTAGTTGAAAGAAAGAAGCCAGAAACCAACGAAGCGGGTTCAAACCAGGGGGAAGGAGAGGACCTGACGGACAAAACGGTTGCCACGAGTACCGAGAGAAAGGCGGCTCAAACCTTGATTGCAGCGGTTACCTAGAGCTTCCGGGAAACCGACGAACACAAACCACTCCAAGAATTACAAACACTGACTTACAAATAACCCAAAATCGACATACTCCAGCGGCACGAGGTAGCGGAACCATCCGACGATGCCGTCGTGCGGTTAAAGACTCAGAGATTGCCGCTTCCGAGCCTCTTCACCGGGACCGTATACACCCGTTGAACCGAGAGCCCATATAGAGCAAGCGGACCGGATAGCACCACCACCTCCGGAGCAGCCTCAAGCGAGAGAGAGAAGACTGATTGCCTAACTGGAAACAAGCCTCCTTCACACCAACCACATCGCCTCACCTGCAGAGAGAAGATCACTGGAAAACAACCCAATGGAGAAAGTAGACGACGGCGAACGCCACCCCGTCGGAACCCACAACTCTGAAGCGAGCAACCATCAGCACACATCCCGACAGACTTGACTACAAGTAACTCACCATCATGCGCTACCACCAGAACCATCTCAGAAAGGGTAAAACCCATCCTTTGACAACTCCACGTGCTACCACCGAAGACCACAGGTGGAACAAAGCCTGGGAAAGTGACCCATGTTGGTTACAACCCGGATCTGAGACTGAGACAGACTCCCGACGCTTCACACGCCACCTACTCGAGGAAGCTCACTGAGATCCGCAAAATTACCGAACAGAGACACCATAGTAAACCAGAGAAAAATCACGGCAAGAGGCAGAAACCGTCCTCAAGCAACACCATCAAGCCACAAGAACCCTAGATCTACGCCGGAACCGCCGGATCTGAAACGGAAAATGACCCAAAGAGCTTCACCTCCGCCGCACAGAAAGAAAGGCACGAAGATACACAAGAAGAGCGCAGAAGAAGAAAGCTTGTAAAGGAAAGAAGGGGCTCCGGCGACCGCAAGAGGACAGAGGCGGCGGCCGCCGGAGAAGGATAAACTAGGGTTTTCGGATTTGGTTTAGAGAGAGAAGGAGCAATTAATCTTTCACTGCAGTTATATGTATGCTAAGTTGATATAATAACAAAATGACTATAAAAGTGTTTTTTGGGTGAAGCATATGCATAATGCGAAAGATAACATGCAACATTGCTGCTGAGTCCTCTGTTAGGACTTAGGAGAACGGTCATGTATACACAATATAGCTTATAAATATTTTTCAGCATACACAATATATACTGTATATACGGCTGTATAGGTCGTATTGTAAGACTTTGATTTTATGTAAGTAAAATAATATGCATATATAGTGACACGATTTTAGGATGGATCAGCCTAGGACTGTTTAATAGCGGAACATCAGAGCATGACTCAAATGTAAAAATAAAAATTAAACTTTTTTCAAAAATAATATATAAATTATGGTCAAAATATTAAATTTTTAGATATACTAAATTTACAGATTATAATTCAAAAAGAAACGTCAAACATATATGCATAGATTTATCAACTTTTAAAGCTACTTCATTACACCACTAAATATATTGTTAAAATTAGAATTTAGATATCTATAATTTTTTAGAAAATCCTATTTAAATATGTGGTTCCATTAAAATTATAAATTGATAATTTATATTTATATATATAGTTTATATAAATACAACCAAAATCTTGTATTTTTGTTTTCATAATCACAATGGAATTAATTTTTATTTATTCTTAACACTTCAATGTATTTTGATAATATTTAGTAAAATTATATTTAAAATCACTTTTAAATTCTATGAAACACATTTTATATACACCAAATAATATAATAACAACAATTTGTAAGTCAAATTTCTAAAAATTAATTAATAAAGATACAGTGAAATTAACTATTTTCTTATTTTATAAAAATAGAAATTCTAAACAGAGATTAAAAAAGACTTTCTTATAAATTAATAACTCTATAAATTAGTAAAATACTTTAGTTCCAACATTATTAATTTGTAGAGGTTTTACTTATATATATATATATATATATATATATAATTGTATTATATTTGTATCGACTATAGTGAAAGAGAGGAAGAGTAGTCGTGAGTGTAAGGGAGTAAAAGACTAATGTATGATTATTATTTTTTATGCATTCTCTTATCATTCTATTTATCGTAGAAAGAGTTGGTGAATTTGCCTACTTATAACATATAGTAATAATTAAGAGTCGCTAGTCATCAATTTTTATATTATCTTCTACCAGTATCAAATTTGGGTAGAACTAGAATTATTCATATTTTGAAATAAGAGTTTCGACCAAAACTTATCTTCTGCGATAACAATACAACCTAGAATTTACAACAAAAACGAAAAAGAACGACAAGTAATAGAGGGTTTAGACTCTTATTAATTAGCCGTATAAACCCCAAAAAATGTCACTTAACTTATTTGACTAAAATCGATATACCTGACTGCTTATGGCCTTTTAAGATGGCGAATGTTTACAACCCAAGATTAGCAACAATAGACAAATTAGGGTTTGACTAGTTTCTCCGCTACCACCCACAAACGCAGCTTTTGCGGTTGGTAGCAGTTGATAGCATTTCAAAACAATTATATAGACGGCTATAAATCGCTTCAAACCGTTTAAAATCAAAAATTGGTTCCAGTTAGCGTTTGCAGTTGCAGTTGGATTTAAAAATATAAACTTATTTTTTCTAAATATTTTAAAATTAAAATTAAAAATCAAAAATAGAAATATTATAAATAAAGATATATACACAATTTATATATTAATTTAAATTCACAAACAGTGTCATAATTTGTTTTATAAAAACTTTAATCTATCTATTCATGATTAGAATTTTTTGAAACTTAATATATATATACATTTATAAAGATATACACATATATAAAACGAAACAAAATATTCTTTAAAAGTTTATAATTTTCAACTATTTAAAAAAATTAAATAAATAAACATAATATTATTATTAATCATAGTATATTAATAGTTATTATATTTTATCACAATAGTATGTTTTTTATATTTTTATAATGTTCTAATATGTTTATAATGAGCGTTACGAAATCCATAATGTGAATGAAATAAAAACACCAGATCAAAATAAAAATCAAGTTTTCTTCTTCTCCAACTTCATCATCGTCAATGGGTTCGGACGATGGTACTGCCTCTTTTTCACCATCCATTTCTTCTTCTGGAAATATAAAAAAAATCGAAGTTAATTTGGTTTAAAGAACATGGTACCTTAAAATATATGATAACGTGAATAATTTACCATGCTCATAAGCTCCAAATCCTTTTAGCCAATTCCTACTACATATCAGAGCTTGCACATTTTTTGGGAGTAGTCGGCTCATGTATTTGTTAAGAACTCTCGAACCGATGCTAAACGAAGATTCTGAAGCCACTGATGTGATCGGAATGCTAAGCAGACCACTTGTTCCATGCCCGTGGTAACTCCATGCATATTCATTTTTACAATAATTGCATTTAGCTCTCTCCTCACCATTACATTCTCGAATCTTGGTAAAATGGGGTCATACATCAGACCATTGCCTACCCTCCTGATTCTCCATTTCGTCCTCTTCAGATTCACCTTCCAAATCAAGCGGCTCCTCTTAAATCTTCTTCTTCTGTTGTTGGCTTGACTCGGCATGGACTGAGTTCTTCTTACCACTGCCTTGTGTTGGCCTGGAACTCTTTCTCTCCCCCCCCCCCACGGATGATAAACTGAACAGATTTGGTTTTGGTTTTTCTTTTACTCGCCTTTGAAGATGATCCAATTCCACCGTCTAGAGTAGACTGTAACATTGGTTTCTTTGATTTCAAGGCTCATTCGGTTCCGCAAGTAGATTGTTTGCGCAAATTAGTATCTTGGGTGGGTGGAGAAATGATGCGGGTAAACAGAGAAGCACGATCGAAATACCTTTTCAGATGCATGTCGATCTGCTGTGTAGAGGAGAAGAAGAAAATGCTATGTGGTCGTCGATCGCAGAAGAAGAGAAGTAGTGAAGCAGGAGCAGCAGTGAAGAGACCGACAGAGATGAAGAAACGAAAAGAAAAGAGAAGATAAGGAAAAAGCGAGTCTTTGATAAAAAGAAGATGATGTTTTGTGCACAACAGCTTCTAATCATTGATCGACGAGGAAGAAATACGGAGAGCAATAATCGCCATCGTCATCACCCGATCACCATTTTTCTGTTCTCGGTGAGTCACCTAAGAGACAAACAAGAAAAGTATAGCGGGCCTCAATGATTTCCCGTATCCCGCTTCGGCCCGGTACCATCGCGGTCTTGTCCCGCAAAACCCCAACTAAACGGGCCACAATATATTTGCCCAATCCCGCCCCGCAGTGGGCCTTTACGGGCCAGGCCCGTGAGCAAACCTTCGTTTTGCCATCTCTATATACCACCATCACATTAGAACTATTGTACGTGTCATCTCTATGCAAATGCCAAACTAAATTTTTCTATATCATTTTAATTTGAGTGGATAACTTTAACTTTTATTCCTTGGCCTATTATTTATCTTTTGATTAGTCATAATGTTGCTGAATCCACTTTTTCTTTGAGTTTATACAGCTTCAAATATTTTTTTTATTTAAAAACTAAATTTAAATTTCTCTTTATATAAATATTTTTGTTATATACTAATTTTATAAGTTAATACAATTTAGTCTGTAGAAATTTTCTTAGAAAACAATTATTACCGACAAATTATAATTTACTTAAAATAATTAATAATTAGTGTTCACTTTAATAAAAAGAGAAATGCATAATTATCTAAGTTCCTGTCTCTGTTTTTAAAAAAATATGTTTTAGATTTGCACATAACAATATAAAAATTTATTAATTTTTATTCAGTTTTCTTGTTTTGCAATAAAACAAGAATAACTACATTTTAAACCAATAAAAATCATACTGAATAATAAAAATACTTAGAAACACAAAAAACATTTAATTTTTGAATAGAAATTTAAAATATCATTTATAGTGAAACAGAAAATATATAAAACATCACTAAAATTAAAACGTAGAGAATACACAAAACTGAAAATAAACTAAATTTTTAAATCAATTACTAAAATTACGAAAAATAAATATTTATGAAAAAGAATCTAAAGAAAAACACTAAAATAGTTTATTCGATCTTTGCTTATCTTCAACGAATTTTCAAAATCCATCTCTTTTTTTAATTATTATTTTAAAATTTTAATCGACTTTTATTTTTCTGGGCATGTTCCGGGTATACCCCCTCGTCAGTCGTCATAATGTTGTTGGTAATATCTTCCTTTCGTCGCTCTTGATAATTGGTACCATCTTTTGGCCGGTGGGGGCGGAAAATTTTTCAATTTAGAAAGAAAAGAAACTATCACTTTCAAAATCTTCAAGAAAATAAAAATAAGAAATAACTTGCAGCATTTCATAAAATGCGTAAATTGTAATTTTGAGATGAAATTTTGTCTTATATGAATGTGCAAAAACAAACAAAAATGTTAGGCTGTTAGGTGCGCGATAGATTTAATGCAGAAATAAAAGTAAAGGCTAATAATGTCAGAAAAATGACATTAAATCATCATCTTGGATCACGAGATCTCTCATTTGTGCCTTTCACTTCTTTTCCTGTCTATCCGTATCGTCGTGCTGCCTTGTTGTTTACTTTACTTTCACCAATTTGATTGATTTTTTTATTCCCATGTTTTAGGATTTTTTCCTTCCAATCAGTATTTTCATTCTATTTTCACTATTCAGTTACAGAGAATGAGAAAATTATTTTGAATATCAGACCATTTGAAAAAATATTGACGACTAAATCATCAAATCAAAATATAATTCATATTAATAAGTTGTTAATCCCCTATATATTATTTTAGGAGCATTGTAAACAACTAACCTTCACTTGATGTGTGATTTACAAGAGTGCCATTTACACTTGTCACATCAACAAGCACTCTTAGCCCCTATATTTAAAAAGCATAGTTAACTAGCCTAATTACATCAATTGCCATTGGTAAGTTGTTTATGTAACCTAACATAATTATATATCCCCTTTGTTATAACTGATTGTATGTATGAATATGGATTTCGACTACAATGCATTATATTAGATCCGATTATAAAACGTGATGATAGAAACGATATATGTTATAAAATACGATATAACCATACTACGTTGTGAACACGATATATGTTAATTGTATTAAAATATAACGTGTTTAGTTTTTTAGAATCATATGAACTATTAAAATTATATTTACAGTATCTTATTTTATATTGTATTTGTTTTTTATTATAATAAATAAAAAATATATATATTGTATCTAATATATCATATATAGCACGATAAAACTATTATATATATATATATATATTATAGGAAGAAGATATATATTTTCTCATAGAGAGTTTTGAATTAGATATAGCACAATATATATGTAGATATATATTAGATATATATATATATATATATATATTAGAATTTAGTTCTATGTCATTTGGTTATAGGATCTTCATGATTTTGGTCAACTAAAATCACGCATTTAGTTGAATAAAATCTGCATGATTTTAGTGTTTCCGATTTTAATGTCAATCACTAAATTCTGATTAATCGGAAGATTAAAAACATGACATTTTTATTTTGATCTTATATCTCAAGATATATGTTAATTATTTTAAAATATAAGGTGTTTAATTTTTTAGAATAATACAAACTACTAAAATTATATTTACAGTATCTTATTTTATATTGTATTTGTATTTTATTATAATAAATAATATATATATATATATATATATATATATTGTATCTAATACATCAGATATAGCACGATAAAACAATTATATATATTATAGGAAGAAATATATATTTTCTCATAGAGAATTTTGAATTAGATATAGCACGATATATATGTATATATATATATTAGATACATGTGTATATATATATTAGAATTTAGTTCTAGGTCATTTGGTTATAAGATCTGCATGATTTTGGTCAACTAAAATCATGCATTTAGTTGAATAAAATCTGCATGATTTTGTTGTTTCCGAATTTAATGTCAATCACTAAATTCTGGTTAATAGGAAGATTAACATGACATTTTTAGTTAAAACAACAAAAAACTTCTCTGTGATTCATATTTTTTATTTCTATATAAAAACTATATATGTGATCTGATGTCAATCACGCATTTATAGGTGATTTTTGAATTGATTTTCCTCAAAATTCGATCTCATTATGAATAGAATCACACATTAAGTTGAATAAAATCTGTTTGATTTGCTTGTAATTTAAATGTCAACCACGAAATTGATTGAATTTACAAAGCAATTACATCAAAACACAATTTCAGAAGTAAGATTCTCATTACGTCAAATTATGAATTTTAATTTATAGATAATTGATGTGCGATTTAATTATGTATTTATTACTCACCTATGAGGAATGCATATATGAATATGAAACTGAACGAGCTGATTGTACTCACAATTGTCTCATTCTCAAAATTCCTATACCACTACATTCAATCAATCACAAAATCATGGTCTTTAACCCCGTTTCCGACTTTTAGCCCTTTAAGACAATGTGGAGAGTGATGGTGGGTATTGTCTGATTGTGGAAGCTATTCTCTGCAGCCGGTGGCCTAACCATTGAAATGGTTCTCATTGATCTTAATGTAAGTTAGCTTAGAATATTTATTGATTTTATTTCTGTACACTTAACCCCAAGATTAAATTTTAATTTTGTGTTATAAAAATTATAGGGGGATAAGATTCATGCTACAGTTAAGAAAGAATTGGTAAATCAATTCGATCGTCTACTAGAACAAGGAAAAACCTTGACTTTAACCAATTTTTCTCTGACTCATTCTTCTGGCTCATACCGGACAACTAGACTAATTCATTTTAGCTTCAATTTTTTAATGATCATAATAGGATTGCAAATGGAGAGTTCTGAAGACACTATTCAATGCATATGTTATTCTAAATTTTATTTTTTTCTTTATTATTTTTTGATTCTGAAGGGTTTTATTATTCTATTGCTTATTTTTTGTTTTATCTTTACTTAATAATTTATATCATATTAGTTCTCGCTTACTCTTATGTCAATCATTGACTCTCTTCCACTACTTCGATGACAAATAAACTATAATACAAAAAGTTAAAGAAATGTGTTTTTTTTTTTGTAATATGCACCATTTAATCTATTATCTATAAATTAAAATTAATAATTTGTTTTAATCTACTCACACCGCGCAGGGCGCGGACTACCACCTAGTTAGCTATTATTGTACTAACTACTAGCAAAATCCTTAATAACAATCCAAAGTTGTTTTTCTTTCTAACAACATATAAACCAAACTTCTTTCGATAAACATTTGATATATCAAGAATATTTTATTACATTTTTTTGCAAAATAAAGCTATTGTTAAATTATGTTATTTTGTTCTAAGAACTTTATGTAAAGATTTATGGTCACTAATTTCAGTACTATACTGGTGAATTGTTCCTATATATATATATATATATATATATATATATATATGTTGCAATAGACCAAATATTGTTGGCAAAGTTTTTTTAAATGGTAATGGCAAATTTTATTGTCAATGCCGATTTTTGATGAAAATGACTATCACTAATACTAATTTAATCCTGAAAAAAACATTGTGATGTATTTCATACTTCTCTACACCGGGGTCTATGTATCACATGTCTACAAAAGTTGCAACTGATAATCATTTAACATACTTATAAAACTAAGGCTTTCTTCACATATAAACTTCTTTGAAAAACTGGTGGAATTTGTGGCATGAAGTTTTATTAGTCCCAATAACTTTATCCTAGCTATTCCATATTCAATGCTATATATCTGTATCTGTGGCAACACAAAGTCACTGCAAAAATATGTGAATTTCAATAACAATTACTCAAAATGTTTACATGATTTTTAGACCATAAATTGGACGCATATCTATGGAATGAGATGTAGAACAAAAGAAAGATTAAACCGTTATCAGATGTATACATAGATGAGTAAAGCGTTAAAATACTGAGAAAAATATCCAATTTAAAATCGTCAAGAGAAAATGAAAGCACTGCCTATGTCTATGAAAGTATGAATATCAGAATATGTTGTGGTCAATACTCAGTCGTATACTACTTCACTAATGACTAATGCTCGAACATCGTTGGATCATCTGTATCGTATAAATTCTTTTTACATGAAAAAAAAAACAGTAATAAGAGTCTTGAATCAGTCATCAACGTTCTTGTACGAAAGCTAGAGCTTGGTAGATATTAGTGTTAGCGTGGGTGTTCACTTTTCTTTTTCGTCGTACTGATTATAAACTAAAGTTCATTATTTGACAGAAGAAACCAATAGAAATCTTAAAAGAAAAACACACATGAACAAAGCAAAGATGGAAGAGGGGTCCATTTCTGCCACTGTCCTCTCATCTTCAAGGTCTGCAAACACAGTATATGCCTTAGCCCTACACTTTTCGCATACAATTTACAATATACTGTTATTCTTTTTTTTTTTAGTCTAGGGAACTTCCAACTTCACGATGTATTGTAGTACCCAAAAGCTTTTAGCAAAAAATACAGAAAAAATCGCATTGATTACTATCTCTCTGTCCTGATACTGACAGTTTAACTCTCTGGCTAAAGAACAAAGGTTGTTTGCAGAGGCACCCATTTAAAAGAGAGTAAATCCATCTAACCTAAAAAGTTAAATTTCTGGCTACAAATTGATGGTTCAAATTGTTACAAGTAACTAAGTTTTACTTGTGCTAAAGCTAGATAAACTATATATTAAATTCTAAAGAGTAAATTTGTATTCAAATTCTGACGTGAAACTAACACCACTAAATATTTCCGTAACTAGAATATTTGAACAAAAGAAACGTTCATTTCTAATAACTTACTTTTTGCAAATTATGTGGTCACAAAATCCTCAATGTTAGGGAAATTGAGATCATTGCAGACTGCAGCAGCCACGACCGCCTTTATCTTTTAATACACATCGCAAACAAAGCACCATCATCATCTACATATCAAATTGATGAATAATATGGCAAGTTATTTGGCTATTAATTCGAATCCAGCAACGCTTATTTATTCTGAGCATAAAATCTTATTTTTTGGTAGGTTATTTTTTATATTAATCTGGAAGTATCTTAAAAGGGCATAAACTAATCTCCAATTAGAAGTTCATCTCACATATAAATTATTTTTAGATATTTTTTTTTATTATTTTTAGATATTTAAATAAACTGTAAATAAAATTTATTTCCGTATGGACGTGGAGAAACAATATGATTTAGTTTTGTGAAACAGAGAAATCGAACCTTAAGAACCTGTTTCTTACCACTCAACCACAAAATCCCTGATTTTTTGGTAGGTTATGGTTGCTATCTTTTTCATGAGAGTTATCTTATGTATGATATTACAGAAGTTGAATTATGTTTGAATTGAGGAACCTTTATTTGGTTTTTAGATTTATTTATAATATTTTAAATTCCATATATTTAAATCTAGATGGTGATTCAATAAAGAAATTAGCAGTAATCTTTAGATTAGAAGTCATTTTCATAATTATGATCTAGTATTATGTATAGAATCGGGTCGTGAGTTTTAAATTTATTTAAGCTTTTCAAAATGACATTTTAAATATATATATATATATGTGTGTGTGTGTGTGTGTGTGTGTGTGTGTGTGTGTGTGTGTGTGTGTGTGTGTGTGTGTGTGTGTGTGTGTGTGTGTGTGTGTGTGTGTGTGTGTGTGTGTGTGTGTGTGTGTGTGTGTGTGGACTGTGTAAAAACATGTATGAGGCTATTTCAAGCTTAAATAACACTTATAGACTATCATTTATATTAATTCTAGACGGAGTCTTGTGAAGTTATAAAGTACCAATGTAAAAATCTGATAAGTGTACCATTGTATCAAAATTCGTATATAAAGAAGCTGTGTTTTTCTATAAAATATTAATTCCTATATTTCATGATAATTAATGTTTAATTTTTACACACGTATTAAAATGCTTCTTATTTTAAATTATTTTAGTTAAAAGCCTTTCTGATTTACTCAAACACAGTTTCAGTACTGATAAATAGTCATAAACATTATACATAAACATTAAAAACAACATATAACTTGAGATATCAGATATGTTAATTCTCTTGAAATGGATGGAGTGGTAAAAGCTGTACACCAAAAAGTTTATTAAGGTTTAATAACAAAAACATTATATGAAAGTATTGTTGGCCAAAAGTTAATAAAGTTTCAGTTTGTATATTAGAAGTCTCTATGACATTATCTTTATTAAGTATTTCTTGATAGTATATCTTTAACTTGCTAATTACCGTTATTTTCTATTCACAATACATATGTAAAAGTATAACATACAAAAACTCAGGGACCTAAGTATTCATCATTCATTATTCATTATTCAAAAAAAAAAATTGTTCATTATTCAGTTAGGTTCCCCAATGTCCAACACTAGTTATTATACATTCTCATTCCATTATTCTCGACGCTTCCTAGCTCTTCCTACTAGATATGTAGCCTACTTTCAAGTTGGAAAAAAGGATTCAATAATTAAATGCTTTTCACTTAAATATCTCTGTAAGAACCAGTTATTAACATGATTATTTGGTCACAAAGTTATTAACATATATCATACATGATTAAGAATTTGAAGTCTTTGAAGAAATGCAAACTATAGATAAACGATAAAGTATCGCAAGGGTTTCTCTTAAAGACCAAACTGACTTAACGTCGTAGGTTTGACGATACAAACGGTTGTATATTTTAACTATGAATGGTGAATTAAACTCTTACTAAAACAAACAACACTCGTTTATGTAAATGTGGTGAGCTTAATCGTGCAGCAGTTCTGTAGATATTTTCGGATTCTAATACCATATGTACCAAGGAATTTCATCTATGATCGAATATCAGTTCTCAAAATTTTAGTTGGTAACCAAATTATATCTAAAGAGTAACTCACTAAACTCTAATAAAAAGGTCATCATGAAAATTTGAAACAAATTAAGTTTATATATATATATGCGATGATAAAATGTAGAGTCCAGCTGAGGAAAACGGTCAGGACATTACGAATATATTGCAATATATACTCATACTATTAAAGAGTGTTTTTGAGCTTGTTATCATGAAGATAAGCAGTGTAGGGGAGCGGATCAAATCCATCCTTTTTGATCCCATCATATGCGGATTGATTTATCATTTAAAAAATTTGATCTGTAAACCCGTAAAAAATATTATAACTACACATATTCTGTTGAAAAAATATATGCGCAACCTGCATGATCTGTGGGTAAATTTAATTATAATAAAAATATTTTAGTTAATAAGTTTCAAAATATAAATTATATATTTATAATTAGTATTATAAAAATATTGTAATTTTTATATTTTTAAAGAAAATTTTTCTTTAAGAAAAAATCTTTTTAAAAAATTTGCGAGTTAATGGATACATGCAGTTTAAATTAGATCGGATGCATGAAATAAACTTGACTCACACTTATACTTACAATTCATTTTATTTTTCAAATAGGGCAGATCAATGTTATGACTCAACTTCCCTGCTCTAGAATCTCGGACTTTGATAAGGACATCACGGTTCTGTGTGGGACGGCAAATGTATAAAATTATAAATTCTAAGATAGATATTAGTGAAGTACAAAAAAAAGATAGATATTAGTGCATGTGGGGGGGGGGGGGGGGGGGGGGGGGGGGGGGGAGTTACAAGAAATGGTTTCAATATATGTCATTTCAATACATTTGAATGCTGAGAAGATTTTTAAGAAAGAACTCGACAACTGATCATGCTTATCATAGAGTAATTTATGATGGTTGGCCACTTGGCCTTCTAGTAATTTGCATAGTAAATCAATGGAAAAATGAACAATGATTTGCATGGTAAACCAATATCTTTCTTAAAAAAAATTATATGTAGTCCAAACTAACCATCGCATGAAGTAGAATCCATAGACAGATAGTGGAACATAAGACTTAGATATTTATATACGGACGGAGACAGTCGAGATACAACAAACCAAAAAAATACTTTGGATCTTTATTTAGAACGGTCCAACGTCCACCACTGCATCATTTTACAGTGATGCCAATGAGCTTTATGAGAAAAGGTGAGAGTCACGGTCTCTCTCTCTCTCTCAGTATAGCTCGGTCGCGAAATAACGTGGAAGGTTCTCTCTTCACTACAAATTCGCCAAACTTATTCATGGAGGAATAGTTCTGTAGTCAATCATAGAATAGTATTATATCTTGTAAGTAAAATTGAATTTAAATTAATTTGGGTAACGATTTTTCTTTTAAAAGTCGATCTGATGGATAAGATATAGAGGGTTAACTTAAGTTTCACGACTTGTAACTTGCAAGTATAAGGTGGAACCGTGGAATCTTTTGGGGTGAAGGCAGATTTTGCATGCGCGTATGCTTTTTCTAAAGACATAAATTAAAAACCCTGCAATTCTTTTTTTATTCAACTTTCGGGAGTCTTCAAGTTGACGACAAATTTGCCACTTTTTCATTTCTGTTTTCTTCCTCTTATTATATTTTAATTGTGGTCTATGATAAACACACTCAAATCTTGAGCAAGTGGACTATTCGTTTGATTGTTTCCACACACAAAGATATATGTTAAATATATTGTTTACAAATTATAACGAGCTATTGAAAACGTTTCTAAAACATTATTTTATGTTGAAATAAGTAACAACATTAGTTATGCAGGCGATTAATTTTTCCTTTTTCTATTAAGTTGGAAGCAAAAAGTTACAATATTTTCATATAACTAAAACAAACGAATGTGTACAAAGTTATCTAGATATTATTCCAAAACTCCAAATTAATAATCAAAAATCTATAATGTATGGCTGTGGTAAGAAGAAAAAAGAGTCTGAAACGTATGTTTCATTGCCCTCTTTTTAGTGGAACGAGAAAAAGCTGGTTTGTATCATTATCAACGTCTTGAATAATAAGGGGAAAGATGTTAAAAATAATCACAAAAGAGGGGAAATTTATTATTCATAAATGTTAAGAGTTGTAATTACAAGGAAAAGCAAATTTTCAGACGATGACCTTAATCATAAGTCCCTTGCACTTTCTGCTCTTTTAAATTCGAATCTCATTCAACATTAGGCTTTAATCATAGTTATCCACATGAAACAACATTCTCTCTCTATCCATACATAGTGCATATAAACATATAAATAACTGGGAAACTATTCTATCAATAATACTAGCACGTCAATCTATTTCATTGCCCACTCCGTTTAACATGTAATTTTCTACCGACCAACATATGTGTATATATATTTTTGGTCAAAAACATACATGTATATATGCGTGTGTGGTTTTTTCACATTGGTGATGTATGTTTGATATGGCATGCACGCATGATTGAAGAATAATGATTGAGGAATTTTCTGTCACCAATAAAATTGAAATAAATATATGTGGCTAAGAACTGAAGGAAGGACACATGTTGATACATGTTGATATGTGAAATAGGGAATCTTATAGTAAGGAACAAAGGGTTGAAAGCAAAAGGGTATATTTATTTAGTTTACTTTCCTATTCTGAACCCTTAACTTCTGCCATCCTTCCTACCAACAATACTCTCTATCTCTCTTCTTCGTCATCTTGCCCTTTAATTTTACACCAACTAGACATATCAATAAAAGTATTTTATCTTCTTCTTTTTTCTAGTCTATCAATTCTATATTACTAATATATCTCTTTGAAAAAGAAAACCCTAGCTAGACCAAAGATTACAGTTCATTTGTTGGGAGGCCTCTTCTCCTGTTTTACTTTTCTTCATTTTATTTTTATTTTGGTGTCTTGGGGACATTGAATCCTGTGACTGCCATGGCAGAACTTTTGGGGATCTGCATAGATGGGCAACTTCTTGTATCAGCTTTCAGGTAGCTGTCTCCAGCCTGCATCAGATGTTATTAACTCACTACACACCAAACACAACCACAACAACAAGAAAAACGACAACCATTTTGAAGAGCCAAACAAAAACCGGCACAAAGTTTCCTTCCCGAGCTGATAAAAAACCCCCCTCTAACTCAAGAGCAGTGTCATTTTGAGAGGTCAACGAAATGGGACTTAAAGGTTATAGCGCCGGAGATGGAGTAGGAGAGATAATAGAGGTTCCAGGTGGTCACATCATTCGAGCCACTGGACGAAAAGACCGCCACAGCAAAGTTTTCACATCGAAGGGTCCACGTGACCGGCGCGTGAGACTCGCAGCTCACACGGCGATTCAGTTCTACGACGTGCAAGACCGGTTACAGTATGACCGGCCAAGCAAAGCCGTGGATTGGCTCATCAAGAAAGCTAAAGCTGCTATTGATAAGCTCGAAACCACTCAAGAACCGGAGAATAATACTACTAAACCGGGATCTTCTTCTTCCGAGCCCAACTTGGTTGATACTCAAACGCAGTTTGTAGCGGCCAATCTTGATCCTGAAGACGCAATGAAAACGTTCTTCCCGGCGACAACAAGCGGCGGTGGTACGAACATGAATTTCCAAAACTACCCTCATCATCATGATGCCGACAATATGGTGTCAAGAACAACAACAACACCGAGCCTTAGCCAAGATCTTGGTCTTTCTCTCCACCCATTTCAAGGAAACAACATCAGCAACACAGTAGTCCCCGAGACAAACAACTTCGCCGCGGCTCATTACGAGACATTCGGGAGAATCTCTGGATGGAACCATCACGACTTAACAATGACGTCATCATCATCACCATCCGAACAACAAGAGCAAGAACGAGGTAATGGTGGTTTCATGGTGAATCTTCACCATCATCAACCATCGATGATGACATTGCTTAACAGTCAGCAACAACAAGTGTTTCTTGGTGGCCAACAACAACAACAAAGGGGTACCCTTCAGTCCAGTCTGTTCCCTCACTCGCTTCGTTCTTGGGATCATCATCATCAAACAACGTCGGATAATCATCACCATCATCATCACAATCAAGCTTCTCCTGTGATGTTTGCTTCTTCATCACAGTATGGCTCTCATGGGATGATGATGATGCAAGGCCTCAGCTTCCCCATCCATGGAGAAGAATCCACTCAACCAAACTCGTCTTCTTCTCCTCCAGACTCACACCTCTGAACACAGGTTTCCTTTTTTTTGTATCCAACACTTTTCCTACAAATTTTTAATTAATCAGTCTTTAAATTATTATTAATCAACCTTCAAGTTTCTCTTTCATTTTCATTGTAGAAAAAAGAGTAAGAACCATGGTGTAGTGAGCAAAAAGGAGGAATTAGTGAGATGGAAGAAGAGTACGCGATATATTTATCATTATACCATCTCTATGATCTATCTATATGTTTATAGATATGTGCCTTCAGTTGTTATGATTCAAGACTACTATTACCCTCTTCTTAGTATTTTTATTATTCAGTTTTGCTCATTTGTTTTATGATTTTGCATTGCTCATCAAGATTACGATGTTGACCGAGATGGCCTCTATGTGTGTGTTTCCTTTTAATATGCCCTTGTGTTGAGACATTAATGTTATCTCATTTTTGTTCTACAAGTGAGTTATAATTTTCAGATTTTTTTTTTTGTTTTTTGTGTCTTCTGCTAAGTAATGTTTTTCAATTAATTACGAAGTTGAAATCTTTAGAAAATGGGGTAGTACAAACAAGCAATTGAAGAAGATATGCTTATTATAATCTATTCACTATGCAGATACCAACTCTTTTTCTCTCTCTTGAAGATGGCTTCTGAATTCTGATGATCTACTAAAAAGTTGAGACTAAGTAGAAAAGTCAACGTAATAACAAATTTTGGAGTGTGTTTTTTTTTTGGAGTGTTTATTTATGTAAAAGTTGCTATTGAGTATTCAACGCTTTGTGACAGAGATACTAAATGATCTCCATATTAATTTCAGCCTGCTTTAGTTATTAGGTTTACTGCTTTTGAAAGAAGTTTTGAAAATAATGAAAATAGTTGTGTACAGTCTCATAGACTTATAGGGAGAGAACGACATTGATCACTGTTTTGGCAGTGGTATATAATTTTGTAGTTTGATGAAATAAAAGATGATATAGGTTAAAGTGTTTTTTGTACTTTGTAGTTACTGATCACTGTTTTGACACTGGTATATAATTTTTTGGGACTAGTTCAATGAAATAATAAAAGATGATATAGGTTAAAGTGTTTCGTACTTCGTAGTCACATGTGACCATCATTTCTTTTTATCCCAACGATGATCATCATTTTCATACGAGACGTTAAAAAGAATGTTCGTACTATGAAAAAGTTCGAATACAATTTATATTAGTTTTTTCTTGACAACTATAATTTATATTAGTTAAATATAGTTATTCATCTGATATGAGAATGACCACTTTGGCCTTTTGATCAAGGATTGCGCTAGATATATTAGAAGAGATCAAGAAAAGGATTACAAATTTTTTAGTAATCTTATTTTTTTTATAATCAGCAACATAGTCAGATTCATACAGACTACGCAAACCAAACTGTGTGCGAGACTGCCTATCCTTGAAATCTGCATCAGTGAAATATGAATGAGCTCTAAGCTGTTGAAACTTCTTTTCAAAATATCTATATCTTCTAAATAACTTGCAAAGGCTGACCATTCTTCTTATTCCGAAACCATTTTCACCAATTGAAAAATCAATTATGTGTGAATAAAAGTCATGACTTCTTTCATGTGTGATTTTTATTTTTTGTTTTTAATTTAGACCATCCTTTAAATTTTTTATTAAATATATTTTATTAAAACTAACAATACATAAAATCTTTGAACTACTTTAATAACAATATCTTTTGATATTTTTTTAAAATATAAATATATATTTTGACAAGATCTTAATTTTCAAAAATTATATGTATATACTTTCACTAATTTCGAAATTAGTTATGAAATATTATCATAAATTGATATATTTTATATAATTAAAAATATAAATTCTATCTTATTTTATCTATTATATAATCATAATCAATCATTTTAAGAGAAATTATTATATTGAGCTAAATATGATAAAATTATAATAAATTGTTAAATTTATATATTTTATTTTCTTAATTATTTATGTTCAAAATATAACAGGTAGGTAAAACGGATTAACATTAGCAAACTATATAATACATGTATAACACTTAACATGTATTTCATTAAAGCTAATAATATAAAATCTTTTAATCATGATATCTCTTCATTTTAAATATATATATATATATATATATATATATATAGTTTTTTAACAAATCTGTTGAAAAATATTTTAACAATATCTTAATTTTTATAAAGGTCATATAAATATTTCAATTAATTTCGAAATTAGCAATGAACTATTATAATGCATTAATATATATTCAGTTACCATTTTAAAGAAATATATTCAGTTACCATTTAAAAAATGAAAAAATAAAATTTTTATCTATTTTATAATAATACTAATTCATGTTAAAATAAAATTATTATATTTAACTAACTATGATAACACTATCTTAAATTGATAAAAAAATTCATAAATATAAATATTTATACTAAAAATATAATACGATGACATAAGGACTTAACATTCGCAAACTATATAATACATGTATAACAATTGACATATCTTAGAATTATATATATATATATAATATATTGTCTAAAATGAATAAACGTAAAAAATTTGCTAATAGGAAATTCGGCGGATCAGAATTGAGCATAAATTTAATACAAAATTATTTTTTAATATGTTGTTTAATGCATATATTAATTGTTCAATAAATAAGTGCAAATACAATAAAATAAATATATAATAAGAAGCGACAAATACATATGACAGATCTAAATAATTGATTAACTACAACATGTAAATTAGAAAATTATTGTATTTGAAATAGTATATAAACATTGAAATATATGATTAGCGTAAAAAAGTATACCACTAATAATCTTATATATATATATATATATAATTGAAAACAAACACCCACGCAATCTTAGTTTTTATTAAAATTAAAATAGATAACTATTGACTTTGATTGGTAACATGTGGTAACATTGATTTAGTTTGAGTTAAAGGTTTAACTCAAAAATGTTACCAATCATGCATTAAACTTAGCTTTTTGATTTTAAGCTCGAGTTATCATGTATAGTTGAGTTACAATTTTGATTAACACCCTTTGTTAAATTTTTAAATCAAAACTTAATGCAACATCATGACTAATCCTATGTTTTACGATTTGAGTTATAGTTATAATAAAAAAATTTGTCTAAAATACAAGGGAAAATATAAATCCTAAACACTCCACGTATGAAAGCTTTATGTTGTACGTTTTGGAATTTTTTTGTTTGTAAATAAAAATATTATTTACATTTCCAAAACCACCATAGCAATATATTATTCTTATTTCTGGAAATATTTTTTACAATATTATACAACTTCACCTAATTTGTGTTAGTCAAATATTTTATTCTCTTTCTTGTTCCTATTTTTGAATTATTAACTTTAAAATTATTATTTTACATAATCTTATTAGTTGTAAATTTTATTGGGATTGGAAATTTATAAATTATTTTGTTATTGATTCCGGATAAATAATATCATCAGAAAGTATAGTTCTTAGAAAAATATATATTGCAACTTATATTTTGTTAAATTTTATTTTTATACATATTAAAAATAATCTATTTATTTATTTTTAAATAGGTTACTTTTTTTTGTTCTTAATATTAATTCATTTTCGTATGTTTGTATTTATATGTATTTATTTTATTGAAAACTATACTGCAACTTATACATCAAAAAAGTAATTACCAGTCATCAGTTTTACTAAAATAATAAATTTTGTTTTTACTGCAAAACTTACCACATAAAGTTACAGTTTTTACCACATAATTCTTACTGCAAGTTACATCAAATTGTAATACATATTGCAACTCGACTTCAATACTATATGTCACCAATTGGAGCCATACAATAGTCCAAAAAAAAAGAAAACAGAACCAAAGGAATAATTAAGTGAACATCTCTTAAGATAAAATTGATGAAAACCATAAATTTTGTGGATGCAAACTGATATACCATGGATTTTACCTGTTTTTACTTATGGTATATGAGTATTTTTATTAATATTATCTATGTTTTGGAGTCTATTAGGTATGTTTTCAGGCTCAGGAGCATTTTGGAGAAAAATGATGTTTTAGGTGTCTTTTAAGAACTTAAAGAAGAGTTCAGCCGAGATCAGACCAGAGGTCGACATCCGGAGCTACACATCGATCGATGCACATTCCGTGCTATCGATCGACACATATTTGCCGAAGGACGATACATCGAGATCATAATCGATCGATGTACATCTAGTACTATCGATCGATATTGAGCGGCGAAAGAAGACAAGTTGGACTTGACCGAACTTGAAGCCCACGACATCATATTTTTACAAGATTGCCCCTGACGAGTTTTTAACCTAATGAACTCATATTTATATGTGCCTAAGTGTTTTGGCACCATATAAGTTTTTACCTAAAGAGTTTCTTTTTACCTCCATCTTTTCTACACATTTCTTTTACTGTTTCATTACTTTGCAAGTTCTCAATAAAGTTCTATTCAGTTCTTTACTTGTTCTTCTTAACAAAGGTTATAGGATTCTAGATCTATAGGAGAGATCCAAAGAGATTTGTGATTGGAACTTAAGTGTTCACTCCTCTAATAGATCTATGAAACTCCTATTATTACCTTGCTACTATGAATTACTTAGCCATGTCTGAGTAGATTAATTTGTTAGATTTAGGGTTTAAATAGGATATGAGGGATTAGCCCCAGCCTATATCTGCTATAGTTGTGATATTTATTGTTAGGATTGTTCATTAATGCTTTTTCTAAATTAGCTACCTAGAACATGAACTTGGATTGCATTATTCATTTAATACAATTCCTGATAACATCCTAAACATGCTATGACCCTCTTGAGACAAGCGAAAGCTGATCTAAGATCATGGTGAGCACTGTATCAACTCGCGCATAAGTTCTTCTTAGAGCCGTATCGATCGATACTCCTATAGAGTAATCGATCGACGTAGCTAGAAGTGTATCAGTCGATATTCCTATCGAATAATCGATCGATACTGTCGGCGATATAGCTGACCACAAACACCATTTAGCATCTAAGTAATAGATGGTCTAAATATTGCGAGAGCTGATGGATTCATTTAATAGTGTTGAGCTCTGACATATCATGCAAGCAACTTGTTAGCATTTATAGTATTTATAGTCCTGAATTTCTGAATACCTACCCTGAATCTAATTACTTTTCTTTATTGTCTTAAACCAAAACCTTTCAACTGAGTAATCTTACCATTACTCAAAAACCTGCATATTACTTTAAACCATTTTCAACCTAGCATAGTCACTAAGATTGCATCTTATTTGTACACTAGCTCTCTGTGGATTCGATCCCTAAGTACTACAACTGAACCTCTTATTTGAGAGAGTAAAGTCACTCCTTAGGGTAATTTGAGTGATATCAAATTTGGCACCGTTGTCGGAGAGCTTTGATACAATTAGATTTAATCTGATTAGGTCTAGGTTATTTTTACTTTAAATTGTTTTCTGACACAAATTTTTTCTTGTCTTTTCAGGTACATGCCCAGCAGTACCAGAAGTAACAAGGCATCTCAACTTTTGTTCTTAGAAGACCTTGCTAGCTTGGAACGTTTAATCCGCAAGGAAATCCATTCTGCATCGATCGACATCAACAACTGTTTGTCGACCGATACTGACGCACCACTGTCGACCGAGACACCGTCTTCGTTGACCGATACTCGCACCTTCCTGTCGACCGACACTACTTCACCGTCGACCGACACGTTTCATCCGACATCGATCGATACCCCTAACCTTATATCGATCGATACTGTTCCGCGAGTCATGGTTGCGCCGATTATTCTCACACGAGATGAGAATGGAGACTTGTGTGACCAAGAAGGTCACCTTCGTAATGAAGCAGGTCAGAAGCTCAATGCTCAGAAGGAAGTAATCCCTGAGCCAGAAACTGCACCTACAGGAGCTGTTCAACCTGTAGGAGAGGCTCCTCGAACACTAGCTGACTACAACCGTCCAGATCAGTTCTACACCAACAGATCAGCCATTCGTCCCCCTGCTATTCAGAGAGGCGATTTCGAGCTCAAGCCGCAGTACTACACCCTTGTGGGACAGACACCCTACTGTGGGCTGTCCAATGAGCATCCCATGGACCATCTGGAGAGGTTCGAGGATCTTATATCTGCTATCAAAGCCAATGGAGTTCCAGTGGACTACCTTCTCTGTAAGCTCTTCAAATGGAGAAGCTTTACAGTGGCTTAAGCAGCTACCACCAGGATCTCTTACATCCTGGAGCGACATCAAAAACGCATTTCTGCGTAACTTCTTTGATGATGCGCGCGCTGAAGACTTAAGAAGGAAAATTGTCACATTCAACCAGGAGCCTGGAGAGTCATTCAAGGATACCTGGATCAGATTCAAGTCTTACCAGCGAGATTGTCCACACCATGGATTCAACAAGGTGCAACTGCTCTGCACTTTCTTCAGAGGCATCGCGCTGAAATATCAGATGGCTCTGGATACTGCAAGTAAAGGCAACTTCACCACAAGGAATCCTGAAGATGCTGTGAAGCTAATAGATAACTTAGCATCCAGCAACAACACGAAGAACATTGTAAAAGCAAGATCTGCAGCGTTCCTTGGAAAGGAACAGATGAATGAGGTACAGGCTACAATTGACAATGTTCAGAAGCTGCTAAACAAGCAAATCTGCTCAGTGAAGGATGCAGAAGCTGATGAAGAAGATGACTACGTATAAGCAGAAGTCAACTGTATCAATGGAACTGGATATCAGAGATCTGGAAACCAAGGAAGCAGAAACTTCTCAGGACAAAGAGGCAACTTCAACAGCAGCAACCCCAACAACAACATGAGTTATGGAAACTCATCTTACATGAAGCCACCCACACCAACCCAGAAGGAAAGCTAGAAGACATGCTCAGCAAAGTTCTTGAAAGCCAGCAGCAGTTAGAGGTGAACTTCAATGGAAAGATCGACGCTGTCTACACCACCTTGAACCTAAATCTTGATGCTTTGAGCACTCATGTGAAGAAACTGAGACTCAAGTGATTCAGACAGGAGAAGCTGTTAAGAAGAAGGAAGCCTTAGGAAAAGGGACTGGAGAAGAAGCAACAGGCCACAACGTCAATGCTATCATAGAAGACGATTTTGGGAGAGTGGTGAAGCATGAGAAGCTGCAAGAGGGAGACTTCCAGATCGAAAGTTCCATGAGTATTGGCGGGAACCATTGGTATCGACCGATGTCCGGACACGACTATCGATCGATGTACGTCAATTCAAATCGAATGATGGACTCAGATGAGCATCGACCGATGGACCTTGAAGAATCCACTCACGAGTGCAACGCCGTAAAGATACTTACTCACGAGGAGTTTGCAGCAAAGCACCCACATCCACCCAGTCCTTACAACATCGATCGACAAAATGGATGTTCCATCGATCGACAGAAGGATAAACAAATCGATCGACATACTCCAGAACCTATCGATCGATATTCAGTTATCACACGCCGAGTGCAACTTCCCAAGATAGATGTTGCACGACTTACTGGACTCAGGGAGCAATCTAAACCCTCCAAAGGCCCACCAGAAGTTATCTTGAAGAAACCCACGGATACCCTAGAACCCATGGAGTTAAAACAAGAAACCAAAGGCCGTACTCTCAGAAAAAGGAAAGAGAAGGTTCCTAAGCACCTTAAAAGGGGACTCAACGAGAAAGAATTAGAAAGCTTCAGGAAGAGAGTTCTAATAATACCTAAGGAGAAACCGTTCGAAGAAGCATACTACACACACAAATTGTGGATGTTTTTCAGAGAGACAAAGGAGACAGAAGAAGATATCAGAAGGATGTTCAATGAGGTCAGAGAAACCATGATCAGGAGGATCAAACTTGAGAAGAAGGGTGATCCAGGGAAGTTCATTGTCCCTTGCTCAGTTCATGGGATCAATTTCCCACGTGCCCTATGTGACACAGGATCTGGAGTCAGCATCCTACCCAAGGTGATAGCAGACTATCTAGGTCTGGAGATAGAACCCACGGATGAATCATTCATCTTCGTGGATTGTTCTCAGCAAAACTCTGGAGGCATCATCAGAAACCTGGAGGTTAACATAGGAGAAACCCTAGTTCCAGTAGACTTCCATGTCTTAGACGTCAAGGTAACCCTACCTACTTTGCTACTTGGAAGAGCCTTCCTAGCCACAGTTGGAGCTGTCTGCAACCTTCAGACAAACAAACTGTGCCTAACCCTGATCAATTCTACGGTCTACTATGATCCAGTACGAGTCATCAAGGTTCCTGAGAAGATCCAAGACGGCTCAGACCTCGTAGCTGTTTGCTATTGTGGAGATGATTACGATTCACAAGACGCATACAAGACAAAGTACGATGAATCGATCGATAATGGCACTGTCGCATCGATCGATACACGTGAATAGACATCGCTCGATAGACATACATGGTCATCGATCGATTCGCTATTCAACCAGATCGAGGAGGAGTTTCCAGACGGTGACTTCGAGGTAAACGAGTGGGAGAAAGACTACTACATCCCACCATATGCTGTAGATACTACTCACATTGAGGAGTATACTGATGATTACAAGGAGGAGAGAGCTATAGAGTATCACAACCTTCCAGAAGATGAAGATCGACTTATCCACCACAACCTCAGAATCAACACATCGATCGATATGACCTTCTCCCCATCCATCGATACTACTTGCCTCGCATCGTTCGACAACACGGTCAACAACAAGCGAGACGGAGACCACTCAATCGGGAGCTGGGCAAGTGATTACCAGCACGAGAGCTTTGTGGTTGAGACCGCAACGCCAACATACATCACTCAACCCGAAGAAGTCTCATCGATCGACACGGAACCATCGCAATCGACCGATAGGCCTGAACAACCATCGACCGATCCCGGACCTGTGCCATCGACCGATACATTCATCGAACTATCCCAGGTAACAAATTCACATGTACATGATTTCAGCAATTTAACCCCGGATGAGTTTGGTATGTTCAGGGATTCAAAAGGCTTTGCACGCTCAATCGATGGAAGAACGCTCCACATATCCATAGAGGACATTGCAGACGTCCTACAGTTAGCCAACGGATCCCACAACCTATTCCAGCAGCAACGCTACGGACCAGACCACCATCATCAGCACCAGGAGGCAGACACAACAGCCGAGTCAAAGGAAGCTGAGGATAATCATCTCAACACGGAGGACCCATATTTTCAACGGACATCGATCGATATGGAGTACATGACATCGACCGATAGGAGTCATGAATTCGGAAAGAGAGCTTTTCGATATGGAGTTCGAAATTTTTTTTGGGAGCAAAGAGATGAGTATGGGGTCTACAGGGACGAGAAAGGGTTTGCTAGAGGAGTAGATGGTGACGTCATCAGAGTTTCTAAAGACGACATCAAGAAACTGCTTCAAAGGACTTCAATGAACGAGCGCTCTTACATCTATTTACCAGAGCACGCCAGTTCATTTACAAGAAGAGATTTGGTGCACGAAACCTACACCAAAGATGAGATCAACGAGATGTTCACTGGTCTACTTGGAGAACGCAAGTGGGAAAAACTCTCCATGGAAAAGAGTTTAGAGAACGCTACAGACAAGCTTCGCAGCAAGATGAACTGGATGTTCTGTGCAGACCAGGCATTAAGCAAGAAGGTTAAACGTCTTGAGCTGGAACTTGAAGATCTTCGCAACACCCAGAACCACGGCCAGACAAGTGCAATATCGATCGACGGAGTAACATCCACATCGATCGATATGAAGCCTGCACCATCGACCACCCACTCAAAACGTGAGATTGATGAGTTTCTCGACGATATCTGGAAAGAACTGAAGAAAGCAGAAGATCGTTTCGGCAGCAAACTCACCAAAACCTCTGAACCTATCTTCCACAACCTAGGGGATCTAAGCATCTGCACCGAAGAGATGAAGAGATCTATTTGTCTTATCAATGAGGTGCATGCAGATATGAATCCCGCGGCACCTTGCAATCCTTTTGGAGGATTGACTCGTCTAAAAGCAGCTGAGAGGAAACTTGCTGACATACACTTCTTAGTAGACAAAGAAGTGGAGGAACTCACACTACGCATGGACACTATGCAGCAGGAGGCTGAAAAGTTCCAACGTCAACTCGATTATCAGGCTGCATCTATCGCATCGATCGATGAGTACAACCTCACATCGATCGATAGGCGAATGACTGAAATCGACGGACAGATGAAGCTCTTTTCCGAGAAGCTTCACGAGAATCTGCAGAAGCACACATCGACCGATGAACACGATGTTGCATCGATCGATATACATACTTCTGAAATCTGCACAAGAGCTGACTTGGATAAGTTAGCTGATGAAGCCTACACGGCAATTACGAGCGTGGATGATTCGCAAGACAGACGTATTGATCATATGTATTTTCCGCTAAACAACAAAGTTGGCAGAACGGAATCTAGCATAGAAGTGATGCAAAAAGGAATCAAAGCCATTCAGAGGCAGCTTGCGAGCAGACCTGCACCCTTAGCATCGATAGACAGAAGAACCAGCGCATCGATTGATGGACCTCAACAGCCATCGACCGCTAATTCAACAAAGGAATCGATCGATAACAGCTCTATCCACGACAAAATGATCCAACGCCTTGAGTAAATGCAAGCGGAGCTCAGTGATCTTTCAGAACATGCCTATGAGAAATTAGGATGGCACGAGCTCAGCATTGAAGGTCATACAGAAAGGATTCAAAGGATCAATGATGAGGTGATTGAGATAAAGAAGAAACGAACCAGAGAATATGAAGCCACAAGAAGCTTATTTGACTCATGGTTCGGTGAGAAGAAGGATACGGAGGATACTTGTTTCCCAACAAGTACCTGGACTTCACCTCAATAGCTCACTCCATCCAGAGTCAAGCTAGATGACTATAATCAAAGCGCTGAGTGGGAGGCAACCCACTGTTAGGTAATTTTTCATTTAGTTTTTATCTTTAGGATTTTACTTTTCGTATTTATTTTTCTTTGTAGTTACGACTAGACGATTACCACTGAAATCGACCGACATGATACTGTCGATATCGATCGACATATACCAAACAATAACGATCGATACGGATCACAGTCAACATCGATCGATACGGATCATAGTTAGGTATTTCGTTCTACTTTTTCGATATCATTATATTTTATTTTTGCCTACGCTTTCACCGGACTGGTTATACACTGAGGACAGTGTATGATTTAAGTCTGGGGGGATGATTACTGATGCTGTTTACCTTTTGACTTCATCTAAAATGTTTTCAAAATGATTTTTATTGAGTCAAGAAAGGGATAATGGTATTTTAAAAATTTTCATTTTTTTATCTAACCAATCTTTTAGGCACCATTCTTAGATTTGTTGATGCAGAATGTACTATAGATGCTAAAGTTGATCACCTATCAGCTATGACAACGCTTTCATTGATTGTCTGGAGGAACCAGAGCTGATTTCCAACCTAACCTGACATTCTCTGCTTGTCTTGGGGCTTGGTATACATGGGATCGGATGCTTCAAACAAGTCTGGAAGGTAAAGCCTTGTGTAGATAGTTTTATCACCCTCTATCTCTCATTTTCGAATTTAGATTTAATTTTAGTTCTTTAAAAAAAATCGAAAATAAGCTTAAATATATGTTCTAGGACTAGTTAGTTATTACTTAGGAAGGAATTCGAACTTGGCGGTTACCCCCCTCAAGACTTGATTCATAAGAATTCTATAGGTAAAGGATTCGAACAGGACTTGGTGGTTACCCCCTTCAAGACTTGCTTCGCAATGAATCCTAGGATATAGGTCAAAAAGAGGTGAACAGGACTTGGTGGCTACAACCATTAAGGCTTGATTCATGGAAGCATATCCAATCTTGGTCAATGTTTTGCAAATAAAAGCAGACTTGACTAGGAGAGAAATAGTAGAGAGAGAGGATAGGAACTAATTTTTACCTGCAGGTCCAGATACTTGTTTGATTAACCTTGCATCCAGTGGTCGATACTCCCAAGGTAAAGCCTACACTTTCATTTTTATGTACAGAAATGAAATCAGTAGAGGGGTTAGTCAGACATGATTGCTAAGTTGTTGGCTGGATGATCAGGGTTGTTTAATTAGGATATTGCATAATGTACTTCTGTGATTGACAGATTCTTATATGTGATTTGCAACAAAGTAGAGGTTACGATTCTAAGTTTGAATTTGATTGAGTCCCTGCTTTTTAAAACCTCTTTCATAAAGACTGTCTGTGTGTTTGCTTGAGGACAAGCAAAAGGTTAAGTCTGGGGGAGTTGATATACCATGGATTTTACCTGTTTTTACCCATGGTATATGAGTATTTTTATTACTATTATCTATGTTTTGGAGTCTATTAGGTATGTTTTCAGGCTCATGAGCATTTTGGAGAAAAGTGATGTTTTAGGTGCCTTTTGGAGCTTAAAGAAGAGTTCACCCGAGATCAGACCAGAGGTCGACATCCGGAGCTACACATCGATCGATGCACATTCCGTGCTATCGATCGACACACATTTGCCGAAGGACGATACATCGAGATCATAATCGATCGATGTACATCTAGTACTATCGATCGATATTGAGCGGCGAAAGAAGACAAGTTGGACTTGGCCGAACTTGAAGCCCATGACATCAGATTTTTACAAGATTTCCCCTGACGAGTTTTTAACCTAATGAACTCATATTTATATGTGCCTAAGTGTTTTGGCACCATATAAGTTTTTACCTAAAGAGCTTTTTTTTACCTCCATCTTTTCTACACATTTCTTTTACTGTTTCATTACTTTGCAAGTTCTCAATAAAGTTCTATTCAGTTCTTTACTTGTTCTTCTTAACAAAGGTTATATGATTCTAGATCTAGAGGAGAGATCCAAAGAGATTTGTGATTGGAACTTAAGTGTTCACTCCTCTAATAGATCTATGAAATCCTATTATTACCTTGTTACTATGAATTACTTAGCCATGTCTGAGTAGATTCATTTGTTAGATTTAGGGTTTAAATAGGATATGAGGGATTAGCCCCAGCCTATATCTGCTATAGTTGTGATATTTATTGTTAGGATTGTTCATTAATGCTTTTTTATAGATTAGCTACCTAGAACATGAACTTGGATTGCATTATTCATTTAATACAATTCCTGATAACATCCTAAACATGCTATGACCCTCTTGAGACAAGCGAAAGCTGATCTAAGATCATGGTGAGCACTGTATCAACTCGCGCATAAGTTCTGCATAGAGCCGTATCGATCGATACTCCTATAGAATAATCGATCGACGTAGCTAGAGGTGTATCGGTCGATATTCCTATCGAATAATCGATCGATACTGTCGGCGATATAGCTGACCGCAAACACCATTTATCATCTAAGTAATAGATGGTCTAAATATTGCGAGAGCTGATGGATTCATTTAATAGTGTTGAGCTCTGACATATCATGCAAGCAACTTGTTAGCATTTATAGTATTTATAATTCTGAATTCCTGAATACCTACCCTGAATCTAACTACTTTTCTTTATTGTCTTAAACCAAAACCTTTCAACTGAGTAATCTTACCATTACTCAAAAACCTGCATTTTATTTTAAACCATTTTCAACCTAGCATAGTCACTAAGATTGCATCTTATTTGTACACTAGCTCTCTGTGGATTCGATCCCTAAGTACTACAACTGAACCTCTTATTTGAGAGAGTGAAGTCACTCCTTAGGGTAATTTTAGTGATATCACAAACTTAAAATTAAAACATGTATAATTTAACCTACAATTAAAACATGTATATCCCGCTTTAGTCTGTAATTTATTTATTTTTTATTTTTTTCTGTCACTAGTCTGTCATTTATTTTAGGGCTTATTTGCTCAATAACCAAAATCACAACCAAAATTAAGTGTATGACATTGATGTTGACATAATTAAGAAACTAACAATTGTGTCTCTTTTCATCCGGTTATAACCTTCTTTCGTGCAGGTAGCAGGTGAAAGGAAGAAGGTAAGGCCACATCACCCAAACTAAACATGGCTAATAATGAAGCCACATCACACACATACAAACCACATACGTTCAAAATAATATACTACATAATGGATATAGTATAGTACGTTTACAGTATACTGTAAAGTAAATTTTAGTTCTCATTCAATAATTTAGGGAATTTTAGTAGGAAGATTAAATATATGATATATTACTATATTATTGAATAGAATATACTGACACTACAACATGGATGGGTTCATATAACTAATACAAGTAACTGAGCAACGAGGTGAGTTAATGAAATTCCCAACCAGATGATAACACTAAACCCTAACCCCTGAAATGTCAACCCACATCCGAGATATAAACAGTTTCCTCCGTTTTCAAATAATGACATTCACCACGTTCATAATACTATACTATATGGTGGATATAGTATACTACTTTTAGAGTGTTCTCGTTAGTGAAACTCAACCCAGATGATAAAACTATACCTTAATCCGGAAATATCAACCCACATCCAAGAAATAAACAGCTTCTCCCTGTTAAGAAATATTGACAGTCACCAGATGATTACATTTTAGTAAGAAGGTTAAATATATGTTATATTACTATATTATTGAATAGAATATACTGACACTACGACATGGATGGGTTAATATCACTAATACAAGTAACGGAGCAACGAATGTGAGTTAGTGAAACCTCCACCCAGATGATAACACTAAACCCTAACCCGGAAATGTCAACCCACATCCGATATATAAACAGTTTTCCCCGTTTTCAAGTAATGACATTCACCATGTTCATAATACTATACTATATGGTGGATATAGTATACTACTTTTAGAGTGTTCTCGTTAGTGAATTTCAACCCAAATGATAAAACTATACCCTAATCTGGAAATGTCAACCCACATCCAATATATAAACAGTTTCTCCCTGCTGAGAAATATTGACAGTCACCAGAGTATTACATTTTAAAGAAATAGTATTGAATATGTCCCAAATAGTATGGTAAGTTTACATAAATAGCTACACTAAAAAATATATAGTATACTATTTTGTTCACTGAATATAGTATACTAGGCGAGTTCATCTTCTTCAATTTCTCTTTTTTCAAACGTGCTGATAAACCTTCATTTCGTTCACCGACGTTATTCTTCACCACCATGTAAAGATCATCTTTGTCTCCTTTCTTTTTCCCCGACACAACGACGCTTCTACCGGTGCGTCATCGTTATTCTTCACTATTGGATCACTAAAACAAAAACAAAAACATAGTAAAAAAGCTGAATTATAAACAGAAACAGAGTATAAAACAAGAAATAGAAAAACAATATAAAAATAAAAACAGAAACAGAATATATAAACAAAAACAAAACATAGTAAGCGTGATGTCACCTCGTTCTCTACGGTGTCATATTCTCCTTCAAATTCAATTTCGAAAACTCAGAATCTTTGTTTCTTCCTTGCTTTGAGATGAAGTGGTGTGTGTTTGTACGTATGAAGAAGAAGCAAAGACTTGGTAAAAAGAAGAAGAAGAAGAGAATATATGTGTATCAATGGTGGCCACAATTTATGATATTGTTTGTTTAATATTTATTTTAATAAATATTTCTCAGCAGGTTACACATATCACAAATGAGGGGTAATATGGCTATTTTTTATATTGTGCAGCTTGTATATTGGTGATCTAGGGATTTTAGCTATGGAGTGAATTAACATTTGTTTGATTGTTATACAATGCAATTCTCCTTTATTTTATTAACCTAAATTTGTGGACTGAGATTTAAATTCCAACAATTATCAAAATCGAATACATATCAATATCTATACTATTTACGAAATGATTCTTGTCTAATACTAAAAGTTAAAATGGTCAAAATCATTAATATACCCTTAATAAATTTATTAGTTATGTTTAGTGATCATTTAGATTTATCCATCATATCAACATTATCTAAAATATTATTTATGGTGTTATTATCCAAAATCATTTTAAATTAACATGTTAGAATATTATTTATTGTGTTATTATCCAAAATTAATAAAAATTAATAAGTAAAATTATATATATATATATATATATATCAATTTAAAGAGAAAGAAAATTATTGTCCAAAGTCTTCGTCTGTGCATCTAAGTCGTCAAACTCTTCCAATAAAACGAGATTGCATCGGAGATCCACTCATCAACATCTTCTCGCATTGATTCGAACTTTTCACAATGAGAGATTTTAGGAATACCAAAGTTGTATAAGCTCAATCGAATCAATGTAACAAAGTAATGCTTAGAACGACAAAGGCTCGATCTACAATCTCATGACAATTGCAAATACTAATCTCAAGATCTCATAACGATCTTGAGCTTAGATTCATAGCCTCCTTGAACTTTACAACAATCAAAGCATAGAGAATCTTCAACGTTCTTCTCCTTTATTTAAGAACTAAGCTTCCTCATTTCTTTCTAAGTGTTTGCTTATTCCCTCCTGAGTGTTTGCTTCCCCATTTTATTGTTTCATCAGCCACGTCAGCACACTCATTTGTCTTTTTTCTAAAATAAGACCTCTGATACTTATCACTAACCTAGCTATGAAGCTTGTTGTCTTGTGGCCAATTGGTGAATAGGGAATCTTTTTGGTTACTTGTTCAGTAACTACGTCTCTTTCCTAAAGTCATGTTTGCATTCTTTAAGTTATAATCGAAATTTATATTTCTGGATGAAAAAGGTTTCGATGGGATATGTAACTACTACAGCTCATTCACTGATGGGTTTGGAAGCTCGGGGAATTTTTTTGTGTCTCCGGGCCTGGACGTGAGAACCTTCTAAATATGATAATATATACATGTTCTGTTTCTTTATTAGTTTATTTATTCCTAGTTAGAACTTTATGCGGTCCTGGTGCGTTTTGATCCTTTCTAATTCTGCATCTTCTCCTGCTTTTCTGTTTTTTAATACGATGGTATGATTATTGGTTAGCACTCACGAGATACAGATCTTGATCTAATGTAAGTTGGCTCGAGTCTCATACTTTTTTTTTTTTTTTGTCATGGACTCGAGTTTCATACTTAAAAGTCACAATAAACTGACTTAAATACGATGTGGCTTACTTGCATTTCACACTACATGTTAACCCTGGTTAAGGCCAAAGAACTTACCAACATTTTCTCTGCCAACAAAGACAAAAATGTGAAGCTACCTCTACCTCCCGTCGTATATCTGTGCCCTTTTCTCTAGATTCTTGATGACTAAAATTTGTATTGAGTTTTCTGAATTCTTTTCGATTCAGATGACCCTTGAAGAAGCTATAGGATACGTTGCCTCAGATTAACTTATTGAGGTTGTTGGCATGAAGTTAGAAATAACAAGAGAAGAGAGTTCAAGAAACTTTAAGAGGCTTAGAATAAACAGTAACTCGGTCAATAATAATTTCGTGAAAAGTAACTTTGATTGTTTTGGTTGTTCTAGAAAGAATAATATACTGGTGTTTTCACTTACTTTCTTTTCCTTTTATGATTGTGATTCCAATTAGTAGTGTTTGATTGGTCCATGACAGAGTGAATTTGTTTATTTTTTCCCTGCTCATTTTTTTTATTTATTTATTTATGGGAAATTAGGCCTCCTACCAACACATTATCTGCTATTGAGCAATATACCAAAAACTACTATTCGCTTACTGAACAAATTCGAACATGACTCAGATGCCCCTACACAATAAACAACAGAAACGAAGTAGAATAATAGGCAAAATCTTATAGAGAGATTCCAAAGATCTTTTTCTTATTCATATCCTTGTGTCAGATAGAAAAATTAGAAAAATCTAGATTTTCAACCAAAGTTTTCAAAATTTGAAATTATAATCTTTCTTGTTATCGCATCTCAAAAATCATCTCTCTCATCTATCTTAGTCGGAAACAACTTTCTTTGGGTGTTCATCTACTGAAGTTTAGAGAAAGGAGAAACTCTGAAAACAAGCACAATTTTCACTTTAATGGGTTGTGAATCTATGGCTGTTGAGTCCTCGTCGCCTTCTGCTTCTGCACCAACAACTTCTGTGGCAGCGACTTTGCTTGCTCCTGGTTTCGATTTCATCCAACTGATGAGGAACTCGTGAGCTATTAGAGAAAAGTTCTGGGTAAAACTGTAAGCCTCGATGCAATTGGGGTAGTTAATATCTACAAGAATGAGCCTTAACACTTAGCAAGTTCTCTGGGGTTCTTTATCCTTTTCTTTCTAATATATCTGTGTAATTTGGATTTCTTTATGAGATCTGTGAGTTTTTGTTTCTGATGGGAGCTTTTTTTGTAGTTTCATCTCTTGACTCAATTTGGGAAAAGAGTTTAGCTTTATGTGTTCAGAGAATGAAGTTTGTTGTTCCGTGTTTAGTTATCTGAAAGTTTTGAGTTTAATTAGATCTATTACATATTCCATTCTTGTTAACTTGTGGTTCACAATTAGTTTGCTAGTGTTTTTATTAACCGGACTTTTGATCAAGTACCAGCTAAAATTAAATTAATACCAGGATTAAAATTTTTATCGTGTTAATATCCAAGCATCTTAAATGTGTCATAGATGTATGCATTATGTGTACAAGAGAAAATCACATGCATAGATAAACTTTATACAATATGAGTGGAAATCTTTATAATAGTAATACACATCATTCACCTTACAAAACCAAGATGGGTCTCTGTCTTTCAAAACAAGTTTCATTGCTATGACAATTTCCATATTTTTTAAACAAGTTTCATTGCTATAACAAATTTCATATTTTCTAACAAAACGAGTTCGATATATGGCTAATGTTCGAGTTTAATCACACTTTGTAAAGGTTTAGGGCTGCTTATCTTACGAAAGTTAAATGGTATAAGCAACAACTTATACAATAAAACACTTTTATTACGTGATAATATATTACATAATTGGTTACAAGAAAGTTTAACAAGCCAAAAGAGAAAGCAAAAAATACTAAACTTTCTTATAACCGGTAAACCCATCCTTCATCGGTTACAAAAACATTTCATTGTTGTAACAAGTTTCCATACTTTTTAACCAAATGAGGGCGATATACGGCTGTTTGAGTTTAATCACATTTGCAAGAGCTTGAAAATGCTTATCTTACAAAAGTTAAATGGTATAGACAACAACTTGAAATAAAACAATTTCATTACATGATAATTTATTACATCATTGGTTACAAGAAAGTTTAACATACCAACATGAAAGTGAACAATGCTAAAAATATTTTAACCGGTTTTGTAAAAACAACCCTTGGCTACAAGAAAGATAATCAGACCAAAGATAATCTTAACCAGGCTTTCCGTAACTGAGGAACATACCCAGAAGACATTCTTGTTTAAATAACTATATACATCTAAACTTTCTTATAACCGGTTAAATGTTCTTATAACTGGTTTTGTAAAAGCCATCCCTCATCGCTATAACAAGTTTCCGTATTTTCTAACCAAACGGGGTGATATACTGCAGTTTGAGTTAAATGACATTTGCAAAAGCTTGGAGATGCTTATCTTGCAAAATTTAAATGGTGTAGGCAACAACTTGAAAATAAAACAATTTCATTACATGATAATTTATTACATCATTGTTACAAGCAAGTTTAACAAGCCAACAGAAAAACAAACAATGCTAATACTTCTTATACCCGGTTTTGTAAATAGTTCCTCAGTTACAAGAAAGATCATCAAACCAAAAGTAATCTTAACCAGGTTAAACTTTTCCGTAACCAAGGACCATACCCAAAACACATTCTTGCTTAAATAACTATATGCATCTATATTACAATAGAAAGGCCAAGTCAACTGTTGGATTTGAAATCTCCACATTCACCATCGGTCCCATTTCCTTCATATGACTTCTCTTTGCCCTATCCAATTGAATTGTTTCCAATGTTTTTGGCCCAAGGCTACCATTCTCCAATCACGTTTTTTTTTTCCACTTCCCTCGCCAAAAACAGACGCATTGACCCTTCTCCTTCGAAACATTGACCAAAACTGTAAAAACTAAGATTATAGTGGAACTAAAAAATTCCTACTAATTCAACAAAACTTAAACAAGCTTTTATAAGCAAATTCAGAAAGATAGAGAGAGACCTCTTAGCTGTAAACAAGCAACTTCAAGAAGGTACAGACGTGAGAAAGAAGAAGATTCCAATTAAAGAAATGTATATAAATTTATCTAGAGCTTGAAGCTTTTGCCTTTTGCCAGGATCAGTAAGTCGTCTTCTCATCTTCTTGACAGTAGGTGAGGTTACCCTTCCGCCGCTGCCACCACCTCATGTACTCATGGAGAAAGAACCAGATGAACTAATGAATTATTTGGAACTCATGATGTTCTTCAATTTTGTTTAGATTCATTAGAGAAAAAAAAAACAGAGAAAGAAAACGAAGAAAGAGACATTGACAATGAAAAAAGATGTGGTTTTGATGTAATTATGATTATATCTTTTACCAAGATACGTTCAACAAACCTAACCCAAATCTTTTTTATAATCTTTCCAAATCTTCATAAATCCTGTTGTCAGCCTATAAGTGTACGTCATCTAGGTTCTGGAAATCACTTCGTCGAGTATTAAGGGTAGGTATGTTTTTCACCATATCGTTCGATCTCACGTGCATCAAACTTTTACTGTTATTGGTGAATCCCTAATTTCGTCATCTTCTTTTGTTTTTAAGCAAATTATCCCTTTATTTATTTTGTTTTTTTGGTTTAACTTTTTCTTTTCCTTAACCATTCGAAAAATATTAACAAATACTGTCCTGATTATATTTAGGATTCGTTATGAATGGATAAAGAGCATTAGTAAGCTTCTAATTCTTTTAACTTGCAAAAATTAAATTAATTGCCCATATAAAAAAAATGTTAGCAGATTTTTTTTGTCCTTGTTGAAAATTTATTAAGGGGGCTCGACTGGTTTTTCCGCTACTACCTGCAAACGCAGTTTCTGCGGTTGGTAGCGGTTGTTGGTATTTTGAAACAATCATATAAAACACTACTAATCGCTTCAAACCACTCTGAACCTCTTAAAATCAAAAGTTGGTTCCAGCTAGCGTTTGCGGTTGCGGGATGGTAATTTAAAAAAAATAAAAAATTTAAATTGAAATAATATAAATACTAAAATGTATATATTATATTTTAAATTATATTATAAAAATTTTAAACCAAATATTCTCTATAATTTTTAAAAATTAATAGTATAATTTTAAAAATAGAAATTTTTATATTTATTATGACATTATGATTTTAAAACTTTTTAAATTATGTTAAATGTAAATATTGTTAATTTATTATTTAACAGATGTTGCATTTGGTATTTTTTTTTTTTTAGCAAACGTTATTTTATTAAAATTTGACCAAAGTACTTGCCATAACCAAAGTTATGCAGTCAACAGAGAGTACAAACAAAAGGAACATCAAGAACCAGTAAAAATCGAGCCATCAACTTCGATTTACTTTTCTAAGTGGATAGAGAATCCAATTAGCCACTTCTACCTCTGTTCCCACGACCGCGATTTCCTCGACCACGTCCCGTGAACTGTAAGTGCATCTCCTTAGCTTTTGCAGACGGTTTAACCGGTCTTTCCCTAAGGATTCTTTTCCCAGAGGGTGTCATATGATCCATCAAATTCTCAGAGCTTAATTGATCCTCCTCTTCTTCATCAAACGACCACAATGCAGCAAACTTGTTTGTACCTGAAGCTTGCTCAGTTTCATCATGCTGTACGTCTCCCATAATAGGTGCTTGTGCAGCATCACAGTTTGGTATAGACTGAGATGACTTGATGTCATCATACGCTGTCTCTTCATTAATACAAGTAAATGAAGGCGGAACATACATTTTCTCAAGTTCTGTAATGGTTGCTAATGAAATGAGTTCCCCCACATTAGCATCCGTACCTAGTTCGAGTACATTTGATTCCGTATTTGCAACAATATGAGTGTCTGGTGTCGATAGTATAATACCTGTAGCAGGAGCTGAAGGAGAGTTCTTTTGGGCAGATATGTGAGGTGTATTACTCACCTCAAGTGGAGATTCACCAGCAATCAAAGATGGAGGGGTTACTTGGACTTCTGAAGTTTCCATATGGGGGATGATAGGAGATTTTGGAAAGCCAACAACTGGAGAACCATTAGCTTCCACCAAACTGTTCTTTCTATTAGCATTGACTGAAGCCTTTTGCTGTGTCAAGGACAAACATCTTTTGGCCTTGTGACCAAGCTAACCACAGTTTTCACACTTCTTGGGAAGCCAAGAGTATTCAACATCGACCATTGAGAAGTTTCCTTGCTTGTCCCATGCTGCAACTTTCTGTGGGAAAGTCTTATCAAGGTCAACTTCCACCATAATTTTTGCTTCGCCCAACATAGTAGGATCTAACCACGGTTTGTGAGACAACATTGGTTCTCCTACGGCTGAAGCAATCCATTCAATTGCAGGAATAGAATATAACTGAGTATGGATGTTTTTGAGTGTGACCCAAAGTGGAATCGTATTGATCTCCGGCAGTGCTAAGGATTCAGATGAATTCCAAGGAGCTACAAACATTAAGCATTCATCCACATGCCACAATCCACGCTCAAGAACCCATTTCCGAGTGCTTTCATCAGGAATGTGAAAGATATAAGAAGATTCACTTATCTTCTTGACAAAAATATTGCATCTTCTTCCCCAAATCTTATTGAGAATAGCATGAACTAACCCACCAGATGGAACTAAACAACGGCAAAATTGACCAATGACGAATTCTTTCTGAGTTTGCAGTCCATTGCGGAGAACATGGTCAGGTATAGTTACCTTAGGTGTGCCGTCCTCCATATACTCTGGCATCGTGACTCGGTGAAGATTCCTGGACTTTGGGTTCAGTCAAGCAGTCCATGGAAAGCGTGTCTTATCAGTTGGATATGTTCGGTTGAGAAGAGATTGATCGACTTCATTGCCTCTTGATATCCCTTCAACCTCTTTGCGATGTCTTTTGCCTCCCATGGGATTGCCTGAGAGAGCTGGCCAGTGCACAGTTTCTAGAGGTACCACTGATGGAGCCGAAGGTTCTCCTAACCACGCCAATGGTTTGGCCCAAGCTCCCAGCGAAGCTTGTGGAATTGAACCTGTAGGCGTACGGTGAGAAGGTTCTGTCGAGAGATTTGTCGGCGTCGGTACGTCTTGTCCAGCTTGTGCGTCATCTTGAGATGAGGGAGGAGCTGAAATAGTCAAGCCATCTCTCACAACTTGAGGTATCGGAGAAGGTAAGCCCGGTTTGATCTCTGAGTTAGCGTCAATCAGGCCCTGAGTCAGACCTTCAATCGGATTTTAATTCAAACTAGCAGCCTCGATTTCAGAACTTGACATCTGAATCGACAAGGCGAAGAGGAGTGATGAAGAAGAGTCACCGAGAGGAGATTAATGGCGACGGCGGAGCCGCCGAGGGAAGACGCGGCGTTGAACTAGGTTTTCGCTCTCGACGTCGCAGGGGAAAGGGGAGCATTGCATTTGGTAGTTAACCGGTCATAACTATCCCGCAAACAAACCAATATCTAACTGTTATACCAATCGTGCAAATATCTTAAAAACGCTTAAGATCGCAATCATCTGTATCCGCAAACGCCCGTAACCACACCCGTAACGATTGCGGTTACACCAGTCAGACCTTGAAAATCTTGCTCTTTGGTTGTGGTTGGCTTGGGTTACTTGATCTCGCGGGTTTTTGTTATTCATTATCTGATACAAAAGACTAATGTGGTTGTGGTAGTAGTGATGAATGTTTTTCTTTAAATCCACCTTAATTGGAAAAGTCTGATATAGTTTGAAATTTAAACATGTCTACCGTGTACGCATTGTTTGTAGCGAAGACATACCTATAAGCGTAAATCAAATGATTCTGGAAAAGAGAATTTCCTCTCTTTTTTTTTGACGTTAATTTCTGTTTGATTCCCCGACCCTAGCATTGATAATTAGTAACCAATATGAAATATGAGTTACATAAAAATTGTATGTTAATTTGATATACAAGGAAATCACCATCTATATTATTAAAATTGAAGTACAAATTATGTTTGTTTGGAAACATGAATAACAATTTTTAAAAAGAGATTTGTTTAGAAACATAGATAGCAATTTTAAAAAGAAGTTTGTTTGGTAGCATAGATACAAGTATAAAAAGAATATAATGTTGTTTGGAAACATGGTTAGCATTATATTAAGAAAAAGAAGTAATGAACTTATGTTATTAAGAAAAATTGAAAGTTCATCTATTGTATATAAACTATCTATTTAGACCAGCTTTAATATATACGAAAATTGGCTAATCTAATCACATAACAACATATTTTGTCTAAAATAATCATAAAACAAAACTTAAACTTATATACTTATTTCAAATCAAAATAATAATTTAATGTTGATTTATATCAAACATTGATTCAAAAATATACATATATTCCTAAATTGATTTTTACTAAAATATTTTTCAATAACCATTATTAAAAAATTGTTTTCAATATATATAAGAAAAATACAATACAAAGCCCAATTTCATATATCAACTTAAATTATTGTTTTTATATTTTTCATTAAGTTTTAAAATTATAATATATGTAATTAATTATATGATGGTACGTATAAAATACTATTAATTATATGATTACTTAAATGATGGTACATATAAAATACGATTAGTTATATGATTACACAAATATGATATACAATAGTGACTAGGGGTGGGCGTTGCCTATTCGTGTTTGGTTCGGGTTTTTTTTGGGTTTCGGGTTTCCGGGGTTAAAGATTTCAGTCCTATTCAAATATTTCTAAATTTTGGTTTGAGTTCGATTCGGATCTTTGCGAGTTCGTTTCGGATTCAGATAACCCATTTAAATTATCTTAACTTTTTTAAAATTCATAATATACTTTAAATTTCTCAAAATTTATAAGCAAAATTATATATAAATTTGAATAATATATGTCATAATACCTAAACTTAACATATAAATTGGTTTGGTTTAAATATTTGGATAGAGAATCAATCATTACTTCAACTATTTTTGGTGTTTTAAGTATATTTTAACAATTTCGGATATTTACTTTTGACTATTTGTATATATTTTCAAGTATTTAAACCAATTTAAAAGTATCATATATATTCTGGATGTTTTTATATACATTAAATCTAAAAATAATTAATATACATAAATATATTTTGGGTACATTCAGGTACTTGAAATACTTCGGTTCAGATCGAATTCGATTTCACTTCTCTAAATACCAAAATTTTGAATAATTTGGATATTTAAACAATTTCGGTTTGGTTTAATACTACTTTTTCGGATCGGATCAGTTCGGTTCTTCGAATTCGGATATTTTGCTCAGCTTTAATATTGACATGAAAAACAAATAGTAATATATTTTTGAAAAATACACCCACACAGGTGTACGGATCAAAATCTAGTATATATTTTATACTTCTAGACATTAATATAAATCCCTTGAATTTGACAATTTACAAAAGCAAATCACGTTTTCGATGTCTCGTATACTACGGACTACAATTCAACTGGTTAATTATTCAGCTGCTAAAGTGCAAGAAGTATATAATTTTAGTGCACGAACGGAAATCAAAAAGAATGAATTAATTTATTGTTGTGAACTAAACATGCCAAACCATTGAAGGAAGATATAACAACTACGTCCAACATAAGTCTCAAAGGTCAAAACTACAAAGTAAGAAGTAGAACCAATAGGAAACAAAACGTGTGTGAGTCTATCAACCTAAGATGAAAAAAGGAAGTAAATAAATTAGGAAGTATGATCCGATCCAAGCAATAGATTTTGAAGCTGCGCTATGTGGGGCTGGTGATGGTCCCGTCTGGTACTTTGGACCATTATTAACCGGTGAATTAGCCAATGGAGACGGTAAAGGAGACAAGGATGGGCTTGGTGATCGGACCGGTCTAGGAACAGGAGCTGCAACAGGACCCAACGAGGACGGTAACACTACGATTTGAAGCTTTTGTCCTATGCCGCAGTGACCAGGAACTCCGCATATAAAGTTGTGGACGCCTGATTTCGTCAGAGTGACTGTGTCGGACCCGGTTTCATATCTTTCTAATGGATTAGATGTTACACACAGCTCAAAGTTGTTGGGGGTGACTTCATTGACGTTGTGGTAGTCTTTGTTGTATTCGAACACCAAAGAGTCTCCGACTTGAAAAGTTCTTGAAGAAGCCCAAGTCTCGTAATCAACGCCCATCATGGTCCATCCTTTTGAGTCTCCGACTTTGTGGACAGTGCCTCCAACGGCAGCTCCGAAGAATGCCACAAAAATCATCAAAGAAGCAAATAAGGATTTGTTCTTGATCAAAGCCATGATCGATGTTATGTTCTGTTTTTTTTTCAGGAATGAGAGAATTAAACTGGCTAAGAGATCAAGTGTGGAAGTGATATATGAAGTTTTGAGTTTGTTTGATGAGAACTTGTGAGGACGCTAGGATGTTTATATAGAGCGTGGGGTATCGTTTTAGCTAAATCCTTTTGCCTTTAGGAATCTGAAGATTTTTATATTTATTAAACAAATAAAGTAATATATAACTTGGTTAATTCCTAATGTTGTTTTGCTTAGGTCCGTTATTTCGTTGTCCTATATACGAGAGAGATACCATCATAGGAAGGACCTTATCTACTTTGGATTTTTTTTTAAAAAAAAATTTTGTTTTGCATATTATTAATTTTTTATTTTTGCGACTATAACTTTAGATATTCTTAATTAAAATATAAAACAGATAAACTTATGTGAAATAACCTGGCCATTGCTGCATTTCCAAACGTCTTAGCCTCTTTTCTTCCCCCGTTTTTTTCAGACCACTCTCCTTGCCTTCTAGACCTTGCCTATCCGTTGCCTGTAGCCGGTACTAGACCCTTTAAGTTCCTAAACTACCTCACCAAACACCCGAGCATTCTCCAGGTGGTAAAAATAGCTTGGTCTCAGGCCGGAAGCACTTCTGCGACTCTAGCGAATCTGTGTTGGAAGCTTAAAAACATCAAGAGTGACCTAAAACTTCTAAATAAAGAAAATTTCTCTAAAATTCAAGAGAGAGTGAGTGATATTAATGGTTTGCTTCAAAATGTGCAGGTTCAGGCGCTAAACTCACCTTCTCCTCAACTGTTTCAGGAAGAGAGAGATTTGCACCAGAAGTGGCTCTTCTTGAGGGAGATTGAGGAATGTTTCTTTAGGCAGAAGTCGAGGATCAACTGGTTGCGGGAGGGAGATCTAAACACTGCCTACTTCTTCAGGATCTGCCAATACAGGGCGAGCTATAATGCCATAAGATCATTTGTTACTACAGCTGGTGTGGTTATCCAAGATCCGCTTGAGATGAGCTTTCTTGCTGTAAATCACTTTAAGGCTGTGTTGGGTCCGGATCATCTCCCCCACTACGTGTACACTCCTGCATATTGGTTCCAGGGTTTGACAGACTTCAGAGTAACTGACCAGGAGCGATGTCAAATGGTTACGATCCCCACAACTGCTGAGATACAGAAGATTATGTTCAAACTAAACCCAAACAAGACCCCAGGGCCAGATGGGCTGACTTCAGGATTTTTTAAGCATTCGTGGGAAATTGTGGGCGCAGAGGTAACAGGTGCTATCTCTCAATTCTTCATCTCAGCGTTCCTTCCATCAGCTGCCAACACAACCATTTTGTCTCTAGTGCCAAAGCACCCGGGAGCTTCTCAAATAACTGAGTACAGACCGATATCATGCTTAAACACCATCTATAAGGTTATATCTCGTCTGCTGGTTCACCGTCTTAAGCCAATACTTCCCTCACTCATACTCCCAAGTCAAACAGCTTTTGTCAAAGGTCGACTTATACTGGAAAACTCTGTTTTGGCTGGGGAACTTGTGAATGGATATCATAAGAATAAGGATCCTAAAAGACTCACTATAAAGGTTGACATTGCTAAGGCTTTTGATACCTTGTCTTGGGAATTCTTATTCAACTGTCTAGAGGGCCTCGATCTGCCTGCGCTTTATATCAGATGGTTGAGAGCTTGCATTTGTACGCCTTCATTCATGGTGGGCTACAATGGAACGGTTAATGGGTACTTCAAAGGAAGGAGGGGGTTAAGACAAGGCGATCCTCTGTCGCCATATTTATTTGTGATGGCTATGAACTGTCTATCCCTAATGCTAAAGAAAGCGGCTGAGGAAGAGATTTTTGGGTACCACTCGCACTGTGAATCCACTCGTCTAACGCACCTATGTTTCGCCGATGATCTACTTATCTTTACGGAGGGCTCCCTCTCATCGATTCAGAAAGTGCTGCAGGTTCTGCGAGAATTTGAGTTGCGCTCTGGTCTTGCAATCAGTGTACAAAAGTCTTGTTTTTTCTCTTCGGGTATGTCGCAGGCAGAATTGGAAGCAATACAAGTGTCTACTGGCATGGCTCAAGGCTCACTCCCAATCAGATACTTAGGAGTCCCACTGTGCACAAAAAAGCTGAGTATTGCCAACTGCGAACAACTAATCCAGCTAGTAAAACAAAGACTATCCTCCTGGACTGTCAAGACTCTCTCATTTGCTGGGCGTCTTCTGCTAATAAAGACAGTTATTGCAGGTATCACTAACTTTTGGTGTGCTACGTTCATACTTCCGAAAGCGTGCATTAAGCGGATCAACACTCTATGTAGTACCTTTCTATGGAAAGGAGAAGTAGACAGCCACAATACGGCTCGTGTGTCATGGGATACTGTAACTCGGCCTAAGAATGAGGGAGGACTAGGGGTTAGAGACCTTCTAACTTGGAACAAAGCTACAATCCTCAAACTAATCTGGTTACTATTCTTTAGAGCAGGTTCGGTGTGGGTAGCCTGGTTCAAAGACGAGGTCTTGCATGGAGATCTAAGCAACTTTTGGACAATCAAGCCTAGCAGACACAACTCCTGGCTAGCAAACAAACTCCTAAAGTCTAAGGCACTAATCTACGGCTGGATAAAACTAAGAGTGGGGAATGGACTTACTTGCAGATTCTGGACGGATAATTGGACACATATGGGAGTCTCGACACCTTCTTGATGCATCACTCCTCCTCGAGGCTTGGTGTTGGAAGGAATGCCACCCTACGAAGTCTCTGGAACCATGGTTCTTGGCGGATACCGCCTGCAAGGTCGGAGAATCAACTTCAACTTCACACTTTTCTGACTACGGTGGAACTAACAGATGAAGAAGATGCCTACGAATGGGTGTTAGACGGAAGACCAATGCTTACTTATGCCACAGGAGAAGTTTATAAATTGCTGAGAGGAATTGGCGCATTGGTACCTTGGAGAGATGTCGTCTGGTTCTCTGGAAGTATTCCGAGGCACTCGTTTCTCACTTGGTTGATGGTCTTGAATCGCTGTCCTACACGAGATAGGATTCTAGCTTGGGGATTGCAAACAGATGCTTCTTGTCTTCTCTGCTCGAGGTGTCCAGAAACAAGAGATCATCTGTTGTTTGATTGTCAATACTCTTTTTCGGTATGGGTTGTGATTGCAAGAAGATGTTCGGCGACGCCTACAAGAGACTGGGCAACTACGCTCAATAGCATGCAAGTACTGAGAGGAGGGAAACTGGTGAGAAGACTGACTTACCTAGGGTTACAAGCTACGATCTATGCAATCTGGATGGAGAGGAATGGGCGTTTACACAGAAATACTTTCAGGTCTGTAGAAAGTATCACCAAAGGAATGGAGAGGCAGATAAAGAATCGAATTTCTAGTTTCAGGGACTCCAATCCCGTTGAATCCTCGAAGTTAATGGCGCTTTGGCTTGCGATGGAATGAGCGTGATCGACGAACTAAGGCTTCTACATCACTCGGCGATGTTTTTGAACTGATGGTGGTGGAAAGAGACGATGAACTGCTATTCCTTTATGGGAATTGGGCTTCATATTCGGTTAAATTTACTTCCTTTAATTATCAAACTGGGATGGGCTAAAGCCTGTAACTTAAGCCTCAAGGGCTTGTAACATTTTATCTTTTTTTCTGCATTTAATCTGAAAGCCATTTACAAAAAAAAAAAAAAAAAAAAAAAAAAAAAAAAAAAAAAAAAAAAAAAAACTTATGTGAAATAATAAAAGATGATATAAGTTAAAGTGTTTTGTACTTCGTAGTCACATGTGACCATCATTTCTTTTTGTCCCAACGATGATCATCATTTTCATTCGAGACGTTAAAAAGAATGTTCGTACTATGAAAAGTTCGAATAAAATTTATATTAGTTTTTTCTTGTCAACTATAATTTATATTAGTTAAATATAATTATCTGATATGAGAATGACCACTTTGGCCTTTTCATCAAGGATTGTGCTAGATTTATTGGACGAGATCAACAAAGGGATTATAACTTTTTTAGCAATCTTATTTTTATTAAAATTTAAATAGATAACTATACAATAGTCCAAAGAAAGAAAACAGAACCAAAACGGATAATTAAGTGAACATCTCTTAAGATAAAATTAACAAAAAAAAAAAATTTATGGAAGCAAAACCTACAATTAAAACATGTATATTCCGCTTTAGTTTGTCATTTATTTTGATTAAAACAAAATAAATGAACTGAGATTTAAATCCTAACAATTATCAAAACCGAATACTTATTTATACTACTGTATTTACTAAATGATTTTTGTCTCACATTAAAAGTTATAGCAGTCAAAGTTGTTAATACCTTAATAAATTTGTAAGTTATATTTAGCGATTAATTAGATTTATTCATTATATTAACATTATGTAAAATATTATTTATTGTATTATTATCCAAAATTATTTTTAATTAACATGTAAGAATATTATATGTTGTGTTGTTACCGAAAACTAATAAAATAAAAAATAATATTATGTATATATATATCAATTTAAAGAGAAATAAAATTATTAATTAATTATATTGATCAAAAACGTCTTCGTATTTGCATATAAATCGTTAAACACTTCCAATAGAACGAGATTGCATCGGAGATCCACTCATCAACATCTCTTGCATTAATTCAAACTTTCACCGCACCAATGATAAATTTTAGGAATACCAAAGTTGAATAAGCTCAAATTAATCAATGTAGCAAAATAATGACTTGAAAGAAAGGCTTGATCTACAATCTCATGATAATTGCAAATACGAATCTCAAAATCTCATTACGATCTTGAGCTTAGACTCATAGCCTCTTGAACTTTACAACAATCAAAGCATAGAGACTCTTCAACGTTCTTCTCCTTTATTTAAGAACTAAGCTTCCTCATTTCTTTATAACTGCAAACACCTCTGTTCCCTCCTGAGTGTTTGCTTCCTTATTTCATTGTTTCATCAGCCACGTCAGCACACTCATTTGTCTTTTTTCTAAAATAAGACCTCTGATACTTATCACTAACCTAGCTATGAAGCTTGTTGTCTTGTGGCCAATTGGTGAATAGGGAATCTTTTTGGTTACTTGTTCAGTAACTACGTCTCTTTCCTAAAGTCATGTTTGCATTCTTTAAGTTATAATCGAAATTTACATTTTCTGGATGAAAAAGGTTTCGATGGGATATGTAACTACTACAGCTCATTCACTGATGGGTTTGGAAGCACGGGGAATTTTTTTGTGTCTCCGGGCCTGGACGTGAGAACCTTCTAAATATGATAATATATACATGTTCTGTTTCTTTATTAGTTTATTTATTCCTAGTTAGAACTTTATGCGGTCCTGGTGCGTTTTGATCCTTTCTAATTCTGCATCTTCTCCTGCTTTTTTGTTTTTTAATACGATGGTATGATTATTGGTTAGCACTCACGAGATACAGATCTTGATCTAATGTAAGTTGGCTCGAGTCTCATACTTTTTTTTTTTTTTTTGTCATGGACTCGAGTTTCATACTTAAAAGTCACAATAAACTGACTTAAATACGATGTGGCTTACTTGCATTTCACACTACATGTTAACCCTGGTTAAGGCCAAAGAACTTACCAACATTTTCTCTGCCAACAAAGACAAAAATGTGAAGCTACCTCTACCTCCCGTCGTATATCTGTGCCCTTTTCTCTAGATTCTTGATGACTAAAATTTGTATTGAGTTTTCTGAATTCTTTTCGATTCAGATGACCCTTGAAGAAGCTATAGGATACGTTGCCTCAGATTAACTTATTGAGGTTGTTGGCATGAAGTTAGAAATAACAAGAGAAGAGAGTTCAAGAAACTTTAAGAGGCTTAGAATAAACAGTAACTCGGTCAATAATAATTTCGTGAAAAGTAACTTTGATTGTTTTGGTTGTTCTAGAAAGAATAATATATTGGTGTTTTCACATACTTTCTTTTCCTTTTATGATTGTGATTCCAATTAGTAGTGTTTGATTGGTCCACGACAGAGTGAATTTGTTTATTTTTTCCTTTCTCGTTCTTTTTATTTTGTTTAAATTTTTCTTTTCCTTAACCATTCGAAAAATATTAACAAATATTGTCCTGATTTTATTTAGAATTCGTTAAGAATGGATAAAGAGCATTAGTAAGCTTCCAATCCTTTTCAACTTGCAAAAATTAAATTAATTGCCCATATAAAATAATGTTAGCAGATTTCTTTTTTGTCCTTGTTGAAAATTTATTATAGGGGTTCGACTGGTTTCCCCGCTACCACCCGCAAACGCAGCTTCTGCGATTGGTAGCGTTTGTTGACATTTTGAAACAATCATAGAAAACACTACAAATTGCTTCAAACCGTTCTGAACCTCTAAAAATCAAAAGTTGGTTTCAGCTAGCGTTTGCAGTTGCGGGATGGTAATTTAAAAAAAAAAAATTAAAAAAAAATTAAAATTTTAAATCGAAATAATAGAAATAATAAAATGTATATATTATATTTTAATTTAGATTATAAAAATTTTAAACAAAATATTCTCTATAATTTTTAAAAAATTTATAGTATAATTTTATAAATAGAAAATTTTATATATATTATAACATTATGATTTAAAAACTTTTAAAATTATGTTAAATACAAATATTGTTAATTTATTATTTAACAGATGTTGTATTTACTATCCCGCAAACAAACCAATTTCTAACTATTATACCAGTCGTGCAAATATCTTTAAAACGCTTAAGACCGCAATCATCCGTATCCGCAAACGTCCGAAACCGCACCCGCAACGGCTACGGTTACACCAGTCATACCAGTCAGGCCTTGAAAACCTTGTTCTTTGGTTGTGGTTGGCTTGGGTTACTTGATCTCACGGGTTTTTCTTATTCATTATCTGATACAAGAGACTAATGTGGTTGTGGTAGTAGTGATGAATGTTTTTCTCTAAATCCACCTTGATTTTCTTTTATCGTCAACTTTCCATTAATTGGAAAAGCCTGATATAGTTTAAAGTTTAAACATATCTACCGTGTATGCACTGTTTGTAGCGAATACATACCTATAAGCGTAAATCAAATGATTCGGGAAAAGAGAATTTCCTCTCTCTTTTTTTTACGTTAATTTCTGTTTGATTCCCCGACCCTAGCATTGATATTTAGTAGCCAATATGAAATATGAGTTACATAAAAATTGTATGTTAATTTGATATACAAGGAAATCACCATATATATTTTATACTTCTAGACATTAATAAATCCCTTCAATTTGACAATTTACAAAAACAAATCACGTTTTCGATGTCTCGTATACTACGGACTACAATTCAACTGGTTAATTATTCAGCTGCTAAAGTGAAAGAAGTATATAATTTTAGTGCACGAACGGAAATCAAAAAGAATGAATTAATTTATTACTGTGAACTAAACATGCCAAACCATTGAAGGAAGATATAACAACTACGTCCAGCATAAGTCTCAAAGGTCAAAACTACAAAGTAAGAAGTAGAACCAATAGGAAACAAAACGTGTGTGAGTCTATCAAACTAAGATGAAAAAAGGAAGTAAATAAATTAGGAAGTATGATCCGATCCAAGCAATAGATTTTGAAGCTGCGCTATGTGGGGCTGGTGATGGTCCCGTCTGGTACTTTGGACCATTATTAACCGGTGAATTAGCCAATGGAGACGGTAAAGGAGACAAGGATGGGCTTGGTGATCGGACCGGTCTAGGAACAGGAGCTGCAACAGGACCCAACGAGGCCGGTAACACTACGATTTGAAGCTTTTGTCCTATGCCGCAGTGACCAGGAACTCCGCATATAAAGTTGTGGACGCCTGATTTCGTCAGAGTGACTGTGTCGGACCCGGTTTCATATCTTTCTAATGGATTAGATGTTACACACAGCTCAAAGTTGTTGGGGGTGACTTCATTGACGTTGTGGTAGTCTTTGTTGTATTCGAACACCAAAGAGTCTCCGACTTGAAAAGTTCTTGAAGAAGCCCAAGTCTCGTAATCAACGCCCATCATGGTCCATCCTTTTGAGTCTCCGACTTTGTGGACAGTGCCTCCAACGGCAGCTCCGAAGAATGCCACAAAAATCATCAAAGAAGCAAATAAGGATTTGTTCTTGATCAAAGCCATGATCGATGTTATGTTCTGTTTTTTTTTTTCAGGAATGAGAGAATTAAACTGGCTAAGAGATCAAGTGTGGAAGTGATATATGAAGTTTTGAGTTTGTTTGATGAGAACTTGTGAGGACGCTAGGATGTTTATATAGAGCGTGGGGTATCGTTTTAGCTAAATCCTTTTGCCTTTAGGAATCTGAAGATTTTTACTTTTTTTTTTTGAAAGAAGATTTTTACATTTATTTTTTTTTTTGATGAAATATTCAATTTATTCGTCAACTCTGAAAGAATATATGTACAAAGAGTGGCTTTTTAGTTCAATATACAAAACTGGCTATACTGACAAGAACTACTTAGCAACTAAGATTTTTACTTTTGTTTAACCAAGAAAATAATATAACTTGGTTAATTCCTTATGTTGTTTTGCTTAGGCCCGTTATTTCGTTATCCATGTATGAGAGAGATACCATCATAGGAAGGACCTTATCTAACTTTGGATTTTCTTTTTTTCTTTTAATTTTGTTTTGCATATTATTAATTTTTTATAATGGTTCTAACTTCTACGTAACTGATTTGCATCCTGCAATTTTTTTTCCTTTTTCCTTTTTTTAATCTACTAGAATTATTAAGACCCTTAAAAGATTCCAAAAAATTGGTCAGATTTTATAGATTATCTTTTTATTTTTGCGACTATAACTTTAGATATTCTTAATTAAAATATAAAACAGATAAACTTATATGAAAATGCAATTACGGATCAATAACCACAAATCCTAAATAAATGGAAGTAATAACCAGCAAAAAAAATCGGCTATGATAGTTCCTATATTTTTTATGTATTAAATTTGATCTTATTCTTACTCACGTTTGAAACTCTAATTTCTTTTTCAATCTATTTTATTATGAAATAAATGTTTTCTCCATTCGTTTTTATTTGCGTTAAATCTCTTAAAATAACTCTTTAATTTTATAATTTACTTCGAAAAAATAATTTGTTATATGACATGTTTTTATTTTTGGAACCGAACTTATATTTTATATGTTTTACTCTTATGTTTCTTTTTCTCCTTCATGCAAAGAAGTTCGAAATCCATACAGCAGCGTTTTACTTCTGTATCTTTAACTTTTATGGACACATTGAATACTAATTTTGATTTGCAATAATGAATTGGTCACCAATGTAGCTGAACCACGGATCCTAGTATATTTTAACTTTTCAAAGGGTGGTTTTAAAATTTTTTTGATAATGTGTCGACACAATACCCCTTGTGAGCTCATCACAAAAATTGGACGATATACCATGTCACATTCGTTTGCTTCTCTTACAAAAATCTTATCATTGGTTTGCATGTATATTTACTGATTATTTGTAGATGATTCGACCTAGGGCTGGGCATAATATCTATACCCGAAGTATTTACCCGAACCGACCCGAAAAATAGGGTACCCGACCCGGTCGGATCCTGCCTAAATATCCGAAAGGGACCATTTTTCAGAAATCAGAAAAACCGAAACCGAACCCGATCCGAACCCCGAACCGAATGAGTATTCGAACATATCCAAACATATGAATATCTATATAAAATATTATTTAAAATTATATTTATAATAGTATTAATACCTAAAATTAAAAGTATAAATCAAATATATTAGTTATTTTGGGTATTTATAGATAAAAATAGATGTTTTGGATAAAAATACTCAAATAACATTACATCAATGGTTACTTTCAGATAAAAAATAACCAATTCAAACTATATAAATTGAGTATTTTCGGGTTTTTAAGTTATTTTAGCTAAGTTTGAGTAGTTTGGATATAAAATACCCGAATTGAATCGGGTAGTTTGGTTACTTCGATTAAAACCCGAACCCACCCGGATCCGGGAGGATCCGACTCGAACCCGACCCGGTTTTTTGTAATATCCGAACGGGACCATTTTTCAAAATCCGAAAAATCCGATACCCGAATGGGTAGTATCCATATCCGAAGGGGTACCCGAACGCCCAGGCCTAATTCGACCATTTAGTAACTTTACAGGACCGAAGTGCTTGCTGGATTTTTTAACCACGCAGAAATTATAAAACGAAATTTTCTGTAAGTTTTTGGGCTTTTTCTAAAACAATCAAAGCAGAAGTGAAAACAAAAATAAAACAGAAAATTACAAAAGCCGATTAAATCTTAAATGGGTTCGAGAAAGTGGGCCGAATGCTGAAAGACTCACAAAGACTCAAAACCAAACTTAGAAATCCTACCTCCAACTTTAACGAAGAGCCGTCGTCGCTGAACACACAAAGTCCGATGAACGAAATCGCTAAAGCCACCGTTAAAAACAAAAGGAAACCATGCTAAAGAAGAACTGGAACAAGATCTCGCCGGATTATAGCGTAACCTTATAGAACCAGGAAGGAAAAACGACACTATAATAGTTTATTTGTCGAACTACGAGAAGAAAGTACTACAAAAGAAAACAATCGGACTAATATCTCACATCTGAATGCTTGACGTTCATTAAATTTTCTAAAGCAATGGATAGAAGTTAAAACATTTTCAAAGGCTGGACCATTGTTTTTCTGTTTATTATAATTTCACAGTCAGAGTCAGATTACATGCAACGATTTTGCTTTAGTGGTTGTCTTGTCTTACAAATCCTTATAAGCACTAGAGCTTTTCACGGACTACGCCCGGGTTTATTTTCATAGAATTTTAATATATTTAAAATATTATATAATTAGTTTTTTGGTCAAAAAATATTATATTATTATATTTTATATATATATATTATATATTGAAAACTATGATAAATATAAATTATTAAAATAAAGTATACTTTATTAGAATGCAAAACGTAAATAGTGATAAAATACATTATTTAAAATATTACCACATTAAAAATAAATTCAAATTTCAATCTTTTAAATTTTGATTTTCTAACTCATTTGTTCATTATATCTTTCTGATTCGTATTGTATAATTAGTGACTAAAAGTAAAAGTTCTTACCAAAAAAAAAAACTAATCTTTTTAAAAGTATACATGAAAAATAAAACGGGAGTTGTTGAAATTTTTCTTCCAATTTCAAAAACGTTGGATATAATAAATATTCCTTTTTTTGTTAAATACCTTGATTAAAAGGTAAACAGTTCATTGCTCAGTGAATATTTTTCTGAAATTTCACAAATGTTGAAAAAAATACAATAGTTTTCTAAGGTGATTAGTAAGTACTATGAATGCTTCCCACACTTTTAGTGGCTAAAAGCATAAGTTCTTACCAAAAAAAAACTAATCTTTTTAAAAGTATACATGAAAAATAAAATGGGGGTTGTTGAAATTTTTCTTCCAGTTTCAAAAATGTTGGATATAATAAATATTCCTTTTTTGTTAAATACCTTGATTAAAGGTAAACAGTTCATTGCTCATTGAATATTTTTCTGAAATTTCACAAATGTTGAGAAAAATACAATAATTTTCTAAGGTGATTAGTAAGTACTCTGAATGCTTTCCACACTTTTTTCCACAACTACTTTAATTTATCAATCATGCTATAAAAAATAAATTAAAGATACTGCTCAAAATTTAAACTATAAATTATATTGGCTTTGAAAATCAAATCTTTTCTAAAATTTTATATTTACTTCTTTGAAAGCTATTGATATTAATCTACATCAATAGATTTTATAGCTACAATAGAAAAACTTACAGTTTATACTCTAAAGCAAAGTAATTAGATCCATAGCTTCTACCAATCAAACACTTCATGAGGTTCTTATGTTATGAAGACTAAATATCTCGACTAAATATTATACTCTATATGTCATTTTCTGCCAAATATCTTCTTAAATGTTATTAGTTTCCATGAGGTTCCTATTTTTCATCATTGATTTTCCAAATATATTTATATTGGGATATTTAGATAATGGTTAATTTATATAAAAAATATTTTTGTTGAATTTAAGTGATTGAAACTTAATTTAAAGTTCTTAAAAACTTATTTGTATTTAATCTAAATACTTATTTATCTGACTATGATTTTTTCTCGATACCACGCGCCAGATTTTATATTATATTACAAATACATAGTTTGATTGTTAATTTGTATTTTAATAAATTTCAAATTAATCTTTTCATGACTTCTTAAAAATATTCTCAACAAAATGTTTTGCATAAGATACTGTGAACTTTTCTTGTATATAACTTTAAAAGCTTCTGTAATACTCATTTATTTTCTGAAGCTTTTGAAATTAAATCTTCACAGTTTTCTTATTAGCTATAAAACAATACTCACAACACGGTTAACTTCCTTCTATGTTTTTATACGATCTACTATACTAAAATTAAAAATTGCTACCAAGCATGGACAATGGCCAAACAGCCTTAAGAACACAATTTTAAACAACAAATCTTCATGCAGCGACATTAGCTCCTCCAGCTAATAAGCGTAAATGTTGAAACTTCCCCTTCTTCCCAACATATAACACTTTTGATGTGCTGAGCACCAAATTTTTTGTGGATCACTATCTTTCATAGAAGAAGTTTGAAGCATATCTCCACTTTTCTTGTAAAAGAATTTCCCGTCTTTCAGAAAAACCTCAGAAGCTTGTTTTTCCATATACACAAAGCATAATCATGTCAACAAAAAGAAATAGATACTAACCAGACCCATGTACTTAATTAATGCTGAAGTTTCAACCGAGACACTTCTCCACAAGTTTTACTTCTTTCTCCTTGCCAATATCAAACCTGTAACAGTTCAATCAAACACACATCTAAGTTTATTTTTGATTGGCACAAACCTTTTGACATAAATGGGGGAAAAGGAGCCTGTGAGAAGTAATTACCAGTAGAAGGTCTCTACTCTGGAAGTGGAGCAACTTATAGTAAAAATGAAGGTTATGTCCATACCGATGTCAAGGGTCACAAACCTTTACCAACCTCATCTGCTCTTGTCCAAGCTCGAGATCCCACCTGGAATTCACGGTTTCATGTTTCTATATCAAAGAATGATATATAACTTCTCTTTACCTCACCAAAGTCTAAGAGTTTCTGCCTGTGATGGAAACAAAGGGGATTTATCATACAACATAAGATCATGACAACACAATAAGACCAGAAGTTTTGAGATCAAAACACTAACAGGTAACAGCTTTGCTCCACGAACACTGCACAGCCTGCGAGCTTTCACCTGGTACCGAATCTTTTGTAAAATTTATGTAACTTAATAGCAGCTTCGTGTTTGGGGTTCCTCAGATCAAGAACTGAAATTTATCTAAAAATCCCAACAATGTGTAACTCAGAGTGAGATCATTCTCTCCGGTTGCATCCATTTGAAGGGAATGGATTTCTCAACAACCATTTTACCACAAAATCCCAAGATCGTGGGCTCTAGAGTTTTGTTGTTGAAACTGACAGATCTCTTAACCAGGAGTCTAGAGCAGACTCCATGTCGTAATCAACATATCCCACCCGAAATAGAGATTCTGACCTGAAGTGAAACATCAAGAATTTGTTATGTCTGACTCATACATGTTTGTATATATATACAGAAACCCAAAAAAAGCATGAAAATAAACTACAAACAGAGAAAGAAGCGCATTTCCCACACAACTTCTGAACAATAGATTCAGCCAAAGAACAAAGATTGAAAAAAAAACAAAATCAGAACTTCTCAAATCTAGAAAAACAGAGCAACTCACTGAGAAGACTTAGTCGTGGTCAAAGATGAATAAGTACCTTGAATATAATACCACCAGAAATGTATTTACAACTGCATTTTCCCTTTTGTTGAGCAAGCTGTGAAAACAGAGAGAGAGTGAGTGATGAAAGATGGCAAAAAAAAGAGACTGGATAACACTATATATAATCAGAGCAAAGTTGAAAAACTTGAGTCAATGAAATAATTAATTTAGTTTTAGGGACCTCTATGTACGTAGCTCTGGTTTCCATGTAGGGTAAATGGAGTCTGTCAGACCCTTGCGGCTGCAGATGCATCTTTCCAATACAAATCTGACAATTCTCTAAATAACATGCCACATCGATCACATAGCTGAAAGGAAAAAATATTTTGAATGGACAATGAAATCATTACGGAAGCAGTAGAAGCTAAGTCGCTGGAATTAATAAAAAAAAAAAAGAAGGAATCTGATGAAGTGCAGAGATGAACATATGAAAGGCATGGGTGTTGGTTCATGCCAAACTCAAAAATCAGCATCACGACACACAGCCAAGTAAAATTAACATCACCGTGCATCTGACACGAAACAAAATATGAACACTTTATGTTATAAATCACTCTTAGGGCCTTCTTTGAGGGATTAACCATACCTGCTGAGAAACGATTTCCAAAGACTGATCTAGAAGGAGTTTGTTCGAGATATTCCTTCTTTGCTGAGATCAACTGAAGCAAGCCGGCGGAGATTGATAGGGTTTTTTCATCGAAGAGGAAATAGGAGTCGAAGAGGATTCATAGGCGAAGTTAATGGAAAAAAAATAGAATATAAACTGTTAAGAATGAGAAATCGGAACAGTCATCAAAAGGAGAAACAATATGGTCGGTTGGTTAGACTGAAGAACGCTGACATGGCAGAATACAATAGTGTGATTGGTCTGAATTTTCTTGCCTACGTGAACACTCTCTCTATTAAGCTTATTTTCCTTTTATTATAGTAAGATATCCCTTTGGCCGGTACTTGTGATACTCACCTGATATTTTCAAGGGTGAGTTACCGAATAGGACACATTCTTGATTTTATTGACAATTTAAGATACATTTGCTGGAGAGGCACATTCCTGATTTTCTAGAGGATTTTTGGACAGAAATGCTCTCTACTGAGATAAGGAAGTATTTGTGTCTCTTTTTCTATTTAGTTAGTGGGAACCAAATTCAGTTAGTTTTTTTTTTTTTTAAATAATTTCTTTGCAAAAGTTATTAAGATAAATTTATAAGTAAAATAGACAAATTACAGTTATTGGATATAGTATAGTTAAAAAAATACATGGGTCAGAGACAACTGGAGATGTGCTTCTGTTTGGAGGAAGTATAAATCATAGCTTTAGTTTTTGTATAGTTTTATATCTTATGTTATTTTTCCATTTTATATTTTCATTAACTTTTATCACAAATTTTTAAAATAAATAAAACAAAATTAATTGTCAATTAAATTATATATAAATTCTCTATTCTGGACATCCATTTTCATATCTAATATTATAAAGTAGAGTTCCCTCAGTTATGAGGGCTCCACATCACTAATTAGAGCATTCTTAACTTGACACCTGTCCATTTATAAAAACGCCGCGTTTCATTAATGGAACTGTGCAAAAGATGTGTAAGTTTTGTGAATGGGCTTTCGGTTCTGCTCAATGAACGCAGCTCGGTAGCGAAAAACCCTAAGCCTCTTTGTTCTACACCATTCGAGAGATTGAGATCTCGAGATGCCAAATTCGACAAGAAGAATCTCTTCGTTGGGTTGTTGACAATACAGATTCTTCTTGCTGGGTATAAAACATAACCCCGTCAGATCGTCTTTCCCTCGATTAAGTCAACAGATTTATTAACAGTGATCAATGTAGTCAAGATCCCACTTTCTCCTCATCAATCAAGATTTCCCATCGACCGGAGCTACTGCATATATAGGGCCTCAAGGTGCTCAAGAGAAAGCCGTTTTGAGGGAAACAGAGGAGTTGGAGAGAGTTGCTGGCGTCGTCTTCATCTGCCTACGGTGGCATAATTGATTACCATTAAAAAGATTTATTTCGCCTGTAACCCTAATCCTGCAGAATCAATGAATCGTTTCGTGAACCATCTTCGACGGCGACGCGGAGACGCCTGAGTTTCTTCACACCATCTGAAAGTGTCCGAGTTATGGCTGCGTCTTTAATCACATTGATTCACTCACCCACGATGATGTCTGGAAGGCGGTGTGTGTTCAGTATAAATATGTGAGCAATCCTCTTCTTGAACTCATCTTCTCTTCCAATCTCTTATATCATACTCATTCACGTTGTTGTGGCTAATTCGAAGGTTTTCTTCTCCGATCTGAAGTCCGGCGCGCGTCATGTGTTCCTCCGTCGTCCGCCGTCCATATTAAACCAAAGTTTCTTGGGCTTGTGGTAATGAAAGCTCAAAGCATGGAGAGCTCTCAATGCATCACAGTGATGGAAGCCATTAACAGGAAAGATATACACTCTCATCACTAGGCCATCTATTGAGTTAATTGATCAAATTTATCTCTTAAGTTCTTCAATTTTATTTGATATATTTATGCAGGAACACATATTGCATCTCAGTAGCGTACTTAAACCTGCTAGGCATTCAAGGAACGAGCATGGAGTTGCCTGAAATGAATTCAAGGAGGGTAACGACGTTAGTGGCGTTGAAAAAATCTTATATTGTTCTCTCTTAGGTCTGTCCTGTATGAACAAAGACTCTTTATAGATAAAAGTCTCAATTGCAGTGTTTAAGTGTTAATAGATTTCTAACCGTTACTGTTTTTGTTTGTGCAGATGGATTCATCTTCTTCTAATGATCAGAACAATAAAATGCTTAACGATGAGATTTAAGGAGAAGATGCTTCAGAACCTTGCCTTGCTGGAAAGAGAAGAAAAGAAACTGAAAGATCAAGCTCTGCTCTTCCACCAAAACAAAGAAATTAGTTGCTCATAGAGTGAAGGTATAGGAATTCTTTACCCAACAAGAAGATGATCCTACACAAAGCAACTATTGTTTCTGTGAATTTTCAGAAGCTGATGAAAGTAGCCCTTAAAACACGTACTGTATGTGTTCTTCTGTGAATTTTCAGAAGCTGAAAGTTCACAACTTAGTGTACTTTGGTTCCTTTTTGTATTTGATTCAGCTTAAGTTACAATATTGTGTTTGTTCAAGACTTTTAGATGCAAGTTGTTTTCTCTTCTCTGTTACGGTTGGAAACTTGTGATGTGATCATCTTTGATCACTAAGTTTTAGTACAACGTAAATATGAAAAAAAAAGTTTAAGTGTGTTGTAATATGTTTGAAATTGACTAACTGTTTAAAACTTTGAACAATGATACAATGATCATCTTTGATCACTAAGTTTAAGTACAACGTAAATCTGAATTTTATTTGAGTATGTTGTAATATGCTTGAAATTGACTATATATATATATATATATTACAAAGGATTTTAGTGAATATCTATTATTATAAAGAAGAGTTTCCTCTCTTCTTAGACATGCCACATGGGATTCCATGTCATTAATTCGGAGGCTGAGAGCGCGACACGTGTCACGGTCAATCAAAACTCAATGTTTTATTAATTCTTGAATTTAATGGGTTTTATGTGTTTATTATAGTCCAAATACATCTGCTCCAGAAAACTGTATACGAAACTTAGGGAAAGTGGCCGTCGTGCAATAATTCCCGTTCAGTCAAATTGTCAATAAAAATCCAACAATTTTATCGATGACGAATGATTCCGATCAATGTCAGTTGGAAGTTGAATAGACTTCTTTAATTTGACATCGTTACGAAATTAACTTGGTTCATGCATCTTCATTAACATTCGCATTAATACTTATTATCAACTTCTCACACGATCTCACATTCAATGAACCCTTTCATTCATCCATTTATGTTAATCCTCCATTATAAATATGAAAGTTTTATTCCAACAAAATTATCAGTTCATTTCTCTCAATAAACAACACAAAAAGGTGATGAAAAGAGATATGTTAAGCCAATAGTTGTGATTAATGGATTGTGACAGAAAAGTGATAAGAAACAAAAGAAATGAGATAAGAAACAGAATAAACAGAGAAGAAAAGAAAGGAGGAAGACGATAGAAAATAAAAGATAATTTTTTTAGTGAACTTTTTCTTTTTTAAAAAGATCTATTTATCTCTAACTCATAATAATTTCTGACATCTTAGTGTTGATTTTTCATTAATGTGACTTCCTAAAAAGTTGCTGGCCTTGATCTCAAGGATACAACAGTTAGTGTAGTCACTTATGGATATAGAACCCCGTGTGAGTATGCATGATTGTAATTTGTGAGTATATTTCAATTACATCATTTTCATATCGACTATTGGATTGTGAATTCTATTTAAATTGGCTGCTTCCGCGTCTCCAAAATGGACTGAGTTTTGATATATACGTAGAATGCATTTTTCTTATTATACTTCAAAGTTTGAGTCTGCATATATCACAATAAACTGAGGACGGTGGACGAGTGAGTTGAGTGTGGAATACTAAACATGTTCTTACATGAAATTGAAGCATTGTAGTTTTGTCCAAACATTAACTTATGCCTTATTTAGAACACTCACTTCTCATAACATATATACTCCCTTCTCGACAAATGACACATGCTAACCTAATAAAAAAAATCAATCACAACGTTGACACGTTTGAAAGAAAAATCGTACAACTGCACCTCCTATTTCGGATAAAAACAACTAGAACTAATAGGATATGAAAATAATGTTTCAAAATTAATAAAGCTGAATCTTTTATTTCATGATGGCATTTCATCAAGAAAAATTGTATAAAAATTTAACACTATAATTTTTAAAATTTTATTAAGTATTCCTCATTTGCATCATCACCAAATTTATTGGTTAATTATTTAATAATCCAGATTTTTTTTTATCAATATTTTATTTTAGGTCTAACAAAACATTTGACATCAATCTAAAATATTTTCGCACATAATTAACAATATAATATCAAATACATAAATTTTAAAAATATTCATAAGAAAAATCTAAGATTTTTGTATTAAAATTTATTGTACTTATTATCAAAATTATCATAATTACAGTAGAATAAAAAAATATATGTAAAACTATTATGTATTCATGAACATTTTAATATTACGAAATCATAATCTATAAAAAGAATAAAAAAATATTCACAATAAAAATTAATATCACCTTAAATTTTAAATAAGCTAAACATTTTTAAATACTCTTTAACTGATATATTTATGTATTTTTCGGTTACTAACACGTCCGTAGGGTGAAGAGAGAGAGTAAAATTATGCCAATAGTAAAAATTAGTTGTTTGGTTAATTTTAAATTTAAAAAATAGTATATCTCATATACATCTCTTGCAAATGTAAATCTAAAACACATACCACAAATCATATAAAATAATAATAATCTTGATCACAAGTAAAGTATATCCCGCCCGTAGAGCGGATCGATCCTAGTATTAAATAATGTTTACAAAGGAAACTATTGAGAGAACCACCACCAACTCAGTGGGAAAAAGAAACACCAACTACAATGTAAAAGCTATGAAGAGATTCATCCACCAGACATGGTGTTTAGTCAATAAAATAGTAGAGAGTAGTAGAGGTAATGGTCTATAAACCAGACAATAGACTGGAAGTAGAAGCTACACCAGATGTATCGATTTATAATATGTTTTAACCAGTATGTTGTGCCATTGGTTACGATAGACCAAAAACTGTATCAACTAATGGTCTGATTGTCCTAAACATGTTAGCACAAATCAAACATCACAGTAAAAATCTGAAATGAGTCCATAACAAGTATTGTGAATTAAAAAAAAAACAACTATGGTCTGATTGTTCTAATTGATTATGTAATTTATATATGTTTTCCACTGTTGTTTTCATTATTATGTTAAAACATGAAAAGGGGATATTTGATGAAATATGAATTATAGGCTTTTGTCCTATACAGTCAACACAAAAAATTACAGAATAGAGATACTTCTTCATGCTTAGTTGATGAAGAAAAAACATTATAAAAAACATTTATATGTGGTTGGGTTCATCTTGATTATCAAATTGTTAATGGTTAGCTCACATTTTAGTTTCTTTTTGTTTAGTTATGTTTTGCTACACTCTAACTTCTTCGAATAAATAGTTTGATATGAAGTGGTATTTAACTAAAATGAAAATCTGCCATATAAGTATATTATTTTATTATCTTATAAAATACTATTTAAAAAATAGCACTATAAGCATGAGAAATACTATTTTAAAATAAAATGAGAAAAATTTCTAACAAATAATTTTGTTCTTAAACTAATTTCAACAAAAGCTATAATAAGTTACAAAACATAACCAGTATAACACTATAAGCTAAATATTCCATTCCAGATAAAATTATGATCTGAAAAAATATATTCTAAACATCATTTCCTGTTAAATTAGAAAATAATTATTAATTATGATATTTTTTTAACGATTTATATAGAATTTTAAAATTGATATTTAATTATTTTATCAATTTGTATTTTATTTTAACTGATTTGGCTTGGAGTTAGAATAGTTTATTATCGTGACCAATTTAATTAGTGTAAATGTTTTTTAAAACTTGAAACTTCTTGAATGAAATATAGTAATATACACTTTAGATTTTATTTTATTATTCCAAAGTGAAATAAAATAATAACAATATACATATATATAATATTATATTTTCTAAATTATTTTTGCTAATTTGTATTTTCTAGAAAATAGAAAATAATGAAGATTGCTGTCACTTTAGAAAACCAAAAATGATTATTAAAAATAATAATATGATCTCAAAATTCTGTTCATTATTTTTTTTTATAATATCGTTTTCAGTTTACAATGTTTTGTTTTCAAATGCTTCATAAAATAGTTTTTATTATAACTTCCCGCCCGTAGGGCGGACCGATCCTAATATTATATATATATTAACATATTTACAAAAAAGGTGTGGACATGGACACCAATGTGACTAATAGAGTTATAGATTAATTGTGAACATAGATACCAAACCGTGGACAAATGAATTGTGGATATATCAAACTAGGATAACTAAATACATTCAGAGTTTGAGGCTCTAATTTGGGAAATGGGATGTATGCGGAATCTACATCAATATAATGTTACTTTTGCAACGGATAGTTCTCAGTTGGTGAATATGGTTTCGGAACCAGAAGAGTGGCCAGCCTTTGCAAGTTACCTAGAAGACATCAGGAGTTTGAAGAGAAGTTTCACACGCGGAGATCATCTATGTCTCAAGGACACATAATAAAAAGGCGGACAGTCTAGCACGAAGTGCAAGAAAACAATCGTCTTATGTCGTTCACATGGATGCGGATCCTCCTATTTGGTTCACAGAGTCTATATGAGTCTGTAAAGCTGCTGACAAAAAAATATATATATATATATATCTATGTTGAAAGCGAATGGACCTAATAAGGAATTTTATTGGATGTGATATTTTTGTGTGGACGAATTCTTGTGGATATATATTCTTTATAACATTTTAAATTGACTGTTTGTTTCATGTTAATACGTGGACGTAAAAGATGTGGACATAGAAGGATGAAAAAACGGAGAAAAACTCTTATATACAAATTATGATGAAAAAATTACATTGAAAGACACATTATGGATAGAGAAAATGTAGACATATATGTTGTGGATAACAACGCACCAACCCCAGCACATTAACACATTCTCAAAATCCTAAGCATTGATTGTAATGACCCTGTTCAGAAGTAGAAAAGTCAAGACCTTGACCATGAGTTGGTTGAGCCAAGAAACGGTCATGGTCGAGAAGCGATGGTCGATACGTCTAAACCGAAGGTCGTCAAGAAGCAACTTTTTGAAGAAATGTAAATAAGGAGAATCTTTATCTAGGCAGCTCAAGGGAGTCATATTAGAGTATATGGGCATGCCAAAACCAAGTTGGTTCAGGAGGAATCAAGAGTTGGTCGAAAATCTGCATTTTCGGGTAAAACGGTTCCGACCGTCCCGATAAGCGATTTTGATGAAACGAAGCGTCATGGGAGCATCTTGGAATGGTTTTCTACTCAAAATCACTCAATGAAGATTTGTAGAAGTTGGTGACGTGGCAAGAGAAAGGTGGACCAGAGATGACGTGGCAACCTTCCATTTGCCGCGAAGGAGTGATGTGGCGGTACACGTGGCGATTTCTCATTGGCCGGAGGGAAACTTGGTGACCAAGTTTGTGAGCTTCCAGAAAGAGAGTCTTGGCTTGCAAGGGATGAAAACTTGGTGTCCAAGCTGCTGAATCTTCTAGAAACCGGTAGCTTGCAAGCAAAGTTACCGAAATGGACAAATATCCATATTTTTACCATGTATAAATGCCATTTGTCCAGCCAGCCTCAGCCCCCATTTCCTATAAATACCCAGCCCCTCCCATTCAATTTCTTCATCCCAAAACCGTGAGAGCTTACCTTAGAGAGAGAGAGGTGAGTTTAGAGAGAGAAACCGAGTGTTAAGGAGTGTTTTTCGGTTTCTTTGGTTTAGCGTTTTTGGGAGAGTGATCCGGAGGTGTTTGGGTAGTCTTCGTAGTCAGCAACCAAGGTGGGTTCCGAAGACTTGTAATGTGTGTTTGTGCATGCAGGTGTGAGCTTAGACCGGAGGGTCTCAAGTGGAGACCCGGGGCAAAGTTAATCGGTTTTGTGCAGGGCCTCGGGGAGAATGCGTGTAGCATGCATTTGTGTTGTGATTTGTGTATTATTGTGTCATCTAGATATTTTTTTGTTGATGGTGCATAGTGAGTTGCATGATTATCTAGATGATATAATATCGTTGAACCGCAAGAGGTTGAGAGTGTCTCTCTCTTGGCGGGTGTGTTGTTGCATGCATTATAGTTGATAAGTGCATGTAGTTTAGATGCTGTTTTTGTGTTGCATGGAGGTTTGAGGTCGAGCTCCCTCATGCTTATTTGAGTTGTGAGCATCTAGACTAGGATTTGTGTTTGCGTGTGAGGTGCATTTGGTCTAGGATGCAATGCGTGTTGGTTAGAGGCGGAGCTCCCTCACGCTAGTGTTTTGAGTTGCATCTAGACTAGTTTGCGCGGACCCTGGAGTGAGATCCGGGGATGGACTTCTCCAGTGGTGGAGTTAGCCGCCCCTCCATTACTTGTCAAAGGAAAGTGGGTAGCGCCCATGGACGAGCGCTGCGGGACGCTGCGGCCCGGGTGAGATTGGGAGTGAACCAATTCCCGGTGATTCCGATCATGTGACTTGTGTGTTTATGGTCGGACGTGGGGGGAGGGGGACAGGGCTTTTCCAAAGAGTGAAAGGCCTTTGTGTTTTATTTTTGAGAGTTGTATCGAGTCTAGGATTGAGTCTAGACTGCATTATTTGTTGTTAGGTCTCGAGGAGGAGACTTGTTGCATTGCATTGATTAGTTGCATTGCATTTTCGCATTGTTGCATGTTTGTGTGTTGTTTACGCATTGTTAATGTATGCGTATTGTGTGCTTGTTTTTAAGCATGGGCTGGGGAGGGTAGTTGTTGTTTATTGTTCGGACTCACTGAGTAATCTTGATTATTCACCCCCTCTCCTACTATGCAGGTAACCAGTAGGTGGGAAGCTTAGAGGGCGGCGGAACGTTAGGCGGCCGGTGTAGATTTGAAGTGGCATAAGCATAAGCAAGGACTCTTTTGGAATGTATAATTACTTTTCTTTTCTTTTTGGCGCTAGGCCGTGTGCACAAACTCTGATATATTTGTTGTAATGTTTTATAAGACGCTTTCCACCTATTATTAATAAAAGAATGTTTATATTCGGGATTGTGTGCTGGATGATATTAGACTTAGTCCGGGTCGACACAACTCTGAGACCGCGGTACGGGTTGCGAAGCCTTAGACCGTGGGATCCGAGGACATAGCGAACCGGGACGGGTTGGTCGGGAATCCGGATTTGTTCTCGATTCTTGGTCGATCCGGTCCGGCGAGCTATACTTTGTGGCACCTCCCGGGCCGTTCCGGGTTAGTCCGGCCTAGGACGGTCCGGGGGTGTTACATTGATGGTGTCCACCAAACCAAACTTTACAAAGTTAAATGTTGTATAGACTTTACCAATCTTTGGTTCTGTAAATAGCTTGTTCAGTATCAACATATGATGGACTATGACGGTTGTGATTTACCAGAGACTTTAGTGGTTCCGACTTAGTGATGATCATGGCAAAACTTCTCATGGCAATTACGGATGCATCCGAGCGCTGTTTGAGGCGTGGTCGGAGGCTATGGCTTTGTTTTGTCCGCAGAAACATAGTAATGGTCTCATATTTTTGATACGATCAACAAATTGGAAGATCGAGTCAAAATTCAATTTAAAAGTGGAGAAAAAGCTGATTCTGCTGAAGCTTTTCACAGTGATTACGGGCGCATCTGAGCTATGTTGAGACGTGGTTGGCGGCTATGGCTTCGCTTCGTTGATAGGAACATGATGATGGTCTCGGAATTTTGATACGATCAACGAGCTGAGAGATCAAGTCCAAATTCTATTCGAAAGGCGAAGCTTCTAACGGTGATTATAGATGCAGCTGAGCTCTGTTCGAGGCATGGTCGGGAACAATGGCTTTGTTTTGTCTAGAGGAACATGGTGGTGGTCTCAGATTTTTGATAGAATCAACGAGCTGATATATCAAGTCCAAGGAGATAGAATTGAGAAAGTGAATCTGAAAATCAAAAGTGGAAATATGAGGAAAAATACACAGATTTGTATTTTTTTTAATTGTTTTCTTTTTAATTTGTGTATGAATGTGTGGAGAATAACATTATGTTGAATCGAAATTAGTTAAAGAGAGTTAGAAATACATAATTGGATTTAGTTGAAGATAGAAAGATAAAGAGTTGATTACCATATATGACACATTTTAAGTTTTCATTGCATATAGAGACACTTTCTACTTGTAAGGCACTTTGTGGTGGGCCCAGAAAAAATGTTGACGGTTATATCCTTATTGTGAAGAAAGTGAAATTGGCTTATATTTTGATAACACGTGAACTTTTAGTTTTTGTTTCAGAATAGTTTTTTTTTAACACCATTTTCAAATAGCTTGAAATTTTCATTTTTTTAATCAAATTTTTTTTGTTTGTTGTGGATGTGGACGCCAACTTGACTCAAAATTTTGGTTTGTTGTGGATGTGGACACCAACGTGACCATAGATAAAAGAAAACAAAGTTTTTTTAAATTTGTGGATAGAGAATTGAAGCTTGATGCAGTGGACATAGTCACTCAAACACTAAACAACATAGATAGATAGTGTGATATAAAAAGGCTATGGATATAGATACCAATGTGTCCACAATCTCGATGATGTACAAGTTAAGAAATTTAAACCAAAAACAGCCATGTACATGTCCATGGAGAAAAACAAAAGGTTGGGTGATGAAAAAACAAAGCTAAACAAACCAAAAAGTTAATAACTCGTATCTTTTGTCCAAAAAAAGTTAATAACTCGTGTCTGACGAGAAAACAAAGCTTAGCTTCAAACATGTCTAACGATTATTTATGAATCTTGGTAACATACGGCTTCTCTTGATGGATTTACAGCTTCTATTGAGTCCTATAAGCCAAGGCAGTGTTACCCTTCTGAAACCATGAGAAATCCCAACACTTTGAATCTATCTTACGACAAAGAACACAATATCATTGTTACTTAACATAAAGCAAAAAAGAGTAAGCATGAACTGGACTGCAGTTGCCTAGAAAATGTTTTTTTGTAGAAGTTAAAGTAACCGTAAATGAGAGTTTGGGTCAAATTTGTGGAAAGCTTGATACTTGAGATGAATAAGTATTTTTGTGGATGCTCTTTTTGTGAACAGGATCTTAGGAACAAGATTACCCATTCTTTGAACAAAATAATGTGGATCTTCAGCACATACTCATTACCAATTCTAGTAGGCAATTAGATTTCACTCATAAACCAAAATTTAAAATTTTTATGAAAAAAAGCTAAACATGGTAGAAGAAGATGCAATTAATACAGTACCCAGAACTTAAGATGATTACCAGGTGACGGAGCAGCAAAGTACAAAGGTCTTCCTAGAACTCGAGACCCTCCATGCTTATGAACTCGAGACCATGACCACAACAACTTGTGGAGAGGATGAGGGAGTCGACGACGTTGGACAATATTGCGTTCTTTGTGGAGGATTTTGGAAGCGGTGAGTATGAGGAGTCGAAGACGTTGACAGGCACTGACGGTAACGGTGAAACGGTCGCTGAATCCCTAGCTCATCCACTCTCAGCTACCCCAAGCTCAGCCACGGCGGATCCCGAGCTCAGCCACGGCGGATCCCGAGCTCAGCCACGGCGGATCCCGATCTCAGCAACGGCGGATCCCGAGCTCAGCCACGGCAGATCCCGAGCTCGTCCACGCTCGATTGGGCTTAGCATCACACCTATCAATCCTCTCATTGATTTTTTTTTTTGAATTCTCAATATTAGGGTATGAGCATTTGAGAAAGAATAATTGAAGTAGGAAAGAGGATGATGAACTTGTTATTCATTAAAAAAAAAGATGAGTTTCGTAGTGAGTTAGGAAAGAAGGGAAATGAAAAAGTAAAATGTGGTTTAGTCAGTCAGGGGTGTTAGTGTCTTTAGGTACACAAAATGTGTGTGGCAAGTCCAATGTGTCTCTGGATGTAATTGGAAACATATAAAGTGTCTGTAGGAGTAAATTTTTCAAAGATAAATCGCATATAAAAAGTGTGTGACAAGTGAGAAATATCATAAAAATATAATTCTAAAGTGATAGTTTGTCTTATGGAGTAAATTTTTCTATTCTCAACTTCTTATTACCATTCGAAACTAATATCTAGAAACTCAGATATAAAAAATATATAAAAAAAACAGTTATACGTTTGAAAGCATATTTACTAGTGGTATTCGAAACGTAATATCCAGATATACTACGTTATTTGTAGGCTCGGATTACGAAACAAATTGTTTGTAATAAATTGACCACAAGACCAGTTACGTCGGTCGTACATTCGATGACTACTTAAATGTGTGTGTGTTTTTAATTTAATTGAGCAACTTCCGTCACGGATTCCGCACGTCAATAAATACCAAATACAAATGCAAAGTAACCGACGATGACCATCCCTCACATGATTTAATGACGAAAGAAGGGAGATCTGATGACTACTATATCAATAAGTATCAATATTATCAGGAAAAAAAAAGTCAATAAGTATATCCCATGGCGGCCATGTCCTTGCAAGTTTATAAAATACAATAGAAAGAGTCATTTCCTTAATAGTATTTTGGGACCCTAGAGTTTTTGATAAAATGAAATTCATTACTGAAAGAGTATATGTCTAGATTAGATCTTGACTGCCTACCAAGAAAAATGTCAGGGGTGGATAAATTGTTCTCGTCAGGAACTTGGAACTTTGAACTCACAATAATAAAAATCAAATATAAACAATTTTCTGAAATCAATAATGCTAAGTAACGTATCATTAGTTGGAAAAGAAAAAAGTAACGTATCATATGAGTATGATATATATCTACACTCCCCAAGTCCCAATGTTAGCAAACAAAAAGGTTCCTTTCTTTCTTGTTTTGGACACTAGTGTTTATATAGTATAATTTATAAATAAGTTTTCTGACAACCTAGCAGCTGCCATATTCCCTTTTTTGTTCACCACTAAATATTCTCTCCTTCGTTATTAAATAAATTATTGCATTTTTGTTATTTGTTTTTGATTATCTTTCTCTTGTAAGTTGGATCTGTTCCCTGAACTCATTCACACGTTTGATATATGAAAGTTGGATTTATCGATACTCTTTTTTTTTTCTGGATACGTGTTTACACTATGCAACAAAACGACAGTTGTACCTTTTTATATAAAATAGATTGCTATTAAACATTACAAATTTAGAAAGATCAAAATCTGAAGAAATGCATAGGTTCTTATTGCCAAATACCATACCAGTAATCTAGGAGTTATCAATTTTAATATATGTCTTTTACCTCTACATATTTCACTCAACATAAATTGCTTCTTTTAAAAACATACAACTTATCATAATTTTACCACAAATCAGTATATGCTTGGGGAAAATTCTAACTTTACAACAAATTTGATACTACTTTTTAAATTTAAACGATTTTTATTTTCATAAATACCTTAAGTTGTAAGAAAAAAGATTAAACTAATTTTCTAAATAATTTACAAATATTCAAAATTAATTATATAGGTTTATAAATTCAATTTTATCCCTTAAGTATTAAACTCTAAAAAATAATCACCAAATTATAAACTTAAATATTGTAGTGCTTTTAATTATTATTTTTTAAATAATATCAAATTTATAGTAAATTTAGCATATGCTTATTGTCTCATCTTGTATCATATAAATATGAAGAACACCATGAGGTTAGGTTTGGGACGGATCCGGATATTCAGGATACCCGGATCCGTGATTTCAGTATCCAGATTTTGATATGTGCTTTCCGGATATCCGTCTAGATATCATGATATTCGCGAGTATCCGGATTCGAATCCGGATCCGTCAAAATAATTAAAAAAATAAAAATATTTTTAAAATACAAAAAATCTAAAAATATTACATAAATTAAATATTTTTACAAAATTTATGAATATAATATTATGAAAATTAAAATGTAATATTATAAGACTAGTTTTATGTATAAATATTAATAAATAAACTATAATTATTAATAAAACTCTATATTTAATATATTAAAAAAAACAGATCCGGATCCGGATATCCGGACCTAAAAATCCAGATATCCGAATTCGACGGATTCGTTATTTTACTATCCGGATCCGGGCACCCCAAATACCCGATTTTCGGAGCGGATCCGGATCGGATCTCGGATCGAATCCGGATCTCGGATAATAATTCCCAGCCCTACATGAGGTATTCACTTTTATTCATTGTTTCCCTCAACCATTCATAATTAAATCTGGGAAATCTCTGAAATGTCGAATTAATCATTAGAGTAATTAATCGACCCGTATAATTAAATCGTTGAACATATAGCATGCATACCTACCCAAATCCCCCCTATTATACGAAGCACATGATATGGTCGTAAAGAAGACTTGATAGAGACACAAAGGAAAGATAGCTAGCTAGTGTGAACCAAAAAAAAAAAAAAAAAAACCTATTTTAAGTAATAAACAAATGAATCAACATGGATTAGGGTAATAATAAATTTAGTATGAATTTAAAAATGACGCGGACTAAAGTGAAAGAAGAATATGACAAGCTCATATGTATTCCTTTCTTTTTCACCACGTCGCTTCATCAATTGATTATTATTATCGTCTTCTCTCCCAAAATCAATCATCTTCTCTAGTAACCACCTCTCCTTCTCTCTGTCTCTTCAACTCCGCGTTTTCTCACTGGTATGATCTATCTCTCTCTCCTCCCTCTTTCTCTCCTATATCGATGTGTATACTTTTTTCCTCTGCCTCGTCTTCTTCTTCTTCTTCTTCTTTTTCGTTTCTTACTCTGTTTCTTCAAAAAGAAACTCAATCTTCAGCTAGTACGAATATGTATCTGCCTATGTTTCTTATTAACGGTAGAATTTGATTGGGAAAGAAAAAAAAAGATTCTGGATTCATTATTGATGGCGTATACGTTTTGTGGGGTACTCTTTGTTTTGTTTCAAATAGTATAAGCCTCAAAAGATAATTTTCTTGACAAAGGAAGCAAATCTTGATAAACTTTCAAGAAGTCAAGAAGAAAGCTTATGATGTATCATCATCATAATCTAGTTTCTTGGTATAACGATGAACATGTGGTTATTGCAGAAACAACTGACTTGATTGATGTTAATTGGGAACTTGACAATGGAAGAGAAGCAGTTGGATTTCAACCGCCCGCTTCTATCAGTTAGACGGCCTACACAAGCTTCAGAGTCGGAGAGCAAAACAAGATCTTTTGATCCAGTGATCCCTCCTCCTTGTGCTCTACCGGTTTACAAGTCTGATATTAAGTCAGGTCCCGTAAGAAACCCAGGAACCGTCCCTTTCCAATGGGAGCACAAGCCTGGAAAACCAAAAGACGAAACCAAACCGGGTTTACAGAGCTTCGTTGAGCCACGTTATGTGCCAAAGCTTCCTCCTGGGAGAGTTAGAGTATCAGTGAGGAAACCTGAAACTAGAGTGGAGGATGCAAAGAGTTGTTGTGATGATACTTATCTTGATGCAGCTGATACGCTTTCGAGATCTGAGTCATTTTTCTTCAACTGTAGTAACGTTAGTGGTCATGGTGGGACGCTAGTAGAGCCGTTTGGAACCTTGTCTAGTGATAGACAAACACAGGATCTAATGATGGGGAGGTTCTTGCCTGCAGCTAAAGCCTTGACTTCAGAAACAACTCCTCCACATCTTGCTACGAAACCTCCTAAGCCAGAGGAACCGGGAAAGGTAGTAGTGGTGGTTAAGGAGAAACAGAGAGCTGTTTCTGTTCGTCGTATGCGTTCTAAGTATCAAGACTCTACTACACCTTGCAATGGAAACAAGGTAACTGTTCACCTCTCCCTCTCACTGTCTTCTTCAGCATCACGTTGATAACTTTCTTTTTCTGATCCAATAAGTGTCTTTCTTTTCTTCTCCGTAGCAGAACAGTGAAGATGAGAGGAAGTTGAAACTAAATGGATCAGTTGCACAAGGTGGGTCCTTAGCAGCATCTTCTGTTCCGGAAGGAAAGGAAAAAGATGAAAACTCTTGCACTTCACGCACTAAAGTCAGCAGAAACTTTGGTGAGCTCTTGGCTAGTGATGATAATACATGGAAACCTTCTTCAGAGTCTCCTGTGGCAGAGAAAACACTGTATGTAGATACTGTGCATTCACTGGACAACAAGGTACAACAAGAGTCCATGGAGCAATCTTTACTAAAAGAAGAAGTGCATAACTTGATTGAAGCTATCTCGCAGCCTAAAACCACCGAGCAAAGTGTTATAAGAGATGAGGCTTTAACTGAATGTACTGATCAAGGTATTGTTGCACTGCCAGAGTCCAATGTGGTAGTAGAGATTACAAAGAAGAAGATTGATCTTGAAGCCAAGTTGCAGAGAAACACAGCGAATCTCGAAAGTTCTAGGCTTCACCAAAGTTCAAGTTCTCATATTGTGCCACCACCACCATTACCAAAAGCTCCTTCAGATTCTTGGTTGAAGCGTACATTGCCAACAATCCCAACAAAGAACAACTCATTCGCATGGTTACAGTCTCTTGGAGCTAATAATAACAAGATTAATCAAGCAAGTCCCAAGTGGGAAACTATGGTCAAAACCTCCAATACACAGCAAGGGTTTGTGTGCTTCTCCAAGGTAAACTAGTGTGTCTTTTTGAGCAACGGTAAACTAGTGTGTCTTAATTTTCAAAGTCAATGCTTGCTTGGTCAAACGTATTTTGTTGTTTTTCTTAGCAAATTGATTAGCTTACTTGTTGAACACGTTTTGGTCTTTCAGGAGACACTCAACCCTATACCAGAGGCGTAGCAAGATCTGTATGTTATCCACACCAAATTATTTGTAAATTTCAACAATAATGATGGGATTAGCCAATAAAGTTTGGGGATTTTTAGTTTAAATCATGAAATAAAAGGTTCCTAAAAGATAAAAGCTATGAATATAAATGTCTCAAATATTGTCGAAGTGATGTACAGCTAACAGAGATTTTGTGGCAATAATACTTCATAATTCCACGTGACACTGTTTCTTTTGCCCTTCTGTATATGTTAATCTACTACTAGTAATAGACCTTTTTTTGTTCTTTTGTAATTATGTTTAGAAAGGAAACCTGTAAAGTGCAGAACTGAATTGAATACATTAACTTAATGGCTACTAGCGCAATTATTGAAATAAGTTTTGGTGTGAGAAATTCAAAGTTGATCCCCTTTATAATGTCATGGAAGGTCAAATATGATAGTAAGAAGATTATTAATAAAAAAAGATTATTATAGAAAAGAGAGGTTTCTTCATCAGCTAGGTAGACATGAAAGAAACTACTGCTTTGAGAGATGGTTTGTTGATCTTCATGATTCTTCTATCTTTAACGCTTGTATCCATGGCGGTTTTTACTTGCTCCAAAAAGAAGAAAGATTCCGGTTGCATTGGTGGCTGCGGTTGTGGCGATGGAGGCGGTTGTGGCGGTGGAGGCGGTTGTGGTGGTGGTGGTGGTGGTGGTGGAGGAGGTTGCTAATCTTACACAAATGAGATATCTCTTGCTCATTAGTTAGTTTCCTTGGTTTTAACTACAAGTCCAAACGTATCTAGGCATGCGTAATTAGCACAATATGTGCATTATCTTTTTATTATTGAATGTTATGACCAATGGCAATATCTATTTGATGTAGTATCGGATCCTATTATCAGTATTATTCTACCTCAATATCGTTTTATGGTTTGTTTTTTTACCAACCTGAGTTTTATGGTGTATTGCACTAATCATATTATAATTTCCTTTTAACGTCATATTCATGTTCTACTATTATAGCAAAAAGACAAGTTAGTTGAAAATTAGATTTATCATCGCCATGTAATATAGTATAGAACCCAAACCAGTAAGTAATCGAGGAGTTGTCATTGGTGTTTTCTTAATCTAGAAGAATTTCTTATTTTCTAACATTCTCCTTCTCTCAACCCATCAGAATCAAAAGAAAGAAACCAGCATAATCATCCAGTGATCCAAATGAATAGTACTAAAATCAAGAATTGCATAAGAAACTTCATATAAAGAGGTTTTATTAGCTATACGATTGGCACACCGCACACTGGTTGTCTTGTCACCCTTTGAAAGTGATAGTGCGCCGAATGAATCTTTTATCTAGTCTCTTCTATTTTCTTGGAATAAATTTAAGCCTGAAACATAACTATATCTATAGATCGCTCTGAATTAAATGCAAGTTACATCTCGCATGAGGCAAAATAATTTATCTTCTTAAATTCGAATGAACCTTCTCAAATTGAATATTGACTCTCTTATCATGTTCGAAAACGCGGCCGAATCGACCGATTCCTCACCGGAAAAGCGTTCAGCGCAGCTTCACCGCCGTGAATATAATGGTCAAATCGGTTTAAAACTCGGTTCATAATTTTTTTATAATATGCCCATTTCTTGTTCTAAATCAGTTAATCCATCATATATATAGTGATAGTAGCAAAGAATACGAAGTTTAACTGAAGAAAACAGCTGAAAAATGGTGATTTGTATTGAAAAGTATGAAAAACAGTTGGAAGTTTAGGTCTGCAAAGTGGGGAGCTGAGGAAGAAGATGAAAGGAGCAATTACGATTTTGCCCTTCATTAATAAAACGAAGAAAAACTAAAAACTGTGCTTTATGCTAGTAGAAAGTCGAATTTAAACGATGGCAACAAAAAAAAAAGTCGAATTTAAACATCAATCGCACAAGTTAAATGAATATATCTCTTCGCATTTCCATATACAAATAGTGTGTAACTGTCACTTTAATACACATCAATAAACGATTATATATATAAAGAGATCTATTACATCCACTACATACCCTGATAATACTCTAAGATCTTTTTAAAACAACTTTTAGTTATGGACAGAAGATAAAACAGAGGAAATATTAGATTTGCAGACAGATATTGAAGTAATATAAGACGTTGTCATCTTTGCTCAGTCACAAGCGCATCTAACATTACCTATACCGCATGTAGCTCGACATCGCGTTCGTACTGCTTATGTATCTTTAAAACATCCAATAGTTGTTTTTTATATTCTTATTCAGAGATTATATATTTGTTAGTATTAATTGTATAGAATGATTAGACATATATATTAAACAACTATGTTTACAAATACAAAATAGTATTTGATTTCTATTACATATTGTAATAGTTGATTAGAGAAAAAAAGGAAAATATGCTTATAATACTGTTTTAGTTTTGAGTATGAGGGAAAGAAAAATAATAATAATAATAATAATAATAATAAATAGATATAGTGTATTATAACGGGATTATTATGATTTTGAAACTAAAACAAATATATAGGAAAATTGCACATCTAGGATGCGAGTGCGATTCATATTAACCGGGTTTAGTTTAGAGTGCAATATTATCTTCAAAAAAAAGTTTAAATAGACATTATATTTATATCCATAATCTAGATAATTTAAGTTTTATAAAAAATTTTAAAAAATTATGTACATTATTTATTTTAATTATTATTTTTAAGTTATGTTTTGAACTTCAGGAATATTATTATCACTATTTATAAATATATTCTTAATTTTAATATTTAAAAATTAAATGAAATAATTTATAAGAAAGATCTGCTTTTACTATCAATTTGAGATGTTAATATATTCATATTTTAGATTTACAGATAATTTTAAAACAAATAACAAAAATTATATATAGTTATTCTATTAACTAATTTGTACTATAGCGTAATAAAATAATTTAAAAGTAATATTTAGTTTAATATGTATTTTAATGATTTATAATATTTTTTGTACTTAATAGTATATGGTCCTATAAGTTCTGTTTGTGCATAGTATTCTATAGCCAGATTAAAATTTTATGTAAGTATAAATATATAATCATCAACGCATACTATTCCGTTTATTTGGTGTGTTGCATATTTGTTTTAATTTATCTCTACCAAATTACTGACATAACATAAACTAAAAATAAATGTTCAGATACAGCATAAATATAAAAAAAAAACAAGTGTTAATAGTAGCAATTACTGATATTGTCCTAAACAACTATAAAATATATTCGACTAAGATCACTTCAAAGTTAAAACCTTAAAACCTTATTCTCCATTGTATTAGATACCCTAACATAAAAATGAATTATGGCATTTGAAAACTCAATCTCATTCTCTTAACATAATCACACTTTAACCAACTGAACATAAAATAAAATTTACACAAAATTATATATTCGTAGAGCTCTTTTCATTGTACATATTTTTGATGCAAAGTAGAACAATATAGAGTAGATATTTCTTTCCGTCAAACTCTCAGAAACTACAGAACCTTTCATTTTTTTTAAGCTTTTTCTTTCAAATGCTTCATAAATCCCTCGTATAAATACATCTATCAGCAATTAACAGCTCCACCAAGTAATTCCTCGTAGGAAAAGTGGACTAAGAAATGCTTCATGACATAAAAAAGCCGGAGGAAATATTGTCAATTTTGGATCCTAGCCCATGTACAACATTCGGAACTTTAGTGACTAGCGATTTGTACAAAATATTATTCCAGGTTAGGTTTAATCCCTCTTTGGTAATTAAGGTTTTTGAATCTCGGATTTAATTTAGGGATTCAGAGGCAGCCATTCTGAATCGTGGAGTGAGGCTTTACTCAGTTGGTGAAAATACAATATATGTATTCTTAGGTGATACTAGATAACTTCGTATATGTGATTTAATCTCTATAGAGGTAAAACTCCTGTAATCATCATTTGGTTAGTGAAAGTTGTAGTTGAACCAAAAAAAACAAAAATATTGTCTTCGAGACATAAAATTTGCAGTAAATTACCTGCAGTAAACTCATGTAATCTGCAGTATAATTGTCAGTTTCAGAAATCGATGCAACAACATTTGCATGTTTGTATGCTTCTTCTAATTTTATTGCGCAGCTAAGAACAAAATGCGCTGAGAAGTTTACTGTTTGTGGATAAACCTTCAGTTCCCACGAATAAAAAAAAAATTGAAGATGAAGCTTCCTATGTCTTATCAACTCGTGTCAACAAGAAGAAAAAATCATGTTTGGCTGGTGATAAGCAAATAAAATGATTTAAGATGACTTGGTGACTTCATGTATAGCATTCGCAAGGTATCCAACATTTCCTGTTGTAACACCAGCCATACTACAACCAATCACAGCCTCAATGATTTTCTAACAATTGAAAGTGAACAAAGATTAACAAGTAAGAGAAGTGAAGTAGTACCTGATACGGCCATTACGGGTCATATAGATGTGATATTCGCTTGTTAAGCGGTCAACCTGTTCTGGTGTTAGCCCACTGTAGCAGAACATTCCAATCTGTTTCCGAATACAGATGTGAGAATCATTGGAGAGATTATGACATGTTCATAAATAAACATTTTAGTTATTACCTGCTTGGTTACGTGCTCCCATGATAGAGGCGATCCTAACTTCTCGAGGCTTTCTCTCAATGTAGTTCTCATGCCAATTATCCGATCAGCCATGATCTGTTTATCAGATCCTAATTCTTTAGTTGAATAATCCAACACAAAAAGAATCAACATGGGGTTATTTTTTAGCTAATGTATGCACATGAAAGATGGAATAGGGTTGCAAGCCAGAGGAAAATATAGATAAGGTGATAACAATTGTGGTGGAACTAGAAGTATTACCTTAACTTCTTTTAGCCACAGACTCTTTAACTCTGGGTCCCCGAGAATGGTTGAGACTATTTGAGCTCCATGTAAAGGTGGGTTGCTGTACATTGGCCTAGCTAGTTGCTGCAACTGACTTTTCACAGTCACGGCTTGCTTTTCATCTCCACAAAGCACGCTGCAGCACAAGACAATGTAGTAATGTTTATGTTCTGTTTCTTACCCTTTTTTTTTCACAAAATGAACATGTATGTGTGAGTATGCTTAATGATGTTGTGGAGTATCTAGCACGGTTATTTCATACAAGTTGATGACTTATTCCTGAGAAAATGAATACCTGAGACATCCGACTCTCTGACCGTAGAGTCCCATGTTTTTCGCATAGGACTGAGAAATTCCAATATGGTGACCATCCTCGAGAAAGATCCTGATGGACTTTGCATCTCTCGCTGGATCACCACTTGCAAAACCTTGATAGGCCATATCGAAGAATGCAAAATGATTTTTGGCCTGAAAATGAGAAACTTGCTGTTAGTCTGCTCCCAACAGATAAGAAAGACAGAGAGTGAATAAAAGACAAATCACTTATAAAATATCACCTTGAATAGCTGTGAGATCTCTCTCCATTGTTCCTCTGTAGGGTCGACTCCAGTAGGATTATGAGCACAAGCATGGAGAAGGAAGAAGGAGCCTTCCGGAGCATTCTATGAGAAAAAAGGCTTAAGAGAATTAGGATGTTAAGATGTAGACACATGCTGGTCGTGGAAGTAGAATTCTTGGTTGCTAACCTTCACATCATCCATCAATCCTTTGAAATCTAAACCCTTGGTTTCTGGGTGATAGTAATGGTAAGTCTTTTGAGGGACTTGTGCATCTCTCCAGATGTTGTGGTGGCTGGTCACAGAAGAGACAACATAATAAGCTATTATGCTAAATGGTCAAAGTTAAAAAAAAAAAGGATTGAAACTCACTCACTTAGACCAGGTTGGAACAGGAATGTAGATCTGTGAACCGGGACAGAAACGTTTCTGGAAGTCAGCAAACACACGGCATGCACCAGTTCCGGAGAGAGACTGAACTGCAGCGATTCTTTTGTCTTTGATAAATTCAGAGTTGTCCCCATAGGCAAGCTTCAAGGTTTCCTCCACCATTTTCACACTCCCTCCCATTGGAAGGTACTCCCTTTTAATTCATCATAAACACAACAAAAGATATATATAGTTCAGATGAGTCTGATGTTGATCTTCATACAGATTAAGCGTTCACATAACTGAGCTAAGCACACATATTCTTTTGTTTAGTTACAGACAATTCAGGAACTTTACCAATTACACAAATTTGAGTTTTTTTTTTTTTGTTGCAACAATGAACAGAAGCGTTATAAAACAAAAACAAAAACAAAAACAAAAAATTAAAAAAAAAAAGGATTCAAAATATTACATGAAGGAGGTGCCAGCAATCCTTCGTTCAGCTTCTCTAACACAATCCAAGACAACAGGCTTGCCGTTATCATCACGATATGCTCCCTACAATACAAGATAGCTTTTCGTCAACCAAAAGTAAAGCTGTTTACACCTAAGACTTTCAGCTCGAAATGAGATTCTCAAAACATTCTCCGGAAAATATTAATTTCTTATAGTCTATAGATCAAAGCACAAGCCAATGTCCTGTAAGATCTGTAATAGGCAGGGAGAGAAAGAGAGAGACTGACCACACCAACGTTAACTTTGTCGGGACTAGAATCAGCGAGAAAAGCCTCGGTGACTCCGAGGATCGGATCTTTGGGAGCAGGCTCCACGTTCTTCCACCATGTAGACATATATCTCAAACCAGAGATCGGACTACTCATCATCGTTCGCCGGGAAGCTGAGTTACGGATTGCCATCATCGCCATAACGGTTTTTTTAATTTTTTAAGCTCAATCGCACAGGGAGAGAATGGTTGGATGATTTATATAAATGGGAGCGTTATTGGAGAAGTATTGACACGACACGATACGAAGTTTGGGGCAGATGAGGACAAAGGAGAGACGCTAGTTGGCCTTGGACTGTGTGTAAGATAATAGATTGTATAAATGATGCTTACAAACAACAAAATTAAATACTATTAACACATTAAAATATTATTTAAGGATACTAGGTTCGGCCATCATTCGGACGGGGTGTTAAAACTAATCAAATTTTGGAATGGTTTTCGGGTGGTTATGTAGTTGAAGTAGAGTAGGTGATTTTGTAGGAATTCTCAGTATCATATTAGAGTAAATATCTAATATAATTTTATATCATTTAAAAGTATACATATTAGTTAGATTTTTATTATTTAAATTATAATATTTTCCACTATCTTTGGGGTATATGCTAGTAAATAATTTTATCAGTTTATTTTCATAATATTAAACAAATAAAATGTAAACGGCTAAAAATTATATAAAAAATGACACAACTTTGAAGTTTGCTAATATAGTTTATTTCTTAGTTATTTTAATAACGATTCTACAATGTGACTATCTTATATATATTTTATATTTTGGTAAAATTATAGAAGTTTAAGATATTAATAAGGTTGAAATTCTGTCAATTAGATAGATGAATGGTTTGGTGACGAAGTCTTTGTAAGATTATATTTTATATTTTATATTTTAATAAGTTTAGTCAAAGATATTCTTTGAACCAAATGAGGTTGATGAGGTGTGGAGAAATTGTGGTGTGACATGTATGCTAAGTTCCTGCCTGAGATGGTGAGTGATTACGAAGGTCTAGTTAGCTTGGAGGATATGAGGGAGAGTGGCATCAGTATCTTATCTGCTGCATTTTTATGTTGAGACTAATCTGCCGCTGCTTTCAAAGCCAAATATGTTTTCAACGTACGGCCAAAAGAAACCAATCAGAAGTTGATAAGGCTTAATTAAATGAAGCCACTTTTTAAAACAAATGTTACAAACTCGGGGATAACACAAAGTCACAAACGGTGCCGAAGAGTACAACTTCTTTAACGCCGCCGGCGAGCAAAAAAAATCAAAGGCTCTTTCCACATTAGCACATGCGCTAACTGAGTAATAGTCTGAGCCTTCCATAAATTTCTTCAAAGAGAAGTAAGAGCTCTCATCCTCATCTCAACTCCATCTTCTCACAGAGAATCTTCGCCATACACTTCCTCCGACGAAGTCCGCTTCACACTGAACGGTTTCGATCTCCATGTCTTTGTGTTGAGCCAATGGTAGATACGACAAAAACGATTAGAAAGATAAACACATAGTGTTCATCAGAAGATCTTGTGGCGAGGGAAGAGAAAGATAAACACAAAAATTGATCATTTAATAAACACAAATCGGAAAGAAATGGAAATTATATTATTCAATCCAAATCAATAAGATGATTCAGATAAAAAAGAGATTTGACAAAACTGATAGCAACCATGGAAGGATCTGAGACATAACAATGCGTATACCTACCTGAGTATAAAAAGAAAACATATATATAGATATCTGGTCGGCTTGGTCCTGGTTACGGAGAATTGTTTGTCTGAATCAAAATTAAGCCACACAAAACATCATACCAATTCAAAAAAAAAAGAAAAAAACATCATACCATTTAACCAAAAAAAGATCGATTCAATTGGAATCGATCTTAGTAGCCCTAAATCAAAAAGAAAGATATATGTATTAAAATGGAATAAAAAAATCTGGAAATCTGGAAAAAAAAATCTGGGAATATACAAACTTTAAGAATATGTAAACCCACAGGTTTAGATCTTTTACCAGTTCGCCGAAGAAAGCTCCATTTAGTGAGACGATGAGTAAGATTTGACGGTGAGCAAGTTGTGAGACTGTGAGATCGTAGATAGCGCATCGATGAGATTGATGAATATTTATACACGATCTAGCTGACGATGCGCGGATCGATTCGCACTGTGATGAGGATTAAAGACGATTTAATACACAATCACCGTTACGAAATCTCGACAGTCGCCGCCGATCGACTCACACAAAGAACACAAAGGAGAGAGATAGCTAGGGTTCCCGTAGAAGTTTCTGTCGCTGGGCCTAACGCCGAAGAAGAAAGCACGCGTGAAGCCCATTAGAAGCCCGACTCGACAAAATACTCATTTAAATGAAACGGTACGGATCCGACGTGGCAGCACGGGAGAGTCTCTATTTCCACGCTGGCATCCGAGCTGGACACCTTAAGGAGGGATTCAGGGTCTCTTTTATATATAAAGACTAGGATCGGCCCGCCCTACGGGCGGGATGTAATTTACTTGTAATCTAGGTTATTATATTTTATACAATTTTATGGTTTGTGTTTTAGGTTCACATTTGCAAGAGATGTGTATGAGATATACTATTTTATTAGTTTAAAGTTGTTAGTTAGTTTGTTTGTAAGTAATTTTTGTTTTAACTTTTTTGCTTTTATAATATCACCATGATTGAGTTGTTATGTCATTCTCAATTGAATGATTTGTATCTAATAATTAATGTATATGACTCTTTTTGAGGTTCTCGCCAGCCATAAAGTTTTTGCATAATTTTTCAAAAAGAAAATTTCTAACTTTGGTGAGAAACTGCAATCAGAACATTAGTCATCCGGTTGAGTTGGTAATGGTGTTCCTGGGCTGGGAATTTTGTTCAAGGTGTTCATCGGTCTTATTTCTTAAGTTTATTGTTGGGTGATACTTGGTTTTGATAAAATAAACTCTATTGTTTGTTAGGAATAAATATGAGCATCTCTGGACCATTTCTTGATTGATCTTAACTCATAAATATAGGATTTCAGATTTGGTGGAAGAAATTCATAATTGTTTCTATGTTCCATTCAAGATCAGCTACCAAGATGTTTTTGTTGTCAAAATTTGGAGGATCCATTGGTATAAATTGGTACTATTTTTATTTTCATTAACGAAATACTAAAGCTTTTACATGGGTTGCAGATATTTTAAATATATTTATATAACGTAAACTATGTATTTATTTTGCACATTTCTGTATATTTTTATTAGTCAAATATTGCTGTAAAGAAATTTTAATTTTTAGTTTTTAAAATTTTATTTATATAGGTTAGGAAAATATTTACAATCAAATAAATTAGAATATAATCTCTTATAAGATTTCAACAACATGACATAGACTCTACGTTTTAACACATCAACACTGACCATCAATTAGCTTTCATTTTATGCTAAAATATTTATTTTTATACTATCTTATTTAACTATTTTAATATTTGATAAACTGCGATATAACTTCATCTTCTGACGAAGTTATCTATTTCACCTAAATAGAAATTGAAGTAGAAGTAATGTGCATTAAATTTAAATTATTTTTAATTAAATTTTTATTTACATCAGCGATTTTCTCTCTTAAATAAAACAATTTAGTATTTAAAAAATATTATATGAATTAATTTGGAATTAAATGAATTATGATTACTATCTCTGATTTTATGATAAAATGACAAAGAAATTTTTGTAATCAATTAAAATAATAATGTCCAACTGTAACTAATTTAAAAAAATACTATATTTAAAATTAATATTTCCGCGTATGTCGCAGGAGAACTCCTAGTTCATCTATATTTAAATTATCAAAACTATCAATAATATTTTATTTTCGTTTAAAAATAATTGTTAAAATATATAAGTTTTTAATAATTAATATTGAATATTACAGTAATGAAAAGATATATAAAAAATTAGTCTTGGAAATAATAAAATATAATTATATTAGTGTTACGAGTTTTTTTGTTTTTTAATCTTTTGTTGAGTTTTGTTTCTATGATCTTAGAATTTAAATTAGTTGGATTAAAAAAATATGCCATTGATTATATTTATAGACTATTGAAAGTTTATTAATATATATATCTGACCAAATTATAAAAGAATAAAATATATGTGGAATGTTGTGTTTAGTTGATCAAATACGGATTTTATTATCACTTCTTAATCTCATGTTCATCATTAAGCGGCAGAGAACAGTGATGGGTTGATTCATTCTTCTCCCCTCTCTGCAATTTTATTGTTAAAAGTCAGTAACAAAACTTGTTCACTTATTCTATTCAAAAACCTCACAGGGGTAAGCATAAGCTGCATGGGTTCTCACTTGTCACAATCGGCCTATGAGGAACCTGCGAGGATAGATAAATATAAATGCAGGTAAGTGATCAGTTTGCATAGGTAAGTTATTTTTGTTTTGAACGTTATCACAAAGTCAAAACCTTGAATGTAGCCCATTTTCCATTTGTTTTCTTTGCTCCTCTCGGCTCTGTTTCCAAGCATGAGCCAAGAACCAACTCTTGTTTTCACGTCTCTAATACTGGTTCCCTGATGTAGTTTCTCTGTAGATAGGAAAGGTGCCTTCAATGAGTGCACAGATCATAGTGAGTTGCAGCATAAGTTATGTTGTGGTGAAGTTTGTATATGCTTAAAGGTTTAAAAGAAGAGCAAGCATAATCGCCTTCCTGTATTTATAGATAAAGTTAACTCAGACACACAAAAGGACTGTAACAACAACACCAGACTCGTTCTCAAAATCTAATAAAGACCAAACAGCAAAACAACAACAGAGCTTATTGTCTTGAGTATGAATCTAGAGCTAAATCAACACGTGGGCTTATTGAAAGTCGAGATGTTTCAGGATAAATTAATCACCTGGCGATTCAACGTGGTCGGATCAGGACGCTTCCAGAAGACATCAAGCAAGGGCTCAAAGCTACACTCTTCTGGATCGTACTGAATCCAAAATCTCGTACTTATTAACAACTTATAGAAAGATGAACTCACTGGATCCAGGGCAAGAGATATTCACCACCACCGTACTCATCGATATCTTCTATTAACTTCACAATTTTCAGAAATCCACACAAAATTAGACTGAGTAGATTAAAACCCAAAGAACATAGATGTGGAAGCTGAAAGCTTTACCTCTGGATATGGAGAGCCTGATTAAGAAGACGAACATTACATTCTCTCTTCAGAGGCCGAACGTTATCCTTTAAAAAAAAATCTGTTTCTCGTTAAGAGATCTAAACCCTCGTCGCGGCCATAGTGTTTGTTTCTTTCTTCTTTGCTAGACTTTTGAGACAATTTTGAAACTGGAAATGTTGCGGAGCTATAGAATTAAAATCTAGCGCGAGAGTTGGGTCTAAGAAGATATGAGATGTGGGGATGCTCTTTCTCGATCTATATATATAGAGAATCAAAATAATAGAAAAGGTGGGGAAGATGAACTGAAGAACAAATAATGGGAGGACTTGATGAGAAACCATAATTGAAAAGATTAGCTTCTTGGTCTGAATGTGTAAGGGAAGCGTTGGTAACGGTGGTTTGCACAATCCGTGATACTTATGGAAAATGAACAGACGACGACGATGGTGAGATGGTGAGACGCAGCGTTTAGTTGAAGATGGACAGATGTCAACATGACATTGCCTGAATTGATGATGTGGAATCCTAGGTGGACACTCTGGGAGAGAAGAGAACTCATTTTTATAGATAGATAGATAGATATCTGGCTTCTTGTGTCAGATTTTTTACCTTTTCAGTCTTCCAACACCTGAATTCCGAATTTTACGGTACGGAATTTGACAAATAGAAACGTCGTATATGACATCTTTACATTTAATTTTGAAATCTAAGCATCTAACATGTTATGAAAACGTAGAATTCGAATCATTTGTCATAAATAGTAAATATGCATTAACTAAAAAACTATATCATTGGTCATATTTAATATGGAATTGCATTAAAGACATTGTTTAAGCTGCGAGATAGAAGGTGAAAACAAATCTTGTCATCTAATTATTAATTGAGTGTTGGAAAATGCTAGAAATATAACATCATAGGAATTGTGAATTGCATTAAAATGTAAAAGATATACTTTTATAAACAATAAAAACGATCAATTCAAAAGGGAGAAAGTTTTTCAAAGAATTTATTCTAAAATGAATTTAGGATTTGAGTAAATTCATTTTTTTTGTCATCAATTTGAGTATATTCATCAAAATTATTGTCACAAAAAACTTAAAATTGATTATGAGGGATTCTAGGATATCTGAAAAAAAACAAATATACTTTTTAACTTTTACAAATTATCTAAACTTTTATTCTCATTTTTTTTCTTGGATAGAAGTAGAAAACGAGTGTTAAAAACAAAATACTGAAAAATGAAACTTTAAATTGTATACATGAAAAAAAAAAAAGAATAGAAATTAATTGTATACATGTGGTCTAAGGAAGTTACGGGCCAATAGGCATTTAGGATCTAAAGGGCTAATAGGCTCTAGGATCCAAAGGGCCCACCACGTCGGATCCTTAATTCTTCCTTCCATTTTGTATATTTTTTACTGTATATCTTCTTTATTTAAAGCTTGACGAGCGAAGAAGGTGCGAAGGAAGATATTTCGATGGAGAAGACCACTGACGTCAAACGGAAGATGACTCCTTCAATTCCGGCTAGTTACGTAAGCATCGTTCAGCTCCGGGAGCGATGGATCAAAGAGAAAGAGCGGAAGCGAAAGGAACAAGAGGAGGATGAGAGACGACGTAATCATCACGCTGAAGAAGAGCGTATCGTAGAAGAAGATCCGAAGAAACCACGGGAGGATCTCGATGAGATGCGTTTGGATCATAGCGATCAGAAGCATTGGGGAAGCAACAGTAAGAAAGACGAATCTATTGACGGCGGGGCTGAGGAGGAGGAAACGGCGGCGATCGGGAACGAAGGGGGTGGAGATGAGGAATTGCCGGAGAAGAAGAGGGGACGTAGGAAACGATATGATAGGAAGAAGAAGAGAAGAAATCAAGAGGTGGGAGAGTGTGGATCAATCAAGGCGCCTGAGTACACAGTGAAGGAGAATAATACTTCGGTGAAAGATCAGAATCGAGTTTATAAAAAGAAAGAAGAAAAGGCTATGGGAAACAAAAGTGTTGAGAAAGCTGTGACGGCCATAGAAACACAATTTAAGGATCTTTCCATCCAAAGAGGCCAAGAAACCAAAAAACTCAAGGCACAAACGAGACATGATTTGCCTATTGGACGTGTTAGAATGCCGATAGAGACAGCTACAATGGTGTGGGTGAAGAAAGGGAAAAACGAGAGAGCTGGTGATGGTTATGGAAGTAGCGTGAAGCCATTCAATGCTTAAGGTTTGGTAGCCTGAACAGTGATGTTACTCTGGTTTCAAGTTTGATGCTTTTTATGGTTTTGATTACTGAGAGAATGTAAATAAGTTTACAGAACATGCTTGTGCAAAGCTTTGAGAACACCTTTTAATCTGTAGTTAAGAGTGTTGCTAATCTGGATAACTAATTGTGCAAACATTCAATAAAGATAGCTGAACTCAATCCTATAGAAGGTGTTTGGTTAATATACCAATTCCACTTTTAACATTTACTTGTTACACAGTATTGGGACATTACCACATTTCTAGAGCTCAAAGTTTGACAGTACAAATGTACAGAAACAATCAAGTATACAGATTCATTACCTAGACAGAAGCTGGTGTTGGTGTTGAGGTTGTGGTTGCGGCAGGAACTCGGTTTTCCGGCGGGATCTCGGTGAACTCTGAGAGAATTGCCCGGAACTCATCGCCTCCGATAGTTTCTTTCTCTAGCAGCACTTCAACGATCTTGTCCATGGCTTCACGGTTGTTCCTTATGTGGCTTAAAGCTATCTCGTATGCACTGTCTGATAGTTTCTTCACTGCAGAGTCAATGTCCTCTGCAAGCTTCTCAGACATGGAGTTTCTTGCCATCATCCTCATGATCACATCGCTTTGAGCCGATGAATCCATCAACGACCATGGTCCAATTTCAGACATTCCAAATGTTGTTACCATCTGCAAAGCAAATAACCAACAGTCTCATTATGTACAACAGTACAAGCATGAACATCGTGAAGCTGAAAGTGTTTAAAGCTAGCTACCTGCTTAGCCAAACCGGTGATCTGTTGCAAGTCACCAACCGCGCCAGTAGTAACCTCAGGCTCACCAAAGATGATTTCTTCAGCGGCTCTACCACCGAGTCCACCAACAATTCTTGCAAAGAGTTGTTGCTTGGAGATGAGAGTAGGGTCATCTGATGGAATGAACCAAGTAAGACCTCTCGCTTGGCCTCTTGGTACCAACGTTACCTTTTGCACAGCGTCATGTCCTGGAGTTAATGTTCTGCAAAGAACAAAGAGAGTCAGAAATTTTGAAGTTGTGCAAAGACATTCTTTTAATCTGAGTCTCAAACTTACCCACACACGGCATGACCAACTTCATGGTAAGCAACCAAGCTTTTGCTCTTGCTATCAGTCATCACAGTTCCTTCCATGCCAGCAACGATTCTGTCAATGGAGTCATCAATCTCTTTCGATGATATCGCTGTCTTGGCACGTCGTCCAGCCAATATGGCAGCCTCATTCAACAGGTTAGCAAGATCTGCTCCGCTAAATCCAGGTGTTCTCATCGCTATCACTTCAAGTGAGACATCATTTTCAAACTTCTTATTACCAGCATGAACTTTGAGGATATCAGTTCTCCCCTTGATGTCTGGAACGTCAACACTTACCTGCATCACACAAACTCATAGCTACGCACCAGCTCCAACTAAAAGATAATATAAATATCAATGTTGCATTAATCAGATACTACCTGCCGGTCAAACCGTCCTGGCCTCAACAAAGCAGAGTCAAGAATGTCTGCTCTATTGGTTGCAGCAACAACGATGATACCAGTGTTACCTTCAAACCCATCCATCTCAGTTAGCAGCTGATTCAAAGTCTGCTCTCTTTCATCATTACCTCCACCAATTCCTGTTCCTCTTTGCCTACCAACAGCATCAATCTCATCTACAAAGACAATGCAAGGAGCGTTCTCCTTGGCCTTCTTGAAAAGATCACGGACCCTCGAGGCACCAACACCGACAAACATCTCAACAAACTCAGATCCGGAGATGGAGAAGAAAGGCACACCAGCTTCACCGGCAATAGCTTTCGCCAAAAGCGTCTTCCCAGTACCAGGAGGACCAATAAGCAGAACACCTTTCGGGATCCGGGCACCAACCGCAGTGAACCTCTCAGGCTTCTTCAGAAACTCCACCACCTCCATGAAATCTTGCTTCGCTTCATCAACTCCAGCAACATCATCAAATGTCACACCGGTGTTTGGTTCCATCTGGAACTTAGCTTTGGACTGACCGAACTGAAGCGGGCCGCCAGGACCACCAGGACCGCCCATTCCTCCAGGGGAGCCTCTCGAGAGAAGGAACAACCCACCGATCAAGAGCATAGGGAAAGCAAGATTACCGATCAAGTTGAACAGCACAGAGCCTTGGTCTTCCTGAGCATTATGCGCTGCAAAGTCGATGTTCTTGGCCCTCAGCTTCTGGAGAAGCTCTTGGCTTAGCCCCGGTAGCTGGACACGAACACGCTGAACACGGTTACCCAACTCAGGAGCAACGGCTTCCACGATAGCTATCGTCCCGTTCTCGTAGAGATCCACTTTGCTCACCCTGTCCTTGTCCAAATACTCGAGAAACCTAGAGTACGACATCCGTGAAGACGAAGAAGCATCTTGTTGTTCATCTGCGGCGTTTGCTTTGCCGCTTCCGAGCAAACCGACTCCAGCGTTTCCTAACAAGACTTTGAGAAAATCTCTCCTTCCTTCGTGTTTCTTCGCATCTAAAGAAGAAGCCTTCACGACATGAACCTTGGATGTTCTGGTAACTGAGGAGGAAAGACCAATCTGTCTGCGTGGAAAGTGTTTGCTTAACTTATGTTTGGTTGTGTGTAGTGACAATCCGTTTCCGACAAGACAGGTAGATGAAGCTGCCATCTGTAAATAAAATCGAACAAATAGTAATTAGATGATAGGAAAAGAGTGAAGGATTACGAACACAACCCCAGTAAGATTCATGCACAAAAGAAAGAGGAAGAAGAAGAAGAAGAAGAAGAACCTGTATCGATTGCAGATGAAAGTGGGCAAGGAGAGGGGCGATGAGTGAATGGAGTTTATGGATTTTTTTTTTGAAGGTAACAGATGTGGTTTGTGAAGAAGAGCTAACGTGTTCTTCATTTAGTGGTCAGTTAAGTGAACCGGATCTAACCAACACTGAATGGATTATCAAAACCAAAATTTATTTTAATTGGTTTATCGACTATCCGTGGGACCGTCTGCCTAGTATTTTCTACGTGAATTTGATTATTGACAGAATATTGACATTACGGTTTTCAGTGTTCAAAAAAAAAAGCCACTGTTTTCAAATTAGGGATTTGGTTTGACATTACGGTTTAAGCTGGTTTCATAGGATTTGATTATCAAGTGTTTTTTTTTTTCTCGTATGTATCCAGACTCGTCCATGGTCATCTTTGCTCCGTGTCTATCTACTATACTGCCTGTCTGCCTCTAGCTCTTCTTTTATCTCCAAACATCTTTGTATACAAGTCCTTGTTGTTTAATAAAATATCACGTCACAGTATAAATTATTTTGTGTTACGTGTAATTATGTCTCAAAATATGAATTGGAAGTAGAACAGAACAAAGGAAGTTTAGTCCAAAACCATGAAGATAATAAGTGATAAAGAAAGACATATATGGGCAGTTGCATGATCAGATATGATGCCAAACGAGGTTGAAAAAGCAGAACAATGGATTTTATTGGCACACATCTCAGGCGACTGTCGTTTGAATGCCTTCCATATGGCATGGTAACTTCAAAACTAGTAATCATTTTATTGTTGGCTTGGGATTCATGTTCCGATGATACTGATTGTAGAGACCTCGCGTGACCTGGTAACCTTCTGAGGCTTACGTATTGCCTGCACCAGAGAATGTAAGAGGTTAAGAAATGGACAATGGTTAAGGTAGCTTCGTGAACAAGCAACACAATTAGAGTTTCAATCAATTACATTACTACTCAGTAGCAAGTCATGTGGCTGGAGCATGTGAATCACATCTCCCATTTTGGGTCTCTGTTCTATTTCTGGATCAACACAGCGCAAGGCAATCAAGACAATCCGTTTGAGTTCTTTTAATGTTGGAAACTCCGGGAGGCTAGGATCAAGAACATCTACTATTTTATGATTCACCACCATCTCTTTGATCCAGTCCACCAGATAAACCTAAAAAGAAGCTTAAGAAAGGTACAGCACATATAACAAAAGGGTTTGTGTTATGTGTAAGCTTACATGTGGTGAACTTTCGTCTACAGAGACTCTCCCGGAGACAAGCTCCATTATCAAAGTCCCAAAGCAATGAACGTCGATTTTCTCATCCATGTTATTAGGTGAAGAAACAAATGTTGAGTTCGTTGGACTATCACTGTGACTTGGGATAGCTAGTATTATCTTAGGGTTCCATTGATAATCAAGAAGAATCTTGCTCGGTCGTATGTATTGATGAGTGATCCTTGGTTCAATGTCTTCGTGAAAATACGCCAGTCTGGAACACACAAAACATAATGAAACAACAATGTTCTCTTGCAGCCATGCATGATACAAATTAATCAAGAAATGGTTTATGATGCAAAGAGAAGAGAGAAAACCCTTTTGCTACTCCTTGAATGATTTTCATCCTCTTACTCCAGGTCAGAGGTTGATTTCTCCCTGATAATCCATGAATCCATTCGTGCAGATCTCCTTTCTCTACGTACTCGTACACAAGAACCCTAAAATTCATAGACTTGTGAGTCAAGATTCCAACGCAAGTAACACATATATATGTATATACCTCTCGTCTCCTTCAATGCAGTATCCGAGGATTCTCACAACATTCTTATGTCTCACGTTTGCAATCATCTCAGCTCTTGTTATGAAATCATTATCTTCGTACCTGATTTTTTATTACTCTTGCTTATATCAAAATATCAAAGATTCTAAGACAAAAGAGTTCAAAAGTGAAAAAACCTTTGATAGATGGGGAAGAACCGTTTGACAGCAACAGTGACTGTACCCATCAAGACTCCGCGATACACCATCGAAGATTCTCCTTTAGCAATCAGATTCTCGTCTGCAAAACCATCTGTAACACTCTCTATCTCCATGAACGTAAACACTGTGAAGCTTCCAAAGCTGCTGGTGGTAGAGGAGAAGCTTCTGGTGTAGTAGGGAAGATGAGCAGAGGACCATCCAACCTGAGAGGAGATTCTCCCGCTCTCTATATACTCGGGGCAACGGTTGTACGGGTTGTATCGTCTGTCACTGTTTAAGGGAATGTCTGACAAAGGGAGACAAAGCTTTGATCTTAGTCTGAATGGCTCTTGTCCACATCTTCTCCTGTGAAAGATGAAACAGAGGGAGATAAAAACAATAAAAGCTAGGAGGAAAGCTATGGAGGCGGAAGCCGTGACGAGAATCCATAGCTTGATGCCGAAGAAAGAAGTGTGTTGTGAGAGTTTGTGTTCGATCAAGTCTGATCTTTGTGATGATATGATTTTGTTCATAGCTATGTGTCTTTGTAATGATAAAGATGATGAACAGGGAGAGTGTGAAACAGTAAGATCTTTAGCCAGTTGAATCAATATGTTATTTTTTTTATCTTTTTGAATTTCAACTGTGTTTTGAAAGAGTCTCAAAAGATTTGGTAGTATCCAAAGATGTAGCAAAAGACGTTGCTTGACTGTGTATCTGTGTAACAAACATTGAGAGTATTTAGTGATTACAATCTTATACTTCTAGGTGCACGAAAAAAAAAAAAAGAACTTAGTTTCGTTATAACCTATAACCATAAGATTAGGATGATCTAGTATTCATTTACTCTTCGTTCCCTACTCTATTACAATGTGTTTGAATTTCCTTCCCTATTACATCTTCTATATATACTGCAGATTAGATGTATGGTTGAATTTGGTCTTGTTAAGTGTTTTACTTTAGTGTGTGTCATACGTTTGGCATCATAAGCTTTAAACCTTTTTATGCTTAGTAGCTGCAAATTTTTGAAGCCGTTCGAGTTGTAGCTTTTCTTGGTATGAGTTTTGTTGCTTGGATATTGAACCAACTGATACAGAGAACCAAATATAGCATTACAAACTTAAGTTAAATTCAAACCAATATGTTCCTGTCTTCAAATCTTCAATTCAATTTGGTTAATGAAAAGATAACTCATCATGGCACTTGGGTGAAGTTGAACATAATAATTAAATTAAAAACATTAGTTATATATGTATGAAGGAAAGTTCATGCATCAAACCATAACAGCTAGAGATTTCATAACTTTAAAATTTCCAGTCAGAACCTCATCACACCACTCAACTTTACCCCAAATCTCCCCTCTGTGACGTCTCTCCAGCGAAATCTCCGCACACCAAATCTCACCTGATCTTCTGAAAACCAAAGCCAGATTCCCACCATATCTCACAGTACGTGGCCACTTTGAACATATCGTCATAGCCAACAATTCTTCCACGCCTTCCACCACTCTCCAAGACTTCTGATTTGGATCATACGCTCTTAAGGTGTTCATGACCCGATCATGGTAGTACAATACATCGTCAACCACACATGGATTCACGCAAAGCTTAGAAGTCAGCATATAGTCTGTTTCCCATTTACTTTCCTTTGGCTCGTACACATAGCTTCCATAACGATGAGGTATGTATATTTTATCAGCCATCACCACATAAGCGTAGCTATTTTTGAGAGCTGCCTCCATCTTTGGCGTAGTCATCACATGCTCCCACGTCTGTGTTTCTATATCTAACACCAGCATAGCCTTCTCCGTGTAAGGATCTCAATATCCAATTACATATATTTTCCCGTCGATGAAGCCAGCGAATTTACAAACCAGAGGAACAGGGATGCTTGGGAGGGTTTCCACCGTGTGGGATCTACAGTCCATGCAAAACGCATTTGTCGTCAGATTTTGATGGTTCCTCCCACCAAACACATATATTCTCGAACCTACTGCCACAAAAGTTTTTGCACTGTCATGCAAAACGGGAAGCGTAGGGGGGATACGGGTCAAGCAGCGACTGCCGTTGGCTTTCCGGCGGAGGATATACCACATATCCAAGTCCAAGGCGCTTGCACGGTCATAGAGGACAGCATAGAGACAGTTCTCCGTGCAGGCCAACAAGGATCTTCTTGCGTATATATCAGGCGAAGCAATGAGTGATCGTAAGTGCTTGGAAACAAGGGAGAGTTTTGGATAGTCGAATCTTGATGAACGCGCTAAGATGTCAATGATGACATCTTCAGGAAGTGAGGGAATCAGAGATGGTGCTTCTGAGGATTTCTCATCCTCTGCCTTTACTTTGGAAACCATGTTAAAGATCTAAGAAAATCAGCCAATCACTTAGAGAACACAGACTACAGTATAAGCTCAGATCAACAAATCATCGCCGCTCAAGAGACGAAAGCTATACCTAAGAGTTAATCATCCCATATATATAAAGCCTTTTCAATAAGTAAACCATCTTAAATAAACCCTTTTCAATAATGTAAACATTTTATGTTTATTTTGTTCACTAATCTATACTCCCTCTTTTTTCTTTTATAAATCGTTTTAGAGTAAATTTTTTGTTCCAAATTATATGATGTTTTCGGTTTTCTATGTAAAATTTATTAACAGTTAATGTTGTATGACCAATAATAATATATCTTCTATTTTTTATTGGTTGATTTGTGATTAGATAAATAATTAATGATGTTTTTGTTTATCCGCTGATATTATCTTTTTATTATAGGAAAAAAAAAATCAAAATCTAACTGTGATGATGGTTCCTAGAATATAATCCAACGGATACAATTTTGTTTAGGATGAAAGGTATGAAGCCATGACTCACATTAGCAATCGACGCCTTCATCGTATCTCCTCGAAGGTGTCCCCTAAATAAATTGCAGAATTCGATTCCCTTTAAAAGTTGCATCCTTTCACACACAACTTTTCAGTGGAACCGTCATCATCTTCTTCACTTAAGAGTTGTATCGTTTCAGAAGTTTATAAATTGAAGTGATTGTATAGGTTTTAGGAAGATCAAATTACAAAGCCAACATTACTGGGAACGATAGGCTACGGAAGCATCAGTTGTTTATCGGCGCAGGATCTCTTCTTGTGGTTTCCGGCTAAAGGGATCCGAGCGTGTGGACATACCTTGCTCTGGCGTTATATATTTCGATGTCGGAGTTGTTCACAAGCGATTTTCCATGTCTTTGTTCGACACTCCGAGAGATTGTGTCGCTGTTGGAACGAGTTTAAGTTCCGCAGGAATAACAAGGTATGTATTTCGGCTCCAGAATTTGAATCTCTTGTCTTGATTGTTGATTCGTAGAACTTGTCGGCATTGTAATAGGTTCTGTAATACATTCGTGGAACTTTTCAATACTGCAATCTTGGTTTTGGTTAGTGTTGGAAATTATTGTCAGTTTCATTGTTAAATTTGCATGTCGGAAATGTATAACTTTTTTACACTAATGTGTATATCCATGGTGGGTTTTGTATACAGATTCAGTCATCTCTGTTGCAATTCTATGAAGTAGATCAAAGTGTTGGGGGTAACACTGTGTAGCCAAAAGGATTGACTAATGGGTTTACAATATACAAATTAGAAACTTTTAGCTGCTCATGGTTATTTGAACACACACACACACATCTTCCATTTGAGGTCAGATGCGAAATTGCTTGATCACTCTGTTTGAAGTGAAAATGAGAGAGAGTCCTCTGCGCAAGTTTAGATGGGTAGGAAAAGTATTGGACGGTTTTGTTTGAAATGTCCAAATTCATCACAGGTGACTGAATGTTTTTGTGAAATTTTGTTTTTATGTTTTGTACTTCGTCGTGCATCTCTATTCTTCTTGTATCATAATACATAATCAATGAACGTGAACACTCCTTTGTGTAATTGACCATTCAAGATCAATGGTTAGCAATATGACGATAAGTGTTTTGGAGTAGAATAAATATTCAAGAAGAAGCAAATGAGAAACAAGAGGGGCAGAAGGATAGAGCATGTGAAGTATAATTATGGAGGCGGAGACGTCGAAAGAGATTATCACCGTGATGTATAAGCGTTGGGAGTGAGAGATATACGTTTGGTGTGGTCATAGCATGGTGGTATGTTTGTCAGAACCAGATCGGAGCAAAGGCGAGAAGAGGAACAGGAGCACATGTCTGAGATTGGTTTTTGAGAGGAGGATTTCGTTCATATTTGAGTTAAGGAGAGCATACACGTATTGATTCTTAAAATAGGATATGCCACGTAAACCATAGAAAGTGACGTTACTACCATCAGAGTTATGACCTTGTGGTGGGGAGCTTTGCTTCCTACGCAAGCATCAGAAACAGCAGCTCAAATCTGGGAGGTTCAACTGGTCTGTTGCAGCAACTTCAAGAGTACGTGGGAATTTCATTTGTATGCCGATCTGACTGAAATTTTGTATCGACGGGACACTGCAGACTCAGGATTCATCGGTGGGATTGAGAAGTGGACGGTCAGTTTGTTAGTTATTTGTATCTTTATGCAGTCACTACAAGAAAACAGGTGTCTAACGACTACAGATTTAGATGTTAGTTGGTCGTAATAAGGGTATTACGACCAACTAACAACTAAATGAGATTGGTCGTTATCTGCTGGTCGTAAACCACAATTGGTCATACATTGGTCGTAAAATTACGACTTAAGGAATTGGTCGTAAACGAGACGTAACATTATGACCACCCGTGTTGGTCGTAAATGCGACGTAAAAGGATTAGTCGTAAGTTAGACGTAAATGTTTAGTCGTAAAGTAGAAGTAAATTACGACTACAAATTAGATGTACATTAGTCGTAAATTAACGACTAATGTACATCTATTGTCGATGTAAATTAGTCGTAAATAAAAGACTAAGTTACATCGACAGTAGATGTACATTAGTCGTAACATTAAAATTAAAAAAAATATAAGTTTAGTATTAAAATTTTATAATTTATATAAAATTTTAAAAATTTAAATTTTGTTTTTTAAATTGGATAAAAAAATTTAAAAAATTAATTTCATCCAAATATTTCCATAAATATTTTAACTATTCAAAATACAAAATAATTAAAAGAAAAAAAACTAAGAATTCAGATTGATGTCATCGAAGATATCACTCTGCTCCGCACCGAGCTAAATCCTCCTGCTCTTCCGGAGTCGGGTTGGAGAGATTGAAGCTCGGTCGTAGAGTCTGCCACTGAGACGCAACCGTGGGGTTGACGTTTGGGGTTAACTCTAGAAACATATCGAACATGTTTGCCATAGCCTTAAATTTGTCGTTGTGGTCGGCTATGACTCGGTTCACAGCTTCTAAATCTCTCCGGACCGAGGACTGTTCTTCTCTTCTAACAGACTTCGTTCACACTCCCGATCCCGACTATACGTCCCCTTTTCTTCGGAGCAACCTGCAATTAATATATAAATGGGTATTAAAAATTTAATAAATAAAAATTAAAGATTAAAAATTATATAGAAACATAAATTAAAAAGAACGAATATTCTACCTGCTCAAAAATTATGTCTTGTTCGATGGTGGAAAGCTGGACCGGTGCACCTTCCAGATTTTCTTGCGTTAACTGAGTCTGGACCTCCTGAATTCGAGCCTCTACATCGTTGCAGATCTGCTCTGCTCGAGTATGCGAGAAATTGCCATCGGAGTGCTGGTGGGTCTCTTTGTAAATCCGGGCCAGAGATGGTGCTACTCCTTCTCTGGCAGTCTATACTTTTTTAAAAATCAAATGAATTAATATAAAAATTATTTTTATATATTTAATAAAAATAAAAAATATAAAAAACTTACAATTTCCAGTGTCCTTTTGGCGTGTGGAGTCTGTCCGGAAGTATGAGGTATAGGGAGGTTCCCTTCAGCATCACGGGTCTGCCGGGATGTAGAGCAAGTGAGAGACCTTTGCACTAACTGAGGCAAATTTCAATAAGCCTTCAAGCCAGTCCAAACGTCATTGCTGAGGTAGGTTTCTTTTGCGTCATCCCCCTTAGTCCTCCACTTTTTCTTCCAATCGCCAACAATGTTCTTGAGGCGAAGCATCGCCCTTTTGTTGAACTCGCTCTTCACCTTCTCATTGACACCCATGGACCAATTCTATTTTTGCTAAAAAAAATCATGAAAACAAAAATTAATTAATCAAATTATATTTTATAAATAAAAAATAAATTAAATTAAATTTAAAAGTAACCGTGAAGCACTTGAACCAAGTGATGCGAACGTGGTCCGTTGTAAGAGACCAGTTAGGATGCGCTTCCCGGAAGTTTGACCTGATGATATCCCCAACGCTCTGTCCTATAGCATTGTCCGCAGAAAACCTACAAAATTGGAGAGAATTTTTAATTAGACCAATATATATATAATTAATTAAATGTTATATATAAAATTAATTTAAACTTAATTACCAAGTCATGCCGGGTGATAGATCTGGATTGATGATTGGTAAACCGTCTCATCCCGGCATCTGGAGAATGTCTTCGACGGTATATCTTGCATACTTTGCAGTCGGTGGCACCATCAAATCTGGATGAACAGCTGCAGGAGCCGGAGCAGGAGCAGCTGGAGGAGCCGGAGCCTCCTGGGGATGATGCTGTGGAGGCTGCTCGGGATGATGATGCGGTGGAGGCTGCTGCTGTGGAGGCTGTTGGGAATGATGCTGTGGAGGCTGCGGACCATATAGATGCTGCTCCTCAGCAGGAAAGTATGCATCATGGTCATCAAACTGCGGATAGTATGGACGTATGCCGATGGAGGCACATACGGAACGCTGGGAATTTGGGTCTCCGGGACGGATGATGTGCCAGAGGTAGAAGATGATGGATCCGACGTCGTCTGACCGAGAAATGTATTCCCGTAAGAGGTTCCTGCTACCGCATGGTTTCTAAGTCTCTTTTTACCGGTAGGCCTCATGATCAATATAGTCAATCTGAATTTTTTTTTTAAAAAAACATTGTTGGTTATATAAACAATTCAAATAATTATATAAAAAAATTAAACATTTTAATTTCATCATAATCTAACTATCATAATCATAATTCTAAACTAATTCCAAACCTAATCTAATTACCTAACTAACCACCTAGAACTAAAACAAAAAAAAAAATTACCTAGAGAGAAAAGCAAGTTAGTTGTTAGAGAGAAGGGAATGAGCAACCAAAAGGCTTCGCCAGGTTCGTGTATATATAAGTATTTGGTGTTCGTCGTAAAGCGGTTGTAAAATTACGACCAATGAGTGACGATTAGTCGTAAATGAGTCGTTATATTACGACCAATGAGTGACTAAAAAGATTTACGACTAATTAACCACTACGTGTTTTTTTTAATTTACGACCAATTAGTGACTCCTAGTCGTAAAGTAGTCGTAACATTACGACCAATGAGGGACTAATGTTCTTTTTACGACTAATTAGTGACCAAAATCACTTACGACCAATTAGTGACTGCAGTTGTAATACGAAAAATTAAAAGAGGTTTATCAAAGTTATGATAAACCTCTCTTAATTTTTAATTTCTGAAAAAAGAAAAGAAAGATACTGGAATCACAAGTGGGGAGAGACAAGGCGAGACCTATGTACGTTTAAACGTACTTAGGTTACGCCGTGTCCCTATCCACTTATGTTTCCAGATCTTTCTTTCATTTTCTTTTAAGATTTATTAAAAAATTATGATTTGAGAATGAAATTGGTGAGTATTTATATAGAAAATTTCGAAAGGTATTACGACTAATTAGGGACTAATAGTCGTAAAGGAGTCGTAATGTTACGACCAATGAGGGACTAAATGTGTGTTGGTCGTACAGTAGTCGTAATTTACAACCAATTAGCTTCGATATGAACTTTACGACCACTTAGGGACTACCCTAGCTGTTGGTCGTACTGTAGTCGTACGTTTACGACCAATGAACGACTACTTGAGCTATTGGTCGTAAAGTAGTCGTAATGTACGACTAATTAGCTTCAATATACCCTAAAACCAAAACCCCAAATCCCAAACCCCAAACCCCAAACCCCAAACATCATAAATTGTATACACTTCCATACCCAAAAATACAAAGATTTGTTTTTGTAAACTAAGTTCATATATAATTGAGCAATACAAGAGTACTTTAATAATACTATAAAACACAAACTTTATAACATAATCAAACTCGATCACTCCTCACCAGAAACATCATCCACTTCATCATTTTCTTCAAATTCATCTTTGTTGGCCTCGTCCGTTGCATCGTCTGGAAGTTCTTCATATCCCGGATTATATTGATCAACAAGTAAGATATCATCTGTAGTTTGGTCGGGTACTTCTACTTCATTTACAACATCTTCTTGTAAAGACGGTTGTTCATCAGTTAAAACTCGTCCCCGAAGTGTAACTTTTATAGCGGCTAACCAAGATATTCCGGATTGTCTGATCCTCGGGTATGGAATAAAACAAACTTGGTCTGCTTGAGAAGCCAATATGTAGGGTTCAAATTTGTTGTACCTCCGTGTAAAATTTTCTCCAAATTGCACATCAAGATCCGGATATTCTCATCAAGTTGTCTGATGACATTTTCAGTTAAGGTGCGTGCGCTAAGTTCTCTGAAAAAGGCTCCGATGTCTACATATAATTTACAATTATAAGTTTTTTTTCCAACAAAAAGAAATAATAATTTTAATTATTTGTTACCTGCAAGTGCTTCGTGAACATTTTTTGGAAGCAACTCCGCAAATGCAAATGGTAGAAGTCGTTGCATAAAAACATGACAATCATGACTCTTCATCCCTGAAAACTTTTGTCCCTGCTGATCAACACATCTTGATAGATTTGAAATATATCCATCAGAAAACTTCAAATCTGATGCCACCCACTTGAACAACGCCGCTTTTGCTTCTGCCGACAATCTGAAAATGGGAACCGGAATTTTCCCATCGTTTCTAATATGCAGCTCAATCCTAGAACATAATCCAGGAAAATCCAACCTTGAGTTCTTGTTATCTTTTGTCTTCCCGGAGACGTTCAACAACGTATTGATGATGTTGTCAAAGAAGTTCTTCTCTATATGCATCACATCAAGATTGTGGCGTAGAAGTAGATCTTTCCAGTATGGAAGTTCCCAAAATATACTCTTCTTGTGCCAATTATGCTGTGTCCCGTAACCATCATGCATATTTGCAGGAGTATGCCAATTACCCCCTTTGCTGACTGTGTCTAGTCCACCATAGTGATCAATATCCTTCTCGATTTCCTCTCCAGATAAATATGGTAGAGCGGTGTCCCGTACAATCCTTTTTGACCGAAATAATTTTTTGTTCCTTTTGTACGGATGGTTAATGGGAATAAATCTCCGATGACAATCAAACCATGACGTCTTCCTACCATTCTTCAACTGAAATGCGTCTGTGCTTCTCATACAATAAGGACAAGATAGCCTCCCATGCGTCGTCCAACCTGACAACATCCCGTATGCAGGAAAGTCACTAATGGTCCACAAAAGAACTGCTCGCATTGTAAAGTTTGTTCTCATTGAACAATCATATGTCTGCACGCCTGTTGAGCATAATTCCTTCAATTCTTCTATCAAAGGCTGTAGAAAAACATCAAGGGACCTCTTCGGATGCTTTGGCCCAGGTATCAATATACTCATGAAAAGCAATTCCTTTTGCATACACATCTCTGGTGGAAGGTTGTATGGCGTCAAGAAGACTGGCCAAAGCGAGTATTGTCTTCCAGACATTCCAAATTGACTAAATCCATCTGTGCAGAACCCAAGATAAACGTTGCGGGGGTTGCTTGCAAAATCAGGGTACACCGAATTCAAGTGTTTCCACGCTTTTGCATCAGAGGGATGATTGATCTCGCCTTCCTTCTAGGTATGTTCCGCATGCCATCTCATCGATGATGCCGTCTTTTCAGATTGATATAATCTCTTCAGTCTATCTTTAATAGGTAAGTACCCCATCCGCTGGTACGGCACCCTATTTCGTCCACGTCCTTGCGGTTTATATCGTGGCTTATTGCAAAATTTACACTCTAACAATTCTGCATCTTTTCCCCAGTAGATCATACAATTGTCTATACACACATCAATCATCTCCGAAGATAAGCCAAGACTATGAACCAGTTTCTGAATCTCATAATAAGATTCAGCAGACTGATTATCTTCAGGCAAATACTCTTTAAACAACTCAGCCCATGCATCCATACAAACTTTAGGTAAGTTATGATCAATTTTGATATTCATCATCCTGGCTGCTAATGATAATTTAGAAAGACCTTCTCTACAACCTTCATAAATTGGCTCATTAGCTGCTGCTAGCATTTCATAAAATCTTTTTGCATCCAAGTTAGGCCCCTCTACATTTTCCACCTCCTCTATTGCTGATGTTGTTTCACGAAATGCATCTGTAACCATATCATGCATCCTATCATGATCTACCATATGATCCTCTTGCAGGTAATTTTCAGAAGGCAAATGTGGTTCATCTCTGTTACCAACATTTTCAACCTAATTACTACTACTAGCTTCATTCCTATTATCACTCTCTCCGTGGTTAAACCAGATATAGTAATGTGGAGTAAATCCTCTATTTACTATATGTTTCCAAACCGTTTCACTAGCAGAAAACTTGGTATTGTTGCATTTACGACAGGGACAAAACATTTTACCCGTTTCCTTTGTGAGAGACGTCTGCCCGGCCTGGTACATGAATATCTCTGCTCCGTTGAGAAATTCGTCTGTTACTCTTCCCCTTGAATCTTTATGCGCATACATCCAACTTCTAAGCTCATAGATATTTCTAGACATTTTTTTTCTTTGTGCATCTTAACAATTAGGGAGAACATCATATTTATAGGGAAATTTCGATTTTGGTTGGTAACAATATTACAACTAATTTACGTTTGATCATAACTTAACTACAATTTTACAACTACATTTGTCGTAAATTGGTTGTAAATGAGATGGTAATATTTCGATGTAAATTAGTCGTAAAGGGACGACTACATTACGACTACATTTCAACCTGGTCGTAAAGGAGATGTAAACTTACATCTATTTTACGACTAAACTAATTAGTAGCAATATTACGTCTAATTTACGAACAACGATTTCTTAGTCGTAACGTAGTCGTAAACTGGAGGTTAAATTACGACCACACATCTGTGGTCGTAAAAGGTGGTCGTTAAGCTCTCGTTTTCTTGTAGTGAGTATAAAACAGTATAATATGTCTGACGAACTATGTTATTTGGCTGGGTACAAGAGCTTGGATTGATCTCAAATTTGGCAGGAGCATTGTAGACTTACGGGTATGAGTCCAAGAAGAGGAAGAGATGGTGTTGAGTTTGGAAGCATGGGAAAACTTGTTGTTGAAGTAAGGAAAAAATGATTAAGTCATCATCATCAAGTGGCTCAGGTGAGGAATTTATGGAAGCATAGTTCATATTTTTCTATTATAGTACATGAGTTATGATATGTATGGTTACATTTACATGCAGGTCATGACCAGCTGACGAGCCAGGTATGGGAGTGTCAGCTACGGCTGCCTCCACTCGCGAGGATAGAGTCATTATGAGGATGATTATTAGCGGGCAAGAATATGTATGTTACAATTTGGAAACTAAACCAAGTTGTATGATGTTAGTGTGTAAGTTTATATGTTATGATTGTTTTATAGTAGTAAAATATGTATTATGTTGTGATGGGTTTCTCATTAAGTAATACTCTACTCATCCTCGCTCCCCTTATCATTGTCCTTTTCGGTATGTGTAGATGCGATTAAAATTTGGATGTAAGAAGTGAGGTTCAAGCGATTGGGTCGGGTGTTATAGAGAAGTATGTATACAAACTCTATATGTATTCGACGAAAAAAAAACTCTATTTGTATTTTTTGCATCTTAGTTTTGAAAAGAAAACTTTAGTGAGTTTATCATACAAATAGATCTTGTATAACCTAATACTTGACAAAGAGTGGAATCCATTGATTTTTTGTTTCATTTATAGTATTTTAACAAAATATTGTTAAACTATCAACATTTTTATCACATGTTTTAAATTTCATTTATTGTGTGTGTTAGTACAAACAACTTCTAATCTATTAAAATTGTAGTACAAATAAATTTTCACCCTTAGTTTTTCTCAATAATTGCAATGACATGCCACTGACCAAAACACAGTAGTTTTATACATTCATTAACCCATTAATTTTGTAGACTAATAAAATTGCTAAACCAATCCGTCCTGTAGACAATCTAATTACTTAAATTTGACTATCACATACCTTAATTAAATCGATAAATTTTACACATTCCAATAATTTATTATCTATTCTAATAAAAGTAACCGATTGTTTTTTAAATTACTCCACAACTTCGTTTGTTCTTTCTCCTCCATATACTCTTCATTAAAATCATATCAAAATAACCATAGTCACAGTTATTTAGCATTCCACCGCAGATCAGTGTATCAAATAAATCATAATAATCAGTAACTTTGTTTCAACTTATTGTTCTCATATCTTTTACTATACAACGTATTTGTTTTCACATATGCTGCAAATAAACTAAAACTTTTTTCTTAGAAATTTACACCAAATTAATAACAAAAACTGAAATATCACATTAATAGCTTATATATTATAAATTTAATTAGCACATTAATAGCTTATATAATTTAAATATCACATTAGTAGCTTATACGTTGTATATTTTATATCACAATCTATATCTAGCAAATGTTGTATCCAATTTAAAAAAAAACTCTCCTACAATATGCACAAAATATTGTTCTCATATCTTTTAGTATATGAAAAGATCTGATCTGAATTTAATATATGCTGCAAAAATATTATTTTTTTGTAAAAATTTACACTAAACTTATAACATTATTTCAAACATAATAGCTTATATTTATATATTAAAAATTTAACATTACTAGAGATTTTTTCCGCGCTTCGCGCGGATTATGTCTTTTAATTTGTTATTTATTTATAGTATATTATACTCTTTCAGTTTCATATTAAGCGTCGTTGTAAAGAAAATTTTTCGTTGCAAAATAAGTCTTTTAGCATTTCAAAGCAAAATTTATTAACTTTATTTTCTAGTTTATTTTTCTATTGGTTCAAATATGAGTAGGTGTATGGGTAATGATGTTTGTATATAGAAAATATGAAAAATTAATTGATTTCCTAATTTGTGTGCACAAGTCTAAAATAACAATTAAAATGAAACGGATGGAGTATGTCAATTTTGTTTTCTTTTACATTAACTTCTTTTTTTCCAATGTTCTTTTCCTTAATTTAACTTTAATATGTTTATAATTTTCATTTTTCTTGTTGTAGATGGAGGATTGTATTTTTATTGGAGGTTCTGTGTATGTGACACAATTGAAATTTTAAAATGATTTTATATATATTATGATTAACACATTAAAGAATAGAAATATATTTAGGCTTTACACATGTTTTATATGTGTAATTTTTAAACATTACATATGTATATATTATTAGTCTGAAACATGTAATTTTTTTTATAAAACATGTAAATGTTTTCTGAAGCTAAATACTTGTTCCGAGTTTACATAACTTATAGAAGTTTTATCTCTTTTTAAGATCCAAATCACAGAAAAATATATACCAAAAAGTCAGTATATATGAGTTACTGGGCTTATAAATCAAAAATGAAAAATTACATGAATGTCAGATAACAACAACTTTATAAACAAATGGAAGAACTTTGACCAAGCCAAAGATTTTTACACATATGTTTTTTTCCTTCAAATTGCGAAGATAGGCACAAGAAAAAAAATCAGGAAAAAATCATTTATACAACATTTCTTCTCCTTTACACACGGAGTTTGCTACTCTATTCAAATAAAATTCACATCTATGCATTCTTCAATAAAAGTGCCTTCAATTGGTGAGGCTAATTGACAAAGAAGAATTTTGGCCTTTTTTACTCTCGGAATGGATCCACTTCAGTCATCTAAACTATTTCTCTATTTTTTTTTCTATCATTCATATCTTACAATTTTAATGTATGTGCAGATATCCTAGCGAAAAAGCATGCACACAACTTATTACTTTGTCTGATGTAAACATTACAATCCTTGTTTGGTTAGCTCCACAAACTAATCTCTTTGGATCAGTTTACTATGGATACTGCTGTCAAAAAATAATATAAACACTTCTTCCATCAACAACAAATATTGACTTATTTATGTGAATATCTTATTCTAAATTATTTTAGAGGACGAAGAAAACATCATTTCCGGTGACATAATTTATACAACAAATTCTCTTAGATTCACCTCATCATACCCACCATTTACCATATTAATTACATAATTTTACATGAGCTTCTTCTTCCTCTCCGGTTGTTTTCTCTTTATTTATAGCTACAATATAAAGTTATAAACTGTATATATTATAAATTAATTATTTATTTACCTTTGAAGTATAACGATTCAAAATAGAACATAATTCCAAATAGAAGATAATTCCAACATAAATATATGCTCATATTAATAAATTAGTAATTACGAATTTGAATCCAGAAATATCAAAAGTCCTATGTTAGTCATCTTCTAAATGAAATCTATTTCTATTTTTAAAAAATTTTAATGTAGTTTTATTATTTAAAATTTAATAGTTTACATCTAAAACATATTTAATATATTCCATTACACAAACATTAAAATAAGATAAAAGCTGAATCTATAAAGTTTGATTTAAATAACTAAAGCTATGGAAGAAATTATTATTCTTCGTTTTACAAAACGATATTTATAAATATTTAAATCTTCGATTCATAAGATTAATAAAATATATAATAATGAAATAGTACTATTCTAACATTATTGATTAAAGAGTTTTGGCTGTTTGTATGGGGAAGTTTTGGCTTAGCAGTATAGCATTGTTTGTCGGACTTTTCAATGAACTAATCCTTTATAATACTTTGTGAAAGATTTACAGAAGACTGACTATGAATTTATTGAAAATATAAACAAAGATAAATCTATAACGATGAGATGCAATTATGTGCAAAATTAAGGTTAATTGTTTCTCCAATGATAACATGACTTCAAGCGTTTACATGCTGAGAACAATGGACAAACAAAAATGAGATATTTTTATTGGGAGATCTTCATACACGAACTAAGAAACACATAAAAACGAAAGTAAAACTGCATATTGTACAAAAGATTTCTCTAAAAAAGAGGCAACAAATAAAATCAAAAGCAACCAAATGGGTTCTTCCATTTTCAATCTTATCAGAAAAATTACACTCTTTTGATGTTTTCACTTCTTGTCAGACTCAGAACATGTGGACAACACTATCGTGAATCCTCAACTTTTAGGTATGTGCAACACATTCGCATTTCAGCTCTGTCACTGAAATGACCCGATCACCAAAGTCCCTTCCATGCATCTCTCTGAAGGACTCGTGGATGGCCCTGACAATCTGCAAAGGTGATAAACCCAAATCCACGTGAACACCAGTATCTCATTCGAGCATGATCTATACACAATACACCACAAAAGCTGATTTCCCAAACTGAGCAGAAGGGCAGTAGTAAAATGACACGAATACAAATCTGAAACTTCATACCAATCTATTCTAAGGTTTACTATGTAGCACTAACCCTGCCTTTTGTCAAGTAAATTTTCACTCAATTTCTACTTCAGAGCATAACACATTAGAGATCCCAGAAACTTAAGCAGCTTCTAAGCAACTAAGCAAGTGATCAATACAAAGCAGAGGTAGAAGACAACACTAAAACTTTTGCTCAGTCCTAAATGCCAGCGGACCTAGTAAATTTTGCAGAGTCAACGGACCTAACATATTACTGTCACAACCAGAAAGTAAGCAATTTTGGAGACATGAGACTAATTTGCAGAATTTGATTGATGAGATAAGAGAATACCATGGGTTGAGCAATGGCCACAACCAAATCTTCAGGGCTGTCTCGCATATCTTTTCATTTTCTCTGTTGGTCTCGCTTCTTCCTCGGGTCAACCATATTAGTTTTCCAGATGTATAAGGAAATTTTGTTGTCACATATCACTCTGCTCTAGCTCATGCCGCTAATCAACTTCAAGTATTTGTAACTCAAAGAACGGGAAAATCCAACTACAACACCAAATCCCATTGGTATTCCAATTTCAGGAGAATATCTCGAGCCAAACTTGGGAATAAACTCTGTTAAAAATCAGTCAATGGACCCCATTAGAGACTTTCTAAATGAACCAAATTTAACCAATGAAATATCCATCAGCCAAGAGTAATGACCCTGAGAAAGTCTTTTATCTAATCAGAAGCTACGAAGATTGGAAAGGGTACAAATAACACTTTATACACATTAATCATAAAAGGATCATACATGTTGCAATGAGTGCTCAGTTGATAAAACATCTTTCCTGCAGTTCACAACTTCATTTTTCTCCTCTTGAGAGAGATAAGACATCATCTGCGGCAAAAAGTCTTCCAGCACCATCACTGGAACCCTACAAATAAATTGTCACACAAGTGATGGTTGTTCTCAAAAAGAGACCTTTTCAATTTACAGTGAAATATACTTTTGCTGCTGAATTCGAGTTTACCGTCCAAATATGATCTGCAATATCCCAAAACCAGAATTAATCGTCTCTTCCAATTTTCAACTTCAGGCTAACAGACTAATCGTCTCTTCCATCTTGCATCATCTGCAATATCCCAAAACCAGAATTAATACAACATCATCACATTCAAGAAGAGTAAGGCCTTACATCGATCAAATGTATACAGAAGCAAACTTTCTATTCAAAAGGAAGATATCAATCAGCTCAAGATAAGAAAGAAAACCTTTACAGTCATCAATGGCTTGTTATTATCAGACATCTTCACAAGGAGTGCCTAAAATTCATCACAACCAAAGAAAAAGATCTAGAAAGCTATGTAATCAGGTTAATAGAGATAAAGAGGGAAGATTCACCATTGAACGCTTACTCCCAACAATCCTTAGGCCTAAAGACGTTTAATGATCCTTCGACGGCACACTGATATCTTTTTCGATTTATCCAGTGATATATGGTTATTGTTGCTGGAGAACATGTTGATGGTAGAGTAAGACTGGAGTAGCGAATCCACAGCCAGAGGACATGGAAGATAAAAGGAGCTTCTTCTTTGCCGGAGAGGGAGAGATGGATATGAAAGAGAAGAGGCGAACGCGGCTTAAGCTTTGAAGGAGAGGAGATTGTGAATCCACAAGGCCTTGAGCCTTTTATGGCCTTTAAGGAAAGAAAATCACTCTCCATCGTTACGGTAAATGAATCGATATCTCCTTGAGAAGGAAACTGAATGGACTTTTTAGAAATTTTATTGCTGAGAGACACGTTCGTGTTGCTTTATTTCAATGGCATATAATGAAAAAGAACGATTACATTGCAATTGATTTTAAAAAATGATTCCATTGTAATTAAGCTGATGTGGCATATTTTCTTGTTTTTATTGGTTGATTTAATCTGCACACTTGGATAGGCTCAATGGAGCTCATATCCCCCTTTTAGTAGTGTTATAGATTAGCTTATACGCTTTAAATTTTATATAACAATCTATAGTTAGCAAATGCTGTATCCAATTTTTTTAAAAAATCCTACGATATGCACAAACTCTGGCAACAACCTACTATATGGAAAATAAATTTTAAACAGAGCCTTTTCAAAAAAAGGAAAATAAATTTTAAACTTAACTCCTACTTTTTGCTAAAGATATTCGGCGTGATTCACTCGAGTTACACACATCCTTATTATAAACATTTAGGAGATACTGCAATTGATTTAATTTATAAAATATGAATATTTCCAGCTAAATTAACCTCATAATTTTTCATATATTTTAGGCATGATCTACTCTTAACAAACCTGCCTTATATGTAGTAAAAACAACACACACCTGCCTTATATCAATCGATTTATTCAATAAAAAGGAATAATACCATCAATAACAACCCTAAAATATAGCCATAGATCTACCTATTAAATACCGGTTTAACTGTATATTCTATATCAATTTGTGGAGCTTATATGTATACACTCTTCCTATTCAGTATTCACAGAGAGAAAATGTACAGAAAACTAAATGGCGACCAACAAATGTGTGAAGCTTCTTAAAGATGTGATTCGGAAGGCGACATAGGAAGCATTACATGTTGTTAATGTCTTTGTGGATCTACTAGGTTCCCACGAAGTGTCTCTTTGTTCCATTCTGTTTATTTTTTCTTCTTTTTTTGCTAGGATGGTTCAGAGCTAAGATTCTGCTCATGTAAATCTTTTCACATCATTAATATGATATTTACAAGTTAACATAAAAAAGATATGATGTAGAATAGAGCCAATACGAACTACTTATTTTCTTACAACTATTCGCTTTTGTAAGCTATGACAATATATTCGATTTTGTTAAATTTCATAGTGCAGGTATAGCCACCTAATTTGATCATTGCAGATTCCAAGTACGCAAGGATGTGGGTTCTACTTTTACATTTCAGGAAGCCAAACTGATTTCATTGTTTTATTTTAGCAACAATAACATGTTACGGGAACTACTCCCTGTTTACATGTATGCATTTTTTATTTTAGATAAATCCATTCGTTTTGAGCCTCTCATTTTGTTAGAAGTATATCAAACACAATCATCCAAGTAAATCGAGATATGCAACAATCACTCATAAGCTAAACAGAAATTCTAAGGCTATATGATTTGAATCCTAATTCGAAATTGTTTTCTTGGTATGAACTAATCATGATATATATTTAGTATTACACAAATTTTAACTAAGGAAGTATATTAGGTCCCTGCTATTTGGCAAGTATTTACTTCTCTGTGACCTTCTATTCAAGAATGTCCCTTCACCCACATGTACAATTTCATTCAAATTAATTGTTCAAAATCATATAGACATTCTCATCCATCATATTAAAAACAAATTTTCTTTTAATCATCCCTGAAATATGTTTTGTGACAAAAAAAATAACTGTTAACTATTCACCAAACTGTAATATAAGCATTTACATTTGTAAAGTATTCTGATATGCATGCTAACCAACGACAACTAAATAGAATAATGGTAACAGATTCAGCAAACATGAGAAACTTTACTAAACACACAGACTTATAACACGTCCAAAATATGTGTTAAAATATTTTTTAATAAAATACATTTGTAATGTCGAAAAAATAGATTTCTAACTGGAATCTGAAATCTGTAAATGAAAAATATAAAAGTTAATAATATCAAAATATTATTAAATTATAGCATAAATGTATGTCCATAAAATCATTTCCTTAAAAAATAACAATTATTCAAATTAACATCTTAAATATTAATATCATGTCGATAAAATATACCATGTATATATATTATATAATATACAATTTTAGTTAGTCGGTTTATTCGGTTGACTCAGTTTGAACTGTAAATATACCAAAGCATATTAATTCGTATACTGCAGTTTCATAAAAATAACATACATTCGGTTCATACGGTATTACCAAATCCAAACCATTTTTTTATTTTGGTTCGGTATTTATTGGTTTCGTATTACTATATTGAACACCTCTATTGATAAATCCAATATTTTTAATTGATATAACTACCGTATGTGATCCAACACACATCCAATTAAAAAATATATATAACATGATACAATAACAAAATATTTGGTCTAAACAATAAACTAAAGTAGTACAAATGAAAACATTAAATTTTGTGTTTTAAATAATTATATATATTGTAAATAAACACCCGTGTAGGCGCGTGGATCAAGCTCTATTTTTGTTTAAAGATTAAGTTTATAACATCATGTATGAAATTTTCTTTGCCATTTTAGCAAATGTGCAAATTCTTTTAGAACTATTACTTTCATTTTACTGTACTTCAAAAACACTACATATATTTCAATGGGTATATTATTTAAGTAAAATGTTTGTTAAGAACATGTATTATGATCGTTTAATAGATATGTATATCTATTTCCTTCAAATTGAACAGCCAAAGTTAATTTGTTACATTGTAACATACATGAAAACTCATTGTATATCTACCCAAATCATCCATCCTTCCTTCCCTCCTTTGTCCTGCGATCAAGCCATGTCTTTACCCTTCAAAGGAAGGATCTGGGTAAAAATCTGATCCAAATGCGTCAGATGGAAGAAACCGATTGTTCGATCCAAGCCAAAAAAAATTAAGACAAGCAATCAGAACACAGAATATTTCTATCGATCAGACTACGATTCAGTACGTAAGGCTACGGTCGCGCACTCACATTCCTATTCAAGTTATTAAATTTTGTTATTTTAACTAATATATTAACTATTTAAATGAAACAAAAATAAAAAATGTTAAACAACATTAAAATAATTATTATACATTCCATTAATACTAAATCAAAATAAATATAATTACAAGTAAATACTGTAAAAATTTATAAATCAATAATGTTGAAACTAAATAAATTATTAATTTATAAATTATTAATTTAAAGGGAATTTCCTTTTTGGATTTTTATTTTTATAAAATATCTTTAGTGTAGAGAACTGAAAATAATTTATTTATGATATTATATATTGATTAAAGTTAATAAAGATATCTTTTATCTATTTTTATTAGATTATTGATGTATTTTATGTATGATGATTACATATTGTAGAATACAAATTTATTTTAATATGTAGCTAGATAAAATTATAAATAAAATTAGAGATGAAATTTACTTTATAGAAATATAAACATCAAAAAGTTTTCTGTATGATTATATAAAATTTATATATATGATTAAGAGTTTTCAAAATATTATTATCTTATTATCTTATCGAATTATATCATATTTTACGCCGTTCCAATATAGAAACGGAGAAATTTATTAATTTATCATGTTTATTAATTTATATTGTATTAATTTATAGAATTTTTACTGTATATTTCATTAATATTAAATAATTTTAAGTTTTAGTAAATAATTTGATTGCCCGCGCGAATGCGCAGGTTTGTTTCCTAGTCTATATTAAAAGACTACTCAACTTTAGTTTAACACATATCCTTTTTAAAAAATAAATATATATATATATATATCTTATTTCTGATTATTAAAATGACATTTGTTTCTATTATTTTTATTTATTTCCATAAGATATACATATCTAATATTAAAAAAGACTGGAGCCAGATATGGCCTAAATCTCAACCCCTTTGGTTAAACAACAAAAAATTAATCATAAAAAAAAACAAGTTAGCATAGTTAAAAATCAGCGATATTCAAGACTTCGATAGGCAAAAGGTAGAAGTACCATAAAGTGTGGAGAAATATCTTACTAACTAGTTTTTTTATCCTCGCTTTCGATTATAAACAAAATTTGATATAGTTAGTATTTTGAAACTGATATATATTATTGTGTTACAAATTCGTATTATATCGAATAATGAAATCTGTTGAAAATTCTATAATTTATGATTTATTTAAAATTTTGTATGTACACTTATATGTAATTCTCTTTTAGGCCTCAACATTTTATGGGAACCCAAAAACCAAATTGAAGTCGACCGAAAATACATGTTCAGTTCAGGTCGGTCTAGGGCAAAAAATCTATTGGATACTTTTTTCTACCCGTGGATCTCGGTTTTGGTAGCCAAAATACCCAAATTGTTTTGTATATATTAATCAAGTATCAAGTATATGTAGGTATTTTGGATATGTTTTGGATATACGGTTATATTTGAACACTTTGGAGGAAACTTTTGTGAGCGTGACATATGGATTACGACCAAGGTTGAGGCTGGAGAGGTGTTTTGGAGCAAGTTGTTTCGATTTGGAAATTTGGTTCTGTGTATACGTGACGTTTTCTTTATTAACGAGGAGAACAAAATCGACATGGGTTTTGACCAATGGCGCATTCGCAAAGAGTTTAAGTTTAAGATTAATGCAGATGCTGGATACTATAGACAATTGGATCACATTGGAGATCGAAACTGTATGGCACATCTATGCCCCTATGTTCCAAGTTTATTGTCAGTCAAGGGCGAAAGGAAACAACTAAGCGAGTCAGAGAACAGTAATGGTAAGACTCGTTTTAATGTAGCATAAGCGAAACAATGAGCAGTATGATGAAGGAGAGGAGGCGAAAGGAGAAAAAAGTAATGATGAGACTCGTTTTGATGTAACTGATGCGAATTATGATCGATACACCATCATCAGACCTGTCGCAACATAAGCGAAACAATGAGCAGTATGATGAAGGAGAGGAGGCGAAAAGAGAAAACAGTAATGATTAGACTCGTTTTAATGTAGAATAATCTATGTCTTTCGTTTACTCATTCATTCTCTTTGAACAAGATTTTCTGTTTTCTCCCCATCTTATGAATTTATGATGAAGGTTTGCTAAGATGTTTATACCAAAACAGAACGGCAATGATTTCTAGTATATAAGGATCTTGATCGTGATAATGAAAATGTTACTATTTGATTAAGGTAGCAAATATTCAACTTTTTTTTTTTAAACAGCAAATATTCAACTAAACTTATGTTTTTTTAGTGATTGAGATCTGAGAGCTATCTAAATACCAATTAGTTACTAACAGTAAATGTCAAGAAACTCATCTCAAGGTTTATCGTTCAGTGTCAGAGTCTGGCTTTTTTGTCTTGTCTATATATATTCCGAGTTTATTGCATTAGATTCATTAAACTTTGAGTAGTAATTTACTAACAATACCTAGAAAACACCTTAAAACTTGAGTTCATCGAATGTAAGTATCAAAGGATGCAATTAATCATGTCTCAAAATATTAATTGGAAGTAGAACAGAACATAGAAAGTCTCACTCCAAAACCATGGAAATAATTGATAAAGGACATATATGGACAGCTGCATGATCATTTATTGTTGTCTTGGGAATCAAGTTCCAATGATACTGATTGTAGAGACCTCGCGTGACCTGGTAACCTTCTGAGGCCTATGTATTACCTGCACCAGAGACAGAACAAAGTAATGTAAAAGGTTAAGAGATGGACTTCTGGTATCTTGGTGAACAAGCAACACAATTACAGTTTCATCAAATACATTACTACTCAGTAGCGAGTCATATGGCTGGAGCATGTGAATCACATCTCCCATTTTGGGTCTTTGTTCTTTTCCTGGATCAACACAGCGCAAGGTAATCAAGTCAATCCGTTTGAGTTCTTTTAATGTTGGAAACTACCAGAGGTTAGGATCAAGAACATCTATTATCTTATGATTCACCACCATCTCTTTGATCCAGTCCACCAGTAAGACAGTTACAGCACATATAACAAAGGGTTTGTGCTAAACTATGTGTTATGTAGACTCTTACATGTGGTGAGCTTTGGTCTACTGAGACTCTGATAGACTTTGCTTATCGTAACTGTAAATTTCCACACTCTTTATTGATAAACGAAGTACAAATGTATTTAGCTTTGAAGTACGATCTCGAGCTCCACTCTCATCACGAGCTTCACTCTCAATGTCTCGATCTCATAACGATCGAGCTGTACAGACTCATAGCGTCTATAACAAACTACAACAAAGCATGCCCCACCTTAACGGATTACAACTCTATTTATACTTCTAGTTGAATAACGGCAAACACTCTTCTTGAATCAGAGTCTCTCTATTCTTCTTTTATTCCAACTCCTCAACTCTCTTCTTCTACTACTTCTTTGCCTCCCCTTTTCCTCACGTAAGCTTTCTTGAACCTATCAGACTCTTCCGGAGACAAGCTCCATTAATGGACCATTATCAAAGTCCCGAAGCAATGAACGTCGACTTTCTCATCCAGATTATTAGGTGAAGGAACAAAAGTTGAGTTCATTGGAATATCACTGTGACTTGGGATAGCTAGTATTATCTTAGGGTTACACTGATAATCAAGAAGAAGTTTGCTCGGTCTTATGTATTGATGAGTGATCCTTGGTTCAATGTCTTCATGAAAATACGCCAGTCTGTAACACATAAAAACATAATGAAACAACAATATTGTTCTCATGCAATCATGCATGATACAAATCAAGAACTGGTTTATGGTTCAAAGAGAAGAGAGCAAACCCTTTTGCTACTCCTTGAATGATCTTCATCCTCTTACTCCAGGTGAGAGGTTGGTTTCTCCCTGAAGATCCAGGAAGCCATTCGTGCAAATCTCCTTTGTCTACATACTCGTACACAAGAACCCTAAAATTCATACAAACTTGTGAGTCAAGATCCCAACGCAAGTCAGACATATATATGTACTACCTCTCGTCTCCTTCAATGCAGTATCCAAGGAGTCTCACAACATTCTTATGTCTCACGTTTGCAATCATCTCAGCTCTTGTTATGAAATCATTATCCTCATACCTGATTTTTTTTACTCTTGTCTTATATCATCAAGATTCTAAGACAAAAGAGTTAAAAGGTAAAAGGACCTTTGATAGATGGGGAAGATCCGTTTGACAGCAGCAGTGACTGTACCCATCAAAACTCCACGATACACCATTGAAGAATCTCCTTTAGCAATCAGATTCTCGTCTGCAAAACCATCTGTAACACTCTCTATCTCCATGAACGTAAACACTGTGAAACTTCCAAAGCTGCTGGTGGTAGAGGATTAAGCTTCTTGTGTAGTAGGGAAGATGAGCAGAGGACCATCCAACCTGAGAGGAGATTCTCCCGCTCTCTATATACTCGGGGGGGGGGGGGGGGGGCAACGGTTGTACGGGTTGTATCGTCTGTCACTGTTTAAGGGAATGTGTGACAAAGGGAGACAAAGCTTTGATCTTAGTCTGAACGGTTCTTGTCTACATCTTCTCCTGTGAGAGATGAAACATAAGGAAACAGAAACAATGAATGCGAGGAGGAAAGCTATGGAGGCGGAAGCTGTGATGAGGATCCATAGCTTGATGCAGAAGAAAGAAGTGTGTTGAGAGAGTTTGTGTTCGATCAAGTCTGATCTCTGTGATGATATGATTCTGTTCACAGATCTGAGTCTTTGTAGTGATAAAGATGATGAATCGGGAGAGTGTGAAACTGTAAGATGTCTAGCCAGTTGAATCAATATGTTATTTTTTATCTTTTAAAATTTGTTTTGAAAGAGTCTGAGAAAATTTAATAGTATCTAAAGATGTAGCAAAAGAGGTTGCTTGACTGTATCAACAAATATTTAGAGGTTATACATCTCATGGAATAGTAATTAACGTGACACACAACAATAAACAAACTATTCCCAAGAAAAAAAAAGGGATCAAAAGTTAGTTTCTTTTTTTTTTTTTTTTGTAAAAGAACAAAAAAAAAGTTAGTTTCTTATAACCATATATAAGATTAGGGATGATTATTTGATAATTAAAAAAAGATTAGGGATGATCGAGTATTCATTTACTCTCCCTACCCTATTACAGCTTATATATATACTGCAGATTAGATGTATGATTGAATTTGGTCTTGTTAAGTGTTTTACTTTAGTGTCAAACGTTTGGCATTATATAACGTGGTTGGTTTACTATGTTAACATGATCCATAAAGCTTTAAACCTTTTCATTCTTTGTAGCTGCAATTTTTCGAAGTCGTATCTAGTGTTTGTCTTAAATGAGACTAATAGCCGTTCGCGCGAGCTGTAGCTTTTTTTGGTTTGAGTTTTGTTGCTTGGATAATGAACTAACTGAAACAGAGAACGACATGTCGCATTACAAACTTAAGTTAAATCCAAACCAATATGTTTCCTGTCTGGACATTAAATCTTCAATTCAATTTGGTCAATGAAAGGAGAGCTCATCATGGCATTTGGGTCAAGTTGAACATAATAACTAAATTAAGAACACAATTTATTATATATATATGAAGGAGAGTTCGTGCATCAAACGACAACAGCTAGAGATTTCCTAACTTCAAAATTTCCAGTCAGAACATGATCACACCACTCAACTTTACCCCAAATCTGCCCTCCTTGACGTCTTTCCAGCGAAATCTCCGCACACCTAATCTTACTTGTTCTACTGAAAAGCAAAGCCATATTCCCACCGTAGTTCAGAGTATGTGACCATTGTGAGCCTAATGTCTCAGCCAACAATTCTTTCAAGCCTTCCACCACTCCCCAAGACTTCTTAATTGGATCATAAGCTCTTAAGGTGTTCACGACCTCCCGATCATGGTAGTACAATACATCATCAACCACGCATGCATTCACCCAACGCTTAGAACTCAGCATATCGTCTTTTTCCCATTTACTTTCCTTTGGCTCGTACACATAGCTTCCATAACAATCGCTTATGTATATTTTATTAGCCATCACCACATAAGCGTAGCTTTTTCTGAGAGCTGCCTCCATCTTTGGCGTAGTCATCACATGCTCCCACATCTGTGTTTCGGTATCGAACACCAGCATAGCCTTCTCTGGGTAAGGATCGCAATATCCAATAACATATATTTTCTCGTCGATGAAGCAAGCGAATTTACAAACCAAAGGAACAGGGATGCTTGGGATGGGTTCCACCGTGCGGGATCTACAATCCATGCTTAACGCATTTGTCGTCATATTTGTATGGTCAATCCCACCAAAAACATATATTCTCGAACCCACTGCTACAGAGCCTGCATGGTAATACAAATAGGTAAACGTCGAGGGGGCACGGACCAAGCAGTGACTGCCCTTGGGTTTCCGGCAGAGGATATACCAATGGTAAAAAGAACAGCTGTTTATGTCATCGAGGACAACATAGACAAAGTCCTCAGTGCAGGCCAACAAGGATCTTCTTGCGTATAACTCAGGCGAAGCAACGAGTGATCGAAAGTGCTTGGAAACAAGGGAGAGTTTTGGATGGTCAAATCTTGATGAACGCGCTAAGATGTCAATAATGACATCTTCAGGAAGTGAGGGAATCAGAAACGACTGTCGTTTGGAAACCATCGACAATCAGCCAAATCACACAGAGAACACAAACTAGAATATAAGCTCAGATCACAACAATCACTGCCTGCCTCCGGGAACGCAATACCTAATAAGAATTTAATCTCATATATATATATAAGCCTTTTCCATAAATAAACAATCTTAAATAACCTTTTTCCATTTCGATCCAAAAAATAATAATAACCCTTTTCGATAATATAAATTTAGTATTTATTTTATTCACGAAAATATTAGATGACTACTAAACTTTAGTCTAACATATATCCTCTTTTTAAATAAAAATAAATATTCCTTTTTTTATAACAGCAAATATTTCTTTTTCTGTTGACAAATAAGTTATTTTCCTTCTTTTTACTTTTCGTCGACGTCTTTCCTTTCTTTTTGTATGAATATTGAATTTGGGTTTTCTTTTGAGAGAAATTTACGTTCAGAATCACTTTCTTCTCCATAGACGTTTTTTTTTAACTTATTCCCTTTTTTCTTGACTAAAGCATAAGAGCAAATTTATCGTGGTTTCTTAACGCGCCTCTTAAGCCTAATTTGATTAAAAATTAAATCTAAAACACATAATTACTGAAGAACCGTGTTTTAATTAGGGGAATGAAGAGTCGGCTCTTAGTGAACATGTGTAGGCGCATGAGAGGAGAGACGAGAGGTGTCTTCATTTTTCTTCATTTGGTTTCTTCTTTCTCCTTTCGAGACCTCTCTCTCTGCGAAATCAATGGCGATTTTGTCTCTCTCCGTGGCTCCTCGACGAGACGGTGACATCTGTCTCAGTGGCTCTCCTCGGCGGTGACAGAACTCTCTGTTGGTGGCTCTCCTCGACGACGAAAGGCGAGTTCTCTCCCATCGGTGGCTCTCTGGATCTCTCTCTGTCTATCTCTCTCTCGGTGCTTCTCGTCGGCGACCTCTCTCTCGGTGGCTCTCCTCTAGGGCGACGGACCTCTCTCTCGGTGGCTCGACTCTTTCGATGATGAAATGACGACTTTTCTCCCATCGGTGGCTCTCTGGTTTCTCTCTCTCTCTCCGGGGATCTCGTCGGTGACCTCTCTCTCGGTGTCTCTCCTAGACAGCGAGGACCTCTCTCTCGGTGGCCCTCCTCGAATCGAAAGGTAAAGCGATTGTTGGCTTGTTCAATTTTTCATGTCTTTAGATTTTGCTTGTTCTTGTTCTGATCTATTTTGCATGTCTTTTGATTTGTTTGTCTGTTCGATTCTGTCTCTCGGTGGAGTTCCTCGACGGCGACGGATATCTATCTCGGTGGCTCTCCTCCAATCGAAAGGTAAAGCTTCTGATTTCATGTTCTTCAAGTTTTAAAATTTTGATTTGTTTGTGGTGTTCGATTATGTCTGTAGATTATGTTTGTTGTGTCTTAAGATGGATGTATCAATTTCGATTTGTTTGTTGCAAGTTCGTTTCTTCAAGTTTGTTTCAATTTCGATTTGGTGTGATGTTTCTACTGCAAAAAACGATGGGAGCGCTGAGAAGAGGAAGTGTGAATTCGGTGCAGATTCATCGACCTCTCAAGTGTCTGAAACCAAGCGTCTCGCGGGTGTTAAGGCAGAAAAGGCCTGTGGGAAGCAGACTATAGTAGAGAAGAATTCGCTGAATGAGTTTCAGAGTATGTGGGACCACTACAAGAAAACACAACATTAGCGACGAACATTAACGAGGAAAATTAAACCTCGTAAAATAACGTCGTCTTTACGAGTTACTTACGACGAAAATAAAAAGCAACGTCATTTCGTCGTAAATTAACGAGGAAATAATTTCCACGTAAAAAGGACGTAAGCTAACGTGGTTCTTACGAGGAAATTTATCTTCCACGTAAATTCCACGTAAAACTAGCGTGTCCTTTACGAGGAAAACTTTTGCGTATAAATAACGACGAAATTTCGAGTCTACCAACTTTGTAGGTGAAACACGTTTTTTTTTCGGCTACCTAACAAAATTTCGTGGTTATTTCGTAGTAAAATCTCAACTACCAGATTCGAAAATTTTCTATAAATATGAACCTTTGAAGATCATTTTAAACACACCAAGAAGAAAAAAAAATATAAACGTGAAAGAAAAAAAATGTCGGGCTCCGGGAATATTTTCGAATTGCGGAGGTGGATGTATATGCATAGAGATGCTAACGGGAGAGTGACGAAAGAATACCTTGCGGGGCTGGAGACATTTATGCATCAGGCAGATTCCACACCGCTGGCCCAAGAAAGCGGTAAGATGTTCTGTCCTTGTCGGAAATGCAACAATTCGAAATTGGCAAATCGTGAAAATGTTTGGAAGCATTTAATAAATAGAGGTTTCACGCCAAATTACTATATCTGGTTTCAACATGGAGAAGGTTATAATTATGATGAGAATCATGAAGCTAGTAGTAGTAATAGCAATTTTCAGGAAGAACAACCGGTTGATCATCATCATTTGCATAATGAACATAGTTACCATCAAGAAGAGCAGATGGTAGATTTTGATAGGGTTCATGATATGGTAGCTGATGCATTCGTAGCTCATGATGAAGATGAAGAACCTAATATAGATGCAAAAAAGTTTTATGAAATGTTAGATGCTGCGAATCAGCCACTTTACAGTGGTTGTAGAGAAGGTCTCTCTAAATTGTCGTTGGCAGCTAGAATGATGAATATTAAAACTGATCACAATCTATCTGAAAGTTGCATGAATGAATGGGCAGACTTGTTTAAAGAGTATTTGCCGGAAGACAATGTGTCTGCTGATTCTTATTATGAGATTCAGAAACTGGTTTATAGTCTTGGCTTGCCTTCGGAGATAATAGATGTTTGCATTGACAATTGCATGATCTACTGGGGAGATGATGAGAAGTTAGAAGAATGTCGATTCTGCAAGAAGCCACGATTCAAGCCGCAAGGACGGGGACGTAATAGGGTACCGTACCAAAGGATGTGGTACCTACCAATTACAGACAGATTGAAAAGATTGTACCAATCAGAGCAGACTGCTGGGAAGATGAGATGGCATGCCGAGCACACTCAGACGGATGGTGAGATGACTCATCCATCAGATGCAAGAGCCTGGAAACATTTCAACAAAGTACATCCAGAATTCGCTAGCAATAGCCGGAATGTGTATCTTGGATTATGCACAGATGGATTTAGTCCATTCGGAATGTCAGGGAGACAATATTCATTGTGGCCAGTCTTTCTTACGCCATACAACCTGCCACCGGAGATGTGCATGCAACGGGAGTTGCTGTTCTTGACCATATTAATACCTGGTCCGAACCATCCAAAAAGGTCTCTGGATGTTTTCCTGCAACCACTGATAAAAGAGTTGAAGGATTTGTGGTCAACAGGGAAGAGGACGTATGACTGCTCAACGAAGACAAATTTTACGATGCGAGCGATGCTTTTGTGGACCATAAGTGACTTTCCTGCCTATGGGATGTTGTCTGGATGGACTACACATGGGAGATTAGCTTGTCCATATTGTAATGGAACGACAGATGCTTTTCAACTGAAGAATGGTAGGAAGACAAGTTGGTTCGATTGTCACCGTCGATTTCTTCCCATTGGTCATCCGTACCGAAGAAACAAGAAATTGTTTAGGCACAAAAGAGTTGTGAGAGACACTCATCCTCCATATTTAACTGGACAACAAATTGAAGCGCAACTCGATTACTATGGAGCTCTGGAAACAGTTCCCCGTGGTGGTAATTGGCATGTCCCCGGTAATATGCCTGATTTTTACGGTGTTCAGCACAATTGGCACAAGAAGAGTATATTTTGGGAGTTGCCATATTGGAAGGATCTTCTTTTGCGCCACAACCTCGATGTGATGCATATAGAGAAGAATTTCTTTGAGAACATCATGAATACAATATTGAATGTCCCAGGGAAGACAAAAGACAACATAAAATCGAGGATGGACTTGCCGGATATTTGCTCAAGAAGTGAGTTACATATAAAAAGCAATGGACAAGTTCCCGTTCCGATATTCAGATTGTCTTCAGAAAAAAAGTCGGTGTTGTTCAACTGGGTGGCATCAGAAGTGAAGTTCCCCGATGGGTATGTTTCAAATCTCTCTAGATGTGTTGAGAAGGGTCAAAAGTTCTCTGGGATGAAGAGTCATGATTGTCATGTATTTATGCAACGACTACTTCCCTTTGCATTTGCGGAGCTACTTCCAACAAACGTACATGAAGCACTTTCAGGTAATAAATTATAGCCCATTAATTTTATAATGGTTTAGTTTGCAATAATGTATGACTAATGTGTTTATTTTGTTTTGGAATTAGGCATCGGAGCATTTTTCAGGGATCTGAGCACACGCACTCTTAAAGAAGAAGTTGTGGAACAGCTTCAGGAGAACATTCCCATCTTATTGTGCAACTTGGAGAAAATATTTCCTCCGGGATTTTTTGATGTCATGGAGCATCTAGCTATCCACCTCCCATATGAGGCATTGCTTCGTGGACCTGTACATTACGGATGGATGTATCAGTATGAGCGAGCCATGAAATATTTGAAGGGAAAAGCCAAAAACCTGGCAAAAGTTGAAGGTTCTATAATTGCTGGAAGTTTGACGGAAGAAACTTCTCACTTTACATCGTACTACTTTGGGTCAAAAGTACGTACCCGGAAAAGAGCTCCTAGAAGATATGATGATGGTGGTGTCGCGCCAACATATGCAGTTGCTGGTGTTCCAGACATCTTTAGCCAGATTGGGCGACTCGGTGGGAAATCAAAAGAAGTTTGGTGGTCGAGTGAAGAAGACGCCCATAGTGCACACACCTATATTCTACTCAATTGCGAGGATCCATTGTTGCGTTATTTTGAAAGGTACATATATATGGACACTTCTAAAAACACATAATAAATATAATTAATTATATAATTGTGAAATTAAGATTAATTGATGTAAAATGTGATTTTACAGCTTATTTGTTTCTCAAGTCGAAGAAACATTCCCAGGTATATCCACAAGTGACGTAGACAAAAGGAAAGATCAACACTTTATTAAGTGGTTGAAGAATCAGGTATTAATTTTTACACCTAGCTCGATCAACTTATTTTTCCATACATTATATTTACTAATATTTCAATGTTCTATTTTTTTTAATTAAGGTTGATTATGACGACGATGCAGATTATCCTAAGTGGTTACACGAAGTAATTCAATCTCCACATGTAAAGGTCACCACATCACAGATGTATTTCACACGAGGCTATACTTTTCACACATATGAGTATGGTAGACAGCGGGCGACCAGTAACTATGGAATATGTGTGAAAGGGGAAACAGATTTCTACGGGATCTTGACGGAGATTATTGAAGTCGAATTCCCAGGGATATTGAAGCTGAAATGCGTCCTCTTCAAATGTGAATGGTTCGACCCTGTCGTCAACAGAGGTGTTCGGTATAACAAATTTGGTGTAGTTGATGTCAATGGTGGACGAAGGTACAACAAATTTGAGCCTTTCATCTTAGCTTCACAAGCAGACCAAGTTTGCTTCCTTCCATACCCTCGGATGAGAGAATCAGGAATAAATTGGTTATCCGTGATCAAAGTTACACCTCGTGGACGAATCATAAGTGGAGAAGAACCACCATTGCAAGAAGAACAGATAAATGTAGTCGAGGAACCTGAAGCTGCCACAGACGACATACTTCTCATTGATCCGCATAATCATGAGTACGAAGATCTTACCGACGATGCGACGGACGAAGGTGTTGAAGACGAGTTTAATGAAAATGATGATGTTTCTAGTGATGACGAGAATGTCGATGTATCCGATTGATGTATTAGTATTGATGTATGATTGATTTTCAGACTTAAGGAATTGTGGTTTTTGAATTTTGGAATGGAATAAAAAGATTGAGGTTAAAGGGAAGATGATTGGGGTTTGGAATATATGAAGTAGAAGATAAGGAAGATGGGGTTTGGGGTTTAGGTTTTGGATTATAGGGATTTAAACATAAATCTCGTTATTTCCACGTTATATAACGTGGTTTTTACGACGAAAGTAAGAATTAAAAACACGGGCCTCGCGATTTCCACGTAAGCACAATTCGTCGTAAAGACCACGTTGACTTACGTGGAAATAACGAGGAACATTTAATTATTAAAAAAAAACAAAGTCGTTAATTCCACGTAAGCTCATTTCGTCGTAAAGACCTCGTTAGCTTACGTGGAAATAACGTGGTTTACATTTAAATACCTAAAATCCAAAATCCAAAACCCTAAACCCTAAACCCTATCTTCCTTATCTTATCTTTTACTTTATATATTCCAAACCCCAAATTCTAAACCAAAATCCAAAACCCTAAACCCTATCTTCCTTATCTTAATTATCTTTTACTTTATATATTCCAAACCCCAAATTCTAAACCAAAACCCTAAACCCTAAACCCTATCTTCCTTATCTTATCTTTTACTTCATATATTCCAAACCTCAAATTCTAAACCAAAATCCAAAACCCTAAACCCTATCTTCCTTATCTTATCTTTTATTTCATATATTCCAAACCCCAAATTCTAAACCAAAATCCAAAACCCTAAACCCTATCTTCCTTATCTTATCTTTTACTTCATATATTCCAAACCTCAAATTCTAAACCAAAATCCAAAACCCTAAACCCTATCTTCCTTATCTTATCTTTTACTTCATATATTCCAAACCCCAAATTCTAAACCAAAATCCAAAACCCTAAGCCCTATCTTCCTTAGAGATTGATGGGTTGTATAGGTTATAAGAAGTAGAGGTTGAAGTTATAAAATTATAAGAAGAAGGGGTTTGGGGTTTTGGGTTGTAAGGAATTAGAACAAAGCCTCGTTATTTCCTCGTGGAAATAAGCACGGGCCTCGCGATTACCACGTGAGTTCACGTGGAAATAACGACGAATTCGGGAAACGAAGAGACCTTCCTAGTTATTTCCTCGTTAACTCACGAGGAATTAACGAGGAAATCTACATCTATATATACCTAGACCATTTTGTCACAATTCATAATTCCAAAATAGGAGAAAGGTCTGGAATCACGAGTGCGAAGAAAGATTCTTTAAAAAAAGAGGAGAAAGGTCTGGAATCACGAGTGCGAAGACACGGTCTCTTCCCAATTGTGATTCCAGTATCTTTCTTCTCTTTCTTTGAAGAATTCTTTAAAAATAGAAGAAATATCTAGAATCACGAGTGTGAAGACACAGACTCTTCCCACTTACGATTCCAACAATTTCCTAAATCTTAAAATTATAATTTGGGGTTTAGGGTTTTGGATTTTAGGAATTTAAGAAATATCCTCGTTATTTCCTCGTTACTGGGAAACATGGGACTCGCGAATTCCTCGTAAAGGAAAACACGGGCCTCGCGATTTCCTCGTAAAGAAAAAGACGGGCCTCGCTATTTCCTCGTATAGAAAAAGACGGGCCTCGCGATTTCCTCGTTAATTTACGAGGTTTTTACGTGGTAATGTATCCTATATATATACCCACGAACCCTCTCACTTTCTCATTTCCTCTCTACTTCCTCTCTAAAATCATGGTAAGTCCTCTCCCCTCCCTTTGATTAGTTTAGGGTAGTTTAGGTGGTTAGTGTAGGGAATTTAGATAGGTTTACGGATTTTAGGTTAATTAGTGTTGATTAGGTGATTAATTAGGAATTTAATATATAAAATTTTGAAGTTTGAGTGCTAATTTTGAATTTTTTTTTAATAGGTACGAAAGAACAAACTTACTGCCCACTACAGACAGATGTTCGGTGTGCCGGGTAGTCGTTTACACCCCGGTTCTTCTTCTACAGCACCTAGTTCTTCGGGTCCGGATAGCGTCCCAGAGACTCAGTCTTCTCAGAGAGTCTCTCCTACAGCACCTGGTGTACAATCGGTTGCACCACCGGCTCATCATGATCATCATGTCCCAGAGGTGCCACCTCAAGTGCCTCCACCGATGGCTGCGGAGATGCCGGCTCCCATTCATCCCGATCTGATGGTGCCGCCGAGTGCTCCTTACTCGCAGTACACTGTCGAGGACATTCTCGCTCAGCCGGGCAGAGAAGGTTTACCGGTCATAGACCCCGACCGACCGGACGGAACTTTGTGGTATGTTATATTTTTTTAGATTCTTTTAAATTTTTTTAATAACATTACTATCTAATTTATACTTTAAATTTGTTTTTTTTTAGGTTTGGGGTTGACGGATGTCTCGCATCAGATGTAACCGACACGATGAAGGGTTACTTCTCCATGCCACATCCGAACTGGAAGAAGACGCCCGTCTACATCAGAAAGACGTGGTTCAAGATTTTCGCTGTAAGTTACTATTAATTTTTATATATATATACTATTATTTTTTAATTTAAATTTCAAATTTTTAAAAATACTAATTATTAACTTATTTTTTTTCTGTTACAGCAAAAGTATCATTGGTCTTTGGGGGTCAATGAGAAGGTGAGGAAAGCGTTCAACAGTAAGGTGAAAGCTCGCCTGTTGGACACGGTCTCCAACTGGAAGGGGGACTGGATCGTGAAGGGATATGAGCGTGGTAAACCCGCTGAGCTCACCACTGAGGTGTGGGATGGCCTCATCCGTTATTGGGAAACTCCTGATGCCATAAGAATCGCCCAGTCTTGCTCTGCCTCCCGTAACACGGTAGATGAGCACGGTCACGGGCCGATGCTTCACTCTACGGGCCAAAAACCCCACGCCGCTATCCGTTTGGAGATGGTATGTAATTAAATATTGAATTTAATTAATTTCTTTTATATAATATATTTATATATACTAACTCTCTAAAATGTTTTGTAGGCCAAAGAGACGGGACAGCTCCCGACTCTTATGGAACTTTACGAGAAGACCCACAAGAACAAGTCGGGTCGATTCGTAGATCCTAGGTCCGAGCAAATCTTCAATGAAGTTGCTGACCGGGTTCAAGAGCGTCAGACCCAGCTGACACAGCAGTCTCCCGACGGACTACCCGTCAACTTATCCACAGTTGAAGTGGATAAGATTTACGAGGAGGTAAATTTTAAAATATTTTAAATTTTAAATTATTCATTTAATTTAAATTTAAGTTTTTACTAACAATAATTTTTTTTGGGTTTTTAAGGTTGTCCCTAAGAAAAAGGGACGTACGTTGGGGATTGGTTCCGTCAACGATGTTCCGAGAGCGACATCATCTTATGGTCAGAGACGGGAAGACGAGGTCACTCAGCTGCGTAACGAGTTGGCCTCGACAACATCTGCGTTCACAGCTCGACAGGGTGTAGTCGAGGGCTTCTTGGACGTCATAGCGGCAACAAATCCGGAATGGGAATCCTTGTTGAGGAACTTGCGACGACAAAATCCAATTCCAGGCGAGTCGACAAGCGAGGCCCATAACGAGGCGGATGTAGAGAGGAGGAGTGATGAGTTCTACCGGGCGATGAACGAGCCTTAGTTTTTTATTTTCTTTTTATTCGTTGTAAATATAAATTCTAATTATTTATGAATAAATATATTTTTCTTTTTATTGTTTCTGTATTTTTTAATTCAAATTTTCTAATCATAATTAAAATTATAAATATTTTTCTAATTATTTTTTATTTTAATTCTGTATATAAAAATCGAAGTAAATTCCTCGTTAATTCACGAGGAAATAACTTCGTATGATTTACGTGGTCTTTACGAGGATTCTTTTTCGACTTCATTACGTGTATTTCACGTGGAAAATTAATGTGGAAATGACGAGGAAATTTAACGTCGAACTTACGAGGAAATGCTTTCGTGACATTTACGTGTAATTAACGTGAAAAGTTTTACGTGATATTTACGAGGAATATTTTCGTGGTCTTTACGAGGAAACTTAGCGAGTTCCTTACGTGGAAATCTTACGTGGTCTTTACGACGAAATATTGTACTTGGTCTTTACGACGAAATATTTTCCTCGCTAAGTAACGTGGAATTGGCGAGGAAATACGCGTTACGACGAACGATTAACGACCAAACCATTTTCCTCGCTATTTCCTCGTAATACCTCATTAACGACGAATTCACGAGGAACTTAGCCGTCGTTAATCTTGTGTTTTCTTGTAGTGGACATTAAACTGAAGGATTTGGCAGTGAAGGAAAGGTTGTCGAAGATGAGTCTACTTGACTCTCTTATTGCAAAGAAAGAACTTCTAACCGACTATGAAGAAGCCCTCAAGAAGAAGCTCATCAGTGACTTGATGTTTAATTAGTGTAAGTGTAACTCTCTGTTTCTTGGTCTTGTTAACTTTGTGTTTCTTGTTGTTGTTATAAATGCTTCTGAAATGATGATATAGCTGCTTAATGTTTAATTAGTGTAAGTGTAAGTTTGATTTGTGTTTCCTGTCTTTGTTATTTATGATTAGATTAACTCTCTGTTTCTCATGACTTGTTGGCTGTCCTTACTTTCAGGTCAAGACAGTGTCAAAGAGTGGAGCATTGGGAGTGGAAGTATCACGGAGTCTCTGTTTGTTGTGGTCTTGTCATCGAGCAATAAGAAAGTTGTAGTCTTGTGTCACGTAGTCTTGGAGTCTTGTGTCATGGAGTAGTTGTGTGACGAGTAGTCTTGTGTGTCTTGTGTCACGAGTCTTGTTGTCTTGTATCAGTCTTGTTTTCTTGTATCAACCTTGTAGTCTTGTGTCACGTATCATTGTAGTTCTCTCTTTCATTACCAAGTTATGTTCTCTATATAAATATATGTTGTGTCGACGTTTTTATCACAAACTCATATTCTCTCATCTTCACCATTCAAAGATCAAACAAACTCATTATCTCTTTCTCACCAAAGAAAGATCAAACAAACTCATTCTCTCCTTCTCACTGAACCCTTAATCAAACAAACACATTCTCTATCTCACCAAACAAAGATCAAACCAACTTATATTCTCTCTTTCTCACCAAACAAATATCAAAAACAGTTTCTTTTGTTTTAATCACCAAAAATGACATCTTCTTCTCATAACACATTTGATGGATCAATTGATGATACTTTTATCAACATTTTGATCAAATGTTCGTGAATTTTTCCATTGATTATGGTGATCAACAAGAAGAGAGGAAAAGACGGAAAAAACGAATTTATATCGAAAGAAATCGTGAAGAAGGCGATTTACGTTTATGGAATGATTATTTCAGCGAAACTCCAACATATCCTCCAAATCTATTCCGACGATAATTTCGAATGAACAAGTCATTGTTCATTCATATTGTTCATCGACTCTTCAATGAAGTTCAATTCTTTCAAAAAAAAGAGATGGTCTCGGCAGGCTTAGTCTCTCTCCACTTCAAAAGTGTACAGCAGCCACTCGTGTCTTGGCATATAGTAATGCGGCTGATGCGGTCAATAATACCTCCGACTCAGTGCAACGACTACTCGGTCATGTTTGGAACATTTAGTGGACGGAATAATTTCTTTATTCGGCGAAGAGTACCTAAGAAGATCAACTCCTGCTGATCTTCAACGTCTACTCGATATTGGTGATCATCGTGGATTTCCCGGGATGATAGGAAGCATCGATTGTATGCATTGGGAGTGGAAGAATTGTCCCACCGCTTGGAAATGGCAATATACTCGGGGTTCGGGTAAACCAACAATCGTTTTAGAGGCGGTTGCTTCATATGATCTCTGGATATGGCATGCGTTTTTTGGACCTCCAGGTACTTTAAATGATATCAATGTTCTTGATCGCTCACCTGTTTTTGATGACATAATAAATGGTCAAGCTTCGCAAGTCACTTACTATGTCAATGGAAGAGAGTATCATTTGGCTTACTATCTCACCGATGGTATTTATCCAAAATGGGCAACTTTTATCCAATCAATTCCATTACCACAAGGGCTGAAAGCAGTTTTATTTGCTCAATATCAAGAAGCTGTCCGAAAAGATGTTGAGCGTGCTTTTGGAGTCATGCAAGCTCGCTTTGCCATTGTTAAAAATCCAGCACCTTTTGGGATAAAGTCAAAATTGGAAACATTATGAGAGCTTCTATCATACTCCATAATATGATAGTAGAAGACGAACGAGATGGATACACTTAATTTGATGTTTCAGAGTTCCAAGAAGCAGAAGACAACGGAAGTTCATATGTCGATCTCACGTATTCTACAGATATCCCTTCAATATTTCCAATATGATGGATGCTCGCACTAGAATTTCTGATAGACAAATGCATCAACAACTGAAAAATTATATGGTTGAACATATATGACATAAATTTGGACGTGATGAAGACAACAACTGAGCTTTCTTTCAAAGTTGCATATAAATTCTCGTGAATTAAACCTAAACTTCTTAGAAATCATCAAAATCATTAGGATATGAACAACATACAAAATCATGGGTAACCCTACTGTTATTTTTGAATAAGCACACACAAATTCTCTTATATGTGTCCAGCTTATTCACATATTTTGATTCGTCTCTATTGTACACATGTACACGGAGCATTGTGTGCACCACCAAATTTTACATAGAATAACAATTTTTTACATGGAAGCATGCTCTCATCGTGAAATAGATAGATGGGTCGAAGTTTGTGAAAAAGTTTTAACATGCACAGGGGGATTATACTATGAAAGCTAAGTTTGGAAAGTTTGTCTTATAAAATCTTGTTTCCAATGAAAGCATGCTTCCACATAAAAAGATTATTGTGTTGTGTACAATTAGGTTGTGTACATTATGAACCGGTGTACACGTGTACATTCAAATAGAATCTGAATGTATTCATAAATCTCGTTGTCCACATGTACATCGGGTCACATGTACACCGGTTCATGTTAGCATGTTATCCATGGTTTCTTGTCCACATCTATTTCTTCTTAATTAGCTGCAACATCACTAGAACCAATTTTCTTCCGCTTTGTCTTTGCCAAGCCCTTATTTTCTCCGTTGAAACTTGCTCATATCAATGCAATTCTCTTCGATGTGGTCGTCATGCAATGATATGATATTAACATGCACACCTCATAAATTTGTTATATGTATTTGTTCATTGTATATCACGAAGGATAAGCATATAAATTCATTGCATACATTTGTTCAATGTTTATTTAGATATCTGTCTTCCAGTGTACAAGTGTACATTTCAATAGAATCTGAATGTACAAATAAATATTGTTGTCCACATATACATTGGGTCACATGTACACTGATTTATGTTAGCATGTTATCCAAAGTACGGGACTAAATATAGTATCTCCCAAATAGACAAAGTACGGGATAACAGATCTTAGAATCAAATCAGTAAGAGATGCGCCTGGATACACTTCTTGAAGCAGAAATAATGTTAGGAGTTAACCACCCACACTCTTAACTCACTAACAAGTAACAAGAAGACACCAGAGAAAAGCCGTAGCGCTTGGCTAGAATTTTCAAATAATGGAGGAGAGCGATGTTGTTTCTTAAAATCCTTTCAACCAAGATACCCAGATCTTAAGAAAAAAAGTTTTCAAGATTTCTTTAAATTTTTAATACGAGGTCTAAATCGAGGATGAGCCGTCATCGGTTTGGTAAGAAGAACAGGGAAACAAATCAGCAGCTCTAAGCGAAGGATTGCACAGTGTAGAGCTGGCGGTGAGGGACCCTGCTTATCGGAGCTCTATGGAGGAGACGAGGCGTCTTATTTTTTGAGCAACAAAGAGAGGGGGACCAGATAAAACGAACGCATAGAAGTCATTAAACATGGAGAATCTGGGGCTTGCTATAGTGGAGGAGACAGTTGAGAGTTTCAAATTTTGAATCTATGGTGGAAAAAGCAGATCGGTGATAAGTCTTGTGAAACTCGTCCAAGAGAAAACTGTCAATTTAATGTTTTTAATGATAAAAAAAGAAGAAAAGAGAGGAAATAGAATGGGGAGCACCATGGTTCTGTTTTAGTTAGAAATCTAACGAAATTGAGCAAATAGTTAAGAAAAAGTGTGCATGTAGAACAAAGTGACATATGATGTTATTATAAAATGTAAAAGTGATCCTAGATGTAATTCTCTCTTCTTTGAGAAATTTACGTTTAGAGTCATTTTATCACTTTATTATATGGAAGAGTCTTGTTTCTAGTTACGTTGACAAACTTATTGTGAGTGTTTAGCTTATAGAAGTTCCTTAAAGCATCATTATCCACGGTCTCTTATTTCGAGTCTCTTAGGGAAAATAAGAGATAGTCTCTTAACTTTTAACTAAAAAAGTTAAGAGACGTCTCTTATTTAAGAAATGCCTTTTAGCGTTTTAAGTTAAAAGTTAAGAGACTGTCTCTTATTTTTCCTAAAAGACCCGGAATAAGAGACCGTGGTTAATGATGCTCTTAGAATCCGTCACTCATCACAAAGGAAATTACATTTTTGGGGGGGTTTATTGGCTCGTACACAACTTCTTGAAATAATCAAAGATTCAACAGGAATATCAACAGAAAAGCAAAACAAAAAACAACGAAAATTAAGACAGACACAATAACAAATCAAAATAAAATAAAAGAAAGCAAATACATAATCAAAAGTTGTTTTGGGATAAGTTCTTTCTTTCTTGTGCTCTGTCCTTCCTTCATGGTGAAATGCATTAGCCTTTCATTTTGAAGTAGAAGTCTTGAGAAGATCAAGAACTCCACAACAACTTTTCCACCACGGAGTCGTCTCAGCCCCACGCTCAGTTGTTAACAAAGGCTGCAAGCCACATATTAAATTTGTCAAAACATAATGACATTACACTCTCCCGGTAAAAAGTTATTAGTTTTGAGAATAGAGAGAGTTTTGCTTTAAATCTGTGACCTGATTGTCTGTGGATATAGGAACGTCTCGGCTTGCCACGGTGGTGCTGCTCGATGCACCAGCAACAGCCTTGGTAGCAACGTCAACGATCTTGGAGGAAATATCAGTCTTCTTCTCCTCCAAACCATGAACCAAGGTGTTGAGTCCTTCAATACCTTTTGAGAAAAAATTGTCCACTACCTCTCTTGCCTAAACACACAAGACCGTCATATTACAATATGTTTTATCTTTCTGAGACCACATACACGTAAATAGATGTAAGAGTGACAAAAAAAAACAAACCTGTGTTGACACATTAGACACTTTCTCTGGTGCTGCTGCGGCTTCACTCTTGACCGTTTCTGTGGAGGCTGCAGCGGTTTCTCCAGCATCGGTTAGAGACCTCTTGACGGTTTCCGCGGAGGCTGCAGCGGTTTCTCCAGCATCGGTTAGAGAGGTCGTGACAGTTTCAGCGGAGGCCGCCACGGTTTTCTGAGCATCAGTTAGAGAGGCACCGATGGATTCAGCGGTGGCTGTAACAGATTCTTTGGCTTCGTTAAAGGTAGAAGCTGCCTTATCCAAGAACGATGCCATCTCTTATCTGGCGATGCTGGAATATTTTTGTGAGAGAAAGGAACATATATTTATATAACAAAGCAAGTAGAATATCCTCCAAGATGGAGAGGAATGTGAAACCAAGTGAGCTGTTAAGAGGGCCGTTTCAACGCCTCCAACTAATGAGAATCTCCCAACGTGACTTCCTTTACGAATTCTTGATTTTGTTTGACAACAAATTTATTAGCAACATTATTATAAAATTTATTACTATATGTATCAATCATAGTCAAGAGTATAATAAGGTGTATCTGAGGAAATGATTGGGTTGCATTATCTATTCAAATGGGTTGATGATTGAGGTATGAAGTTGTCCTACATTCAGTTGTATTGCCAGCTTCTTAATTCACATTACCAACTATAAGACAGCTCCTTCTAATGCCCCACTCTTTTCTATTCTTTTCTTTTTCTTTTCTTCTTTACGTCTATAATGTGAATACTCATAGCAAACGTTGAAGCGGTATGGTCACTACTGTTGTTATAACGGTGCGAACACGGTTGACACACACCATTAATTGTGATTAGCGTGGTGCAACTTAAAAAGTTGAACAGTAAATCAAATTGGTTGGGCAAAAGTACCCAATCTTCTTAGTATTTAATTGTTTACACTTTACGCACTGTCTCTTTTTTTTTTCCAAAAAGTTACAACTAGATAAGAATAAAATCTTTTAGTCTAAGAAGAATACATTTTAAGTCTGACTTAATGGGAATGAGAATTCTCATATCCAAACCCAACTACTCTTTACACCAACTTTTGGTTTATAAAGCACAATTATTTTTCTTTTTGATAAGCTTTAAAAGTAGTACTTAAAAGAGGTCCAAAAATTTAATGAGAGAGTTATGAAAACAGTAACTTTTTTCCTCGCAAAACAATTTTTGATTTCAATCAACCTCTCCTCTGCTTTCTTTAGAGGTTCTCAAATTTCCCACAGCTACAAAATGTGTTTTTTTTTTTACCAAAGTTAAGACTTCTCAAGTATATGGATCATTGACTTGAAACGACATCTACAAATTGGCTGACGGAGAAAACGAAAAATGATAAGTGTGTGAAAGACAGCAAGGGCATGTTAACTTTTGCTTAGACCATCTTTGATGTATATATTTATTCTTTTCAGGAAACTTTAGAATATAAATTTTTTGTTGTTAATATTTCTTTTTGTAACTGTTGTTAAAATATTTTTACAATATAAAAATTTATAGTTGAAAAACTGGGAGAGTCTCTCAAGTAATGGCGTAATATATCCCTTAAAAACATCACAGGCTTTGTACTGGTATAGGCCCATATTACTCATTGAGTGTAGCCCATTATACACTCTGTGACCATACTATTGCAAATTCCAATTTTACCCCTCCGCTTCTTTCATTTTCGCCAGTTACTCTGACCGCCGTTCGAAACTCTTGATCGCCCCATCTCGTTGTCTCGCACTCGCTAATCTTCCAAAACTGTAGCAATAATGAATCAAATGCGAAGGATTCTTTCTGCTCGTCGACTTTCTCCCTCAATCAAACCTCCGCCATGTTTTCTCGACCGGCGGCCGTTCTCGACCTCAGAAACCGACGCTTCGTCTGCACTATTGTCCTCTCCGCATCAAAATATCCAAACCCACGAAGATGGAGCTTCCGATAAAAGCCGAAGCACAAAGACAACTTCTCTCAAGGAACATGAACTTGCCAAATTCTCTGCTATTGCTGATACCTGGTTCGTCGTTCGCTTTTTTTTTTACAACTCGAATGATAGTTTAGTTCTGTCTGATTATAGGAGTTTCATTTCTAGGAAAACGATCAAACGTTTGGTTTGCTTAGAACATCTACAAACTTTTATCTATTGGATCGAAGTAGGTTCGTAAGCAAAAGTGGTTTTCAGACAATTGGGTTGTGTTTACATTGGTTTTATATCCATGATGAAAAATGTTTCCTTGATGCAGTTTAATTTTAGTGTGTAAGCGGTTGGTTGCAGTATTTTACTCGCTAGCCTCAGTAAATGTGTTCATGGGTGGTTCTTTGAAACAATCAAATCTTGAGTTTTGAAGGAACGCTTTGCTCTGTTCTGTAGGTGGCATTCTGAAGGGCCCTTTAAGCCATTGCATCTCATGAATCCAACACGGTTGGCTTTCATCCGCTCCACCTTATGCAGGCATTTCAGGTACATAGTTTTTTTTTGTTCTCCTGCTATGTCGGATGTTGGCTTTTAACTTTGTTTTTCTCAGTAAGGATCCGTGTTCTGCTAGGCCTTTTGAAGGACTTAGACTTATTGATGTAGGTTGCGGCGGTGGACTACTTTCTGAGGTATTCTTTTTTTTTTTTTTAATGAGTTCTGCTAGGCCATTCGTTTGTTTTTAGATGTAAACAAGATTAGTGACCGGTGGCTTGTTGTTCTGTTTGAAGCCTCTAGCGCGGATGGGAGCAACTGTCACAGGAATTGATGCCGTTGATAAGAATGTCAAAATTGCTCGTCTTCACGCTGTAAGGTCTCTTACTTGCTTGTCAGATAAATTTGTGTGCTCCTTATGAGGACGCACGCCCCTATATATTTAAAATCTACAACTGTGTGCAGTCATGTCAAGGTGCACTTCTTCTCTATCTTGACTTTTATTTCTTTGTTGTATCTCAATAAAATGTCTCTTGCAGGATATGGATCCAATGACTTCAAAGATTGAATACCATTGTACTACAGCAGGTAATCTATCCTAGCTGTGGTAGATGATGAAGAGTTTAAAGTTTCACGGAATCTTCTATTATAGGCAGATTTTGTTTTCTCTCCTCCTAAGTCTACGTGCTAAACAGTATTCTCTTGCGCAGAGAGGCTGGTGGATGAGGGAAGGACGTTTGATGCTGTTCTTGCCTTAGAGGTTTTGTCAAACTTCTCTGATATTTTTTGTTCCAGTTTCATCCTCATAATGTTCTCTGATTTCTACAATGAAGGTCATCGAGCATGTAGCGAACCCTGCAGAATTCTGCAAGTCGTTGTCAGCACTGACCATCCCCAACGGAGCCACAATACTTTCTACAATTAACCGCTCCATGCGTGCTTATGCATCAGCCATTGTTGCAGCAGAGTACATTCTACAATGGGTAATTTTCAGTTTCACCACCTCATCAGTCCATGTTGGTTTTACATTTGGTCTTTGTATAATCAAATCACCTGCAGCTTCCTAAAGGCACACACCAGTGGTCAAGCTTTCTAACTCCTGAAGAACTTACTATGATATTACGAGGCGCTTCAGTCGATGTAAGCCAGTTCCCTCTCCCATCAGTACTGCCTATGTTAAGCTGACTGAAACAATACAAAAAGTACTATCCGTCTCTAGATATGGACAAGAAGGATTTTTCATCTCGTTCTCTTAGTGGATTGTTTCTTTAAATACCTTGGTGTAGAAATGTTAAAACATGAAACTATTGGTTTGCAGGTGAAGGAGATGGCTGGATTTGTATACAACCCGATAACAGGAAGATGGTTATTGTCAGACGACATAAGCGTCAACTTCATCGCTTATGGGACCAAAAGAGAATGATCCGTGAGAGTTATAATCCATCGTTCAAGTCTTGTGTCTCTGCGTATTTTTTTCCTGTATACAACTTTTAACTTCGGTTGTCTGTTATCGATCAGCTGACTTTGTTCTTGATTATACTTAATATCAACTGAGACAAGAAGATTCACTTTCGTTGCTATAACTAAAATGAATCAATCATGAAGCTTGGGAGATATTACAAAGATCCATAAGCAAATGACATAGCTCAAAACTTATGAATGCCCTTATACAAACCAAGAAGAATAAGACCTTTTATTATTGTAGTTTACAAAGTTGAAACAATTACGAAATTGGAAAGGGTTACAAAAGACTGGGGAAATAAAAATCTGATATACAATCAAGTAAACCTTAGTTGTGATCCAGATTTGTATTATTTCTGTGTTTATTAAAACTGATGACCAAGCTCTTCTTGCATGTCCTCTAGATCCCATATGGCTATCTTGCCATCCAATCCTGTAAATAACAAACCAATATAGGAGCAAATAAGTCGGCTGATTCCATGAAGGAATATGTGAGTTTTAAGTAGTGACTGACCTGAAGTGCTGAATCGCATGACATTAGGACTCCCAGCTTTGCTAAGAGATACAATGGAACTACAAGTTTGTGGTAAAATTACAGGTCAGGCTGTTAGAGAGTGGAGTGAAAGAGTCAAAGCAACACTGCCTTGCAGGTGATTTTGTAAAAGTAAAGTTAACTTAAGACAAGACAGTATTTTCTTACTTTATGCAGTTATCATGAACGCCTCCACGTGATTTAGAGGACTCAGAAGCTTCGTTGGCTGTTGTAGCCTTCGACTGACCATAGAATTTTGTAAACGCTTCGGAAAACTGAAAACATTAACATAATGAACACACAGGTTCCGACTAAACAGAACATATAATGCCAGAGGATTGAGGAAAACTTCAGGAATAAGCTTACTTTGCACTTATATTATATAATACCAAAAACATATTTGAACAAATATAAGAAACAAGATTCGGTATGTACCTGCGAACTATAACTGGCACCTGAGGATGCCGCTTTCTTCTCCCCAATGTATCTGATAAAGCTCCTACAGAACAAAATAAGAGGATGTGAAGATTAAACTGTCCGCAAATAGCTAACAAGAGCAGAAAGTTAAGAAGATATTTCTGAGAGTTACACACCATATTCCAGTATCATCTGCAGCAAATACCATCGGGTTGCTGTCAAAACCAACGCCTATCACCATTTTCTCAGAAATAAAGAGAACCTGAAACAGAAAGCACCAGATAATATATCAGTTCAGGACATAACACACGGAGAAGGCTAGGTTCTCAAATGCAAAACAAGGGTGGATGCTGACCCACATCACGAAGCGGCAAATCTCTAAATGCAACGCTTTGGGCTAAAGGAGAAGGACCAACGTCATCAACAAAGTAAATCATGGAGCTATGACCTATACAAGATTACAGATACATCAGAAGGTAGACAGCGGGTTGTAAAAATAACGTAACCAAGTTGAAGTTACATTGTATAATATCAGTAGATAGCAAGGAACAAACATCTCAAGTGTTAAGGTTATTCTGACCTACATAAGCCAAGGTGTTTCCACTTGGAGACCATTTCACACCAAAAGCCCAAGAATATGAAAGATCAAGCTGAAGAATTTGCTGTTTCAACAAAGACACAGCCGAAAAAGCTCTCTACTATTAGATGAGAGGATGGACAAAACATATATATGGCATAAGGATAGCATATAACTAAAACAAGGAAGCCTGCGAAAGAAAACAAACCTCCCCAAACTTAGATTCCGCTGGTGAGCCTGCTTTTGGATCCCTGTATCATCCCAGTCAGTGAAGACAAATAAGAAACTGGCCCACATCTGCAAAAATGGTTTTAAAGTAGATGTTCAAGTAACAGCGCTTACTTTGTGTCAACTCCTTTGATGAATGTTGAAAATACCCGACATTTTCCATCTGTAGATGTCGTTGCCAGAAGAATCTAATGCAAAACAGACAATCAGAGAACACGAAATCAGAAAAGTATACCAACAGCAATGGAATTAGAAGATTAGCTAGATTGTCGATCTCTATTTTAGAGATCATTTACTCTATCCAGTGGTCAACTTCTAAACTATCTTCGGTATATAAAGCATCTATACAAAGACTGATTAATATTTTTGCTACATAAGTACATGAGGTTGTGTTGATTGCACGCACATTATTAGGATGCCAAGCAACACTTGTGACTGAAGATTCATGCCGTTTCCGGATAAGTTTACTGACCCACCTGAGATCAGTAAGACCAAGCAATGTTAGCGTACCAAAACACCAAAACTTTACACGAAATTCATAATATCCTTGCGAGAATGCACACGTTCCTGATATTAACAAGACTTCTATACATATACTATGTGAGATAATATAAATTAACATGTCAGTACATAACACAGTATCCACCAAAAAGAAAGTAGATAAAACAAGTTACACAAGAGAATATCATTTAATAGACCATAAACACCATTCATAGAATAAAAAAATCAAGGCAACATGCCGAAGAAAAAGAGAAGAAGAAGTTACCAGTTATTCTCTTGCTCATAATAGCATATACACACAGTTTTAGCTCCACTTCCAACAGCAAATTTGTTCTCTGAGAGTATTTAACAAAAAAAAAAAAAAGTGGATTAGAAGCTGTAGAGATAGAAAGAAAAGTAGATAAACATATTAACTAGAAAATGAATCTAAATAGCTCGTGGCTTTTTTGATCTGATACGTTTACCTTTTGGACTCCATTGGACGCAAAGGGCAGCACGATTTAGTCTGAGAATAACAAGAGTTGGTACCCATTCACCTCCTTCTAGGCTCCACACGTACCTTCAGGAATTCCAAATTCAGTTTGAAAAACAATGAGAAGAGTGAACTAAAAAATGAAAAAGTTTGCAGTTTCTCCCTCTAAGCATATAAAAGATTGTAACTTACGAGTTCCTGTCATGGGAAACAGTGACGATTTTGTTGGAGTTTGAGCTCCAATCTATTCCAGAAACAATTTGGTCATGCTGCAAACAATTCAAACAAAACTCGTGAGGTTGTTGTGAGGGAGATTAAAGCTGTCTATACAGCACTTATCAGTGGAAAAATGATCAGTCTATAAAGTATAGAATCCCGAAAGGATAGAAGAGCATGCTCACCTTTTCAAGGACATGTAACCTCTCCCACTGGTCTTGTGATGATTTATAGATATGAACTTCATTGTTGTTAGGACAAAGTGCAACCACTACAAGGAAAACAGACAGATTATTATATGCTTTGAAAAAAAGAAATTAACTAGACAATGGATTCATCTGTTAAGAAAAGGTCATCAACTAATGTACAATGCTTCATACCAAATGTTCCTAACCCAAACTCTGAAGCTAAACTACTAAGCATATATATACATATAAGAAGGCATAGACCGATTCAATCAACCTTGTGATTCCTTACCGGCACAGAGAAACAAACACGTGTCGGAACAAGAATTTACCAGAAAGATATCAACTTTCCGGAAAATTTAATTCCTTTTCTCATCTTCTCAAAAGTAAAATGAGGTAGAAAGCTTACTGGAGAGATCAGGACTCCAAGCATGGCAAGTGATTGACTCTGCGAAACGGTGAACGTCAACCACAGCCATGATCCTTCTTCACTCCACCTTTCTCAGATCGATGGAATGAATGATGGCGAGATTGATTGGTGAAACCCCGATGAGATCCGGAGGTCACTCGGAGACGTGAATCGAAAGAGAGAGAGAGAGAGAAATGTTGTTTGTCTTTTGCGCTAAGGCTATGTTAAAAAATGACCAATTCAATTTTAATTTCAATTTTACTTTTCAATTCGGCCGACGTATTTTTGGGGGCAAGCCGATGCAAAGTGCAAATAATTAACTTGAAGTTATTCCAATCTTTGCATGTCATCAATTTCGTTGTAGTCAGAAATAATACATGTACTAGATATGGGCTTGTGCCTTATACGGTTTTTATTTGATGTTTTAGTTTTATAAAGAACATAAACAATAAAAAATCATTTATTATAGTTTTAAGATTTTTTCACTAAAAGATTTATTTTAAAATTAAGAAATATATTCCTACATAAGTTCTAGTTAATATATGTACTTTAATAATCATGGTGCATGAATAAATTGTTATCGACTTTGTATTAAAGGCTACGAAAATATTCATACCTAAAATTTAAATTGAAGTCAACCTGAATTAAGAATTATAGTGAAGTTAAAATACTTGAAATTTAAATAAGGTCAATCGAGTCACTGACCGCATCATACAATTTTATGTACTAATTTAATATTTTGTTAACTATATGTTATTCTTCTGACTTAAATTATATACTAATTTTTGGTCATTTATTTAAGTTTCAATAATCATTTTAGGATTTTTGAAAAAAATTATGTGCATTTTTTATCATTTATATATTTTAGTTTGTGTGATCTATGGATATTTAGTTGTTAAACCAATATAAAATGTGAGATCATCATTTTTATCATATAATTAAATATCATTTATATCTTTTAATTTTTTTTGTTAATTAAATAATTTTAGAATCAAAAGTTTCATATATTTATTTTTTTAATATATTAAAAATGAAAAAATATTCTATGTTATAAATTTCTCTTCTTTAGAATTTTTGTAAAAAATAAGAACTACTATCATTTAATCTCTTACAATTATCTTCTATTTAAAATTTCATAAAAAAATAAATTAATATCAAATAATTTTTCAAGTTATTATTAGATAATTTTATAATTATTATATAACAATTCATATCACTATTACTTTTACAATTTGTTTTTGTTCGTTACATAAATTTAAGTATCATGTTCATAATCAAATTTTGTTTAAAAAAATTAAATATTACCATTTGTTTTTACAATTTTATTTTTGTTATGACTTAAAAATACGATACAAATATATTTTTTAGATTTTTTAATAAATTACCATCAAATATTTTTTTACGGGTTTTCTTAGTTTTGAGAGAAGAAAAACTAAAACTTTATTATATTATACAATTATCTTTTGTGTATGATTTAGAAAAGTAAAATTATATCAAATATTTATTTCCAGTAAATATTTTCAAAAATCATTTTTCAATATCAGTTCAACATATTTTATTTGTTAATAATATAATTTTTCGTATCATGTCTATCATTAAATTCTTTAAAATAAAAATTACAATTAAATAAGCTTTTACAATTCCCTTTTGTCAGGATTAAAAAAAAATTATTTTTGGTTAGGATTTAAAAAAGAAAAAGGTATTTTAAAAATATATTTTATCTTCGATTTTAGAAAATATAAGTTATTCTAGTCCAAAAAAAGTTATTCACATAATGACAGGTTTTTATTGACACATTTCACAATACAAGTTTTTATTGACACGTGTCACCGTCATATCAGATGAAATATTTGAAGTTTTTTTTGGTTTATAATTTTTAAACATGAAATTATCTATTAAAAAAAGATAGTTAGTTATTTATAAGAAAAAACCGATTACTTTTACCATTTTATTTTATTTAAGCTTTTGAAAAGGAAAATTACCTTTTTATAATTAATTTAGTTGAGGTTTTAATTTAAAATTTATCTTATATTTATAGGACTCTATAATTCGTTTTGGTTTAAGTATTTAAAGAAAACTAATTTTTTATTAAAAAAAATTATTGTTAATTTATTATATATTTTATCTCATATGTAGAAACATATATTCATCACATTAACACATATACTCATGTATGACGACATCATCATAATTTAAAACGATTATGACAGCATCATAAAATGTAGTAAAAAAAGAAGTTGATATGTATCATCAAGGAATTAAAAAATATACTCAGACAATATTTTTTTTTAAAAAACTATTGTGTTTTTTGAAAGTAATATTAGTAAGATAGCTTTTACAGTATTTGTATGATTTAGAAAGGAAAACTACTATCAAATGTTTTTTAAATTGTAAAATTATATAGATTTTTACAATTAATAACTAAATATTATTTTACTGTTTCTTTTTAAGATTTTAGAAAAGGAAAATTACTGTTACATAATAAGATATTTTTTTAGATAATCATCAATTTTTTTTTTTAAAATACTATTTAATAAAATTTTACAATTCTCCTTGATCAGAAATTTTTTTTAAAAGGAATCAAATGATCATTGGGTTAGGGTAAAAAAATAAAAACATATTTTATTAGGATTTTAGAAAAAGAAAATTATATCACACAATTGCTTTAAATTTTCTAATTAACATGATCTTGAGAAATGGTAATAGATTTTAAGATTGTGACATGTGTTTAAATTTTTTTTTATCATAAATACATAATTATCTTATTCAAAAATATTTGATAGTAATTTTCATATAAAAAATCCTAGGAAAAAAAATAATTTTAAAAGCTATATAACTGTAAAATTATTTTCAAATAGCTTCTTACAATTACTTTTTTGCTTAGGATTTTTTTAAATGAAAATATTTTATAGTATTTCATGTTAAACGAATACTAAACCAAAGACAACTCTAAAAGAATAAATATTTCCAGATTTTTTTTTTTAATAATAGTATCTCTTTTTTAAGGGTAATTAAGATAATTTTTTTATATAAAAGTCATAGCTTACATTGAACTTTTAAGTTTAAGAATAATAAAAAATACAAATCATTATATTTAAATATTTTAAAAGAGATTTGTGAAATAGTGATAAAAGAATAATAATAAAAAGAATAAAATAGATAACTTTATTTATTAAATAATGATTAAAAAGAATAAATACATAAATATTTTATTCAAAAATATTTTAAAAGAATAAAAAACTTTTTACATTTGTTCTTGGATTTTTCAGTCTATATTGGTGACTTATTTTAATAAACATAATCTGTTTTCTATCATAAATTTTGATTAGTATTTCTATTTCAATAATCACTATATTTTAAATAGTATATTAGTTTTTTTGTTTATTAAAACTATTTTTTTAATAAGAAAGTTTCTTATTATAAGCGTAGTGTGGAAACACGTGTGTATTATCTTCATATGCCCAAAATGACTTACAATATAAGTAAACAATTCTTAGAACGGTGTTTCAGAAAGAAAGAAAAAAACTCTCAGAACTTTTCATTTATGCATGAGTTTAATATATATATTAGTGTTAAAAACTATTTATTGAATATACGATTACGCTTGAATTAGTAAAGATTGTTGGAAATCTAAGTGAATCCTTGCAACTTTTTAAATGAAGCATTGCAATTTTCTAGATTAAGAATTAGAACTGTTTATGCATGTAACTACTAATGATATACTGTTGCAATTTTTGTTGATAAAAAAAACTGTTGGAATTTCTGTTGATAAACCATTGCAATCATAGATGTTTAGAGCCATTGATAATTAATCATTGTGACTTTTGCCTAACCGTTCCAAATGTTGGTATTAATAATTGTAACTCTTGGTAATAACAGTTGTAACTCTAAACATTGTAATTGTTGATGCTAACCATTGCAACCTTTAATAATTTATATAAAAGATTGTGGGTTTTGGTAAATTATTACTTGAATAAAAACAAAAAATCAGAAACTAATTGTTAGAAAAATACAGTGTTTGTTGTTTAAAGATAATCAGCTATCTTTGAAGAAACAAATATACATTAAATTCTGTTTGTTAATCTTCTATCTTAGCTTCGAACAAAAATAAATTTTGATTGTTTTATCATACAAAATAATGCATATAACCCAAGGCTTTGAATATAGTTGAAATTCTCTTGAACAAAAAAATAAACTCGATGCGATGCAATCATTATTTAAGTTTATAATTTACACCTCCTCTAATATAATTAATATTTTTCAATTGCCTTTAAAATTAGTATCATTTCCATTGCGAACTGCTTAGATCCAAATCCCAGTATATATAAAAGAAAACATTTATTAATGGAAACCAACATTAAATTTTAAAACAATATACATATAGATTATTCATAATATGATATCATAAGAAAATGAAAGTTCACAAAACATAGTTTATATATATAAAGTAAGATTATTTTAAAAAGAAAAATAAATCTAAACAACATAATTTATGCTTTTTGTTAGGCGAAAGGCGTCTTTCCATATTCAAAGGGACGCACAAGAATGGATGGAAGGAACAAAGAAGCTAAGGAGAGATCAAACAGAGAGAAGCTCAGATGTGTCTCGTTTCCGCCAGGGGCTGATGCTATTCTTCAGGATTTGTTTACTCATAATTCACTTTGTGACGGAGACACTGCCGCAACGTCATTTAACAAGTATGTACGTCGCTCTGCTAACCATTTGAAAGAAACGGAATGCGCAAAGGGTTTATCAATGCTCTCTCATTACCACCCGCCTTGTCCTGAGCCTGATCTAGCTTCCGGCACAAGTCCGCATTCAGCCAGATCTTTTCTCACCATTCTTCTCCAAGATCACTGTAACGATCCATTTCCCGGCCCAGTAAATTTGGCCCAGCAAGACCCAGGCCCATCGCAGGAAACCCTAGGTATGAACCTATTTAAAGAGTGGTTATCTATTATTTTATTCAGAAAAAAAGCTTAAAACGTCGAATCTCTGCAGAAACCAAGCCGTCGTTGAGATCTGAGTTCGTACCATCGCAGCCACCATCGTCTGAGGGTAGACCCGTCGTTGAACCGCCGTTAACCGCCCAAGGTAACCGCCAGAACCGCCGCACTTTTTGGTATTAATTTCGGCCGTTCAGTAAATCGATCATATCTCTCTAACCGTGTGGTATTTCGCAAATCCAAGACCACCATCGTGTTCGTGACGTCGAGAGGAGTCCGGAGCAGAAACATCAGCCGGAGAGCCGCCGCGACGCGCCGACACGCGCAGAAAGAAGTCACGCGCGTGTGATTCACGCGCCACCGTCAGCGCCACAGTCCACCGGAGCCGCCGCGCGTGTCGTCCACGCGCCTCCGTCTCCGATCGTCCTTCGTCGGAACAACCGTAGCCGGCCACCGTCCGTTCGCCGCCGGGAGTTCGCCGCCGCATCGCCGCCATGCCTCCGTCGTCGCCGGTGACTTTTCCGGTAAGCCCCCGCCGGCGACCGGTCACCGGTGACTCGCCGGTTGACTCGGCAACTCGGCCGAGTTGACTCGCTGAGTCAACTCGCTGACCGGTCAAACCGGGTTGTTAATTGTCAATTGGAAATTGATTTCGGTTTGGATTAATTGAATTACAGTTAGTGATTAAACCGGCGGTTATTGGGAATTGATTTTTGGTTAAGATTAAACCGGAATTTAATTGATTTGACTTTGGGTTGATTGAAATCGAATCCGGTTAAGGAAAGCCGGCGGTTTAATTCGATTTCAATTCGGTCAAGGGTTGACCGGCTTGGGTCAGAGTTGACCAGCGGGTTGACTTTTTGACCAGATTCCTGATTATCCGTTTTTGATCGTACGAAGGGCGTTCTGACTCGATTTTCCGCCCTTATTTCAGATTTGGAGTCTGTTTGAGGAGTTGGAGTTCATAGCTGCTACTTTTCCACATTGCTAAGGTGAGGGTCTACTCCGTAAATCCCGTACCGGTGTAGAATTCTTCCTATAATAGGTTTAGATTTCGAAACATGAATCAAGTCTGTTTGAGTCGTGATTGGTAGTTAGTTATTTCTTGTAAACCGGAATTAGGGGTCTAGAGGATTCAACTAATGATTGGATTGTGTGATGTGGAGATATGAGATATATATATAGATATATATATGTACGTAGTTATGAGTAGGGACTATGTGCGAGGGCGGGGATTCAGGGATGCCTGAACTAGCGACGCCACTATGGAGGGCGGGGGCTCAGAGACGTCTGGGCTAGCGACGCAGCTTTGTTTGGTGCGTGGTGCAGAGACGTTTGCATTCGACGCAGCTTTGGAGGGCGGGGGTACAGAGACAGACTGTACTAACAACGCAGCGTGTGTATTATATCCTTATGAGGAAATGCGGGGTATATGGATTAGCTATGTGCTGTCATCGCATTGTTTGTGTCTGTGTGATGCATTAGGCATCGTGTTTGTTTCATGTAGAGCTAAACTTCCATAGTGGGAGTTCTATTTACTCATGTCTATGGTTTGCAGATTAGCGTCCCATACCTCACTGAGCGAGTCCCCTGTTGCTCACCCCTCTTTTCTTTCCTTCCAGGTGAGACTGACCAGCAGGAGTGATAGCTATCAGATCGTTGCATTTTGGGAGTTTATTTCTTGTTTTCCAGATTCGAGACTTTTATGTTTTCATCGAGATTTTCCAAGATTTATTTCATTTATGGTTATTTATGAGATTATGGCGTTGAGTATACTTTTGGGAGTAATAAAATGGAGATTTTATGAGATTATTATTTATTATTTATTTTTGGAGAATCGGGGTATTACAATCACATTGGTGGGCTTTGTAAGAAATATTTATGTATGTGTATCAATATTTCTTTCTCATCCTCTTCATTTATTTTGGATACCATGTTGAAGATCGCCAATCACACAGAGAATACAAACTAGAATATAAGCTCAGATCAACAATCACCGCCCCATGAAAGAGAGAAAAGCAATGCCTAGCCGCGTAGTCCCTAGGGTTTAATGCGAAGTTTTCCAATAAAAAAAACAATCTTTATATAATTTTTTTTTTTGAGCACAAACAATCTTTATATAACTTTTTAAAAGAAATTTGTCAAAAAACAACTTAAATATTGATTTGAAGTACGACGTATATATACATATTCAATCAAATCAAATCAAATGCAAAATCAATCTAAAAATGGCAAAATCTATTATATTAAAAGAGAAGTTATGACTTCTTATCTATGTGTGATATTTAAAAAATAGACCCTTACTAGAAATCACAACTCATTCATTCATTAATGATATACTTAGACATATTTGTTTCCTTTTATAAATTATAAATAGATATTCCTAGATTTTCTCTTAATTACATCCAAATAAAATCTTTTCAAATCTTTTTATTTACTATATAAATATATATATTTGTATTTATTTAAAATATTAATGTTATATTTCGTTTTTCACTTTACAAATCTATTAAATATTTAATTAATCTCGTAATTAATAATAGAATAAATGTATTTTTTATTTTTTTATTAAAATAAACCTTTTAAGATTTGTTAATATTTGTATATAAATTTAATATAATATTTTTCAATTTAATCTTAAATCTCTAACAATTAAGATTTGTTAATATTTGGACCACATGATTGAAAAATATGTCATCAATATGAACAATAGGTCTACAAATGCTATTTTAAAAATGCATTCAGTTTTTTGTTATTAAATATAATAGATGGTTTTATTTTATATTTCGATAATAGAAGTATATGACTGCTTCGTTTACAAAAATATAATCAAGTTTATTTTTATATAAACCATATTCATATACTATTCATTAATGTGATTGTTTTGTATCTTTTACCTTGTGCATTTTTGAAAATGCAATAGATATTATACCAATTTTTGTCATTAGCATAAATTACATTTAATGTAGGTTATTCAGTCTAATATTTAAATCATACAAATAATTTGATTAACATATATGTATGATCACAACCATACAATTATACTCTTAAGAAAATTAATATCTAAGTTAATATTAATCTGAATGAGTTTTGTCGTAAATATCAAAGAATGTAAGATTTTAATTAGTGTTCATGTTTTAATAAGAGAGATATCACTAATAATTTGAAACAAAAACAAATAAATTACAACATGCAAGCTATAAAATTGTTGTATTTAAAATTCTATAAAACTATTAATAATTTGGTAAATATTAAAATTATAAATCACTAATGTAAATCAAATAGTTACATGTATAAAAATGAAAATATTTACCCGCACGGTTGTGTGGGTCGAGATCTAGTTACTATTTAATTCTTATAACCAAATACTAGATGATAACCCGTGCCCTGCGCGGAGTGAATATTTTTTAAAAATATTGTATTTAAATGTTATAAAGAATATACATTTTGTTATCAATAACATTCTTTACATTTGATTAGAGGTAGACATTTGAGCATCATTTGATTTGGTTCGGTTCGGATCATTGTCGTATTGGTTCGGTTCAGATTTTCACGGATTGGTTCGGTTTTGGGTTCATATAACCTATTCAAAAAAGTTTCAAAAAATAAAGCTCATATATGTTTTAATTTTTTCAAAGTCTAAAAATCAAAATAATATATCATATAAATTTGAAAATAATTAATATATTTAAGTTTATAAATCTGGTTCAGATACATTCGAATACCCGGAATATTTTTGTTCAGATTGGGTTCAGTTCCGGTTCTTTAGATACCATAATTTTGAACCCATTCGAATATTTAACCAGTTTTGGTTAAAGTTCAGTATTCTTTTGGATCAGACTTGGTTCGTTTTTTAGATTTAGATTTTTTGCCCAACCCTGCAGTTTTATTGTAACAAAATTTTAAACGAAAAATGATGATGGTTCATATTGATTTTGGGTATGCAACAATTTTTAAACTAAGACACATTTTACTATGCATGTGACCCATTTAGTTAATCACTAAAAAATCTTATATGTCAATTTGAGGAAAACAATGGACTGAACTTAAAAAAAAACATTATCATTTCAGATTGTAAATCGACACTTCCAAATATTCCATTTTGGTGTTGTGATGAATATAAAAGGGGTTAGGGTTAGGAAAACAAATTTGATATGCACTCCATGTCTCGTTAGGTGATTTCAATAAATTATAAATAAATCTTCGTTGTATCGATCTCTTGTAAGATTTTTAAAAAATATTAATTAATAAAATCTTACACTTGCTAGAGTAATCAATTGTTTTTCAATTAATATATAGGAGATTAGAGTAATCACATAAATAAAAACAATACATCTTGCTTATTTACAATATTTTTATGGTAAATAAATAAAAATAATCATTTTGTTTATTTTTATATGGTAAATAATTAAATTTCAATGATGTTAACATAAATATATAGTATATTTGAATATAAATATTCATTATTGAGACTTCCTACTCATATGGTTTTATTAACACTTGTGTATTCTATGTAACAAAAAATTTAACCCATTGATTTCAGAATTTTTGATGTGATATTTTTTCGATGAAAATTTCAAAATTAAATATTAAGGTCTCAATACTTTTTCAATTCAAATTCCAAAATTAACATATTTATGTATTTTTATATAGTACATATAAACGGTATTAAAATTGATATATATATATATATATATGATTTAATGTGAATTTCTATTACATAAAAAATCATATTAATACGATTTTATGATAATTTGTATCTTGTTATAATAAAAACAATTAATACAATGATCACAAAATTTTCAAAGTAATTTATAGTTGTTTTAAAAATTCAAAATATAACATGTAAGAAAAAATCTAATTTTTTAATTATATGGTTAATATGATTATTTAATTTCTTTTAATAATATAAAATTAAACAAAAATGAAAAATGATACACCAATTGTTATCAAATCTTTATTATCTATAATCATTAATTGTCATAAATATGTAATCATATTAGGTAATTCCGTAGCTTTTATATAAGGAAGGTATACTTGCTTTTAATATTTTGGGTTAATATAATGTTTTCTAGCACATTATATGATATAGTTAATGCTTTAATGTATTTAGCGAGACATTAATTGAATTGAACCTCCTTTTTTCCAATTAACTACCTAATTGATTGACACATAAGCATTGAGTATTTTTTTAATTATTACAAAATTTAGGTTACATCTTTTCAAATGTTCCTCTATTAATATATAGGAGATGTCCAAAGAAATTTATATATGTAACAAAATAAATCTACACATATGTAGACCTCCTAAGAAGTTAGGGAAATTGTCATAAATACCACATTCCAATACCACTTTTCATTTATACACTAACCAACTTTACCCTTAAAATTTTAATAGGTAAAGTACCATTGTACCCTTAATTAATCAAACATAAACAAATTCTCTATTCTCCCATGATCTCTATTCTCCGAAATTGTCCGACGAGATTTTAACGTTTCCGGCGAGATTCAAAGTTTCCGGCGAGATTCGACGACTCCGGCAAGATTCGACGACTCCGACGATTTCTCCGGCGAGATTCAACGATGCTGACATCCGACGAGATTTGGCAAAGACTACAAGCTCAAACAAAGAGAACATGGCGATCTCTCACCACAAACACATAACAAAGGTGAGAGGATAATATATGGTGAGTTTCGTCTCTTTCTATAATTTTATCTTTGATTTTTCAAAATCGATCAGTTTCTGGGAAGGGGGACGAAGCTTTTCTCATGAAATTTTCAAATCTCAAATTTATAAGACCTTATAAATTTATCGATGAAGAACATAGTGCTTTTTAATGAAGACGACTAACCACGACCATCAAGTTTTCTCGATTGTGTTTATGAATTCCATGGAAGCTCCACTTCCACTGTTTCAATCTCCTTCTTACTTTCTCGATTCATCTTAGTTTTCAAATCTATGCCAAAATCCCGCAAAAGCAATCACTAAAGCTTTTGGATTTCATTTTTGGTTTCTTCTTAGAGTAATCAGAAGAATGCTGAAAGACGCTCTCTACGAGGTGGTTCGAAGGTTGAATCTTACTATCGTCTAAAGACCCCTCTTTTATCCACTTGTAAGTCTAAATGAGACATATACGCTTGTTTGGTAGTTATCTCAGTATGTGATGCTTTTCTCTTTGGGTTGCTTATGAATTGTTAGTTTAGTATGTGTCTCTTGCTTCAATTTATCCATTGATGTTCCTTAATAAAAAAATGGGAAAATTTTATTAATTTGGTGAATATCTTGTAGTTTCAGGGCTAACTGCAACTAGATCTGTGTATATTTACTCTTGTAGTTGCAGTTAACATGATCTTAGGACCTTTGGTGATATGCCAAAGAGCATGTTTTTTGATATTCTAAAACAGTGTGTGAATATGATGCTTTGGAACCGTATATGAGTCGAAGAACACTAGAAATACATTGAGGAAACACCATCGAAGCTATGTGGAAAATCAAAATAAACCTTTGATACTGTATATACCATATAGTTCAGGACACTGTTTTTTTTTTGTTTCTTTTGTATATGAATTATTCTTCCTGAGAGGTTTCATGAACCATTTTTTGTGATTGCAGTGTATATATCCTTTTAGATGCTCTTAAGAAGTCTATATTTGCACTCGTAAATGGTATTTTAAACTGGTTAATCAAAATTTACCTTTGATAGTGTATACCATATAGTTTAGGACACTGTTTTTTTTTTGTTTCTTTTGTATATAAATTATTCTTCCTGAGAGGTTTCATGAACCATTTTTTTGTGATTGCAGTGTATATATCCTTTTAGATGCTCTTAAGAAGTCTTTATTTGCACTCGTAAATGGTATTTCAAACTGGTTGGTACTCAGATTGGCTTGCACTCAAGGCAGAGAAAGTATAAAGTGCTTACGTGTTAATCTTTTAAAAGATAACAGTGATACTTGAATTATAGCTATTTTACCTTATGGTTTTACAAAAGATTGTGTTAATGCATTACAATTTTCAGAGTTTTTCTCATCATCTGATGATGCAAAGGTATATGTTTTGGAAAGCCTTTCTGTGTTGATTGTCTTTTTGAGGGACTTCAGAAAAACTAACTTGTAAGCATAAATCAGTTTATAAACATTTATAAATCATTTTTGAGTTTCTTATACTCAGTCTGCCTAGTATTCCTCACAAAACTTCTCAAGTTCACACATTTATATGTCTTTTATAGACATATGCGATCAATGCTTGTTTAAAAACTTTTTTATAAAGAATTCTAAATCGTCGAGTTGTACCTTTAACAATATCATGAAATCCAGACTTATAAGAGATTTTAGTTATGTAAAAATGCAGTATTCACTATATGAAAATCTTAATCTTAACTAGAACTATTCAAATAACAAGTCCAAATAAGTCTTTTTTGCTTTTTGGATAACAAAAGGAAGCAATTCCTAAAATAACTTGAACTCTTGTTTAAAAACTTCTTTATAAAGACTTATAAATCGTCGAGTTGTACTTTTAACAATATCCTGAAATCCAGATTTATATTTTACAAAGGTGTAAAAAATTTGGAACAAATTTAACTTTTAGCAAATAACTGTATGATTAATGTTGCAGAGAGAAACTCACACACATCGTAAGACTGAATTGAACAACATTTAAAGAGTTGACGAAGTCGGTTGTTAGAACATATTCATATATATATTTTAATAAATGTTTTATAAACTCTTATAAATTATTTACATACCTTTATAAATCCTAGAAAATTACTTTATTAACTCTTATAACTTGTTTAATAAGCCTTTCTAAATGGTTATAGACTCTTATAATTGATTTAAGATCTCCTATTGATTTCTAAACCTGTATATACGTCTATAAACCTTATAAATTATATACATACCCTTTATAAATGATTTATAAACTTTTATAACTTTTGAAATAAACATTTATAAATAGTTTATATACTATATAATTGTTTTATAAGCCTTTAAAGATGGTTTATGGACTCTTACAAATAATTTGTAAACCTTTATAAAAGCTTTATCAAAATTTATAAATAGTTTTTAATAAAATTTTATAAATGATTTATAAACTCTTATTAACTATTTATATATCCTTATAAAATTATTTTACAAACTTTAACAAATTGTTTTTATGAGTCTTTATAAATTTATAGGCTCTTATAAATGATTTAAGAAACTTTCTAAGTGATTCATAAACCAATAAACCTTATAAATTGTATACATACCTCTTATAAATTGTTTATAAACTTTCATAATATTTTTATAAACAGTTATAAATGGTTTATAGACTTTATTAATTGTTTTATAAACCTTTATAAATGGATTAGATACTTTTACAAATAATTTATAAACCATTATAAATATAATATAAACTTTACAAATTGTTTTAAAAACTTTTATAAATGATATATAAACTCTTATTTGCTCTTCATCTTTTCTTGGCTCTTCATTTTTATTTTCTTTCATGTGTTATTGCCTTATATCATATGTTGCAAAATGTAAATTAACAAATCTTTGTTCTCGTTAGCTTTTCTTCATTTTATATCCTTGTTGAACTGTCAAAATCCATTTCATCAAGAATAGGAGGTATTGAGTTCACAAAATGTTTGTATTCCTCCGGTTATCCAAACATTGTATTAACCACGAGATGTAACAAAGAATAAACAATGTTTTATAAGTCTCTACAAATCTCTAATTTATAAATTTATAAACCCCAATAAAACTATATTTATAATCTTTTCTTAGGATTTCTAAACTCTTATAGATATATTTATAAACTCTTATACATTTATTTATAAACCCTTATAAATAGATTTATAAACGCTTATAAATTATTTATAAAGATTATAAACTCTTACAAATGATTTTATAAAATCTTATTAACTATTTTATAAACCATTATAAATAAATTTTTTACTACCTATTAATGATACATAATCACTTGTAAATGGTTTTATAAACCATTATAAATAAATTTTTTATTTCTTAGCAATGATTCATAAATAATTATAAATGATTTACAAAGATTTCTAAGAAATTATAAACACTTGTAAATATCTTTATAAAGATTTAATTATAATTTTTTGTAAATATTTGTGAATTATTCTAAATGATTTATTAACTCTTATAATTGTGTTATGAAGATTATTAAATTCTTATAATAGTTTTATAAATCTTTATAAATAGATTTATAAACTCTTATAAATAATTTATAAATTCTTATAAATGATTTTATAAACTCTTATAAATAGTTTCATAATTATTTTGAAGTGTTTTATAAACTTTATAGATGACTTTATAAAAATTTATAAATAATGGTTCATAATTCTTTTTATAAACTATTATAAATGGTTTATATATAAAACTGTTTTTGTATATTCATATGATTGATTTTATAAATCTTTATAAACACACATAAATAGGTTTATTAATCATTATAGATACTTCCTTTTTGCAAACATAATTAATCCATCGAAGAATACATAAATAGATAGAAAGACAGATCATACCAAATGATGTATTTCTTATGATGATTTAGGGACTTTATAGAGGCATGAAAAAACAATTTTTTTACATAACCTTTGTAAAAGGTTTATAGACTCTTTATAAATGATTAATAAGCCGTTATAAATGGTTTCTAGACTTTCTACAAACTTTTATGAACTTTATAAATGTTTTATAAATCCTTATAAATTATTTACATACCTTTATAAACTTTATAAATTATTTTACAAATCTTATAAATTATCTTATAAGTCTTTCTAAATGGTTATAGACTCTTATAAATGATTGAAAGACCTTCTAACTGATTTATTTTATAAACATTTATAAACGGTTTATAGACTTTATAAACTTCTTTATAAGCCTTTATAAATAGTTTATATACTCTTATAAATAATTTATAAACATTTATAAATGAGTTACAAACTTTATAAATGGTTTATAAACTTTATAAACTGTTTTTATATAAACTTTACAAAATATTTATAAACTCTTATTAACTCCTATTGATTATTTACATATACTTGTAAACCCTTATAAATTATTTTATAAACTCTTATAAATTGTTTTATAAGCCTTTCTAAATGGTTATAGATTCTTATGAATGATTTAGGGATTTTCTAATTGATTCGTAAACCTATATAAACCTTACAAATTATTTATTAACTTTAACGTATTCATAAACATTTATAAATTGTCTATAGACTTTACAAAAAAATTTATAAGTCTTTATAAATTGTTTATAACTTATCTAGAACCTAATCAGACAACATTCACCATTTAGTTGCAACAGAGACTAGAAGAATGCAAATTATGTAGAGATACTGACTCAGCAAAAAAAAATCAGAGGACAGGTTGGATTATATCCTTTGAAGGAAATTCAATATGGCCACAGAGACGCCAGCAAGCTCCTGTGTGGAATAGAGACTTCTCAGAGACCCAGATGTCACGTAAAAGCACCTGTAGAAGCAACAAACTTGTAACTCACATACAGTTCATAAAAAAACTCATTAAATCATAGGAAACAACTTACATATGAGACAAAAATGCAAGAAAGAACAACAGAAACTGAGTTATTTAACACACCGTTTTCAGCAGCTGAGGTGGAGCCTTCACTTGCATTGCAGCATACCTTTTATCACTGCTAGAGGGAACAGACTCTGCACAAGAAGAAACATAAAAAAAAAATGTCAATGATTGGTCAATAAGACTTAAGAAAAAAACAAGAGCCAATGATGAATATGGTGATTACTATTGTAGATCGAAGCAAATGTGTGATGGCGGAGTTGTCGCTCTCATATAAGCTTGAACACACGCTTCTTCCATGAGTGTCGGGAACTGAATATGTCAATTACATTACTAAATAAATTAGATTTACAAAGGGTTATAAATTCTCAAAAACTCAATGTTCACTATCAGAAATCTTTCTCTTACATCCGACTATTAACAGATAACTCTTTCTCTTAGATTGAAACAACAAAATCCGAGAAAATTACTTACAAGTTGTGATTCTTGCTGAGGATTCAACATTTTGAGGTTTTGAATCTCGATCTCGTCATCTTAGTGAGAGAGGATACACTCGATCTCGTCGCCGTCGCTCGATCTCATCGCCGTCATCGCTTGATCTCATCGCCGTCGTCGCTCGATCTCGTTGCTGTAGTCGCTCGATCTCGTCTGCTTCGTGTGAGAGGATACACTCGATCTCGTCGCCATCGCTCAATCTCATTGCCGTCGTCGTTCGATCTCGTCGCTGTTGTCGCTCAATCTCATCGCCATCGTCGTTCGATCTCTCGCCGTCGTCGTCGCAGTATTGCCGTTGCCGTCGAAGCTTTCTCTCGAGAGAGAAAGAGATGAAATTAGGTTAGAATTGTGAGAGAGTTATTTTTTTCTTTTGCCTATTAATGATTTAGGTATTTCTGAAAATGTCATCTTTCTAAGTGTATATATGAATAGTGGTGCTAGACAAAGTGTAAAAATAAAATTTCCCCAAGAAGTTACTATGTAGATTTATTATGTAATCTACATCGTAATATAATCTAATAATTTAATTTTAAAATGTATAAAATTACATTTGTAAAATTTTAAATGAATGATCAATATAGAGGTTGACACAAAGTATAAATTAAAATTTCGTATAATTGAACAGTTTATATATTGATTTGGTAACCATGTGATGACAATGTTTATAGTTTAACAACAGAAAGTTTAAATATGTTATGTCTTTTAGGATTAGATTCTTAGAGTTAAATTTTAGATTTTGATTTATTTTCCTTTTATTGATTTAAATTTGCATATTAATGTTGAGAAGTTTATTATATCTATATTTTGTTATTTGATACAATAACTGAGAATTTTTAATTATCAAACAAATATTTATGATTTGAAATTTGTGATTTAGGATATAGTAGACTCAATAAAATCTACTACATTGTAGACGCCTTTTTCAATCTACTTTGATTGGTGATTACAAAAAAAAATCAATTTTTAAAATTAAATTGGTTTTTTTATGTATAAAATATGAAATCATGTATTGTAACTATTAAAAGACAAAAAAGATATTTAGTAAATCATATAATAAAATTATTGAAACAATAAAAGAAATAGAAAAAATCGTTGTAGACTTGCAAAGAAGTCTACTCGTCGAATTTAACCTAATGGATTTAACCAAGTTAATTTTTAACCTAATTGCTCAGCATATCAATACAATTGGTGTACTTTTGGTTAAAAAAACATCTAACTCACGCCGTTCTCTCACTTTGGCAATTTTCGAGGAGATTTCCGACGAACTATAGAAAAGAACAAGAGACAATTATTTTCTGCATTCACACTCTGAATTTAGTTACAACTAATATTCATCTAACTGAAACAGATAACTAAATGTAGCATTACAAACTTAAATCCAAACCAATATGTTACTATCCCGACAATCAGATGGTCAATTAGATTAATGAAAATAGAACTCATCAAGGCATTTAGGTGAAGCTAGACATAATAATTAATTTATTTGTTTTTTTTTAATAAATAAATCACAAGTTTATGTATAAATATGAAGGAACGTTCATGCACTTAACCATAACAGCTAGAGATTTACTAATTCCAAAATATCCAGAAAACATGATCACCACTCAACTTTACCCCAAATCTTCGATCGTACATGTCTTTCCAGAGAAATTTCCGCACACCAAATCTCACTTGTTCTACTGAAAAGCGAAGCCATATTGACCACGTTGAACCTATTGTCTCAGCCAACAATTCTTCCAAGCCTCCCACGACTCCCCGTGACCACTTTGAACCTATTTATTTTTTAAAAGAAGCATTCATCATATTGTCATTAATAGCTCTAAAAAGTATAATCACAAAAATAAATTCATTTATCTTTATTTGTTTCACTCAATTTCATTCATTGTTATTCATTTAAGTGTTCATTTTTGTTAGTTACTAGTTGAAGCCATTGTTTAAACTAATCTAATATTCAAAATATTCATAAACTTTTAAAAATAATAATAATCTATCAAAACTATTTTAAACAGGATTTTAATGGTTTAAGAAATAAATCAAATTCAAAAGAGAACATGTAATCCAGTGATCACGGATTAGGTGTTTTTGCTACACCATCTTATATATCAGGTATCCATCAATTTTTTAGACATATGCCACAGATTTATCCAAAAATATATGTAAATATAGTAAATTAACGGAAAACCTTGAAAATATATCCAGAAACTAAAAATACCTTTAAACAAAGAAAAAATTGCCAAAACGGAACAGAAAAACAACTACATTGTCCATTTGCCATAAATCTCTTTTTGGTTTGTTTTGGACTTAGATGCCCCTTGTCAACTTTAAAAATTCATATCAATTATTTTAAGAATCAGAAAAAATGGAAAATTACACAAAATATATATAAACAAGAAACAGTCATATGAAAAATATTTTGGTTAACTAAATATTAGGAGAACACAATTTCATTTTTTGATCTACGAATAGCAGAAAACGCAATCTAGTGTCTACGAGCATGTAGATTGTAGTTTCGGTTAACTACATAGATATTTGCAGCTCTTAGAACGTAATATATACTTAGTGGTCACTAGTCTACCATTGCATATTGAATTAACTGCCATTTTCTCTATAATTTGAACTACGTTAGCTTTGACAAACTACGTTTTACTATTATATCTACTAACATGGAAACATAAAATATGCATATGTATCTATACTCTACGACACTGTGATTGCGTTATCTACCTTAATACTATATTCTACCCCAGAATGATTACGTAATCTACCAGTCTCTCTTCAGTTTACGGAAGGCAAAATTTGTGTTCTGCCAAATTTGTAATCATAGTATTCTTTAAATCTCTTCAAAATCTATTTAGAAGATATTTTCCAAATCTTTATTTTCCAAAATTTATGTGTTTCCTAAGAAAAATTTCGAAAAAATCATGTCTCCTTGTTCTTAATGTGTACTTATGGAAAACACACAAAATTATGAAATTTTAATTTATTGTTGAATAAGATGCATATTTATGCTTTTTGTGGGTTGTTTATTTGATCCCTTTAAAAGATGGGGATTTGCTATTAATAAAGAAAAACGAGATAGAGTACTAGTTTTGGGTATCAACCTTATATCATTTAGGGTTTAGGGTTTGAACCCTTTTTCATTTAGGGTTTATGGTCTGAAACAAACAACAATGTATCAATAAAATTCCATGAAGTCATAGTGCAAAACCTCATCATTTGAGGCGCCTAAAAAGCAGTCTCGGCGTTTGTCTAATCAATAATTCTTTAACATTGGATACAACAAAACATATTAGATTTTCAAAAAGACAAGGAGATGATTAATGATATCAATGATGATCATGTAGACAATAAAAACACCAATCTTGTTCACTAGAACATCGACTTGAAGCAAAATCTTCTCAGGTTTACCAAAAGAATCACCCATCAAGCCACCATGATATCTACTCTTCTTAATCTTACTAAACCAAAGCAAGAACTCAATAGACGCATCAGTCAAGAAAGCCATGACAACAATCACAGCATTGTCGAGCACAAGCCCTAGGATCTTCATAGTTGCAGGTTTATAGTTGTGGAGAGATTGAAAACAGCTCCACTAAACAAAGCTCCATTGAATTCATCGTCAGCAACTTCGTCTCCCTGAGATTTGGGCAATAACGGAGCAACAACAGAGGACAAAGAACAGCTCCTCCTTTTGACTCGGAGTAACATCATTCATCGTCATCTGTCAATCATTCACATAAAATTCAATATCTCTGAACGCTTGAAAGAGGAGACGAACATTAAAGGAGAGACCTTTGACTTTAAAATTGAGCAGAGACGATTTTCAATTCAAGTGATTAGACAAGTATGGATCAAGAACCAAAATATTGCCACAAATCCAGTTGATTCTGATCGAAATTGGTGTAACCCAGATGAAAACAATATACAAAGTCGAAACCTTTTGGAGAAGTAACGAAATTGTATAAAGGTAGAGACTTTAGATTTCTCCAAGGAAGAAGAAGAAGTTTTGAGGAGAAGAAGAAGATTTGAGATGTGATTGAGTGAGATTATAGCCTCACAAGTTTTTGTTTCTCTCCTCGCTGAAGATGATTCTTCGATAATGATTTGGGGATAAATCAATTTTCCCTTTGTTGTAATTTGATTGTTCTTGTTGAGGTTTAGAACAAGATCTAGAGATCTAGAAGAGATAGAGAGAGGTCGGCCATGAGCCTTAGAGAGAGAGATTTGTTGTTTGTGAAATGTAATCTTATTAATCAAAGGAGAAGATACATAATATATATAATCGATCCAGCACAAGATCTGGTCGATAACAAGTAATCTAAACAACGGGAGAGAATCTAGGAGAATCAAATAAAGATGGCGGCCACAATGGACCGTCCGGTACGCGCCTTGGTATGTCCGGTTCGTGCCTTGTCCGTCCGGTTCGACCAAGCCAAGATGTGGCCGGTTATGAGCATTCCTAAACCAACAGGTTTACAACACTCCCCCTGAATGCCATAACCATCTAGAGTTTGTAATGCGTTTGGTATACTGCCTCGTTAAAACCTCTCCATGGTAAACCCAAAAACCCAATGTGGTAAAAGGGGAAGCCATGGACAGGGAAAAGAGTACAGCCGCATTACTCCCCCTGAAGTGAACCTCCGTATATGCTCTTGAGGTTGGCGCATGAGTAGACTGATGGGAACTCCATGGGCGCCAAGTAATGTGCACGTCCTGAACTGATAGGCTGATCTTCATGGACGTGGAACTGATGTTGAAATGGTGAAGGAGGCCGGTTGACATGTCTTTGGTTGAGCTTGCACTTCTTGAATTCGTCCATCTCATGGACTGTACCATCACGTGTAGAAGCTGCTAATAATGAATCTCCATTCGGCTTCCATGGTGAAACAAGACCTTGGCCTTCTTCATCCTTTGTCCAACGAGCATATAACTTGTTTGAGATTCATCCATGTATGGATCCTGTGTCATAATCAAAAACAAAACAAATACCAAGCAAACATCTCTATGGGTTTGGTTAGTATAAAATAATTTCAAACATGACATTTGAAAAGATATTTCAATCCTGTCCCATTGCTTTGACAATGGACGTGTATGGATTTATTTCCAATGCCTCATGGTCTGATCATTTATCATTATGATCATATTGCATTTTGAAGTCGTTTAGTCGTATAGACTTAACTATGGTTTCACTTGTAAGCATTAACATCCGGATGTGCCTTGAGTCTTTTATAGACCAAGAACATATGTCTTTGTCCAATCTAGGATCAAAGGATCCGTGACCTATCTCAGATGGTCTTATGACCATGTCCTTCCTTTGGACTAAAAGGGTCAGTACTTGGACTGAGTGAAAACCATTCGACCATGGGTCTTACATTGGCTTGTATCCGGACTAAGGTACAACTTCTTTGTCCTTCATGTGACTTAAGAGTCTATGTCCGGATCTAGGGACTATGGGACTATGTTACCATACAATGGGGCGAGCCATAGTAAACGTTTAGGGTCAATGAACCTTGTAGACTTCACACCTAACGTTTTGTCATCTTTATTGATGCACAAGGATTTCATCTTTTAAGTATATGAGATACTTACTTTGTAGTCCCAAACTTAGTCTTCCCAAAACATTCATTTTTAATGCTTTCTTTCTTATGTGCCAGACTTATCTAGGAATCTCAATGTGTGTTGCCTCCACCATAAGGAGCTTATCTCCTTATATTTGATTCCTGGTCTTTGTGAGTATCCTTGTGCACATGACCATGCTTAATATCATTCATATGGTTGTGCCATTAGGTATATCTCGCCATAGAAATTCCTTTCACAAAGACTCTTTTCTGTCCAACTGGTTTAGCATCTAGAGGTGTCCGGACTTATGGGACCTATCCTCTCTTAACTCCACGTCTACTTTCTTATTTGATCTTAATCTCATATGTTTGAATGCATTCATATGGACGTGAGTTTATGATCCTCATTGATCTTATGATCTCAAGTGCTACATTGCGCATAGTGTATTGCTTATCTCGAGTACTCGTTTGTTCCTTCTTGAGTCCTAGACATGACATAACTTATTGAGGTTTCATTATGACCTTCAATACCCTGAAACTTGGCGTCCCAAGCATCATTAGGTACCTTAGGTACAACCATATCTTATGGTTCCTCATCCATGGCCATGGCTTTTAAGTTTTGTACATCTTGTGATTGATGATGTCTAGGAGTCCCTCATCCACGGATTTGCACCTCACTTTAATATCCGAGGGATCTTATCTTTAGAACTCATTGGTCTAACATGTTTTAGACTCAGTAGCAACTTGATTGTGTTCTCTTGAACATCAATTCGAATTTGTGCATGTATAGCTGGTATAGATGACTTGGTCATTCTATTCGGGTCAGGAATCTGGCAATTGTATTAAGCTAGCTTTTGCATAAACTTTATGGACTTCTAGAATTCATTCTAGAGTCTGAGGATCTTGCCAATATAAGGATGTTTTGATTCCATATAATTTTCTATTATCCAGCTTCCCCGTAATGTTGGATGTTCGGATTCACTGAGGTGACTATCCGTGTACTTGGCCTTTAAACAACTTGTCCGTGGATGGCTCAAGGTACTTAGAAACGTGGGGAACTTATATCATATCCAACATCTATTCCCATCCTCTCATCTTATATTTCTGTGGTGGAGAAATAGAGTTTATAAGTGGCACTTCTTTATGTGCTAAGATGAGGTGTGTCTGGCCATTTGACCCGTTTCAGTCAATGGGATGGATGTTAATGTTCACTTCGGTGTGTGTATGTCCATGTAGAATAAAAGGTGGCTTTTATTCTGATTCTTCCCCCATGGACATATCATACTCTTTGAGTGATTAGGGTGTGAACATATCAAGACATATAGTCTTTAAGCATTGGTGAGGGAAATCTTTTCCTTCTTTCGTTTACTTTTTTTCTATTCTCGTCCTTTCTTTGTGAATGGCCACGTCCACATTGAGTCATGAGATGTTTTCTACATTCTCCATGATCATATAATGTTTATCAAACCCTTTGGGACGTGAGCACTTTGATCTATATTCAATTGGACGTAAAGAAGTAACACGTTTTCCTTTATCCTTAGTTTAATCCGAGTGGGATAAGTCTATCTTTGTACTTGTGAACTCTCTGATATTTCAATATCGTGTATGTCCATGTTTCATGGAGTGATTAACACTTACCCCATGGACATATCGTGAGTTCACTTAGCTTTTACCAAGACTTGTAGTCTTTGTCCTCATACAATCTTCTTTGGACGGTTTTCTTTAGGGAAAACACTTTGTTTCTTTTCATGAAACTATTCATTCATCAATTCTTAAGTTTTTCACTTATAAGAATGAGTATTGTACACGTCCTCTCTTTGTGTACATAGCCTCAAATGTGGATATCATGCACACGACCTCTATGTTGTACACGTCCTCTCTTTGTGTACCTTTTGAGGCAATAGGATATATGGTCGTGGCCTTAGATTGTATGGATTGATCTTATAAGATCATATTCTGTTCTTGAGGGACAAGAATGGACATTTTGATTTTGGAAATAAAAGCTTTCATTACTTCAAAGATAGTAAAACAAGGAAGTGAATAATGTTAAAGGAAAACAGGAAGGTATGAAATAACTAAGAACACTAAGGGCTTGATGTCGAGTCATCATGGCTTATTCCATATGATAATCTATTCTCTTATGATTTGCTGGATCATCCTTTCTTGTGATCCATCCGACCACACTTGTCATGATCCATGAGAATATCTTTTTCATCTTTCCGAACCATCTTAGCCTTTCTTTCAAAGCTTTGTTGATAAATAGCGTTTAGATGCTTAGGAGTTCTGCATCTCTAAGTCATATGGTTGTCCATTCCACAATTATTGCACATCTTAGACCATCCCCCACGTCCATATCCTCTCTTGACATGGTTGGTTTCTAAGTCAGGCCTTTCGGCTGGTAGTGCATTGGTTGGTGGTAATGGAGTTTGACTCGTAAACTCTCTTTCACTACTGTCCATTAGCAATTCATGATTTTGCTCAGCTTGCAACAATCTTGCTATTAGAGACGTACAGGTAGTGAAGCCCATTACTCTATATTGTTGTTGTAACAACAAGTTTCATTTCGAAAACTATTTTGAGTAGGGCAAAGTCATATTCTTCCACAGACTTATAGTCTCGGAATCTGAGTTTTATCCATCCCTGTAGAACTTTGGTATGTACCTCCTCTTGGAGACAATTTCTATTTACTAGATCTGTCCAAAGCTCTGAGGGATTATTGGTGGGATATAGACTTTCGAGTTTTTTCATAAAGGTGATGGCGGATTTTCAGGAGTTCCATGCTATCATTTATGATGCATTCGTTGAGTTTATCAGACTCAAGTATGGTCTTAAGACCTTGTGCCCATTGGACACATTGATGATAGTTTTCTCCTGAGATTATGATGGAGGAATATGACATCTGAATGTTTTAGTGTTTCTCAAGTTAGAATTTAGTGATATGTTCTGAGGAACAGATTTTAGAAGTCCAGTTATGAATCTGGACGACATAGGAGTTTGATTCATTCGGAATTAATAGCCGGATAAGGCTAGACCGCAAGACAAAAGGTGGATAAGGTCCAGGCCCCAAAACATGGCCGGATCAACGGGTCATCCGCAAATGTTTTCATATCTTGTCCATCTCAAAATAATAAGGATAAAAATCGGTTTAAGACAAGTCTTTAAAACCAATCGGATGGACAATCGCATGGTCCGGCTGTACCTTGCGGTACGCGTCATGGACTTATGCGGAACATGGCCTGGCCGTACCATGCGGTACGTTTCATCGGCCTGCTCGGGAGATTGCCTAGCCGTACCTTGCGGTACGCATCATCGGCTAGTGCGGACGATCGGGTGATCGGGTGATCGGCTAATCGGGTAGCGGTACGCGGTACGCGGCTTTGCCGATCGGGTGATCGGGTAGCGGTACATGCGGTACGCGGCTTATGCCGATCGGGTGATCGCCTAGCGGTACGCGCGGTACGCATCATCGGCTGATCGGATGATCGCCTAGCGGTACACGCGGTACGCATTATCGGCTGATCGAATGATGGTCTTAGCCGCACGTTAAGTGGGCTTTATTGACCGAGAGGGACATGGCTTAAGCGCGCCTATAGGGCGAGCATTATTAGCCTATAGGGGAATGACCTAGCTGCACCATTATGGTGAGCGTCCACGGTCTATACGGGTGGTGGCCTAGATGCACTTATTATGTGCTCATCATTGGCCGAGCTGAGAGGTGACCTAGCCGCATACATGTGCGCGCATCATCGGTCTATCCGAATGATGGGTTAGCCGCACCTATATGTGCGGGTCATTACCCGGAACCGGACATAGCCTAGCCGCACGTCTTTTGTGCGCATCATCGGCTGTCCGAACAAGGACCTAGCCGTACTCATCTAGTAGGCATCATTGGTCCATCCGCGGATCATAGTCTAGCCGCACTAAGGGTGCGCATCATCGACTACCGCGGGTGATGGTCTAGCAACACCATATGGTGCGCGTCATCGACCAACTTGGATGAGTAGGCATCGACCTTATGGTTGTGCGGACATATAGCGTACCACTAACACGCGCATCACTTGTTGTCCCATACCAAACCAAAAGGTCATGCGGCCATATCATACAAGTTTTATAAAAACTTTTGAAATCGGTTTTATCAAATCCGGTTTTAACTTTATAAACTTTATAGATTTTATAAATTATAAATGGTTCAATTAGCAACCTAGCTGATTCAATTTTAAATCTAAACAAGAACAGGTTTAACTTAAAAATCAAAACCGCAAAACCTTAGCATAAAATCGGATTGAGCTTTAAACATTTAAAATCCGAGATTCATGAAACCGCAAAGTAAAGATCAAGGACTTTGAATATTTACCTTAACCTCAATTGATCTGACTGGAATTAGATTTGATCCTTGGCTTCTCCTTTAGAAACCTTAAACATAATCAAACCAAAGAAAACAAACAATAGATTAGTTCTAAAGATTAAAAACAATCGATAATCAAAAATATGAAAGTTGGCGGCTTAGGGTTTGTTTATGTCTTTGACGGCGCGGCTTGTATCAGGCGTTGAGTCCGCGTCTGATCACGGATCGAGGTGCTGTCTGCGGCTCTGGATTCTACTCGTCAAGAGCTTCAGATTGATAGGTTACTCGTCGCCTAGTTCCTCACAGTTGGAGAGAAACACGCCGTTGAAGTTGCGCCCGGGATTAGGGTTTCCAAAGTAAGATCGACGGCGGCGGGTATTGATCCTGCGCTTGACGGCGCGTCTGTGCTCCGATCGGTGATCTGTTGGTGACGACTTGTTCTTCTCGTCCAGGGCTTCACGTGGATAGCTTGATCGCCTTCTGGCTCCACATGGATTGAGAGATACGGCCGTTTGAAGTTGCGGACAAAATTAGGGTTTTGTTGCAAGTCGGCGGCGCGTATTGAAATTGAGTTTGTGGACGCGTCTGAGATCAGATGAAGGCGAGGCCGGTGGCGTTGGATTCTTCTCGTCTAGAGCTTCAATTTGGTATGTGGCTCGTCGTCTGAATCCACACGGTTCGAGAGATAGAGCCGTCTGAAGGTGGCGCCGAATTAGGGTTCTAGAGTAGCTCGGGTTTGAATCTATCGTGCTGATAACGTGTTGTAATTTGATTGTTCTTGTTGAGGTTTAGAACAAGATCTAGAGATCTAGAAGAGATAGAGAGAGGTCGGCCATGAGCCTTAGAGAGAGAGAGATTTGTTGTTTGTGAAATGTAATCTTATTAATCAAAGGAGAAGATACATAATATATATAATCGATCCAGCACAAGATCTGGTCGATAACAAGTAATCTAAACAACGGGAGAGAATCTAGGAGAATCAAATAAAGATGGCGGCCACAATGGACCGTCCGGTACGCGCCTTGGTATGTCCGGTTCGTGCCTTGTCCGTCCGGTTCGACCAAGCCAAGATGTGGCCGGTTATGAGCATTCCTAAACCAACAGGTTTACAACACCCTTTTTTTTTTACAAATTTGTTTAACTTTTTAGCTTAATTTTTTTAAATAATTGAATTAATAAAAACGAAATTAGACTTAGATTAGGGGTTTATTTGGGTTTTCACAAAATATTATGCTAAATCGACAATGTATACTTCAATTTATGGCATAGAGACAATGTAGTTGTTTTTTTGTTCTATATTTACAATTTTCCCTTAAACAAAAGCATAAGCAAAGTCCTGAAATATACTTGGAATTTCAAGAAAATGCATAAGACTAAGTTCCGAAACCGAAATCGACTTATAATATGGATTTTATTCGGGTATGGCTAATTTACCTTGTTAAGCATGTAATGTAAAGCTCTCGGGTATTAGTTTAGTTTATACCCGAAAACTATTTGGGTATTAGTCGCTCATGGTTGATTTTGGTTTAAATTTGTTAGTTCACTTAGCTTATTTGAAATGTTTTAAATAAAACCGACATTTGTGTCAAAGTTGAAGTATAAAAATACACAGGAGAGTTGTGGAGCGGTGGAGGTTGAAATCAGGAGTTTTGGGTGATAGTTTTCCACCTGAAACTTTTATATCAGATGACTCTGAATCTAAGAAGATGGAGGCATCATCAACAAGGCTCTACGCTCCATCAAAAGATTACTTCCCATAAATTTCACTTTTTCTTGTAAGTTATGCTCCGTTATATTCACATTTCACATAATTTATTCACGGTAGGTTTCTCACAATGTAATTCACGTTTAAAACGTACTAGATCATGACCCACCCGAACGGGCGGCTTTAATGTTTGCTTCACAGAATTTTAATCCACGTAAACTATTTTTTAATTATACTAGGACCGGTCCGCCCTACGGACGGGATGATAATTTGAAAAAAAAAATAGTTTATTTTTGTTTAATATTTGTTTTTATTTTAAAATATTTTGTTCTATATTATTATGAATCATTATTTATTGATTGTTATTCTTTATTCAGTTTCATTCTCATTACAATTAACTAAATTTTTCCTTACGATTAATAAGATTGTTTTTTTTGACAACCGATTAATAAGATTGTTTATTTGAAGTTTTATTCTGTTTTTATTTTAATAGTGTAGAATTGTTGGTTTATTTGTTTAATTTGAAGTTATCTATTTTATTCATCCTTTTATATTATTTTATATCGTGTGTCTCTTATTCGACTATATAACTATATATTTTATTTTACACAGTTGTGGATCTATGTTTATAGGTTTTTTTATAATTCTTGACATATATATTTAAAATACATTCTACATTTATTTAGTTAGAATAACTTAAAATATCTCTTTTATATAAAAATTCTTCATTTTTTAAATTTTTTTTTTATTTCTGTATTTTATTCAATTTTTCCTAACAATTATTTTTGATTTTTTATTATCTATTAATTTTTTTTGTGGTCTTATTTTCATAGAAACTTTTTTAATCTATTATGTATTACTATTTGGTTATATTTTCCTTTATTTTTTAATTTTCTAATCTTGAGGTTCGTGATAAAATGGTGGAAACATTTCATAAGCTTTACGCTTTTTATTTGCATTTGATAAAACGTGTAGACACAATATCAGTAAAAAAATTGTTTTTATTCTTTTTCTGAAGTGTATGTATTTAGATGATATTATATATTGTGTGCTAAAATAATTTTACATTGATGGATTTTTTTGTTAGATTGTAATTAAACTATTGATTAAAAAGAATTTTTGGATTATTAAACATTTTATTAATATTTTTAGTTAATAGAATACAATGATAAGGAATATAAAGTGTTTAATGCATTTTAAAATATTTAGTGTCAAATTTTTAGACAACTTATTTTGATGAGGTTCACATAAGTAGAGAGGGTTAACCCACATTCATATATTATAATATATATTGTACGAAAATAAAAGATTCTCTATAGTTGCTAGTTGCTACTATATTGATCTCAAATTTCAACAAAGCTAACGATTCCAAGAAAAAAAAGAACACAATATGTAATTCTCAGTATCTTTTTTTTTTTCATTTTTCTATGTAAAAGGGGCGTTGCATCATCATCAATATTAAAAAGAAACCATTAATGACACATGTACTTAGTTTATCTAAGTATCTCTCATTGTATAAGCATCGAATGGAAAGTTTCAGTCAGACATACCAAAAGTGAAAAATTTATAGTTGAGAACATTTAAAAGGCCAACAGTTTCTTATAAAGTTTATATACAATGGAATATTAAGAAAACAAACTGAGAATACAGGTCCTGCTGATGTACATACACATAACAAAAACATAATTCCTAAACGCAAGAAACGAAAAAAGCCAATTTCGAGAAACCTAGATTCCTATTTATTCTAACCTTGATTATGCATTACGCAGAAGCGGCTAGGTTGTGGCCGGAACTCATGATAGCACATATATGGAAAGACGAGTTTTAAATTAACCATACTTTTCGTCAAGTAACTTAAATCGTTATAGCGAATTCACCAAAACCAATTTTCATAGAATTAACCCCGAAATACTCTTCCTCGTGTTACAACACTTGTTTGACGAAGCTAGGATTCTGACACTCTCCTTTTCTAATCGGCGATGGAAACCGCAGCGGAATGATCCAAGGTGCATCACGGAGAGCACAAACACTTTGACTTCTAATTCGAGTCGGCGGCAGAGAGATTAAAGTATTTTCCAAGAGAAAACCTCTATAAACGGAGGTTAATATTGCAAAGAGACATGGATCTTTGTACATGATGACGATTATGATTGATGAATCTTTAAAGGTAGAATGATAACGAATGAATTTTACGCAGAGAAACTAACATATTTATAGCTTTAGATTCGCTCATGGAAGAAAAGAGGGGTACTGTGTGAGAGATTGCGTGAGGAGTGGAGAGATGCGTTCATTAAAGCTTTAATGACGATCTTTGAGTGTCGTCAACCTTTGTAACAGTGCCAAAGTTTGTTGTGGGCTTTGATGACGTATAATGCTCAAGAGAGAGGAAAATCTGATTTACAGCCCAAACACGTAAATACTCAACCAAAGCTCATCATGCTGCAAATTAAATGAAACTCAGAGTTTCATTGGCCTGAATACGTGTCGAGACGGCAGCCTCCGACTTTATGACGTGGAATCCTAGGATTGGTCCGCCCTACGGGCGGAATATAAATTTAATAATAATTGAAACAGTTTTTCTTTCTGAAAAATATAACTGAAACAGTTATTATATATATATTTCTATTATATAAAAATATATATATTAGTTAGATTTAAAAATATACAGTTTTTCTATTGTATATTTAATTATTATTTATTTTATTATATATTTTTCAGATAGATTTCTAATGTACTCTTACTATTTTTTATATTTTATATTTAATTATTATTTATTTTATTATATATTTTCAGATAGGTGTTTAATGTAATATTTTTATATTCTATTTTTAGTTATATTGTATATTTATTATTATTTATTTTATAATACATTTTCAGATTGATTTTTAATGTAATATTTCTGTTTCGTATATGGTATATTTACTTATTATCTAATTTTCATTCTATTGTATATTTACTTATTTATTTATTTTTATATTTTTATTAATAATATCACGTGATTTCTTTCGGGATAATGAATTTATGCTGATGTGGACATTCCATGGAACCTTAAATATTTTTTATTATATATTTAGTTATTATTTTAGATATTATAATAACTAAATATTATGATAAATGTTTAATATGTTATTCATATTACCTATATTATATATTTAGTTATTATTTTAGATAGATGTTTAATTTAGTTTTTTCATTTCTTAATTGAATATTTAATTTTTGTTTTATTTTTTTATTATATTGTCTATATTACTCTAAATTTATTGCTTTTATATCTAATGATAATATTTAGATAGATGTTTAATGTAATATTTATGTTTCTTATACTGTATATTTACTTATTTTCTATTTTTCTTTATATTATATATTTACTTATTATTTACTCTCTATTTTTAGTAATAATGTCACATAACATCTTTCTATTTTTTAAAATGTAAAACTATACACTTTTATATAAATATTTAATGTAATATTTATTTTTATTAATTTTTTATATTATATATTAATTTAAAAATGTATAATGGCACATGACATTTTTCGGGAGAATGTTTTTCGCTGATGTGGACACTCTGATGCACCCTAGGAAACGCTACTCGACCGGTAAGGGGGATATGAACTCCGAAAGGAGAACTGATGGTTTGAATGACGACACAATGGGTTGCGGAAGGCCCAATGATACTGCCAAGGTGTCTGATCAACGCCTGATATGACTCACAGGTCCGTTGAGGAGACGATCTCGATCTGTTGCCGGATGTGACGCACCGGTCCAACGGGAAAGAGTGTGTAACTTGGAGCTAACCACACCAAGAAACGAAATGAAGTGTTCTTGACAAAGAACAGAGAGAAAAACTCATAAAAAAGGAAAACAATCTGATTATTTCGTGGGTTGTGATTACATATTTATACTACAATGAGTCAAAGAGAGACTTAATAGTTTTTGTGGAAAATCACACCTAGAAAATGAAAACAAAGACTAGAAAATATTAAAGAGAGTCAAAGACTCTTGATTTCCAGATCTGGACAAAATGGACTCTTCAGCTGATGTCCAGGTTCATTTTGGTTGTGTAGTTCCATGCTGGGAAGGACAAGGACACACGCGGGACGATCCACACAGCCCGAATTCGCGAGAACTGAAGATCACCTGATTTGTAAATTGCATAACTCCCACATCTAAACTCCGTTTGAGCTGATTCTTCTTCGAGGAGCTCCGGAATTGAGTTGAGCACGTTCTCCAAGTAATTTCATGCGTAGAAGCGTCGTGGTTTGGAATATATGATTCAAACAATGAACATATATCATTGCTGCTTCCCATGATCAAGCCATGCATGTTTGTTTTGCTCGGTCCGCTATCCCAGGGCACATCATTCCCTTCCTCTTCAAAAAGATTTGTCCTCAAATCTAAAACATTAAAAGGAAAAGGGGTATAAGCACATGAATCATAATCAACACATTGCTTACCTTGAGTTTGGTCCGGCTCTTGAATGGAAGAAGATCCTTCTTGGTTTGCTCGATGATCATGGATTTGTTCTTCATCTAACACCTCCATTGGCTCATGTGTGAAGTCATAAAAATTTGGCAATGGGACTGAAAGTTCTTCCCTTTCTGGCTCGGTTTCAACATTGTCATTCTCCAAAGTCACCAACGGTTTCTGTTTTTGACACTTGTTAGCATAATGACTGATCCTATGGCATTTGAAGCACCTGGTAAAATGAGCTTTGCTTGTGGGTTTCACAGCTTTGCATTTATCAGAGGAGATCTCATTAGTTTTCAAATCAGAATTTGAAAGATAAGAAGACTTACATTGCTGTTTTGATGCTGAAGAAGTGTTGGTGTTTCCTTTCTTTTTGAGTTGCCGAATAGCATGAATTGCCTTATGTAACATCTTCTCCAAGCTGGCATAAGTCTGAAGCTCATTCTGATCAAACAGATCACGGTTGCTTCTCTTGGCTTTGGTGAAGGGACGATCACCACTTCTGGCCCACTTCTCATCATCATCGGAACCTGTTTTGTCTCTTCCTTTGGTTTCTTTGTTTCTGCATAAAATCAAACCCATTAGAAGCAAACTGTTTCTTATTTCCAAAAATCATTTGCTCTTTTTCTAACATGGTTTTAAAAGGAAAGTAAACGTCTTGCTGTAGTTTTGATTTCTTGAGAAGTCCAAACATCCTGAAAACACTTAACAAAAGAGTTAGCAAATAAAAATCCTCACACTCTCAAAGTGTTTAGCTCACGATTTTTAGGTGATCACTCAGAGTTCTTTCTACTAGTTCAAAGGATGATAGGCAGTCAAAATTCAGCAATCAAAACCCAAAACAAACTTTGTGGGAAAAGATACAGAAAGAAAGATGAAGAGATTTTTTGTGTGGATCCGCTTTAACTGTCCTAAGGCTGGGTTTCTCTTCAGCCAGCAGGATTTCTCTTCCACCACTCCCCCTGGATTTCTCTTCAGAAGTGATTCAAACCAAAATCGTTTACTCTTTTTTTTCGGATTTTTTTTATTGATTTTTTTTTTAAAGATGGCGATCACAAGGGAGTAAAGGGACAGCCCGGATCCAAAAAGAAATAAGAAAAGAAAATGATGAAGAGATGAGAAGATGAAAAGAAGATAGAAAACAAACCAGCCAAAGTGGCTCTGATACCACTTGATGCACCCTAGGAAACGCTACTCGACCGGTAAGGAGGATATGAACTCCGAAAGGAGAACTGATGGTTTGAATGACGACACAATGGGTTGCGGAAGGCCCAATGATACTGCCAAGGTGTCTGATCAACGCCTGATATGACTCACAGGTCCGTTGAGGAGACGATCTCGATCTGTTGCCGGATGTGACGCACCGGTCCAACGGGAAAGAGTGTGTAACTTGGAGCTAACCACACCAAGAAACGAAATGAAGTGTTCTTGACAAAGAAAAGAGAGAAAAACTCATAAAAAAAGGAAAACAATCTGATTATTTCGTGGGTTGTGATTACATATTTATACTACAATGAGTCAAAGAGAGACTTAATAGTTTTTGTGGAAAATCACACCTAGAAAATGAAAACAAAGACTAGAAAATATTAAAGAGAGTCAAAGACTCTTGATTTCCAGATCTGGACAAAATGGACTCTTCAGCTGATGTCCAGGTTCATTTTGGTTGTGTAGTTCCATGCTGGGAAGGACAAGGACACACGCGGGACGATCCACACAGCCCGAATTCGCGAGAACTGAAGATCACCTGATTTGTAAATTGCATAACTCCCACATCTAAACTCCGTTTGAGCTGATTCTTCTTCGAGGAGCTCCGGAATTGAGTTGATCATGTTCTCCAAGTAATTTCATGCGTAGAAGCGTCGTGGTTTGGAATATATGATTCAAACAATGAACATATATCATTACTGCTTCCCATGATCAAGCCATGCATGTTTGTTTTGCTCGGTCCGCTATCCCAGGGCACATCACACTCCATAAGCCTCAAATATTTCCTTTTATTATATGCAGATTTTGATGCTACTGAAGATAATGTATCTTACGTTAATGGAATTAAAACCAATATATTTTTTAGTTAATTCCATAAAGAAATTTGATAAGTATATAAATCGTCGACCAACGGTAGCTGGATATGGAGAAGCCTTTAGGATACAAATCATTGTATTGTTGTGTCCACACCTATTGGAAGTAGTGTCAAAAATTTCTTTTTTTAAGTTGTAGTGGGTACACTTTGATTCAATATACCAATTCGGTGGTTCGTAAGTTTCTGTAAACTTACTCGGTGCAGCTAACATATCAATTGATGTACCAATTGTTATTGACTGAAACATGTACTGATAATTTGGAAATGACTTAGAATAGAAGAATATTCATAGTAGAGAAAGAATACTATATACAAAAACGCAGAGACCAAATCCTTGTGTACACTCGTATACTTTTTCTACATATGGACTTATATATTAGTAAATACGATTACACCCTACTTGCTGTTAAGACTCTTTTTATATTTAGACAAAGGTAGTTTGTTGATGGTTCCAGTTTGGGAGAAGGCTACACATCAAATCTAGCTTCTAACACTCGAGAAGACTTGACACAAAACATGAAATTTAGATTCTAATAAGGCACCCACTACTGACCCTTTAGCAATCCAACTAACACTAAATAAAAAGAGATGAAAGCTCAATGAGAACTGAGAAGAACATGGTACTGCAACTTTCTTCCACAATCGTCATGGCCTTTTCATTGATGGGAGGAAAGATGTCGGAACTGTTACAAAACCAGACAAAAATCATGAAAAGTAGAGAAAGTGAAAGAACACAGACAGTAAAAAACAGTATCTTATTCTCAGTCAACAATACATACAATGCGTAGCTGGGGAACAATATTCTTGTTAACACATGAGAAGTTCTTCAAACCCGTTCATCCTGATGATGTTGTAGCTGAAAATTCAAAACCAAAGAAACCACAACATTGGCTATACATAAAGATCATAACTTGTCTAACCTGTCCACTCGTTGCTCTTGGTGACATAAATACCACCTCCAAACCAGCATGTGAAAGAGCAGAAGCAACCTGTCCAGAGGAAGAAAATCAAACAAAACACCAATAGCCAAAAACTCACACAAACCAAGAGAAAAGAAGTTTTCCGATTCAAACCTCATCGACGGAGCGGTAGTTATCACCAAACCGTGAATACTTTGCTCTCAAGATTCTTCTGAGTTTGCCTAACACAGATATTCTAATGTCTTTTGGTGCTCTAGATAAGTAAAAACGACAAATAATTTATAATAGAGGTTTACCTTACCTGAACCTTACAAAAATAATAATTTCCAATACCAGTCTCCCACCATCATCTCCCACAAACAAAAGCTTTGAATAATAATTTTGATAATCAGTAGATGAACCATTTGAAACAAAATCAACAAACAAATTAGAAATCAAATTATCCTCCACCATGGAACCTTCAAAATCAAAGAGCAAGATAGTTGAGGCAGCCATTGTTAGGAACTATGAGGATGTTGCTAAAGGGATAAATCCTTACCTTTCATTGATGAAAATCACCGACTGGATGAAATGATATGAATCATTGAAGGGTAGATCGTGGATGTAGTGGGGATGAAGATTTAAATTTTGGTTCATGAGGTTCTATTAATTCGATTTGTAACGATCCAGAGGTGAAGAATAGAGATCGAAACGTCGGAATGGCCATTGTTGGTTGACAGTAGCAGATCTATGATGCGCCGATAATCCCTAGAAATCTTAAGAACCAGGAAGAAGCTTAAGGCGTGATGGATCCCACAACGTTTCAGAGAAGAAGAACTTCAAATGAAACTCGACCAGGGATGACTCATGACGATTCGTCTCACAAACCAATCCGGAAAGATTAAACGACGGATCGAAATCCATCGAATAGATTCCTCACGTCGGGTACAGAATCTCAAGATTTCGAACGGCGTATAACAAAAAACGTGATGAACCCTAAATTCAGAAGAAACGCGGCTGGAGAGGCTTACATCACTTCCCATTGGGCTGAGTTTCATGAGAAAACACGAAGCCCACACACATAACGCAACCCATCATATTTCGAAATAAATGAAACTGTGCGTTTCATACGTGTCAGCGCGAGGAAGCCCGAATTTCTGAGCTGGAATCCTATGTGGCATCACTAGGAAGGATTAAAACCCTCTTTTATATATAAAGATAATTTTGAGTTGTATAATACTTAGTCTGGGTGAGTGATTTTATTTGATTGGAACTACATGTATTCAGAGTTATCTATAGGTAGAATATAAAATATTAACGTGTTAACACTTCGAAACAGACAAATCCAAACAAAAAAAAAAAAGAAATTGGCAAATTGAAAACATAATACCTTGTTTTTAATATAATTGAAATAAAAATACAGACTTGAAAATTGTAGAATGCTATAAATAAAAATATACAGACTTATAAAATGTAATATGATCATATACGCAGTAAATGAAAACTATATTGATATTTGGCCTAAAGATGTTTTGGTTTGCTAAATAATATTTAAACAAAAATTAATAATGGGCTAGTTCATAATTAATAATGTGCTAGTTCATAATTAATATTTGGGATTACATATTTACATATCGGTTGGTTTTTATAAGGCCCATATCGGTTGTCCTTAAGAATAGGAGAATGCGAATTTATTGAATATTCCCAAGGCGATTTCGAATATTCAGATGAACTAAATATCTTAACTATGAATAATTCTAATATATTTTCAGAATGTAATATAAACTAACTTCCTCATCGAGAACCAATTTTTATTCTAAGATCTTGGGGAACAATTTTTACCACTTATTCACGCCTTTAAAAAAAAGATAGATACAACGTAATTCAAATTCAAACACTCTTTTATGTCTTCATGTCGTCTCAAGATACAACTTATACTATTTTAGTAATCATAAGATACAATATTCTGTATTATCTTATAGATGCATATAACTTATATAACATACTATTTTAGTAATCATAGTTAAGATAGAATATGTTGTATGTGTTGTATTATAACATGCTATCGATGTAAAATTTGATAAAGAATCAATCTTACAAAACGTTTTCGTTATTCAACCACTTTATCTTATAGTATTTCAGGAATCAATCTTATACTATAATATGTTAGTGTAATATATCGGTGGATGTAGGTGGCTTATAATATAATAATAAATAATAATCTATTATATAATAATGTAATTTATAATAATGTAATATCTTAGTCGATGTATGTAGTTTATAAAATAGATATCTTAGTCTATGTATGTAGTTCATAATATAGAAACATTAAGGAAACAACGAAACATGCGAGGTCAAACAATTATCATAGTTGTTATATTCCCTCTGTTTCAGAAAGATGTATGTTCTAGGAAAAAATTTTGTTTCAAAAATATGTATTTTTCATGTTAATTTTCAAAGCATATTTTGTCAACTAATAATGAAAAATTGTGTGTTTCAAAAACATTAATTGCATTTCTAAAAATTATATTGGTTTAAAAATATAGGAAATATAAAGTTTCAAAAAATCATGCATTAATAACTAAGTTTTAATATGATTTCTTAATAAGTGTGAAAATCTTAGAATATGCATATTTAAAAAACAGATGGAGTAAATCGGATCATTAATATCGGATCATTAAATTGAAATCATTAAAGTAAAATAAAGTTACCTAAAGCCACGTTTAATAATACACGTTTAATAATATGTAGGTTTAATTATCATTAATCTGTTGAGGTCCAACTTAAAAATCCATCTAGAGGAAGTTGTAATGTTTATGTTTTAAGAAGATAGATGTGTCATGTTTTGTAGACTTTTGTAATAACATACAGCTCATTTTAGTAATCTTCCGATAGCGACAGATTATTATATTACACAGAGAGGCATCGATCAATGTTAGGGCATTAACATCGATGTCGTTATGTTAAGTCCTTAGAGATTATATGATTTAATTTAAATCAAAACTGCATCATATACGCTCAGACGCGTCCGTGTTGTCGTTAGCTAACATATTTTTTTTTCCTTAGGTGATACGTGTCGGCAAAGGAATGGTGGAAGAGTTTTTGTTAGGGTAAAATCGAATTGGGATCCAGATCGACATTTCTCGTCTCTCTCCTTTTCTCTCGCGGCGATCGAAAGGGCAATTTTGCTCTCAACGTCCCGTCGACGGATCTCCTCCCGAGTCGTCTCCTCTCGACGGATCTCCACCCGAGGCATCTCTCGGCGGTTCTCACCACGGATCTCTCGGCGGATCTCCTTCTCTCTCGATTCTCTGGGCGGTTCTCTCGGCGGATCTCTCAACCGTTCTCTCTGCGATTCGAAGGTGAAAGGGTATGTGTTCCTCCTCCTTATGATTTGCATGTATTTGGTTTATGTTTTCGATCTACCTTTTAGGGATTTGCATGTATTTAGACTTTGATTGATTTGCTTGCTTTGCTATAAATTTAGGGATTTCATATCATATATTTTCGTCTTTTAGGGATTTGCATGTATTATGTGATGTTATCGTGTCGATTCAGTAGTAGTCCTAATGTGTTCTTCGCATTTGGTAAATGTGTTCTGTTATCGATGAAACTGAGATGTGTGATACTGGTATTATGTGATGTTATCGTGTCGATTATTTGTTGTTTATCTCATGAAACTGAGATGTGTGTTCTTATGTTTCCGAAGTTATTAGGTGAGGTGAGGTTCGATCACCAGGATTGTATTAGCAAGGAAATCAAAGAGAAATAACCATTTCCTCCACAGTTGAAGGTAAACTTCTTTCTCTTTGTGACAATGGATAATGTAGTTTGTATAGTAGTTAAAACGTCTAGTTTTCTTTCTCTGTTTTGTTTGCAAGGCCACACTTTCTTGGTAGTGTCGAGTCTGTTTTGATTGTGACCACATCGTCTATTTTGTTTGCAAGGCTAGTTTGTTTGGTAGTTAATGAACTTGTAGTTAGGTAATAGTGGTTGTGTAATGTGTAATAACTGAGATGTACTTTTGTAGTTAGGTCATTAAGGTAGTTTTAATTACCATTTCAACTATTTATCCCTTCTTTCACAATGTCGATTTAATCTCCATCATCTTCTTTCTCTTTCTCTGGTATAACTCTGTCACATTACTTCTTCTATTCTCTTTTCACTTCTATCTTCTTTATTCTATAGATCCAAGGATTTCGTATAGCCAGTCTGCTGGTTATACGGGCCTTCTTTACAGTCAACACGAAAGTGTTTATGATGGGAACTCTCCTTATGAGAGTTTTCCTTCTGGATCTTCACAGATCCCTCAATACAGTTCTCAATAGTGTGAGGCTCCAACTCCACCCACAGATCCACTCGTGGAGCGTGGGAAGAGACATAAATGGATCCCAGCCGAGGACGAGATGCTCATCAGTGCCTGGTTAAATACCTCTAAGGACGCTATAGTCGGCAATAACCAAAAATCAGGCACTTTCTGGAAACGAGTAAGAGATTATTTCTTCGCAGCTCTTTCTGGTGGAGATTGTGTTGAAAGTAGCGAGCATCTCCACTATAAGCAGAGGTGGCACAAAATCAGTAATGACACATCCAAGTTTTGTGGTGCATATGCGGCTGCAGAGAGACAGATATCTAGTGATCAGCATGAGAACGATGTACTCAAGGTGGCCCATGATATATTCTTCGCGGATCAGGGATCCAAATTCACACTGGAGCATGTGTGGTGTGTGTTGAGGTATGAGCAGAAATGGCTCAACCTCAACAGCACTAAAACTTCTGAAAGTTCAAAGAGGAAATCGTTGAATCAGATTCCCAAACTTCAACCACAAGTGTTGGTGAAGAAGAGATACGCCCTGAAGGTGTAAAGGCTGCAAAAGCTAAACGTAATGCCAATGGGAAGTCTGTTGATTACTATACGACGGTACTTGAACTGAGGAAGGTGGATTTGGATAGGAAAGAAAAACTCCAGAAGCTTGCCATCTTAGACACTCTCCTAGCCAAAACCCAACCACTCAGTGAGGCTGAAGAGGCAGCAAAAAACAAGCTCCTCGCCGAGTATATTTAGAGAAATATCTGCTACAACCTTTGTGTGTTTTCTGTCAGTTTGTTTTGTATGTTTTTAATGTACGCAGAGTCCTAAGTAGGTTGGTTATTATGCTTTGTACTAAAACCTTTATCAATTGATCTATTATGTTTACTTGCTTGTATGATGTTTACTTGCTCGTATGTTTAGCTACTATGAATGTCCATCTCTAATATGAATGTCCATGTCTAATTTTTATCTTGTGATTTTTTGCAGTTTTCGGATTACACATGGGTGTTGATTACAGCTATTCACAGCCTTCACAGGATGAGACGTTTGGTGGGGCTGACTCGGACAGTGAGTACAACGAAGTACAATCTCTCATTCAGCAAGACCAATCTCAGTTAGACCAAGCTCTCATTCAGCAAGACCAAGCTCTCATTCAGCAACACGAAGCTCTCATTCACGAAGACCAAGCTCTCATTTAGCAACACGAAGCTCTCATTCAGCGACACCAAGCACAGGCGTTTATGTACCCTCCGCAGCCGGAGGTTGAATTCGGATTTCCACAGATATGCTACTGTGGGAGTGAACCGAAGATAGCTACGTCTAGCATCGAACCAGGTCGCAGGTACTAAACATGTACAAATGCAGACGATGGAGAGTGTCATGTGTGGAAATGGTGGGAGGAGGCTGTAATGGAGGAGATGCGAGCCAGGGATAGACACATAGTTCAGTTAGCCGAGAAGGTAGATTCTCTGACCTTCTTCAGTGACCAGGATACTGAGCAGAAGTTCGTTAGATTAGAGAACATGGTATGTGAGTTGGCCAAGAATAAATCAAAGTCTAGCTTTGATTACTTCGTTGCGGTTATGGTTATGGTCTTAATTTTCATAGGTCTCTGCCTAGTATTTCACTAATGTGCTTCAGAGAAACAATGACTTCGGATTTGTAATGTATGGTTATGGTCTCTGCCTCGTATTTCACTTATTTGTAATGACTTCGGATTTGTGATGTATGGTTATGGTCTTATTTTTAATGACTATTGGGAACAATATGCATGTTTAATGACTTCTTTGTAATGACTTTGTAATGAATTCTTTGTAATGACTTTGTTTGTAATGTCAGATTGATTCAGAATAACAATATGCATCTTTAAATTGAAGAAGAAGTGTACCTAAAAAGTAGTTGAAAATGTCACGAGACAAACTTGTTGTGTACCTAAAAAGTACTCGAAAGGTTCACAAGACAAACAACGGACAATCACAAGATTGTAACTTCATGAGCCTATAAATGTACTCGTTAAAATTACAACTCCCCTACTTCCTTCTCATATTAAAAACATTGCCTTTTTTTTTCATTCACAATGGCTTCTTCTTCACATTATCATTATAACCAAAATGACGATGATGATGATCCATTTGAAAATATTTTTGAAGATTTCTTACAAATCCCAGATATTATTCCCGAACCGAGAGAGCGAAAAAAACGTATCTTTATTGAGAGAGAGCGAGAAGAAGGCCAGGAGCAGCTTTGGAATGATTATTTTAGCGAGACTCCAACATTCCCGCACAATATTTTCCGGAGACGGTTTCGAACGAACAAGACATTGTTCTTGCATATTGTGCATCGTCTCGAGCAAGAAGTGGATTATTTTAAACCATCACAAGATGCAACCGGTCGGTCTAGCCTAACCGCGCTCCAAAAATGTACCGCAGCAATTAGTCAGTTGGCCTATGGTGGTGGGGCTGATACCGTTGACGAATATGTCCGACTAGGTGAAACCACAGCTAGAAAATGTTTGCACAATTTCACTGCGGGAATAATCCACTTGTTTGGCGATGAATACCTAAGACGGCCAACACCGGAGGATCTGCAAAGACTACTATATATTGGAGAACAACGCGGATTTCCGGAAATGATTGGAAGCATCGACTGTATGCATTGGGAGTGGAAGAATTGTCCAGCCGCTTGGAAAGGAATGTATTCACGAGGTACCGGAAAACCCACAATTGTGTTGGAGGCAGTAGCTTCACAGGACCTCTGGATATGGCACACATTTTTTGGAGCTCCAGGTACTATGAACGATCTTAATATTCTTGATCGATCACCTGTTTTTGATGAAATAATTAACAGAAACGCTCCGGAAGTCAATTTCCATGTCAACGAAAGGGAGTACCATTTGGCTTACTATCTCGCCGATGGTATTTATCCGAAATGGGCTACTTTTATTCAATCTATCCGACTCCCACAAGGTCCAAAACATTGTTTATTTGCTATAAAACAAGAATCCGAGTAAAAAGATGTTGAGCGTGCCTTCGGAGTCCTGCAAGCTAGATTCGCGGTTGTTAGAAATCCATCGACTTTATGGGATAAAAACAAATTAGGAAATATTATGAGAGCATGTATCATACTCCATAATATGATTGTCGAAAATGAACGAGATTCCTACATTCACGCATCAGAATTTCAACAACGAGAAGATGAGGATCCCACTTTTGTAGTCAAACGGACTACAAATCTCGGTACTACAATGGGACGTCGAGCAGAAGTTCGGGATATACCAGGCCATCTACAGTTAAAAGAAGATTTGATCGAAAATATATGGGCTAAATTTGGACATCTCCCAATGTAATTTTAAAGTTTCTATGAATTGAATAAAATGTGTGTTTGCTTTTATTTCTCTCTGTTTATTTTTCTTTTTACAATGTAATGTAATAAAATGTTTGTAATTTTCTATTAAATTAAATAAATTTGGATAATTTCTGTGTTATATTAAATTTAAAATGGAAATAAGTTTTATCTTATATATGTAACTACTTATTTCAAAAAAAAAAAATTACCTAAGGACCAAGAAAAATCCCACCAATAATCACCATTTTTACCAAAAGTCCTTCAAAATATCCTAATCTAAAAATAACGATAAAAAATCGTAAGGACCTAAACCTAAGAGCAACATTATTGCTAGGACAAAATGTTAGTCCTTAGGTTAAAATAATCTTATTATTTGGTTTAGGACATTAGGTTACGACAATTCACAATAAATAGATTATTGGTAGGACTTTGTAAAGTCCTTAGATTGAATATTTATTTAAATAAATAATTAAAAATAAAGTTGCGAAAAGAAATTACAAACTTGAAAAAAAATTAAAAAAAAATATAACATTAAAAAACACAAAGTTGAGAAAAGAAAATACAAACTTGAAAAAAAATTTCAAACTTGAAAAAAAATTACAAACTTGAAAAATAAAACAGACATACATTTTATTTAGTTATTTATTTTGTCTAAGTTTTTCTAAACATTGTCGTTACTCGGGAGATGTCCAAATTTATCCCATATATTTTCAATCAAATCTTCTTTTAATTGCTGATGGCCTTGTCTATCCCGAACTTCAGCTCGACGACCCAATAGAGTACCGAGATTTTTAGTCCTCGTGACTACAAATGTTGGATCCACATCATCTCATTGTTGAAAATCTGAAGCTTCTTGTCTGTATGAACCTCGTTCATTTTCGACAATCATATTATGGAGTATTATACATGCTTTCATAATATTTCCTATTTTGTTTTTATCCCATAAATTAGTCGGATTTCTAATAACTGCAAATCTTGCTTGGAGAACTCCGAAAGTGCGCTCAACATCTTTTCGGCAGGATTCTTGTCTTTTTGCAAATAACCTATTTTTTTGACCTTGTGGGAGTCGGATAGATTGAATAAAAGTAGCCCATTTGGGATAAATCTCATCCGCAAGATAGTAAGCCAAATGGTACTCAGTTCCGTTCACACAGAAATTTACTTCCGGAGCATTTCCGTTAACAATTTCATCAAAAACAGGTGAACGGTCAAGAATATTAAGATCGTTCATAGTACCTGGAGCTCCAAAAAACGTGTGCCATATCCAGAGGTCCTTTGAAGCAACCGCCTCCAACACAATTGTTGGTTTCCCGGTTCCTCGTGAATACATTTCCTTCCAAGCGGTTGGGCAATTCTTCCACTGCCAATGCATGCAGTCGATGCTTCCAACCATCCCCGGAAATCCACGTTCTTCTCCCACATGGAGTAGTCTTTCCAGATCCTCCGTGGTCGGATGTCTAAGATATTCATCGCCATATAACTGGATTATTCCGGCGGTAAATTGATTCATACATTTCCGAGCTGTAGTTTCAGCCATTCGCAGATATTCGTCAACGATATCAGCCCCAGCACCATATGCCAATTGACGAATTGCAGCGGTACATTTTTGGAGCGGAGATAGACTACCCCGTCCAACAGCATCTTCGGATGGTTGAAAATACTCTATTTCTGTACCGAGACGATTCACGATACCCAAAAACAATGGTTGTGTCATTAGAAAGCGTCGACGGAAAATATTAGGAGGATATGTTGGAGTTTCAGAAAAATAATCATTCCAAAGCTGAATGTGCCCTTCTTCACGGTTTCTCTCGATAAAAATGCGTTTTTTTCTCTCTTTTGGTTGGGGAAAATTTTCTGGGATCTGAAAGCATTCTTCAACTAGAGTTTCAAATTCATTATCATCATCATCATCATTATGATAGTGATAATGGGAAGAAGATGCCATAAACAATTTATAAAAGAGAGAAATGGTTTTGAGAATAATATGTTGAGATGTGGTGATGATAAGAAAAATAAACATACACTTCTACTTTTATAGGCTTTGCGAAGGTGATTTTTAAAAACCACCCGTGATGCTTTTTTGTAGTGGTGATCACGGGATAGCAAAGAGGGGATGGTGGATGTCGGTACGCAGTTAAGTCACGGGTGGTCGCTACATTACAAAAGTGTGATGTCGAATCATACTGAGAGGAAGGGGATGAAACAAACAATAGATCATATTTACATTTCACATATAAATAAAATGGGAAAGCATTCTTATTACAGTAATAATTTAATATAAGCAACCAAATCTTACAAAGTCATTACATTGATCAAAGTCATTACATAATCTTACAAAGCCTTACATATAAAGTCCGAAGGCGCAGCATCAATACAAAGTCATTACCTAATCTTAACATTACATATCACTACAAAGTCATTACATAACATTACAATAGATCATTCATCCGAAGCAAACAAACTACAACCAGTCATGAGACAAATATAGAGGAGACCTAATCATGCTCTAACGATTAAGCAGCCTATTATAACAACCACAATCACGAGTAGAACTACAACGTATTGAGAGCCAAAGCCAATGGAAGAGGTTGATCGATTGTTACCTAAGTCGGAGACAGCCTTATCTAGGGAAATCAGTTTCTGGTCAGTCGCATACTGGTGATCCTTAAGCAGGTTAAGCTCTGTCCCGTAGTCACTCATACCGGCAAGATAATCAACCTTCTCAGCCAACTGAAGTGTGTGAGAATCCCTGGCTCTCATCTCCTCCATTACAGCTTGGTCCCACCATTTCCATACATGGCAATCACCATCATCTACGTTCGCACACGTATAGTATAATCTCCCACCATTGTTTCTACTTAGAGATGAAGCAAGAAGTGGACGCGCACCGCAGTAGCATGTTTGAGGGAATCCGAACTCTACCTCGGGTTGAGTAGGGTACTGAACCATCGCTCGCTGGATGTCGAGCTCAGCTTGGTCCTGAAGAATAAGCTCTTCTGTTTCAGAGAATCCATCGCTACATGATCGGGAAGTGTACGCCTCTGAAGAGGAAGGCTGAGTGTAGCTGTAATCTTGTCCCATGTTTGCTTAACCTGCAAAAAATAATTGATAAAGGTTAATACATTTACAACCTTAACATAACCACAAAACAGGAAGTCAAAATGTTTTTTTATGATAAGAGAAAGAAGCCGAAGTAATAACTGATTTATTATACATACCGAAACTAAAATGCCATAACATGGAGTACATTCATCAAGCTGAAAACGTAGAACGAAATTGAAGCATAGAAAACAAACATAGAAAACAAACTTAGAAAACAAGCATAGATACTAAACAAACATAGATAGTAAAAACTTCAAGAATAATAAGCAGCTAGAAGCTTATTCTTGACCATTTCTTCAGCCTCACTAAGCTCACCGCCTCTGGCGAGCAGAGTGTCTAGAATGGCCTTGTCTGAAAGTCTGTCCTTCATCACCAAATCTTCCTTCCTCATTTCCCAAATGGTAGTCACCTCAGCCAGAGACTTCCCATTTGCTTTAAGCTTTTTTGCTTTAGCAGCCTTGATACCTTCAGGTCGACTCTCACTATCGACAACATTAGTGTTACCAGTTTGGGAACTATCCGCAGCAGATTTCCTCTTTGAACTTCCCGTGGGTTTAGAAGTGTTAAGGCTAATCCATTTCTGTTCATGCCTTAACACACACCAGGCATGTTCAAGATTGAATTTCATGTTGTGATCAGCAAAGAAAATTTTATGAGCCAAGTTGAGAAGATCAGTGTCGTTCTGTCCAGAAGTCATTTGTCGCTCAGCTGCTGCGAATGCACCGCAGAACTTGTTTGTCAAGTCGTTGATCTTATGCCACCTCTGCTTACAATGGAGAGGCTCTGAAATCACACCACCCGGCATACTTTCTTTGTAATACGCCTCAACACGTAACCAGAAAGTCCTTAGGTCTTGATCGTTTCCAACAACCACATCCTTAGATGTGTTAAGCCAGCCACTTATCAGAACCTCGTCCATAGCAGGCGTCCACTTCTTTCTCCCCCTTCGCTCCACTGGTGTAACTCGAGGTTGAGATGGCACCTCATCTTGTTGGGAACTGAATTGGGGGATTTCTGATGATCCTAGGTTGACACTAGCATGAGAACTTGCATACAGGAAGTTTTCAGGGTTATGACGAGGTTGGTTTTGGCTGTTTGGAAGTCCCATATAACTAGAAGACTGGGAATATGGAAAGTTTGAAGCCATACCAATAACGAGAGAGAAGAGGTATTGCATAAAGGAAAGGGGAATTATTATACAAGTATGGTTGGGGTTTAATAGGGAAAATTAAAACTGTGGTAAGTAAGCCACATTATGACTAACCTTTAACCACCAAGGTCTTATCAGAAGTTATTACAGAAGCAACTACACTTAACCTATCAGCTTTACTTTTACTAGCTCATTAAATAGAAAAGGTTTTTGGTTTCTTTGTAACTAGATTTGAATGATCGATTTAAATTCTCCAACTGGATGTTCAAAACCTCTACTCTAATAAGACCATCACACTCAATCTCTAAGGGGATTCTCTAAATAATATTTAACTAAATACAGAGAAAGGAGCAACCAGTTTCCAATCTAAAATGAGAACTTAAACAGAAAAGACAATCCAAGGAAAACAATAACAAGTGTTTGTTTTCTATGATGTTTAATATTTTTACAGTTTGCGTTAAAGAACTTAAAGATGTTCAATATTTATACAGTTTGCGTTAACAAGCATCAAGTGGTTTCTATGAGGTAGGCATCCAAGGAAAACGATACAAGATTACCACAACCGTAACTCTAATTCAGTTAATCTACTTAAACAGAAAAGACAATCCAATTCATCACAAACGACACCCTTAATTCGTAACATCAAAAGCAATCAAGAATACAAACGGTGGATACAAATAAATTGATAAACAGAGCTTACAAATCATATAATCCAAACCAATCAATTTTCTACATCTCATGAAGGCGTAGGAACACATACCTCGTTTGAATCGGTGGAGCCGTCGATGATTTGAATAGCCGGAGGAGTCGAACGGTTTGAATCGGCGGAGGAGTCGAACGGTTTGAATCGGCGGAGGCCTCGTCGAACGATTCGGATGGAGATGTTGGAGATGAGGCAGGAGATCGATAGGGGATGTCGATGAGGCAGGAGATCGGGGGGAGGGGGCGTCGAACGGTTTGGATCGGGTGGAGATGTTGTCGATGAGGGAGAATAACGACGGGGGATGGAGATAAGGAAGAACAACGATGGGAGGCTTCGACGAGGCGTGAGATTCACCGGATGAGGAAGAACGCCGATATCGCCAAATGAGTCGCCGCTCGAAGAGAGAATCGGGAGAAAATGAAAAAAGTGAAGAGGAGGTTTCGATCTTCTCCAACCCTATTTCAACGTCCAATACGATGCCTCCACGTCGCAGGTAAGGACGAAGCCCAGCGTCCCAAATTAAGGTCCGTTAACCATAATATTCGATTTATTTGATTTATTTTTCGACCCAATAAAGCGAAGGACGCGGCCAGGACCAGCGATAATGTTGGTCTAAGGATAATGGATAATGTGATAAGGATAAAAAATCGTAAGGACCTAAACCTAAGGATAATGGATAATGTTGGCCTTAACCTCTTAAAACATTCTACTCTGTGTTCTGTTTCTGAACACACACACGAAAGGAAGAAGAAAGAAAGATGGAAGCGAAATATGATCGCGCCAGTGAAGTAAAAGCTTTCGACGAAATGAAACTCGGAGTAAAAGGTCTCGTCGACGCGGGAATCTCAACGATCCCTCGTATTTTCCATCACCCGCATCTCTGTTCAACCGACCAAACTCCACCATTTCCCTCCCCAACGATGACGATCCCAACAATCGACCTCCGAGGTGGCGTGTTCGACGAGTCCACCGTCACGCGAGAGAGCGTCATCTCAAAGGTCAAAGACGCAATCGAGAGATATGGGTTCTTCCAGGCGATAAACCATGGGATTCCGGCTGATGTTATGGAGAAGATGAAAGATGGGATTCGTGGGTTTCACGAGCAAGATCCAGAAGCGAGGAAGAAGTTCTATAGCCGCGACTATACCAAGAAGGTTACTTACAGAAGCAACTTCGATCTCTATAGCTCTCCATCTGCGAACTGGAGAGATACTTTAAGTTGTTTTATGTACCCTGATGCTCCCAAAACAGAGGACTTACCTGAGATTTGTGGGTAAAGAGAATCTAACCATCACTTTATTGTTTTGGGGTTTGAATGTTTTATATATTGGTTCTGATATGTTATAGGGAAATCATGTTGGAGTATTCAAAGGGAGTGATGGAACTAGGGGAACTAATCTTTGAGCTTTTATCAGAAGCTTTAGGGCTGAATCCTAACCACTTGAAAGAAATGGATTGCACAAAGGGTTTGTTGATGCTCTCTCATTACTACCCTCCTTGTCCTGAGCCTGATCTAACTTACGGCACAAGTCCGCATTCAGACAGATCTTTTCTCACCATTCTTCTCCAAGACCACATTGGTGGGCTTCAAGTTCAGCAGGATGGTTACTGGGTGGATGTTCCTCCTGTTCCCGGAGCTCTTCTCGTCAACCTCGGAGATCTCTTACAGGTAATTAGTTTTATTATGAATCAGATCGATAGTCGTCTGTACTAATGTTTGTGAATCTTTGGTATTACAGCTTATAACTAACGACAAATTTTTGAGCGTGGAGCATAGAGTTTTGGCTAACAGAGGTGAAGAGCCTCGCATCTCTGTAGCGTCATTCTTTGTGCATCCTTTGCCGAGTTTGCGAGTATATGGACCCATCCAAGAGCTTTTGTCTGAACAAAATCCTCCCAAGTACAGAGACACTACCGTCACTGAGTATTCGAAAAGTTACATGGCTAAAGGACTTGACAGGAAGTCTGTGTTGCTTCAGTTCAAGATCTGATAAAATCTGTTTTCTAAGGTTTTCTATTCACTTGATTTCTCTGTATCTTATAAAATAAGTTTCTTGCACAATCAAACAAATAAAGTATGTTGTAGTCTGGCTTTGTGTAGTTCCAAAATTTCAAATGTCAATAAAATCTCTCATGTATAACCACATCAGACAAGTTATACATATAGCTTTCCTTAGTTACACGGTTTTGCATAATCATCACACACAGCTTCACCTAACTGAAACAGAGAACTAAATGTAGCATTACAAACTTAAATCCAAACCAATAATGTTCCCATCTAGACATTCAGATGGTCAATTAGATTAACGAAAAGAGAACTCACCAAGGCATTTAGGTGAAGCTTGACATAATAATTAGTTTAGTTGTAAGAAATAAAATAAAACACAAGTTATGTATATAGGAAGGAGAGTTCATGCATCAAACTGTAACAGCTAGAAATTTCCTAATTCCAAAATTTCCAGTCAAAACATGATCACACCACTCAACTTTACCCCAGAAGTCCCCTCCTCGACGTCTTTCCAGAGAAATCAAACCTTACTTGTTCTTCTGAAAAGCAAAGCCAGATTCCCACCGTAATTCACAGTACGTACGTGACCACTGTGAATCTGACATCTCAGCCAACAATTGTTTCAAGCCTTCCACCACTCGCCAATACCTCTGATTTGGATCATACGATTTTAAGGTGTTCATGGTCCGATCGTGGCAGATCGATCAATACATCATCAACAACACTTGCATTCCTCATCCGATGCCGACAATAACTCAGCATATAGTCTGTTTCCCATTTACTTTCCACTGGCTTGTACACATAACTGAGAGCTTCCTTCATCTCTGGATTAATCATCGCATGCTCCCACACTTGTGTTTCTGTATCGAACACAACCATCACACTCTTTCCATCATAGTAATGTCCAATTACATATATATTTTCCCGTCGATGAAGCCAGCGAATTTGCAAACCATAGCAACAGGGATGCTTGGGAGGAGTTCCACCGTGTGGTATATACAATCCATGCAAAATGCATTTGTCGTCATATTTGTAACCCCACCAAAAACATATATCTTCGAACCCACTGCATTCAGGGTAATACATAAAGGGAAGCGTCGAGGGGGCACGGACCAAGCAGTGACTGCCGTTGGCTTTTCGGCAGAGGATATACCAATGGTAAAGAGAAGAGGTGTTTATATCAAAGAGGGCAACGTAGAGACAGTGCTCCGTGCAGGCCAACAAGGATCTTCTTGCCTAGTATAGATCAGGCGAAGCAACGAGTGATCGAAAGTGCTTGGAAACAAGAGAGAGTGTTGGATGGTCGCATCTTGACAAACGCGCTACGATGTCAATGATTAAGAATCAGAGACGAAGACGGTGCTTCTGAGGATTTCTCATCCTCTGCCTTTGTTTTGGAAACCATGTTGAGATCGACAATCACCGCCGCATAGCAGTAATCCCTAAGAGTTTAAGCCTTTTCAATAAGCAAACAATCTTAAATAACCCTTTTCAATAATGTAAATTTTGTATCTAATTTATTCACTAATTTATATGAAATTAATATTAATAAAATAATCTGTATAATATTATTTGAAATTTTACTCTTTTTTTTAACGTGCAGCATTCACGTTAATTTCTAAATACATACATATATATATACAAAGAAAACATTTATGAATGGAAACAAGTATAAACTTTAAAACAAATATATGTATTATTCAAAATATGGTAGCATAAGAAAAGGATAGTTCACAAACATTAATTATATAAAAAATAATCTTCCTTTCAAAACATAATCTTAAATAACATAATTTATGCTTAGAAAGTAATAAACTAATAACTTTTTTATAAAGCTATTTTATCTGGTAATTGAAACAATTAAATAACATAAATCAAAATATCTCTATTGAACTAGACACATATTAAATTAATATCACTGATATGATTTATTTATGTTTTATATAATAAATTTTTGTTAAATTTTAACTTTTATTTTTTTTAAAAATTTTAACTTTTGATTTTTAATCTTTTATATTATTATCAAACTACATAAATGAAATATAGTCTAGTCATTATTTGAGAAGTTCTCTCCAATTACTTTCATAAAAAATGTGACATGACTACTAAAATTAATGACATGAATTATGATTAAATATGAATTAGACAATTACATTAATTTTTTTATTAATATTTTTGGTTTACCTTTTAGAATATGGTAATAATTTATGCATTGAAAGTTGATTTAACGGTAAATTTTATAGAATGTGGTAATAACGCATACTTTTTTGTAAACAATAATAACTCATAAATTATTATTAAAATAAATATATTCAAATATGACATTACAAATTTTAAATATTATTTAATTCTATTTTTATAGTTATGAAATTTTTATTATCAAAATTTTCTACATTTTTAAGAACAATTATAAATTACAATCATAAATTAGTTTCTTTTATATATCTACAAATTTTATAAATATTTTTTAGTTTTAGTTTTTGATAATTATATAATTTTTATCATTTTATTTAATTTTATGCAAATTGATTTAATATATTTAACCAAAAGAAACAGATAAGAAATCTATCTAAGATTATAAATAAACATATATATATATATATATATTAAATATAACTTAAAAATAAAGAAAATTACTTTTAACTTAATTTTATGTTTTATTAAACCCAATTTATAGTAAAGTGTTGCTAAGAAAAAAATAAATTTTATTTTAAATATAGTTTAAGTTTTAAAAAAGTTATTACCGCATATGGTGTAGAAAAAAATTTAGTATTTATAAATTATAAAAAATTATAAAGGATTTAATTAGAAAAATAATTTAATATCTTATTTGTATAGCATGATTTCTCTATAAAATTTATAATATTTAGATATTTATTGTAAGGGCAAGATTATCGGGGTCGTTAGGCTTTTTCCTTAGCGATAATAACATTTAATTTAAATGAAAAATAGAACAAAAGCTAACGACATATGTTAGCTAAGACATTTTTCATCTCGTCGTTAGGGAAACGTGGCGCCTTCGGATTGGAGATGAAAACGGTAGGGCAAAATCGTTTTGGAAAAAATCGATTTCATTTCTCGTCTCTCTTCTTCTCTTTCTCTCCGAGAAGCGGCCATTGCGAGTGCGATTTGTGCCGAGCCCCGTCTCCTCTCTTCTCCACCGACGGATCTCCTTCCAAGGTTTCTCCTCTCGACGGATCTCCTCCCGCGGCTTCTCTTCTCGACGGTGGATTTCTTTGACGGATCTCTCGACGGGTCTCTCACCGCTTCTCCCGACGGATCTCTCGACGGATCTCTCCACGGTTCTGTCGACGATTCTCCCCTCTCATCACCATCATATTCTGCGTTTCGGAGGTGAAAGGATAGGTTTTCCTCTCGATGTAATTGGTTCTCGATAAACTTGGGATTTTGCATGTATTTTTTGTTTCGTTTCTGTTTAAACTCCGATAAAAATTCGTTGATTGCTTTGATTACTTGATTAATCTGATAAAAAAATTTTACTCGTTGATTGCTTTGATTACTTGATTAATCCATCAAAAAATTTTACTTGTTGATTTTTGCTCTGTTATCGGATTTAGGGATTTATGGATTTAGAAAAACTCTTTTACGGATTTAGGGATTTAGGGATTTAGAAAAATCCTTTATAGTCTTTGAGGATATGTGTTCTCTGTTGTGAGATGTGTGTTCTTTTACTGATATGTGTTTTTCTTTGCTTCTGAGGTTACCAGGTGAGGTGATTGTCGTCTATGAGAGCCAGGGATATACAAGTAGGAAACAACGCTAAGAAAAACAAATTTAAGTCCTACCAATAATCAACAAATTTACGAATACTAAGGATTTTTTTAAGTCCTACCAATAATCAACAAATTTACAAATGTCCTTAACATTTGTCCTTAAGTAAAAAATAAGACTAAAATAATTTAAGGACCAAAAAATGTCCTTACCAATAATGCTGTCCTAAGTCGCGCTACATCTAAGGGCTTAACAAGAAGTCGGCCTAAGCATATTCCTCAAGTTTGCAGCATCCAATCTCACCCATTGACAAATAACTAATTTTTATTACTCCATTTTTTTTTGCTTTAATTTTAACTAACATTTCATGTAAATTAATTTGACAAATAACTATTGTTTTCTTTATCAAAAAAAACAAAAAAAAAAAGAAAGAAGAAGAGGAGAAGGCGGTTTTATAAAGGAAGCAAAGTTTGGAAAAACAAAAAGCAAAACTCATCGAACAATTAGTCCCACCTTGAAATCTCCCACATAGAAGCCGTACAGTTTCTTTCGCCCTCTCTAGTAGTGCTTTCCTTCTTCGACAGACCAAAACCCTAATAATAAGCGATGGGGAACAAGAGGTTCAGGTCTGAAAATGCAGCAGCTGGCAACAAGCCACCTTCCGTCGAAGCTACTAGGATTTGGGCTTCTAAGGTCATCGAAGACTTTCGAGCCTCCGGTAACCAAGGCAAGAGTCTTCTCTCGTCGATCCCAAAGTCAATTCCTTTCCTCAATATTTGATTAAGACAAAAGCGAATGTTTTGCACTGTTCGATTGAATCCTTATTTGCATTATTGTGTTGTAGTTTACACGTTTGAGCACAACCTTTCAAACAGCGAACGTAAAGTCATTCATCAGATGTGTCGGAAAATGGGTATTCAATCCAAAAGTTCTGGGTGAGTTCATTCATTCATTCATTGTTGTTACTCTAACTCTTGTTTTTTTGGGTCTGAGATAAAGTTTTCATTTTTAATATTGTGGATATGCTTTTTTTTTTTTTTTTTTTTTTTTGTAGGCGTGGGGATCAAAGGCGTCTTTCTATATTCAAAGGGAGGCACAAGAACGGATGGAACAAAGAAGCTAAGGAGAGATCAAACAGAGAGAAGCTCAGATGTGTCTCCTTTCCGCCAGGGGCTGATGCTATTCTTCAGGATTTGTTTACTCACTATCCACCTTGTGATGGAGATACTGCTGCGACATCTTTTAACAAGTACTTAGGCCACTCTGGTAAACAAGGGCGATGGAGAGACGATTTTTTCCGGAAACCACATATTAGTTGTGACGAGATCGTAGAAAAGGTGGCGTCTTTGAGTTCTAGGCTAAGAACAGATAAAGCTCTTCAAGAGGTTAGGAATACTCAGTTCTCGAGTTCTAGGCTAAAGACATATAGCAGCTAGTGAAAGGAACTTGTTTGTTCTTTTTATTGGTTATATTACAGATCTCTAAGCTGCGGTCAAAGCTTCCCATTACATTTTTTAGAGACGCAATTACATCTGCTGTTGAATCCAACCAGGTTACTTTTATTTAATATATATGTTATTTGTTCAAGTTGAGATTCAATTTGTATGTATATGCTTCCATTCCAGTGGTGATATTCTTATTCTATATGCCAGATTATTCTCATTTCTGGTGAAACTGGCTGTGGGAAAACTACCCAGGTGATTGTTACTCCTTGTCTCTTGTAACTAAGTAGTAGAAACATCTCCTTAACTATTTTAGTTATATCACCCCCTGGATTGAGGGTCAAGCTGTTGGCTTTCTCGTCCAGGGATACATAAATATGCATCTTTAAATATTGGAGAAACTAGTTTGTATTGTAAGGTTTTGCTCAATGTGATTCTGGGATGTGATATTAGCCACTAGCTTTAACTGGTTTTCCTTTTGATTTGCCCTCAATCTTTCATTCTTGAGGTTTCTCAGTTATTTGTTAATGTTTTAGGTGCCTCAATATCTTTTAGACCATATGTGGTCAACCAAAAGAGAAAGTTGTAAAATTGTTTGCACCCAACCTCGTCGTATCTCCGCCATGTCAGGTTGATATTTTGCAATTTTTGGTTAAATCTACATGTACGCTTTGTGCTGCAAACCTCTTGCTTAATGTTTTTCCATTCCTATCTTGAAGTTTCTGAAAGAATATCCTGTGAAAGAGGTGAAAGCATTGGAGACAATATTGGTTACAAGGTAAGTAATATTCGTAGGTTGACATTTGCGTTTGTACATGAGAAGTACCCTCATTGACTTTGTATTGCACTTTCAGGTTCGACTGCAGAGCAAAGGTGGAAGGCACTCGTCAGTTGTTTTCTGCACCAATGGCATTCTCCTGAGGGTGCTTGTAGGCAAAGGCTCTGTTAGCTATGTTTCCGACATAACTCACATCATTGTGGTACTTGAGAGATCTTCTTATCTCATCCACTATCTTATGTAGATTAAGTATGTGTTTCTATATCTATATGTCGGGGTTCATCAGAAAATTAAACTGCTTGAAGATATAAAATGAAATTGTGAACTTTCACTATGGCATGCCTTCTTGTTATTGTTTGTCATCTCAGAATCTCAGCTCTTTGTCTTGGCTGTTATTTTGATTCTTTTGCTGTCTTCATTAATCAATGACCTGAATATTACATTGTAGGATGAAATCCATGAAAGGGATTGCTACTCAGATTTCATGTTGGCAATTATAAGGTAAATTTCCTAGCCTTCTTAAGCGTCTGAGTTACTCAAACTATCAAGATGTTTATCAAACAAGTCAATTTTACGTAACCTAAGAAACTGATGTTAAGCCTGTTGTTCATTTGTTGCCTACCGCAATTCATATACCATACTGGTGCATATGTTCTTCTAAAGCTGCAAGCCATGATCAAAAGATACTATTTCATTTTCTTTGAGTGGATGGCAGAATTCAGATTAATTTCCAAGGCTTTTTCTTTTAATTTGCAGGGACTTGCTTCCATCAAATCCTCATCTCCGTCTGGTCAGTTAAGCTCTTATGTTTTTCTTTTCACTGCTATGATACACTTATAATAACAAGAGAAGAAACAGAAAGACTCCAACAAAATTGTATACATGGCCTTGGACATGATGACTTGGTTAATGTCGTTGAGTATGTCCTTTCTACATTATTATTTAGCTGATTTTTAAAAATATTTTCTGGACCAACAGATTTTAATGAGTGCTACGCTTGATGCTGAGAGATTTTCTGGATATTTTGGAGGTTGCCCTGTTGTTCGTGTCCCTGGATTCACTCATCCAGTTAAATTCCCTCTATCTTCTTCTCTCTTTCTCAAAGCTGGTAGTTATGTTGTGCTTAATTATTATCCCCTTGCGTTGTGTCTACAGGTGAGAACCTTATATCTGGAGGATGTCCTCTCTATTCTAAAATCAGGTGGAGATAATCATCTAAGCTCTGCCAACTTGAATATACCCGACCAGAAGCTTGATTTGACGGGTGAAGATAAACTTGCGTTAGACGAAGCAATCATCTTGGCTTGGACAAATGATGAGTTCGATACCCTCTTAGATCTAGTTTCTTCTCAAGGAAGTCCCGAGATCTACAACTATCAGCACCAATCAACCTGGCTAACTCCACTTATGGTCTTTGCTGGAAAGGGAAGGATCAGCGATGTCTGCATGCTCCTCTCACTTGGTGCAGACTGGAAATTAAAGTCTAAAGATGGTATGACAGCGTCAGAATTGGCCGAAACAGAGAATCAGCTAGAAGTTGCTCAAATCATCAGGGAGCATGCTGAAAATTCCGATTCTAATTCTCAGCAAGCACAACAGTTACTTGATAAGTACATGGCGACAATCAATCCGGAGCAGGTCGATGTGAGTCTTATACTGCAGCTAGTAAGGAAGATATGTGGTGATTCAGAAGATGGTGGTGCCATTCTTGTTTTTCTACCTGGATGGGATGATATAAATAAAACAAGACAGAGACTACTTGATAGCCCTTTTTTTAAAGATAGCAGTAAATTCGACATCATATGTCTGCACTCAATGGTTCCAGCAGGGGAACAGAAGAAAGTTTTTAGTCGCCCTCCTAGAGGTTGCCGCAAGATTGTGCTTGCGACGAATATTGCTGAATCAGCAGTTACCATTGATGATGTTGTTTATGTGATAGATAGTGGCCGGATGAAGGAAAAGAGCTATGATCCTTACAATAATGTTTCAACTCTTCAATCTTCATGGGTCTCCAAAGCAAATGCAAAACAGCGTGAGGGTCGAGCAGGCCGTTGCCAACCTGGCATTTGTTATCATCTCTATTCTAGACTTCGTGCAGCCTCTATGCCGGAGTTTAAAGTTCCTGAGATTAAGAGGATGCCTGTAGAAGAACTCTGTTTACAGGTACTTTTCATTTCATTTTATTTGTTGATCTATGAGGTTCGTGCATTATTTATATTTGCCCTTCTATGTTATATGCAGGTTAAGATACTTGATCCAAATTGCAAAACAAATGATTTCCTTCAGAAGTTGTTGGACCCGCCTGTTGATCAAAGTATTGCAAACGCCTTGAGCATCCTACAGGACATTGGGGCCCTGACACCCGAGGAAGATCTGACAGAACTTGGAGAGAAGTTTGGTCATCTCCCAGTTCATCCTCTTATAAGCAAAATGCTTTTCTTCGCTGTATTAGTAAACTGTCTGGATCCAGCACTTACTCTGGCATGTGCAGCCGACTACAAGGAACCGTTTACCATGCCTATGTCGCCAGTTGAAAGACAGAAAGCTGCTGCTGCAAAACTTGAACTTGCGTCACTCTGTGGTGGTGACAGTGATCACCTAGCAGTTGTTGCCGCCTTTGAATGCTGGAAAAACGCAAAAGAGAAAGGTCTCTCCGCTGAGTTTTGCTCTCAGTACTTTGTCTCCCCAAGTGCTATGAAGATGTTGGATCAAATGCGTAGCCAACTTGAGTCTGAACTTAAAAGACATGGGATTATTCCCAGCGACATCTCAAGTTGTAGTCAGAACTCGCGTGATCCCGGTATACTCCGTGCTGTCCTAGCAGTAGGATTGTATCCTATGGCTGGAAGATTGTGCCCATCTTTTGGTAATAATCGAAGATCTTTAGTAGAGACTGCTAGTGGTGCCAAAGTTCGTGTGCATTCACTGTCAAACAACTTCAACTTGTCGTCGAGGAAGTATGATGAATCTTTAGTTGTTTTCGATGAGATCACACGTGGAGATGGAGGCATGCACATAAGAAACTGTACTGTTGCTCGCGATCTTCCTTTGTTACTGATCTCAACAGAGATAGCTGTCGCTCCTACAGAGAGCAGTGATGCTGATGATAGTGAGGAAGATGAAGATGAAGAAACAGGAGAAGAAGAAGGAGATTCTAGTAATGAAGAGAGTAGGCGTGGTGAGAAGATGATGTCTTCACCTGAAAATTCAGTCAAGTTAGTAGTAGATCGGTGGCTGCCTTTCCAAATCACAGCCCTTGAAGTTGCTCAAATGTACATTTTGCGTGAGCGACTAACGGCATCCATCTTGTTCAAGGTGAGTTTATAATCCGTTTTACTCAATGCTTGAATGATTTTCTTTATTTGATTTGATTTCAGTGTCCAACCGTTCATTGGCATTATTATAGGTAAGACATCCACGGGAAAATTTGCCGCCTCATCTTGGAGCTTCTATGCACGCAATAGCTTGTCTTCTCTCATATGATGGTCACGCGGGACTTTCATCTCCACCGGAGTCTTTGAGGTCAAAACATTCGAGGACTGAGATGTATGAAACCGGAGGATGTGAAGAGAAACCAAACTCTTTCCTTAACTCCCTCTTTTGGTCTCTAAGCCTGAAAGAAAACAAGCCTTCTTCTAGACAGAGGAATAGGATTCGACAGCATGGCTTCAACACGGCTCCAACAGAAGCTGCATCGATGCCTAGCCAGCAGCAAAACAACAGTCAAAGAAAACCCAAATCAGCCAACAATGGTGATTCGGGTAAACAAAAGGAGAAAGTGTTTGTTAGTCAGACCAATGTGGTTCACCAACCTGAAGCTGATGCATCTACCACTAAGCAACCAAAGCATAAATCAGCCAACAGTTTGGTTTCGGGTAACAAGAAAGAGAACAAGTCTTCTGATCAGGTCTATGGGAATCAACAACCGAACACAGCACCAAGAGAAGCTGCTGTATCAATGGCTAAGCATCAAAGCAACAAGAAAACTAAATCAGCCAACAATACTGATCCGGGTAAGAAGAAAGAGAAAGTCTTTGTTAGTCACACCAATGGGATTCACCAACCTGAAGCTGTATATACCGCTAAGCAATCAAAGCATAAATCAGCCAACAGTTTGGTTTCGGGTAACAAGAAAGAGAACATGCCTTCTGATCAGGTTTGTGGGAATCAGCAACCAAACACAGCTCCGAGAGTAGCTGCTGTATCGATGGCTAAGCATCAAACCAGCAAGAAAACCAAGACAAGGTCAGATTCGGGTAAGAAGCAATGCATTTATGTTCCAAAGATTGATCTCCATAAAAGGCAACGCGAGGACAAAGCAGATCAGAAGGGAAATGTATGAAGAGCCAAAGAGGTGTATAAACCAATCTATCTGTTGGATGGTTCCTCTAGTCTATTTTGGCGGCTCTTGCGCATAGAAACTTCTATTAATATATCATGAACCGTGTTTTTAACCGGCTTCATGTTGTGACAGTATTGGTGTTGATGTTACTCATATATCGGCTTCATAATAGCATATAAAGTCAACACAGCCACGTGTCGCGATTAGGCACCTATACAAGTATACAACCTTATCTCGACATCAACATAGAAGAAGCCAATGAACATTGAACACTCTAGAGATCAACTCTATACTTAAAAAACACTTTTCATCCCTTTGGTCTCGACTCTTCATCAAGTTGAAACAAGAAATAGTATGGCCTACAGCGCGTGCTTCTTGCACCAGAGTGCACTTACCTCCGCCACCGCACGATCATCTTCCTTCCCATCGTCCCTTCGTCACATCTCCTTCTCAAGACCCGTCCATGTCGTATGCAGAGCTCAACAGTCTCAAGAAGACGTTAACTCCGCCGTCTCCCGTCGTCTTGGCCTCACCTTCATGGTCGGTGCTGCCGCCGTTGGATCCAAAGTCTCTCCCGCTGATGCTGCCTATGGTGAAGCCGGTACGATCCTCAACAAAAAGACCCCTCTTTCTCTCTACACATCTTGATCATATCAGTGAGAATCTTGTAACATGGTTGCGTTTTCCAGCAAATGTATTTGGTAAGCCAAAGAAGAACACAGACTTCATGCCGTACAATGGAGAAGGATTCAAAATAGAGATCCCATCAAAGTGGAATCCAAGCAAAGAAGTTGAGTATCCAGGACAAGTCCTAAGGTTTGAAGACAACTTTGATGCCACCAGTAACGTCTCTGTAATGATCACTCCTACAGACAAGAAAACCATTACTGATTACGGTTCTCCTGAACAGTTCCTTTCTCAGGTTTCTGCTTTGTTCTTATTACAGCATAAAGTTCAATCAATATGAGAGTCGCCACCACTGATGGTGATGTTCCTGGTTTCTGCAGGTCAGTTATCTCCTTGGAAAGCAAGCTTACTTTGGCGAAACAGCCTCTGAGGTAAACTTCCCTTTTGTGGACTTGTATTATTGAGTTAGTAAACAAGAAGAGAAAGCTTAGAAGTGATGTTACTGATCGATTTCCAGGGAGGGTTTGATGCAAATGCAGTAGCAACTGCAAACATTCTGGAGACATCTACACAAGAGATTGGTGGGAAAAAGTACTATTACTTGTCGGTTTTGACAAGAACAGCTGATGGAGATGAAGGTGGGAAGCATCAGCTGATCACAGCTACTGTGAATGGTGGAAAGCTTTACATCTGTAAAGCACAGGCAGGAGACAAGAGGTGGTTTAAAGGAGCTAGGAAGTTCGTCGAGAATGCTGGAATGTTATGTTATTTTGTTGTCTTCTTCTCCATTGTCTCTTGTATAAAAAATGGATCAAGAAAACAAAACCATTTGAGAACTATGAGTTTTAGATACAAAGGTTGTTAAGTCTGATGTGATGATGCCTTCTATTTTCTTTTACTGGCTGAACTTTTCATTGTGTCATGACAGACTAAGAAAAGTGCAAAGAAACAAATAACTCTAAAATGACAATTCATTAAAAGAACTGAATATTTTGCAATCAGATTATGAGGTTCCCTCTATACTGAAACATCGTTGTAGTTGAGCTCTCTATTTTCCTCCAAGTTACAAACAGAGCGCAAGGCAAAACAACAGAGAAGGTGTGAATATGAGAGTGTTGAATGTTGGTAGCCTAACAACAACAGGAAAGGCTAACTTAGGTACCCAGAGAGAGCTGGCACAAAGAGAAACATGCTGCAACGTCTATCAGGTTTTCAAGGTGAATACCTCCACTTGGCAGATCCTTCAGTTTCTCAAGAATGAAGAGATGCTTAGTTCTTCCAATCTATTAGCTGTTACACAGGCAATCAAATAAGTACAATGCAGACCCTGTTCTTCATAGCTCACAGAGATTTTGCTTTACTGAGGTTCTCATCCACCAACATGTTCAAAGTTGAAACTTTTGCCGGCAACATGAACAACTTTTGCAAGATAATGATGACCGTGTTCTAGTCTCATTCCGAAACTCCGATGACAGAGCCTAGACAGCATCTCTTTATCAAGGGTCATTGGGCATAGTTCTACAGCCTAATATACCATCAATGCAAAGGCAATAAGTAACAGCACTAACCTTTTGGTCCTCTGTATGACCAGTGCTCACACTTGATAATGACGCTGAACAAACAAAAACAACGGTATTCTTCACGCAAGTTGAAGTGTGTCTGAACCCGATTGAGTTAGATGTGGTTTTGGAGTACATAGATACCCATGTTTCAGCATCCTTCCCATCACTTTCTCAGCATATGACTCCATTCCGTGACTTTTATAAGCCTTACACATAATCGCAAACGTTTTAGTTACAAGCCCATAATTAGTCTCTCCCATCTCATTTACAACACCTTCCATTTCTTCAAAACGTTTTTGTGAGCCATACATCATTGTCTTACAGTGGTAGAGAGACCTGCATAGTTTCCAGCCAGCAGACTCAGCACGCTTGACGAAACTAACAAGACTGTCAACTTCATTACACCTGAAGTAAGCTGCAGTGATTGCCCTCATGATACTCGACTTATTAACACATGTGTTACGCTCAAACGCTTCGTCGATTCTCCTCTCCATCGATTCCAGAATGTCTTCTTGAGCATAGAGCCGAATCAAAAGCACATTCAACCAAGGATAATACTCCTCCCCAGAGAGAAGACTTAACAAACTTTCAATCTTCTCGACTCTACCCTCAACAGCTTTCTTACAATACGCACAGATCATGGCTCTAACCAATGGACCTCTGTTTACACCGACCTGATCCTTAACCGATTCATACATTTCATCCATCTTACCCAACTCCCCTGAGTTCGCATACCCACGAAGCATTAGCAGATACGTTTCAGTGTCAGGCTCAACTGAACCATTCTTCATTTCTAGAAACGTAGCTTCCATTTTATCCCATTCCCAGGCAGTCACATAGCCAGCAAGCAGACAGTTATAAGTGCTGGAACTAAGAGAAACCTTTCGTTTCTTCTGCATCTCTTGGAAAGCTGCTTCCATGTTCTTTACCATCAGAAGCCTCCCATAGACAGATATCAGAATATTATAAGTCGCAACGGTCGGAGCACAATGCGTTTGCCTAGTGAAATCTCTAAAAACTGACCGACATTCCTCGGCAAGGCCGTTGTACATGTAAGCACTCATCAGAGCGTTGTAAGCCGAAGCTGTCTGACTTCGTTTCTTACCGGCTTCGTTGAAAAGAGAGACTGCAAAGGTTATGTCCCTGGCTCGACCCGCGATTTTGATTCCTTTTGCATACTCCTCCGATGTTAAAGGGATACAACAATCCAATTGCATTCTTCTCCACTCTAAGACCTGATAAAAAGAACCAAACTTTGATTCCTAGACCTGAGACAGGGGCATTCGAACTTTATTACAAGAACATGAGAGATGTAATGAGACCTGAAGAGCCAAGTAAGGAAGAGGAAAGAGTTGATCCATAAGCTCGACGATGCCAGCTCCATCACGATAACTTGTAAGTAACCATTTCCCTTTCTGATCCAAAATGCTCTCGAACTTCTCCTTGCTGTTACCCATCGCTAAAAGTTCGCTTTTTAGAATCGAAACTTTGTTGACCAGATCAGTATGGTGAGCAGAAGGCAATGTGGACACACGGGTGAATTTGTCGATGAACTGACCACTGAGTTTCATGAATTTCGAGGTCATGGATCAAAAGGCTTCGCCTTTAGAGCAGAATTTGAGAGTATCGGATCTGGGGATCTGCAAACTGTGTGCAGAAGTAGGGTTTATGGAAGAAGAAGAAGATGGCTTCGCACGTGAGAACTAATAAGGATAATATGCTATTTGGGCCTCAGGCCATAATAGATAATAGCAAATGTCAAGTACTTGACCAAATGTAAATCAAAGTCAATAGTCCATTTTCATATATTCTAAAATATAATATACACTCATTTCAATTTATAAAACCATATGTACATGAACATTATTAGAGAAGTATATATTTTTAAGATGAACTTACCAAAACAATTAAAGAAAGCAAATATAACCCCAATGTAGCCTAAATTTGTTTTTTTTTTCTGTTTCTTTTTTTAATGTTGGTTTCAGACTCAGTTAATGTTTTTTTTTTTTTTGCGAGGAGCCAGGAGGTATGATGTGATGACACACTAGTATGTTTCAGTTTCTTGAAACGTTATCAATACAAAATTCTAGGTATATTTGTTGCACAATTTGTTTAAATATATACGACCTCCGTATATGTACTGTTTAATGCAAATTTTTTTGTTAACCTATCGTAAATGTATACATAATTTTCACACAATTTTTCATTGGAGCTAAAAAAAATTCGACATATTAAGAAAACTTTTTCATGTTTTCAATCTTTTATATATGTTTCTCGTTTGAAGAAATTAACAGCCGACCAATTAGGTAAGAATGCTAGACTTTCGGATCGAGAATTGTTTTTATGATTGTTCTATTCTAATTAGGTTTTCAGATCACCTCAACTTTAAATAATAAAATAATTAGGTGATTTTTCCGTACTCTTGCACGGATATAAATACTTATAAAATAAATATATTATAATACTTTGTTAGTATTTTATTTTTAGTTTTAATTATTCTGTTATTTATATTGTAATCAATATGCATGATTTATTTTAAACAAAATTATGTTGTTTAATATCTATTAGACATATGATATTGGATATATAATATCTATTTTTAATATTAATTAGACATATGATATTTGATATATAACATCTCGATTGTTTGGTTATTATTAGGATATATTAGATAACATTTACTTTTTCGATTCAACTAAAATATTTTTGTTACACAGATTAAAATTTTGATTAATTTTATTATTTTCATGTAGTTTGATTATTGTCTTAGATTGTAAATATATTTTAGTAAGATTATGTATAATTTAATATATGTTGTTTTCAGAATCTAATAGTAAAATTACATTAAGGTGTTGATCGATTCAAAATCACATAAATAAATATAACAGTGATAATCTTTTTAAACCTCATGCATATATAAATACATTTATATATAAGTTATACAAAATACTTAATTGTGATGGTTGGTTAATATATTTATAATATTATTTGAGAATTTCATATTTATTTAGTAATATGTTGAGTCTATCTATAATTTATATGTATAAAAATATCATCATAATATTTTTTATTTAATGTTTGACTTTGTACAAAGAAAATTGGATTGGTCTAGTTACTCATTTTTGTGGGTATATTGTGTTACATATATTATGTCAAATTCAAGTATAGCTATTTCTAGGTTAATTCAACCAAATTGTATTAATTTTATTAGTTTGGTTTTTAATATTAGATGTGTAAATATATTTTTGATTTCTTATTAATTTGGTATATTTTAATCTAAAAATAAAATTATAAAAATAAAGTGATGACAGGTACAAAGTTGCATAAAAACATAACTGATCAATTTTAAAAGGGAAGATTAATTCTTTACTTTAATATCAAGATCATTTTTCTAAGTTTTTTTTTTATGAAATCACATTATGCTTATATATAATATTTCGTTTTAAATATTTTCTTTATCATATATGTTATTTGAAAAATATAAAAGAGAACTTAAATTAAAAAAAGAAAGATTAATTGATTTTTATTCATTAAAGATATCTAATTTTATGTTATTTAAATTATTTTCTAATAATTTGAGAAATAGATTGATTTAAATAAAATTCCTAATACTTTTAATATATGTATTATGTTGTTTAAGATTATCTTTTAAAAGAGAAGATTGTTTCTTTACTTTAAAATCTAGATTATTTTGTGAACTTTCCTTATTATTAATTACACTATATATAAAATATATTTTCGTTTTTACAATTTATAAATTTTCTTTATTATATAAGTTATTTGAAAAAATAAATAAAAAGGAAACCTAAATAAAAAAAGGAAAAATATAATAAATATAGGATAATGATAATTAGATATATTTCATTCACTAAGGGTAACATTGTAATCAACCACCGTGAAAGTTAACGTGAGTGCGACACATATGAAACTGACTTCTCAAATAATATTATAGAGATATTTTATGTAAAAATGCAATCAAAACAAATACTAGAAACAATAAAACAACATTGTAGAAGAAAATCAAAAACTATAAATACAATGGAAATCACCATATTTTAGACCATGTTAAATACTTATAACTAATCCAACAAGTGTATATTACTAAGGTCTGTTTAACCACACCTCTTTCTTAATCATGCTACTGGGAATCTAGAGATCGATAATGTTTGTATCATTGATTTTTGTAGGAAAGGCTAGTGGCTACGGAAGAATTGAGTTAAAAGTCTTTATAGGCCATGGGACTAAAACGGCTACTCTTGATTCTATTATTCTGTTGGGAGTTATGTGTTTGTTCCTTTCACATTCTAGGAACATGGCAAGAACAGTTGAAGGTCACCGCAGATTTCTAGGGCATGCAGGACAATCACTCGTTTTGTTGATAGCCCAATCACACTTTTGTCTTGCATGCAGAAAATGGTAGTGCAATCTTCAATAATGTTGAGACAGGACATATAATAGGAGTAAAGTTGTCAAATGTTGTAAAGTTAATCCATCAAGCCAGGTAACAAAAGAATAATACATTTACTTCGTATACAAGTCACAAAATGCAATAAACCTTTCTTCGTATGAAAAAACATCTTTGATGCGAAAAATGAAAGATCCTTTGGATCGGTTTTGCAGGCAAGGTGCACTGCGGAGAAGGAAGTTACCAATGCAGGGAATCAAAAGGCGTGCTCAGTTTAGATGTAAAGAACCTTTTATGGAATCCATGCCCAAAGTGTATTTTCAGTTCAAAGGAACACATATAGAACCCTAAGAATTTTCTCTGCTTCCCTTTATTATTTTTCTTTGCGACTTCGTTTTGAATTTTGAAGACTCTTTCTTATTTTTTGTATATATCGTTACGAACATTACAATTCTCAATAATCTTCCATCTATACATGACAACGTTTTTTCTCTATCATGGTGTTTGACATCATCTTACTAGCTACTTAATGTTTTTATAAGAGCCGAATCCTCCATCATGGTGCCAATTTGAACCCTTGCATATTTCTCTATTTCTTATACTACATTGACTATGTCAATTGTTACACTTAATTACAAGTAAAAATAAAATATTATACAAACTACCTTTATGCAGACTCTTAAAAGCAGCAACACACAATACCAACTAGAACATGTAATTATCATTCACAAGCACTTGGATTCCTGGTAGAGTCCACTGCCCAATGACGGTAGCAAAGTGGTCTGTTGATGTATTCATCATCATCATCATCATCATCATCATCATCATCATCATCATCATCATCATCCTCATTATCATCAGCAGCAGTCACTTTAAGCATTAGTTTATCTTGGCAACGCCTTCCACATTTATAGCAGATGGGTCGAGTAAGACTGTCGTTCACAAATATATCAATCTTAACAGAAGATAACAAGAGATGTTGAGCAGGCTTGACATAAAGTGCACATTTCCCTAGTAAGCATGGGATATGGAAGGTGACCCTACATTCATTACATGTATAAAGCCATTTGTTTGAATCTAAAGTTTCCTCACAAACCTCACACCAACTGAGACTTGCATTCTCTTCGTAAGAAAGGGTGAGGAAATGCTCATCATGCTCATATCTCACTTTATATGGGAGTGTAGCACAATAGAAGCACAAAAAGAAGTCACATTCTATACAATTTAAAGTTCACAATCTCTCTTTTCTGCACATTGAACATGGTCTGTATGTTCCATGTTCGTTGCTAAGGAACAAAGGATGTGGATGGCATTGATGGTCGAATGGTTCAGATATTGCAGCACACAGCAAGTCTATGCTTATAGACTCACCCTCTTTGCTACACACATATCTGAAACCATACAAAAAACGATCACAATATCCACAAAGGAAACAGTTTTTGGTGTCACTCACTTGTAGAATAAATGGATAGGGATGGGTTATATGTTGTTTTGTCCGCGGAAGATTTGCACATGCTTCATGAAGTACAAAATCACAATTGGATTTCATACATTTGTAAACGTCACCGCCATAAAATGGAATTACGCATGCTTGACATCGTTCATCATACATAATGTCAGTGGTCTTCTTTTCAAACTTCAGGTGATGTGAATGGCTGAAATGTTGTATAATTCCAGCACCTATCACTTCAAAAGAATTGAGATTTTCATATTCTTCTTCTGGTTCTTCCTCGAGCTCTTTTTCATCCCACACATCTCTCCGAGTTGCACACTTGGAATGCTTTCCATAAAGACAATCTTTAATGCAAGAATATTTTCCATAATTGCCATCAACCACTTGACGACAAACTCCACATGACAAAATTCTAGGACTAGAATATGTAAAAGAAAGACGGTGGTTATGACGCGATATTCTTATGACAAATGGTAAGTAAATAAATATTTTATGGACAACAAAATCACATTGAAGACACATAGACGAGAGACTTGCTATCAACTACCCCACAAATGTCACATATCAAGTCAGCTTTTCTGGGAAAGAGGTTCAGGGTATGCTCATGTCTTTTATGATACTTAACGAATGAGGGTTTTGTCGCGCAAACAGGATGCAAACTAAACTCACAAATAAAACAATAGTAAAATAAGTAAATAACGTTCTAGGATAGCCTCCACAACAAGAACAAGTTGCTTTCTGAAGATCGACACCAAAGAGAAAGGATAAAGAATATGTGAGAAGTTGGAGATGGTGTTTAGGGTGATAAAGAGACTTGATTAGACCGATAGACTCGACACATTCTTTGTGGAAGGGTACACCACATTTATTGCAATAGTAATAAGTTGAACCAATTTCTTTGCATTGACAAGCACCACACAAAGACTCATCTCCTGATACTTTGTTGTTGCACCGATAAAGGGGGTAAAGGCGGTGGTCAAAGTATCTAGAAGGTAAAGAGCATTCGGGTACGGTAGATGGATAATAATGAGGACTGTTGATTATCGGAAATTTAGTATCTGTATCATATTCCTCAAAAGAGTAGTCTAGCAAGAAAGGGCAAACGAGGATGATAGGTGGAGGATGCTGGATGGAATCCATGGCTACACAAAAGATTTTATATATTGAGAGATTAGAGTTTAGCTGTTCTGATTTGTGACTATAAATACATAAAATATGTAAAAGTTCAACGATTGAATATTATTTCATTTGCATGGAAATCCCCTATATATTATTTTAGAAGCACTCTAAACAAATAACCTTCACTTCATGTGTGATTTACATGAATGCCATTTACACTTGTCAACTCCACAATCACTCTCAACCCCTATATTTAAAAACCCTTAGTTAACTAGCCTAATTACATCAATTGCCATTGGTAAGTAATTTATATAGCTTAACATAATTATATGGTTTTTGACTACATTAAAGCGAGCTTCATAATATGGACGAGCTTCGTGTTCTCTAGAATTACGAACGTATGACAATATTTTCAAGACCTCACTAAACATGAACGTAGACTATATATATATATTTTTTGTTTATATTATATATTCCATTCATCGTAGACTATATTTCATTCATCATAGACTATATATATATATATTTTGTTTATATTATATATTCCTTTCATGTATTCGAATTGTGTCATTTGTAATCAGGATTAAATTCTAAATAACACATTATTGACTAATTTTAATAATATTAATCACTTTAATCTAAATTGCTATATGATTGTATATATTACTATGCTGGTTCTACATTATATTTTAACGACATGTTCAAATTGATTAGTTTGTAAACGTTTATGTTGTTTAAATTTGAAAAAATTTAGTCAAAAAGAAGTTTAATCAAAATATGTGATTTTGATAGTAGCCTAATTACATTTTTTCTTTTCATTTAGTTAATCAAAATATGTAGAGTAAAGTATATCAAATTACGTAGAGTATATCAAATTTTAATCACATATCAAAATACGTAGAATTAGTATATACTGTAAAATTTGATGCAGTTGGTCAAAAAATAATATAGCCGGTATTATGGCATTGCTTGCCTTAATTATGCCTTTGATACCGTTAATTAAAATTTAATACATCAATTTCAATTAATTTATCACCGTGATTTGGAGGTTTTTAATTCTATTCTCTTTAAATTTATCACACATTAGGAATCTATATACCGTTATGCCTATATTTACACTCTTTTTAAGGTATTAGAGTATATCAAATTTTAATCACAATTGTGTTATTTGTAATCAGGATTAAATTCTAAATAACACATTATTGACTAATTTTAATAATCTTAATCACTTTAATCTAAATTGCTATATGATTGTATTAAATTACTATGCTGGTTCTACATTATATTTTAACGACATGTTCAAATTGATTAGTTTGTAACGTTTATGTTTTTTAAATTCGAAAAAAATTAATATGAAAAAAGAAGTTTAATCAAAATATCAAAATCACATATAAAATCAAAATATGTAGAGCAGAGTATTTTATATGTCATTTTGATATTTTGATTAAACTACGATTTATTTGGTTAATCAAAATGAGTAGAATTTAGTATATACTGTAAAATTTAATGCAGTTGGTCAAAAAATAATTTAGCCTGTATTATGGCATTGCTTGCCTTAATTATGCCTTTGATACCGTAAATTAAAATTCAATACATCAATTTCGATTAACAATCACCGTGATTTGCAGGTTTTTAATTATATTCTCTTTAAATTTATCACACATTAGGAATCTATATACGGTTATGCCTATAATTTGTATTTATTCTTTATATTTACACTCTTTTTAAGGTATTAGAGATTCAATGTCCACAATCACTCTCACCAATGATTGCTGAAAGAGATTAATTTGCGATTCACATTAATCGAGTTTCTTCCGAATTTACAACTAACAATTGTATAAAATTAGGAACAAGGCAATCAATATATTCGGACAGATATTTCGATTGATTAGCTATTATTATGGCTATTAATTGCGTCGAGTTAACCCTAAGGGTAGGTGCCTTGCACATATATATATATACATGTCCCTTAGAGCTACATCTCCTCACACAAATCTCCTTCTCAATACTACTTTAGCACTACATTCTATCTATCACAACCGTCATGGCATTATTTAACTCCGTCACCGACTTGAAGCCCTTCAAGACCATGTGGAGAGTGAAGGTGAGTATTGTTCGCTTGTGGAAGCAATACTCTGCAGCCGGCGGACTAATCATTGAGATGATGCTTATTGATTCTAATGTAAGTTTTCATAATCTAATTTCATGTGTCAAGCTGCGTCTGTGTTTTATAATCATATTAAAATTACATCTGCATTTGGAAAATTAATTGGGGAGCAGGTAATGTATTGTAATTTTTTAGTATCGTATATATATTCTGTAGATTATATTATCTGTTATTTTTGCTAATATTATTTTATATTTCAGAAAAAGGTCGATTAAAGAATGTTACTAACATTGATGGTATTTCCAAAATTGTCTTTGAGTCCAATGATGTTCCAGAAATCGATGCTTTCAGAATGAGGTAATTCATTTCGTTCACAATTCACTTAAATCATATATTTATTGCTGCAAAGTTGTCATTTTTTTAAATAATCATAATAGGATTGCAAATGGAGAGTTCTGAAGGCACTATTCGCCGCAGATGTTTTTCTCAATTTTTTTTATTCTATCGCTTATGTTTTGTTTTATTTATACTTAATAATAATTTATATTATTTTAGTTTTTGCTTTAATATTATGATTCTTATTTACTCTCTTACATTATCTCGAGGATAAATAAAATATAATATAAACAAGTTATGTAATATGTTTTTTTTTGAAATATGTACATTTTCTATATTTAGTATACCTTTATTTAATCTAAAAATTAAAATTAATAATTTCATCTAATCTACTCACCCCGTGCGCAGGACGCGGACTACAAATAAAATATAATATAAACAAGTTATGTAATGTGTTTTTTTTTGGAAATATGTACATTTTCTATATTTAGTATACCTTTATTTAATCTAAAAATTAATAATTTCATCTAATCTACTCACTCCGCGCAGGGCGCGGGCGACCACCTAGTATCTAAAGTAAAGTATTGCAATCTATGCACGTTTTAACCTGCTCAAGCAAAGTAATAATTCTATGCTTTTTACGTTTGTTTTCCCATATTCTTCTCCAAGTTCTAGCACTTAGAATAACTTGTTGTATCTATTTAAATAAACCACTCAATCTTCCAACCTGAAATATTCATATCTCCAGCTAGCACACTAGTTAGGGGTGGGCGCAAGGCGAGTACTTGCGTTTTTACGTATATTTGATACTCGCCTTGCCTTTGCCTTGAACGAGTAATGAATTTTTGGACTTGGTGTTTGCCTTGTCGGAAACGAGTACTTGTTATATCGAATACTTGTCCCAAAACATGTTACTTGCAAGTTACTTGCCTTGTTCGATTACTTACTAGTATGGCTGGATACGAGACAAATATCCGGAATTTTTGCTATATTTGTAACCCGACTTGTTTTATTTGAGTAGTAAAAAATTTGTCTTACACTTGTAATTGCTAATACCAAATACTTGATTAAGCGAGTACTCATCTATATATGAGATACTTGCGATTAACTTGTTGTACTTGTACTTGCTCACTTAACTTAAATTTTTTGTAGTCGAGCCTTTAAAATAGAAATTCTATTTCAATGATTTTATGATTAGATGATTATCTATATTTATAGCAAAAAAAAATTGTTTGATTCTTATACTACACCGATGTAAGATAATGTAGCGTAAAATTTGAAGAAAAAAAAGAAAATTATTTAATTCCACATGTTTGATATATTATATAAGTATTAAACTAGATAAAATAATAATGTAAATGTTATAATATATTTTGAAAATCAAGTAACGGGTCAAAACGAATCAAATACTTAAAATAAATTTAAACCTTGTTACTTGATTTGAACTTGCAAATATTTAAAATTCTTAACTTGTTACTTGCCTTGATTAAGACGAGTACTTGTATTTACGAGGCAAATACGGGGCGGGTAGCGAGTTTAAGGCGGGTAACGGATATTTGTGCCCAGCCCTAACACTAATGTCGTAGTGCTAAACTTGAGAGAGAAAAAAGGCAGAGGCTTTGGTGATAAATAACTAGTTTTAGGGAAAGTTCATAGATTCTCCGTTTTGTAATGCATACACAACTTGTCAGGCACTGTCTGTGTTGACTCTGTAAAGACCTATAGGAAACAATTTAGATGGTCGAATCAGATAACCTTGAAAGAGTTGTTCTCCATGATCCCCTTAATTTATCTTCCATAGAAAAATCAAAGAACAACAAATGCAATATATCATTGTTCTCCACGACAAGCACAGCCACAAAAGCCTGTTTCAAAATCCGGACATGACACATGCAAACTATAAAAAAACTGTCTCCGTTCACACCAAAATGCAAACTAATAATTTCCATCCTCTCAAATTAATATGATCTTTTTGCTTCTTGCTTTTTTTTTTTTTTTGGTTTTTCTTCCCCAAATCAGAGAAAGATTCTATCTTCGTATGAACAAAAGAATCCAACTCTGGTTGCACAAAACTCAGGATTCCGTTACTGGGACTGGTGCTGGAGTTTTGAGAAGTGGCTGCAAAGCTTTCACAACTATACTCATATTGGGTCTAAACTCTGATTCATATTGCACGCACAATGCTGCCACCGCTGCTAGCTGCATAAGTTCAGAGATAAGGACAAGGCAGTGTATTTCCAGTGATACAAAACTGAGTTGTTTTCACTCATGGTGTGGCGAAGACAGTACCTTAGCTACTGATTTAGGAGGATATTCTCCTTTTAGCTTTGGATCAACACACTGCTTCACTTTGTCTTCACTAAGCCTCGGTGTAGCCTGGAATAATAAACGGTAAACTCCAACATATAAGACATGAGAGACTAAAACAGAGCAGGATCCATTAAAAAAAAAAACATACCCAGGTTACAAGACTTTGTTGGCCACGTGGCATTGTATGATCCACAGGTTTCCTCCCTGTCAAAAGCTCAAGGAGTACAACCCCAAAGCTATACACATCACTCTTCTGTGTCAACTGTCCAGTCATAGCATATCTGCAAAATGGGAAGACACACCTGTTAGCTGCCTCGTTCATACCTTAATCTGGATGCAACAAAAAAGTTTTGACGGTTTTAAGGAAGATTACTCTGGAGCGTGATAGCCAAAGGTGCCCAAGACTCTTGTAGAGTGAAGACGAGCAGCATTGTCAGGAGCTTGATTGGAGAGATTAAAATCAGCCACTTTCGCTTGATAGTCTTCAAACAGAAGCACATTGCTAGATCTCACGTCTCTATGTATGACAGGAGGCTGAACCTTCTCATGGAGGTACTCTAAACCCCTAGCTGCCTCAACGGCTATCTTCACCCTCGTTATCCAGTCAAGCGTTGGACCTGGCTGTGCACCTTGAACTCCCTTCCTACCTGTACTAACAGCAAATTTCAAAAAACCCCACAGATAAATCAATTCTATTTCATAGCAAGAATGGGAGGGGAGGAGGCTCAGCATACCGTGTAGAACGTCGTGCAGTGATCCCATTGTTGCAAACTCATAAGCAAGAACACGGAGGTTCTCATCAACACAGTAACCGACCAGCTGAATGAAATTATCATGCTTCAGCCTTGAAACCATGGAAACCTAAGGAGCAGGAAGCAATAGAAATGTAAAGACAAGTTTCCTTGGGGACTGAAGCAAAAAAAAAAAAGACAGGTAATGACCTGACTCAAGAACTCGGTGTTTGTTTCAGCTTCAGGGGCAACATCGAGTTTCTTCAAAGCAACAGCTTTACCATCACTTAGAGTTGCATAATATACCCTTCCGTAAGAACCCTCACCAATGAGTGACTTTGATCCAAAATTGTCAGTCTTTTCTTTAACCTCTTCTACAGACAAGGGAGGAACTTCAATGGGAAGAGCTTCCTTGGGCGCCTCAGGTTTTGCAACAGCTTGTAGTTTTGGCTTATTATTAGCTGCTGCATGTGTGTGACAAGCAACCAAACGTATTCCAATTAGAAACATACAAAGATACTAAACGATACAAAGTCTGAAGCCTCTAGTACACAAAAAATAGCACTATAACCTATTACTAATAGATGTTAGATCACGAATCAAAACCATACAGATAGACAGGACATTTCAGTAAGTTGAGAGAAGTCTCTTTGTCTGAAACATACCATCAGATTGCTGCCATTGAGTTTTCAGATGATGTTCATCATTTGATACATCCGAATCTCCTGAATGACGCCCACAACAGATCCACCTGTGCATACTTGTTCTCTTCCTCAAGGATCGATCTTCAGAGAGCTTTTTAGTTCCTGAAATCGTTCAAAACCAAGTCAAGAATGTATGCATAAAAGACACAATCGGTTCATCTAATAAAACCTATCCTCACAGGGAACTTCTTCATTCTCAAGTTAACTGTTCTCAGAAGTGATCCAAATATCATTCATGTATATAATAAAAAAAATAATAATAACCTAACAAATCAGATCAAGATTGCAACTTTAATTAAGCACAGCTTTTGGAACAATACGTTGGTAATAAACAAATCAACATTTCATAAGTTGTACCACAGACAAGAAACCCAAACTGCAAATATTACAATCACAAAGAGACAAGCTTTTTGTCGGCAGATGATGTCGGCAATAGTCAACTAGTTTGGCAAAATTGGATTCAAAGATCGTAACTTTTTGAACCAGATGCGTTACCCAGATGAGAAATCTACTCGAATTTACACTTAAAAAAAAAACACATACAGTGAGAATCGCGCTTGAAACGAGGATCGGGGGCAGAAACGAAATCGAATCAGAAAACTGAAGTCTAAGTGAGGAAAACAAAGATGGTTCGACTTGAAACGATCCAAAGAAGGTAGAAGATCGAGAGAATTTAATCCTAAATCCAAAAAAAAAAAAAAATTAAGGAAAGGGTTTTCTTTACCGGTTTGCCAAAAACGTGATTAAGGGTGAGACTTCTCTCGTCTCTATATCTTGATTGTCTACTGTGTAGAGAGATGAGAGAGAAGAGTGAGTGGTGAAGGAGGAGAGCGTTTGTTTTGCTGGTGAAGACGGAGAGAGAGGCGGGGAAGGGATATAAACCGGCCAAACCGAAAGGAAAGCCTAGCCGACTTTTTTTTCATTTGAGCTTTTTTTTTCTTTACGTTTCTAATTTCTAATGATTTTTCTATTCATTTCGCCCCTATAATTGAATTGAAACCAATCACTCCCTTTTCTTTTGTTGCTTTCTTCTTGTGTTTTAATTATTTGAAGAACAAAAACACAGTTTATCTAATAATTATTTAGTTTTTAAATTCCAGATGTGGAACCTAATCTATGTAAAATAAAGTTTAGAATAAATTATTCACAATTTTTCATACCAAATTATTTATTAGATTAAAGTTATCAATATAAATCGCATTAAAATAAGGTTGAAATTCTGATTTTGATTAATTTCGTTGTACTAACTGCAATGCATTATTAGTGAAAATGGATGACGTGTAATCTGCTCACAAATCACATTCAGTCGTGAAATATCTTTACAAATTGTTGAATTAGTCGAGAGCTTACATGTGGCACACAGTATGTTCAACAATTCCCCAAACCATTTGGCTAGCTGAGTGGTTTTTCCTAGCTTATGCTGCTGTTTTTAGAGCTGGGCATCACTCGATATTCACCTTATACTCGAGACTTGACCCATATTCGTCTTGAAAAACTGAGTACTCGCCATTAGTAAGGTAAGTAACAAGTCAAAAAAAAATTCACTACTTGTAAGGACAAGACAAATATCAAGTATCGCTTCATTTTTTGGTACTTGCCTCGTTACTCGTTATTTGTTACTCGTTCTATAAAATACTTGTTAGTTTAACTTCAGATGCTTATGAAAATTTGGTCCAATGAGTTGCTTAACTCTGGATGAAGAATAAAATGTTAGAATATATCTAGTCATCTTATATTGTCTTGTATTATCATATACGTTTGGTTTGCATTTAAGTACTTTCTTTTACAGGAACAAAATGTTTTTGATTTTGCAGGAACATAACATGATCAAGAAGTAGACAAAAATCTTTTTTGGAACACCGAAATAAAATGGAAGAACAATGAGTTTCATATGGTTTTTCAATATTTTGAATACTTATTTTTATTTTTGTCTCTACTTCTTTCTAAATTCATATGACTATTGAATGTTAAAAATTTAGAATATGTGTTTTTTGTATGTAATCAAGAGCCAATTACTTTGTTTATCAAGTAACAAGGCAAGGTAAATTACTTGCAAGTATCAATTTTTTCCAAGTACTTGATCAAGCAAGTACTTGTTTGAAGCAAGTCAAGTATCAAGTCGAAAAACAAATTACTCGGACAAGTCAAGTCAAGTAGCAAGTAACCGAGAATTGGTAAGTAATTGCCTTGTGCCCACCCCTAACTGTTTTCCCTTGGTTGTGGGCAAAATATATGTAATATTTGATTCGATCCGTTATTCGTTTCGATTCAATCCGAAAAATTCGGATAACCGTAACTTTTCGAATCGAAGCAAATAATAAAATTCAATATCCGTCAAATAAGGAGAAAATCACAAATCCCATTTTTTAAAAGACGGATATCCGATCCATAATGTGCATATATATCTATATAGATTTTTAGTTATTTTATCCACTAAATAATTATTTGGTCATTAAATTTTTAAGAGTATGTAGTTTTTAAACAATTTGAAATGAAAATATTATTATTTTATATTAAAAAAATATTTTCTTTTAGAATTTTTCAAAGAAATTAATTTTTTATTATTTTTTACCGGATCGACGGGTCGAATCGGATATCCGGTAAAATATACTGATTTTTCTGGATATCCCGTAACAGCGGATATCTGAAAGATCACGGATCGAATCGAATCAGAAATTTGATTATTAGTACAGGACGGATTGGATCACGGATATCCTTAAAATTTCAAATATATGTTCCGTACTCACTTCTACTACTCGGTTGTACAAACGTATGTTTTGTTATAGTCAAAAGTCAGCTTTGGTTTTCGCTTTTCAAGATGATAAAATGTTAACATTCTTGTCTTGTAATTGTTCTATTAGTATTTGTATATGGTTTCACGCACCACTTGTTGAATCTGTCATCGGCTGTGTGTTTGTAAGATGATCTATAGCCTTTTTTTTACTAGTTGGTCGATTATTTGCATCTTTTATCATCATCTCTGTAGAATAACTAACAAAAGGAATTATTGGTGTGTTGGATTCAGTGGGATGGTTGGTGTGTTGTTCTCCATTATATAACTAACACAATGAATTAATAAATGATTCAGTTACATGCAAATCAATCATCTTCTCTCAACCTTCAGAGCTCTCTCTGTCTCCAACTAACTCCTAACATCTCCTCATTATTACATATAGAAGCTCTCCAATGTTTATCTAGCTAGCATTAAAATCTCATTCTCCCTGTGTGCTCTCGAAAGAATAACTTTCCATGTTTTCGGGAACTGCTGGTACAGTATCTGTATGCCTCTGCAGATTATTCTGTTTGAGTCTCCTGTGACCATCACTACTCTCAGCAGGCCTTGGAGCTTCCATTTTCACCTCTCTTGCAGCTTCTGGAAACGTTGTACTCTTCCTCAAATTCCCGCAGACGGATCAGAACCGGTAAGTTTATTATCTGCTGGAACTTTCTCACTAGTCTCATCGACATCTGAGTTGCCCCTCGTCTCTATACCCTCAAGAACTCCCATGCTGGCGAGGATCTCTTCTCTCGGCTCATCTGGATACTTCACTCTATAGTACTCTAACTCCATCTCGAGATCTTGTATCTCCTTTTCCCTATCAGCCAAAACATCGTTTGCTCTCTCGAGCGCATCCACGTCGTGCTCGGCTTGCTCATCCATCATTCTAAGGTACTGCAACGCTTCCATCTGGAGAGCTGCTTTCTCTTCCTGCAACCTCGTGATCATCGCCATCGCTTCATTTGTAGCGATGGCTGACGCATTTCTTTCTTCCTCTAGCTCTTTGCTCAGCTCTCTTAGGCATTTCCTGTCGTACTCTAGCTGTTGCTTCAACAAATCGACGAGACTTTCTCCCTCGATGTCGCTGCTGATGCTTGCAAAGGACTCCACTGAAGCAGAGTGTTTTAGTTCCGGTGTTTCTTTTGAAGTAGTTTGAGTCTCTTCTGTTACCTTTAAGGAATCTTTGTCGCTCTGTTCTAGAGAGGGTTCTTCGTTGGAGAGTTTTGGTGACGTCAAAGGCTCAGACTCTTCATGCTCTTCTTTACTGGAGTGTTCTTCTGTGGCGGAACCAGTTGCATTGTTTGATGTCAACGGTTCAGTTTCTTCATTGTCCACATCATCTACTACTTCATGACTAGAATGGGATTTTGCAACTGAATAGTCATTACTTCTATCTTCTTCTTCCTCACTGGATTGTTCTTCAGCTGAACCAGATACTTCGTTTGATATCAACGGAGGATCAGAACGTGCATTGACCTCGTCTACTTCTTCATTACTGAAGTACTCTTCTGCAGCATTGTTTCCACCAATCTCTTTTTCTTCCTCACTAGACTGTTCATGTGCTAGAGAATCTGACGCTGAAGGCTTGAAATCTCCTTCTGCTCCATCTTCCTCATCACCTGCAACAGAACCAGGAAGATGAGAAGACACTTTATGCTCCATAGTTGCATCATATTCTTCTATCTTCACATCTGTATCAGATATGTTTTGAGCAGAGCCTGCGGAGTCATCGTGCTCTTGAATCTTGATTTCCTGAGAGGAAGAGTTTTCTCTAGGACTCATGAAATCTCCACCATAAGGAGATGAGTTGCCACTTTGCTCAGTTTCATTATCTGCAAGAAATAACATCATATTAAGGAACTGTATGACATGAATGGGTAGATTTTGACAAGTGTTTCATGAGGTACACCTACCATTTTGTGTTTCTGCTTCTGCATTGTCCTCTTGATGAGGTAAGTCCAATGAGAATGGACGAGCTTTACTCATAGTTATAAGCTCAAAGATTACAGCTGCATGCTCCCCTAATGCAACAGGTTGTTGTTGCTGAGTAGTCTTATTATCTACATGCGTGGGAGATCCTTTGTTTTTTTTATAATCTTTGTTCTTATCCTTGTTGTCTTGCACACAAGGCTGTTGTTTACGCTTCGACATCTTCTTGTCTTCCAAAGATGTCCTAGATCGAGACTTGCGAACACGTCTCTCAGGTGGGTCAACATTGAAGTCAGCCATCTGGAGGAATGCATCATCATCTGTAAACAGGAAGTCAGACTCGGAGCCTGAGTGAACCTTCAGCTGTGTGTAACCCGCATCGCTGCGGCTTCCAACGTCAACATACTCACCACCGCTACTTGTCGCCGGTCTATGAAGATCTCTCATCTTCTTCAAACTCCCACCGCTTCCTCGTCTGGTAAGATGATGATGCCTCGGAGCAGGAATGTTCGGTTTATTAGCGGTGTTTCTTCCACGAGAGCCTAACCTAATCAGTCTCTGTGTATGGTGCCTTGCCCTCCACGGTTTACTGCAACAAGAACATGACCTAAGGTGAGCAGAGTGGCTTGTGGAGAGCAGATCATACCCAAGCTTCCCTAGAAGCAATCTGTTCACGTCTGGATTCGGACCGGTCGTTTTGGTGAAGGACAATAGACAATCGTTACACATTCCTCGACAGTCGGCGAGCTTGTTGTCGTGATTTAGACACGACATGTAAGATGAGACCTCTGATCTGTGGTTTCTGCAGATGAGCAATCTCCAATGCAGGGGATGGAGGATCTTGGAACAGAGGAAACATGGCATCTGCAACCTGCAGTAGCGTGCGAACCAGACGAGGAGATAGGAGAGGAGAGCATCGATGAGCATGAGGAATATGAGGAACCATTCGCATGCTGCGTAGGTCAGGACAGGGACCTTTTGATCAAACATAACATTTGGAACCATGTTTTAGACTGGTGGTGGTGACAGTGAGTTCTGAAGAACGTTAAAACTCATCATCTTGAAAGCAAAAATTAAGAAGCAAAACTCAGAATCCTGTCTGAGATTTTCATATTATTGAGCATTTGGAAGTAAAAACGTGAAACATCCTAAACTTGAAAACTTGGCTTCAAGATTAATCGGTCAAACAAACTTGTTCAACGATTTGTTATTTCTGGTTTACCTAAATTAGTGTACGTTTTTTTTTTTTTTGGATGAAGAAATGGTCGACCCGGCTTTTTGGAATTACCATACATTTTAGAGAATCTTTAAAAGACTGATAAATAATTGATTTGCGGTTGCAGTTTTAAAAAAAATAAAAAAATATACCAGTTCATTAGAAAACACGATTAAAGTCTTAATCATAGACAGCAAAGTCAAAGCATACTGAGTATTAAAACTGCATCACATATCCAAACTCCTATAAGAGGTAGTTGTGGGTTTCAATCCTTACTCCTTAGTATGTGTGAAACTTAGCATCATCAACGCAGCACCCCATAACAGGGTGTTTAATTTAATTTTTTTTTTGTTCTTTCCGGATTTAAAAATAAATAAAAATAATAATGAACCAATTGCGGATCGTCACGTGTCTGTAGGACCCACAAACAGTGCAAACAGCTGACAGTATAGGACGCTTAATTATGCACTCTTCCTCCTCTCTTCTTCCTCTTTTCCTTATTTTTTCATTTTCTTTTTAAAAAAATGCTAAGCACACGGGGTAAGCACCCCGGGTTAATAATGCTCTAAATCCTCTGCTGAAAGGCTTGATTAAATAGGAGTCTTGTTTCAATCTCTGGAACAAAGGAGAGCATGGCCATCATCGAGATCACAACAAACAAGATGAACCCCGATCATAAAGTCATGTCTCCATGCTAATTGCATCACTGAAGGCCAGAGCAGTAGCAGTTAAACCATCTCCAATTGGTTTCCATTATTTTTTTTATATTTAAAATGAAGTAAATAGAAAATGAATTTGTGATTTTCTCCAATGATTTCCTTATTTTTTCTCGATTATTAATCTATCTATTTTCAACTTTAATTTATTGTTAATAACACATTCTATTTGATAAAATTTAAAATTACATTCACTTATTTCTAAATTTAAAGAAAATCACTTTATTAAATAAGTCATTTATTATATTAATACAATTAAATAACCACATACCAAATATAGTAAATTTTTTATTAAATAGTAAGATTACTATATTTCCCCCCAAATAATCAATCAAACAAGTTTTATGCTGTGTTAAGTTTATATGTGTTCTTTAATTTTCTATTAGTTATGCATTTTTAATGTTTTATTTATTATTTATTTTATATGATATATATAATTTAATTGTATTTAAAAATTTTAATCAGTACATACATATTAGATAATAAAAATTTAAAAGTAATATTTTATTTATGCATAAAATGAAGTTTTGTCAAAATCTTAAGATTATTATGCAAATAAAAAAGTTCAACAACAAAATGAGTTTGTAAATAGCGTCTTCTCAAATATGATGAAACATTATTAACATTCTTATTTTTTCTCAAATTAAATATACTATTAGAGAGAGATTTCCTTTATTTTTTATATTTTCCTTCATTATGTTAAAGGATTGTATGCTTGTGAGATCTGCAATGGAAAGAATTAAATGTTTTATTAAAACATAATACATTAAATAGATAATTTTTGATGGAACAACATTACTTACAAATAATAATTCCCTCTAGTTGAGATGAAGGAGAAGATGCAGAGAAAAAGATCGATGAATGTTGCAAGATGAACATTTTGATAAGATTAACAGTTACCAGAGGTGCTAGTAAATACCATACGATTTGTCCTTAATGCGCACTGAGAGTTCGTTCTACCTGGACTTGTATTATCCAAAACATGTGGTATTTACATCGAAAGTAAAGCATAGGTTATCAACCACTCTTCTTCGTATATGTTAAAGTGAAAACCATTCAAAAAAAGCTATCTACACTCACAATGAGCATGTGATGACAACCATAAACACATATAAATGAAACATTAGTAGGGAACTAGTAAGCAAAATTAAGAGACTCATAGTCGATTAAACTGTAAACAGGAATCAACATACCATATACTATGCTTGTCTTCATATTCGTTGATTTGAACATGATCCCATACTGTAATATGAAAAATCGTGAAGATAGGATAACCTCAAGAATCAGATCAAGTATCCCAAGTGTTGAAGATGTTCTTGTTCTTACGAAATGTGGGTTGAAAATAGTATGGTTGTTAAGCTAAAGGTTAAGTACATAGAAGTATTTTGTAAGATTGGTGTTTTAAAATGTAGTTTACAACTTGTAATACTGAAAAAAATTATTAGAAAGATATGTGACATATTTTCAAACCTCTTTGTGGTACTTGAATTGATGTTTTGTCTGAAGACAAATAAAAATGTAAATATAGAAAAGTTGTTTTTTCTATTAAAATTAAATTACAAATATGAACTACTTCTTGAAACAACTTCTTAATTACATTTAATTCCACTCATTTTTCACTCTTAACCATAATTGGTGTTAATAAGTAAATCTACAAAAAAAAATAGCAGTTTTCATAAAATTGTATGTGTGTTACAAAATTTCTTAATATTTAGTTACCAAATAAATTTAGAATATTTCAATCTTTTATATCCTATAAAAAATCTAATATATAAAAGTCAACTTTGCAATCGTTGACTCTATTTTGGGAGAAAAAAATTGATTTATTGAAATTTAAATTATCATATTAATGAACGGACATTACAAAAATCGAAAGAAATTTTAATCATCATAATTGTTTAAATTATCAGATCAATAAATCTAACTCAGTTATATTTTATTAATTGGCCTTTTATAATTTATTTGGTAACAATAATGTATGTATTTATTTTTTTCTGGACTTTATATTTATTTTTTTTTAAATAGTAACAAACTAACTTTATTTAATATATATATATATATCAAGTATGAAATTTGAAAAATATGTTAATTATTAGAATAAATATATGTTTATTGATTTCAATAATATAGAATTTTATATATTTAAATTTTAGCACTTCATAGATCCATATTTTAAACAAAGAATGTTTTGGAAATAAGATAAGAAATTAAAATAAAATGATAACTATAATCGTACTATAATTATAATTTTCACTGTTCTAAAATTATTATGTACCGCTTAGACTATATTAACTGTACTATGTGTTTTTCGATATGGTTATGTGTTAAACAATAGTTATACAATACAACTGTAATATTTCCCAAAATAAAATAGAACAACCCAAGTTACGAGATGACTAAAATACCCTTGTAAAACCTAATAAAAGGTCTAATTGAATCGATGAAATCGCCGATCCCTTCTTTGCCCTTCTCCTTCGCCCAGATTTTCCCCCTTGGACCCCCTCTTTCTACCCGCCAAATCCTTCCTCTTTGAATCCGTGAGTTCCGATCTCCTTTTGAATCCCTCTTTTCTATTGAAATTTGTTCCTGATAGATTCTAAGGAATATGCAATAGGGTTTTACAATCTCTTATATAGATTAGAGGATTTTGTCTGATTGCTTCCAAAGTTCATCGTTACTTTTGTGCTTGGGTACTTAGGCTTATTATGGTTATAGCTCCCTTATGGGACCTGCTCTTGTCTAAACTTCTTGTTAATTTATAAGTTTTTGAGTCCGAGGAACTCTCTGTTGTTTATACCTTGTTTTCTTGCTTGCTTGCAGGTTTACAATACATTGTGCAAGTTGAGTTAGATTCTTGAACAGATATATTGTCTGCATTCTACTTGGCTACTGTGATGAAATGGCAAACCACCAGCTGATGATGATTGCGGAGGGGAACCACGAGATATCGTCGTTTAGACAGGAGGAGCATTTTGTTGAACCTAGACAGAACAGTGAACTGTTCCCTACTCCTCCTACTCATGGCTACAAATTTGATTTCCAATCGCTACAAGCAACTGACCTGCAGATAGGTGTTTCACCTGAGGTCTGGAACCACAACTCAACAACTCACAGTGGAGAAATACATAAAGAACAGTCTCTTGAGGGAAAAGATGAGGTTGAATCTCAGGAGATCCGAGACGGAAGCTATGACAATGCTTATGACATCTCCTTTCCTGATAACGATGACGACTCTGAAACTTCGGAGAATGATAAACTAGCTTTAGTAGTTTCCGAGGATCTCAACGACAGCTTACAGTTAGGGGTGGGTCATTGCATGAATACGGATCCCATACCTGGTTGTTTGGACATAACCCTTTCTCAGCAGCTAGAGTTGGCTCCTCCCATTGTTCAGTGCCGGTCTCTTGTTACAGCTTCTCCTCCTATTGTTCAGTGCCGGTCTCTGGTTACAGCTCCTGAGCACAACTTGGTCGTCGGTATGGAGTTTTCGGATGTCATTGCTTGTAGGAGAGCACTGAGAGATGCAGCAATTGCCTCGCGCTTTGAGATGCAGACAGTTAAATCTGACAAAACTCGATTCACTGCAAAGTGCGCTAGTGCGGGCTGCCCATGGAGGATTCACTGCGCCAGGCTTCCCGGTGTGCCAACTTTTTCGATAAGGACTATTCACGGGAACCACACGTGTGATGGCATTTTACACCTTGGTCACCATCAGGCTTCGGTTCAGTGGGTTGCCGAGGCTGTGAAAGAGACGCTTAGAGAAAACCCTCAATGCAAACCTAAGGAGATACTCGAGGAGATTCATCAAGTCCATGGGATCACGCTATCGTACAAGCAAGCCTGGAGAGGGAAAGAGCGTGTGATGGCTACTGTCCGCGATTCATTCGAAGAAGATTACCGTCTTCTTCCTCAGTATTGTGATGAAATCAGAAGAGCAAATCCTGGGAGCATCGCTGTGGTTAACGGAAGCCCTGATGATGGGAGCTTCCAACAGTTATTCATTTCTTTCCAGGCATCGATCTCTGGTTTCCTTAACGCTTGTCGGCCTCTTATTACATTGAAAAAAATTGTTTTGAAGAGCAAATATCTAGGGACACTGCTGCTCGCCACTGCGTTTGATGGAGATGGAGCAATATTTCCTTTGGCTTTCGCGATTGTTGGCGAGGAAAATGATGTTAGCTGGCACTGGTTCCTCTCAGAGCTGCGTCAGCTGCTTGAAGTGAACACCGAGAACATGCCAAAACTGACGATTTTGTCTAATAGAGAGCCGCTCATTGTTGATGGAGTAGACGCTAATTTTCCTACGGCGTTTCATGGCTTCTGCATCCATCATCTCACGGAATCCTTCCTTAAGGAGTTCAACAACGATTATGTTCTTGTAAACCTCTTTTGGGAAGCAGCGAAATGTACCACCGAGTTTGAGTTTCACGCAAAAGTTCATGAGATGTCGCAGATGTCCCAAGAAGCTGCCATGTGGGTCAGTAACATTCCTCCCTCTTTATGGACCACATACTGCTTTGAAGGAACGAGGTTTGGACATCTGAATGCAAATGTTACCGAGTCAATCAACGGTTGGATTCAAGAAGCTTCTGGTCTTCCTATAATCCAGATGATGGAGTGTATCCGTCGCCAACTCATGACTTTGTTCACTGAACGCCGTGAGACAAGCGTGCAATGGTCAAGTATACTAGTTCCATCTGCTGAGAGGCAAGTCGTTGAGGCTATAGAACAAGCTCAGGCGTACCAAGTTCACAAGGCAAACGAGGCACAATTCGAGGTCATGACCGGTGAAGCAACATTGTTGGTGGATATTAAATGCCGTTCGTGTATGTGCCGTGGATGGGATCTATACGGTTTGCCTTGTAGCCACGCAGCTGCGGGGCTCCTCTCTTGCAGACAGAACGTTTACAGGTTCGCAGAGAGTTACTTTACTGTGGCAAATTACAGGAGAACTTACGCAGAAACCATACATCCAGTTCCAGACAAGACCACGTGGAAGAAGAAAACAGAAGCTGACAGAGAAAGTGGTGGGGATGGTGATGAGGTTATGATAACACCACCGAAGGTGTTGAGACAACAGCCACGGCCAAGGAAGAGGAGAGTTCAAGGAGAGGACCGTGGACGTCAAAAGCGGATGGTTCGATGTAGTCGGTGTAATCAGCCTGGCCATTTCAGAACTACTTGCACAGCTCCTACGTAAAAAAAAAAGCATGTGATACTCTTTTTCAGACATTTTTATAGGTTTAGAACATTTTTGCAAAGCCTTTCTCTTAAACTCAATTTTCCAACAACAGTGATAGTTAACTAGACATCTTTAAGAGTCAATTTATGTCTTCTTATGTGATATAAGCTTTGAGTAAAAAGAGTTTCTAGAACCTTGTGAAACACGCAACATATTAGCATGGAGAATATGATTCTAGCTACACAAAACTAAATGGTCAAAACCACAAGAAACATCCGGAGTAATAGGGCTGGAAGCTATTTTAGTACAGTACAGTAAACACGTGGAGAGAGCAGATACATTGTCTCGTAACACAAAACAAACTCAAACAATTGTTCCAGGATTAGGAGTTTAACCAATCTTTAATCTCCCATGTCTCTTGATGAATCCCCAAACCAAATCCGTTGATATGTTAAACAGATCAATGTGTGTCTCAGAGTTTAACAGCAGCAACACGACGGCCTTCACACAGGTTTTCTTAATCTCAACCATTGGTTTGCTCTTAGCTGTCTCATTGCTTTACCGTCTAAGGAAGCTACGTTACTCCAAGATCATCCCTCGTCTCAGGGTGTCTCACAAACACAAAGGCCATGAGAAGCTTGAGAGATTCTCTCACTACGTTGGTAAAAATCAATCGACTTATATCTCTTTGAAATCTCTATGATCAACAGATCTTGATGCATTGTAAGTCAGTGTTGTTTGTGTTTTTTTTGTCTTTCTGAATTTTGCAGTGAGGCAGATGGGATTCAAGGACAGGAGAGAATGTCCTCACCTCTGCAAATTAGCTAGCGAGTACATAAGGAAATCAGGTTCCTGCGAGGAAGACATCTACAGCTTTTTCTCTGAAGAGCCTGATGCTGACTCTCTCTTCATTAAGCTCGTTGAGGAGTTTGAGAGATGTATTCTCAGTTACTTTGCTTACCACTGGAGCCATGCAGATCTCATGATCAGTCAGGTTAACTTTCATAATCCTTTCTTCACAGTTAGTAGACAAAAAAACATCACATGGTCTTGTTTCAGATACTTAGCGCTGATGCTGAGCCCAAGAAGAAGCTCAAGCACATTGTCATGGCAGCAACGAGGTGATCCTAAACAAACAAAACAAAAAACAATCCAGATCGTGTTCTTTTTTTTTTACTTCTCCCACATGATTGTTCCTTGGTTGGTATATATAGGGAACAGAGGTTTGAGAGAGTGACTAAGAATCTAAAAGTGGCGAGAGTGTTCAACACATTGGTAGAGGAAATGAAAGCAATGGGGATAGCGTCGGTTGATGACTCGGAATGTACAGAAGTGATGGCTCCAGTTGCACACAAAGACAGAAGCCCGGTTCTACTCCTCATGGGTGGTGGTATGGGCGCAGGAAAGAGCACTGTCCTTAAAGAGATTCTCAAGGAGTAAGTAACGATTCAAATATAAGTTTCACTTGCTCGTTTTTTTTTTCTTCTGCATTCATCATGCTTTGTGTGCTTTGGATTCAGACCATTTTGGGCAGGAGCAGATGCTGTGGTTATCGAAGCCGATGCTTTCAAAGAATCTGATGTGATATACAGAGCTCTAAGCTCCAGAGGCCATGTTGACATGGTCAAGACTGCTGAATTCGTAAGGTTCTTTCTTCTTTTCTTTATAGTTGCAACAAGAATCCTTTTGACTTGTGAAATGGAACTAGAACAGGTTCACCAATCATCAACAGATGCAGCATCATCGCTGCTAGTTACAGCTCTCAACGAAGGGAGAGACGTGATAATGGATGGAACACTGTCTTGGGTACCATTTGTAGTACAGACCATAACCATGGCTAGGAATGTGCATCGCCATCGCTACAGAATGGGAGCTGGCTACAAGGTTGGTGAAAATGGAGATGTTATAGAGAACTATTGGGAACGCATAGGCGAAAGACAACAGCTGCAAGAAGATGGAAGAGAAAGAAAGCCATACAGGATAGAGTTAGTTGGTATTGTGTGTGATGCCTATTTAGCTGTGATCCGAGGCATTAGGTGAGAGTGTTCTCTTAAAGAAGTGTGTGTGTGTGTGTGTGTGTTCTTCTTCTCAACATAAGGGTTTTGGTTTAACCATGTCTATATGCAGGAGAGCAATAATGTGTAGAAGAGCGGTCAGGGTGAGATCTCAGCTGAGATCCCACAAGAGGTTTGCGGATGCGTTTCTTACTTATTGCAACTTAGTTGACAATGCAAGGCTTTACTGCACCAATGCTCTTGAAGGTTCTCCAAAGGTTAGATGCAAAAATAAACAACCTGAAATGTGTTAAGTAATGAAAGTGAGAATCAACAGAGAACAATGGTGGTTTTGTGTGCAGCTGATAGGGTGGAAAGAAAAGGATAAGACATTGCTAGTGGATCCAGAGGAGATAGACTGTTTGAAGAATGTAGGGAGGTTGAACGAGGATGCAGAGTCCATTTATGAGCTGTACAGTAGACCAAACCCTGCTTGTGAAGCTGGATCGATATGGAAAGACATTGTTCTTTCTCCATCCAGGTTCAACGTTCAACAGGAGCTCAAATACTCAATTCAGAAAGTGGAAAGATTCAAACAATATCTTCAAGAATCACCAAGGTGAGGAAGATAGAGAAGGGATGCAGTTTTTTCTTAGCTTTGTTTCCTGGTATGTCAAACAAGTTCGTTTAATGTATTACTCCTAAAACGATCAAACAAAAGTAGTTCTCTCTAAGCAAAAGAAAGAATGGACAATGCCTAACTTGCTTGCTATCTACTTATGTCAGAAAACTTAATAGCAGAAACTAAACAGAATTTCACAAACAATTACCAAAACATTGAATGTAAGAGATGTGTTAAAGATATGCATCACCATAACTTTGCCAAGCTTGTTGTTGTCAAAAGAGATCAGTTCCTTCAGAACATAGTCTGTTACTAGATGATGGTCCGCACCTTGTGCGGAATAATATATATCCAACTAATTCAATTTTAATATAATTTTTTAATCTCAATCTAAATTATTAATAAGTTTCAAATATTAATAAATTAGTAGATATAATCAACCTTTTTATAAGGCAACATGGATAAATTTTTGGCAAAACATTTATTTATTCTTTCATCAAACCAAACATGTAAAAGATATCATCGTCACAATAACCTAGTAAAACTATATTAATATTTTAAAATAACATAAATATAAATTTACAAATTAAATCATAATTACCAATTATCAGGAAATCCGATGAAATTAAATCCTCTTCAACAAAGTCTTAATTGCATTTCATCTGAATTTTCCTAGTTATCAGATTTTATAATGACACATATTAACAAAATCTATAATAATCAAAAACATATTTATTTTTAATTAAAATTTTCCAAACTGAAAGTAATAAATTATATATATCTAAAAAGCTAGATTTTTTAAATTATAATAGCAAGAATTGTATTCTTTGGGCTCGTATTTTATTTTTTGGGAAGAAGATTTGGTAACATAAAAGAGAAGAAAGTTTATTTTTATAAATAATAATTAAAAAAACATTAAACGATTTAATATTACGAAAGTAACCATAAGATAAAAAAATTATATAAAATTGTTGTTAAAATTTGACAACGCTCCTTAGAAATAATTATCCCTGAATATAATGAAAATATTTATTAAGTTATCACTAAAAATCTTTAAAAATAACAATTTAAAATTTATTTATTAAAACTAATGATTCAATAGAATATAACAAATAAACTTTTAAAAATAATAAAATATATGAAAATAAATAAAATTACCAATTAAAATTATTAAGGTTACGATAAATATATTAATAACCTAAATTATGGAGAATATGATAAATAAACAAAATTAAAATTATTAAAAATATAACAAATAAGCAAATTAGCTAAAATAATGGAAAATATGACAAATAAACAATAAATAATGACAAATCATCAAAATTAGCTAAAATCATGGAGAAGCTGACACATAAGTTAAATCACTTCATAAATAATAGTATAGATAATCAAAACTAAAATTATTAAAAACATAACAGATAAGAAGATTCCCTAAAATTTTGGAAAATATGTCAAATAAACAATAATCAATGATAAATAAGTAAAAAATCCTAAAACTATGGAGAAGGTGACACATAAGCCAAATCACTTCATAAATAATAGTACAGATACTATTTTTATAATTTATATTTGTTTTTTTGTCATCGCAATTTATATTTGTTTATTAAATAGATTTTAGTGTTATGTTTATCATCAAATTCAAAAACTATTAAATAAACTTCTACAATTTTCCATGGTCAAGATTTAAAAATAAAATAAAACAATTGCTCTTGTATTAATATAAAGACTGTATAATATTACTAAATCAAATATAATATAAACATATATATTACATAATATTTAATATTATTAAGCTTAAAATTATGGAGAAACTGCCACATAAGTCAAATCATAATATCAATACTATTTTTATAATTTATATTTGTTTTTTTGTCATCACAATTTATATTTGTTTATTAAATAGATTTTAGTGTTATGTTTATCATCAAATTCAAAAACTATTAAATAAACTTTTACAATTTTCCATGGTCAAGATTTAAAAATAAAATAAAACAATTGCTCTTTTATTAAAATAAAGTCTCTATAATATTACTAAATCAAATATAATATAAACATATATATATAATATTTAATATTACTAAACCTAATATTAGAAGATATAATCTATCTTTTTATTATAAGGCAACATGGATAATTTTTTGGCAAAACCTTTATTTATTCTACCATCAAACCAAACATGTAAAAAATATCATCATCATAATAACCTAATAAAACTGTATTTTTTTTGGTCAAACCTATGAAATAACCTAATAAAACTGTATTAATATTTTAAAATAACATAAATATAAATTTACAAATTAAACCATAGCAATTATCAGGAAAACCTATGAAATTACATTTTATTTGAATTTTCCTAGTCATCAGATTTTATAATGCCACATATTAACAAAATATATAATAATCAAAAACATATTTCTATTTAATTAAAATTTTATAAACTAAAAGTAATAAATTATATATATCTAAAAAGCTAGATTTTTTAAATTATGATTGCAAGAATTACAATTCAAAAATTATTTATTAAAACTAATAATTCAACCTAAATCATAGAATATAACAAATAAGCTTTTAACAATAATAGATAAAATAACCTAAAATCATAGATAACATGACACTTAATCAAAACTGAAAGTATTTTAAAATCTTTCAAATAAATAAAATTACCAACTAAAATTATTAAGGTTATGATAAATATGTAAATAACATATATTATGGAGAATATGATAAATAAACAAAATTAAAATTATTTAAAACATAACAAATAAGTAAATTAGCTAAAATTATGGAAAATATGATAAATAAATAATAAATAATAACAAATCATCAAAATTAGCTAAAATCATGGAGAAGCTGACACATAAACCAAATCACTTCTTAAATAATAGTATAGATCTGCATTTCTTTGCCAAGCCTGTTGTTCTAAAGAGAGATCAGTTCCTTCAAAACCATAGTCTGTTATCTGCATTTATTTATTTTTTTTGCCAAGCTTATTGTTTACGTCTCCATCATGAGCAATGAAACGAGAAAATGAAGTGCAGAAATAAGAAAGAAACTGAATCTACTTAACACATTGATACAATGCCTTAAGATTCATTCAAGAACCAATTCAGACAGGCACAAATGAACATTAGACCTAGCAGAAACTCTCTAAAACAAAAACAAAACAAAAAGAAGCAATGTCTAACTTGCTATCTACTTATGTCACAGAACCTAATAGCAGAACCAAAGAGAATTGCACAAACAACACCAAAACATGGAATGCAAGAGATATGCATCAAATGATTCAGACAAAACCAACGAACCTCGCCTTAATGTTACTAAGTTAGTTGCTCTCAAGAGAGAGAGACCAGTTCCTTCAAAGCACAGTAAGTTATCTGCATCTCTCTCAGGAGCAACCAACAAAGAAAGAAACTGAATCTGTTTGAACACATTGATACAATGCAGAAGCACATCTTTGCAAACCATCACATATAGCTATTAAAAATTTCAAACAAAGCAAAAATTACAAGATAAAGGTTGGTCTCGAGAAGAAACCAAGACAAAAGATAAAACTTTGTAAAAAAAAAAAAACAAGCCCCCTTCATAGACGATTCAATTATACAAAAGACTTATAACCCTAAAGAGAAGCTAAACCAATCACTTCTTCCTCGTTGAAGCTCTCTTCGCAGGAGACTTCACCTTCACGCTCTTAGCCGGAGCCTTCTTAGTCGCAGCAGCTTTCTTAGCTGGAGCCGCCTTCTTAGCAGGAGCAGCCTTCTTCCCTGGAGATGTCCTTGTCGAAGTCCTTGAAGCTTTAGCAGGTCTCTCCTTCGCCTTAGGCTTAGCAGCAACAGCTTTGGTCTTCGAAACAGCAGCTACACTCTTCGTCTTAGGTTTCGGCTTAGCAGCAGCTTTAGTTGTTGTTGTCTTTGCCTTAGGCTTAGCAGCAGCAGCAGCAGCAGGTTTCTTGGTTCCTTTAGCAGCTGGTTTGGTGGCCTTAGCAGGAGCAGCAGCTTTACCCTTCGGTTTAGCAGCAGCAACCGGTTTCTTCTTAACCGGTTTCGTCGCCGCAGCCGGTTTAGCCGCCGCAGAAGCAGAAGCAGAGGGAATCTTGAAAGAGGCTTTGACTTTGACGAGCTTCCCCGAAGCGACGAGTCTCCTGAGATTGACGAGGAGAAGCTTCCTGAAAGTAGGAGGAAGCGACTTCTGCTTCTCTTCGATGAACTTCTGAATCGCGTATTGGCTAGATCCGGTCCTCTCCTTCAACGTCACGATCGCATCTTTGATCATCTGCAAACCAAAATTCAAAACTCGCAAATTAACAAATCTGTACACTCAATCAGATCGGAAAATCGAAATCTCGTTACCTCTTCGTAGGGAGGATGAGACGAAGTGGTTCTCTTCCTCGGAGCAGCAGCAGCAGGCTTCTTCTTCTTCGCCGGCTTAGCTTCTTCCTTCGTCTTCTTAGCTTTAGCACCTCTGGCCGCCGGTTTCTTCTCCGTCGGCACCGTCGCTTCGGCGGCGTCTCCTGACTCCACGACCTTGGTTTCTTCCTCCGTCGACATCTTTTTAGGGATTTGAAAAAAGTTTTTTGATGGAGAAGAGGAGAGCTACGAGAAATGTTTATATAGTCAGATGTGAAATATGAAACCAAGAGGTTTTCTATCTCTCCTCTCATTGGTTAATACCTTGAGTACTCGGATCGGTGTAATCCTTCTCATGTTTGAATTTCGTCCGTTGGATCTTACATTATCGACGGCGTGGAGATGACGATTGCGAATGTTAAATGAGGAGGAGGGTTGCTAGATGTGGATAGGTGTTCTCGGGTGTGTTTGGTGTGCTTTTTGCCTCGAGTAATTTGATGATAACTTGAGTTATACTTGATGAAATTCAATTTTGTTTTCTGGAACTTGTAGATAATTCTGTAAGGTTTCTTTTGAATATTTAAGCGTTTGGAATGGATTCTTTTAGGATGATAAAATGGGTTTTGAATCGAGGTTGGTCGAAGCAATGGTTTGTTTTGATAGTATTAAGGTATTTTTGATTTTCCGGAGAATGCTTGAGGGAAGATTGTGAATGTTTATATCCATTGGAAACTAGACTAATCAAGGAGTGTAGCGAACCAAGATTTCTTGAAATTGGATCATGTTTTGGTATAAAAAAATGTTGTTGAATCCGACTAAAGATGACCATTTTCTAGTCTATGGTGCCACGCGACTTTGTTGCATGTGTGATGTGTCTAACTTCGAAAGAGCCTCAACTGAAGCTGACCAGAGGTTTATGAAATGGATTCGTTTTCATATTTCAAATTCATTATATCGGATTATCGTGTCATGATTCACTAGATTTTTTTTTTATAGAAGTTAAAAATGTGTAATACTTAGTGAGGCATATATGCATAGTTTGACAATAACGATGATGTATGCAAGTATGCAACTATGCATCTAGCTTGTGCTTTTATCATCAATAGAGTATGATATTCATTAGCAAGCATAAATCATGATTACGAATACGAGATTTTGATCTTACATTTATACACCTTTTTCGTTTAACACATAGCAATATAGTTCTATATTGGAATATTGATACCAGGTCTGAAAACTTCCCATGGTTTTGTGTATGGAGTTGGACGATGTTTTCATATAAGATCCGGGGGTAATTCAATGTTCTTAAAAATATCCAAAAGGAAATTTGTAAGAGTAGGATTTCTTTTTCTATATTGGTTATTTTATAAATCCAGTATAAAGCCATCTACATATTCTTCTAAAATAAGATAGGAACCTTAACCTCTCTCTTTGACACGAACATTAATTAATATCGTGAGAGTAAACGTGTTATAGACATTCCACTAATTAATCTGTCATTCGAATATTAATTTCATTCTTATGGTTTAATTTTGGATGTCAATTACATTTTCCGATTACCAATAGAAGCTAATGTTGGTTTCAAGATACTCTACAGAGTCTAGCTCTAGATTACTAGTCTAGTATAACCACCATTATCAGACATGCAATTTAATCGTAACAATGAACTTTTCCGCTATGGATTTAGTAATAAGCCAATAAATGGTTGATACAAAAGTAATATGTTTTCAATATAAGGATATACCGGAATTGCTAACGAGAGATCTGTCCTAATCTTTTGATGACTATATATATAAATAATTTCTTTTTTGGGGGTATCATCTACATATGTCAATACTCTTAAAATAAAGTAAATAACATTTTTGGTATCATCTACATATGCTACTTACTAATCTTGAAAGAAATAAACTTTACATTATCTATAGTTTCAATTGTTTGGGATACTTGTTAGTTGCCATCACCCCTTCGGCCATTCAAACACGTCATTTGTTCATAGTGCAGATTTTACTAGAGATTACTTAAAAAAAAAAAGATTTCACCTAATAAACATAAACTATGGGTAATATTTGCATATGCGTTCCAAAAAAAAAGCGTTCCAAAAAAAAAAGGGTAATATTTGCATATATGCTTGATGTAAAATAAAGTTTCAATATTTTATATTTCGAAGAAAAGAAATGAATAGTGAGGAAGATATATTTCTACATACTCTTTTGACGTTAATATTCCTATATATATATATTCTCTGCCTAAGAAATAAACAAGTTTCATCGTGTATGGCTAAAATCTGGAACAATACCAAAAAAAATGGATTCAACTCAAATTTGCACCATTCTTTTCCCAATTTGTAATCTCACTCATACGAACAAAATGACACGATCTTATATCTTGAATTAGTACTACGCATGCTTTAGATAATGACTCAGAGTGGACGATTTCAAAGAGATTTTAGAAAATCATTTAAAAAGAAAGATGAAGGAGACCATAATTCCTATTCTTTTATTGTGGAGTAATGCAACAAGATTATGCCATTGTGGTATAGTTGACTCTCCATATAAAGGGAATCCTTTAGCTTTGCCCAAAGAGATCAGAATTGGGTGAAGTGCTGCCTGTTTAGAGCCATGAGAAATGATTGGTTCAACCTATGGCTAATGGACTCGGGACCACTATAGTTCATATCTTCTCCATTCGGCCTTTTCGACATAACCAATTTTGTTTATGCCTATCTAACACACAATATAGTTCTTTATGTAGACTACTACCATTCAGTTTAATGTTTTCCGCACTTTTAACATTCTTTATGGAAGTATTATCTTGTGAGTGGTCAAAATAGTGAAAGTTTTCTAAAAATAGTTAAGAAAATTTTAAGTTGAGTTGCATCCAACTCTCTATTTTTTCTCTGGCTGATAACCGATTAAACGCTCTAACCACGAGACAGACGAGTATTTACGCATAGCATAAGAGAATTATATGCCTTTATAGTTATCCTACTTTTAGTATGAAACTTGTTGTATTTTCCTCCTATACTTCTCTACACATGAATATCTGAATTCGTTTGCTGAATGTTTTGAGCTATTCGTATGAGTTCATCTTCTATAGAATTCAGCAACTGTACTTTATGATTTTTTTTTTCTTTTTCAGAGTTCAAATATATTTCAGTTTATGGTATATGGTAACATATGTTAAAAAGTTTAAAAGGGTTAATTCGATTATCTAAATCATCAAAATACATTTAAGTCATGTTCTTTTTGTTGACGCTGCGGAAGCGTTCAGCGACTCAAAAATTACACTTTCTGGTGGATGAATTTTTGTTCTCCCTATTGCTAGGATCAGACGACGCTCAAAGAACTACGACTGGAATTTGAAAGAGTTTTGTGACGCTGTGAAATTCAGCGGAGAAATCGGAAGATGCAGTTACTTTTTTCAAAACCAGAGACATAAACTAAAAGACGATGTCATCAATTCTTTGTTTTCTTTTACAATTTTCGGCCACTGAACGCTATCACAGCGACACCATAAAGAACAGAGCTTTAGTTTTTCAGGTACACACAGGTAAAACTTTAGAGTAAAGCAATGTTGAGTTGAAGTAATGGAAATATGTGTGACTTATAGAAAAGTAATTCATGATATTTTGTGAGTGACACCAAAGTACAAAGAAGTTCATGTAGTGATTGTAAGATGAGTAAACAAATCTGTTGAACTTCCAAAAATTAAGTACCATCCATTGCACAAAATGAGTTTCACTGGCCGAGTGAACAGGCGTGATAGGTCCATTAACCGTGTGTTGTCGAGGCGTTACAAGTGGTATCAAAGTTAAAACTAGGCGAGTGTGGAATCATTTATGACTTCACATTAACATGGAATACAATCCTGGGGGTGGTTATGTCAGAGGGAGTGACACTAATATCTCAGTATGTGGTATATGTTAGTGTATTTTGAAAGGTTTTAAAATTTTAATTTGGCTATATATGTCACCGAAGTGCACTTATTTTTTAAGTCAGACATTTGAAAAGAATTTTAGAGCTAAATTTGTTTGATCTAAAGTAGTTAATGCATGGATATTTTATAAGAAAATGAGTCGTGACGTCGTGTGAATGAGATCAAAACACAAAAAATGTATTGTGGTGAATTATATTTATTTTCTTAATGAAATTAATATGAATTATGAAAATTTGATATGTTTAGTGAAAATTTCTTAAGATTTACTTTAATCTTTTATACAAGAAACTCTCGTTCATTCTTTTTCTTCACTTTTTTTATTTACTCTGTTTTAAAATATGTATGTTTATGTGTGTTTACATATTAAAAATACATATTAAATTTTGATAATAAATGTTATTCTATGTAGTTATCAATTAATAAATAGATTACTAGTATTTTAATAAATATAATTAATTTTTTAAAAAGTTTACCGTTTATGTTTATTAAATAAATAAAAGGTAAATATAAAAGATGAAATATGTATATCTTTCTGAAATAAATGAAATAGTTTTATATTACAAAATTGCTTAGAGATTTATTGAGAACATCTCAATGTAAAATATCAATGTTGATGCTATCATGGTTGATGATATTTTTATTTTGTGTCTAGTAGAAAAGAAAGATGTTGTGGATTCATAAATGGGCCAGAAAAAATTTTACAAAAGGGTTTGCTCAATTATGGGTTATATGAATCATTAATCCAAACTGCAATTTCGTAACATAATTGAATCTACTTAATCTGTCCTTTGTAATTGTAAGATTAATACTCCTCAAATGGAAGCAGAGAAGGAAACATCATTAGAGTAGTAATAAATTTGAGAAACGAGTCTTGACAAATCCTACATTTGTACCCCCTAAACCCAACCCAACAACTATTGCAGACTTTTAGTAAACCCCCCTCCCCCACCCCAAAACAAAGGCACAATAATGGAACAAAGCACACATAGGAACACACATGATACAATAAAAGTTAAGTTGTCACGGTTTGAGATGGCAATTTAGGGTGGTTATGATCTGCTTCATAAGTAACAACAAGCATTGCTGGATCTTCCAGGCATCTCTCAACGTGCTTCCTCGCTGGACAACCTCTCATGCTACTGCATTTGTAATATCCCCTGCACAAACACAAATATAATTTCAACATAGACACTTCTCAAAAGGACTCAATACTTTATACTAAATAATGCCTCTTCTCTCTCTCTCTCTCTCTCTCTCTCTCTCTCTCTTAATGCATCATTAGGACCCAAATGACTTAAGCTCTATATAAAGATGGGTTTTATACAAGTGCATCAAGAGAGAGTGATGTATACCTGGGATAAGGAGAGCCCTTTATAGGCTTCTGACCATATTTTCGCCACAAATAATCATCAGGAGGGATATCTGCAACCTTGTTACTTATAGCAGGCACTCTGATCGATCTCCTAACCCTATGTCTCCTGTCAATTTCCAACAAAGTTTTAATACACAATCTTCATTAACAGAGACTCCCTGAAATGTAATAAAAACAAAACATGGAAATGACCTCTTCTTAGAGCAGTGGCATCGGCTAGCGCTGCCGCATCTCATGCTTCCATGCTCGCCTCCTTTCATGAGGCACCTTCTCTTAGAGGGTTGTGAACTCTGAACCCCTACCAAATGGAAGGAGTTGTTTCCTTCTATATTAGCAACGCTACAATCAATGCTAAGCGATGAAACAAAGGATCTTGTGGATGACATGGTTTGAGTACAACTCGAGTTATCAAAACTCAAACTTATCCCGCCGTTACACTTCCTTAGCATCATCTCAGCTTGTTGTTGCTGCTGCTGCATCTGATGATGGTGAGCCTGCAACCGTTCATGTAACTGTTGTTGCTGTCGATGTTCAGGAAACATATTCAGATCATCTGCCTGGTTAAGCTGAAGGAGAGGCGCTTTTGCTTTTGCATTTGAGTTTAAACTAAAGGACCTGGTCCCTAAATTGAGGGAATCAGTGCTCAACTCATGGAAACCAGAGAGGAGCACCGGTTCTTTCTGAGATGGTCGAGGTTCTGTTCTCTGGTAACAAGGATCAAGGAAGATGCTTTGAGAAAAATGAGTCTGAGGTTTCTTGGCTCTTCTAAACCTAGCATGACCCACACTAATACTTAACAGACTCGACACTCTATTGAACCTAGACACAGCTTCTCTAGTTTCAGACACTAAACTCACATCGTACCCATGGTCTTGGTGAGGTGGTGTACATGATAAGAGGTTAAGAACTCTATGACAAGACTCTACAGCTGCTCTGTTGGCTCCTTCTATCTCCTCCATGTCTTAAAAGTTAAAATAATCCTAAATAAACCTCCCAAGACTCTTAAGAATAGAATCACTAATTAGAAACCAAAATGGGAAAGACCCAGATAGTAAAGTTTCCGTTTTTACACAATCCCATCTCCACAGGAGACAAAAAAAAAAAAAAAAGTTGCCTTTCTTATGCTTAAAGACGAAAAGATATAAGTTTTAAGGGTATAACACCATATCAAAGGTGAATCAAACCGAAGCGAAACAGAGAGAGGGAGAGAGAGGAGGTTCCTTGCAAGCTTAAAAAAGGGGGGGGGGGAGTTGTCAAACTCAAGATTCCTCCACCATCTTTCATTAAAGAGGTTCGAGAAAACGAAATGCGTGAAAGAGAAGACTTTCTTGACACTCTCTCTTTCTCTGTAGCTTCTGCAATCACTCGACCACATTCCTCTGTTCTTTTTTTATATTGTGATTTTACACCAAAACCCCACTGTGAAGAAAGAAAAAAAAAAGACAAAACTTTATTCTAGAAAAAGCAATGAGAGAGAAAGGAAAAAAAGGACGAAACCGGCGTCTGATTTCATAGGTGGGCCCATTCCAAGACCTTAATTTACGTGAGATTCTGATTTAAACAGTAATTAAATCAACGAAAAGAAAGCAACTTAAGCTTCTCTATAATCAGTCAAAGACTTTTTTTGACAACATAATCAAGGCTTATTAAATCAAATTTAGCTTAAGAATACATTTTTCATGCATAAGATTCAATCAAAGTCTTTGTTTGCCTCATAAATAAAGTGGAACTTAAGATCGTTTAATTTCCAACGTTTTGAGTTTACTTTTTGTATGTAAAACCAAAAAAAAAGTGGAATGAAAAGCTTCTTTTCTACTGAGTTTCTAATGGTTACTTTATTTTACCACATGTCCTTCTCTTTTGACGGATTCTCAGTAGAAATCAAAATGACGAGTTTAGCAAAAAGTTAAAACTAGATAGATTGATGACAAAACATCTACTAATCAAACATTCCAACGGTTCCATTGCTACTACTTTGCTATTTAGGTATGTGAATGAGTAACTGTTGTTCAGTATTAGAACCTTTCCCCCCTGTATATGTGTGTATATATATCAATCTAGCATATTTTTGTATTCCGTTGACTTGAGCCCACAAAAATTTAGTCATTCGCCAGTTTCTTCTCCAAATACAAATCCAAACCTAGTTTTGAAGTTCCAGTTCTTGTTATACACAATGTTCAAGATTGCGTTAGGCGTAATGCGTGCGGTCAGATAAAACCTATCGCCGAATCAATTAATTGGGGATTATACGAAAATTAATCGGAGCTTAATTTAGTGTATTTATTAATGTTTTATGGGTTTATATATTAAAAATGTAAATATAATTCAATAATGTCTCGTGATGTAGTGGTGAGCAGTGTCGGTCTAATGTATTATACTGCCCCAAACTAAATTTAGAATTATGTCCTTGTATATATTTTATCAAGAACTTAACTTCAATAGGTTTTCTGTAGGCGTTTTTGTGTTATGATAACAATACTCGTCTAAAAAAACAAGAACTTCAAGAAGTTTTCTAACTTCCACTAGTATTGATTTTTGAAAAATATTTAGTTTCATAAATAAACCATCACCAACTATGTTAAGACATGATTTAACACAGTTTTCTAGTTTATATAAAATATTGGCAAACAACAAACTAGTCATGTACCTTGTTACGACAAAAATGATGAATTAAAAACTAAAGCAATGGAAACTAAATTATATAATCAATAGACTAAGAATGCAAAAAAAAAAATGGATAAATAAAAATTATTGAATAACGCAAAATGATAAATTGGAACAAGAGGAAAACTATTTAATGGCTAATTTTTATTTAGGATTTTAACTTTTAACTATAATTTAAAACAGAAATATGCTATTTATAGTTAATAATATATTTAAGTTTAAAAAATTTATAAGTATTGTTGAGAAGTCCATAAACTTTATTCTAACTAATAGTGTTCAGAAAGTAATATTTAGCTAAATTTTTTTTACAAATTTTATTTGACTATAATTTATTTTTTCAAAAATTATGCCCTTTTTATTTGGATGCCCTAATCGCATGCTTGGGTGGCTTGCCCTCTGGGCCGGTCCTGGTGATGAGCAACCCCTATATATTCTAGCAGGTTGAGGGTTTAAATAAGAGGAGGTGTTTTTTGTCTATTTTCTCCCATTTTAGGTTTAATGAAATACAAATGACGGAAAGAACTTTATCTTCTATTTCAGACTTGCGAAAATTTCAGATCTAACTACAGCCGCTATTTTTTTTTGTGATTTCCATTATTTTTCTTGCTAATCTTATTTGTTTTATTCAATATATAACAAATCTATTAAGATCATCTGATTTCGGACTTCAAATCAACAAAAATGATGATTTCTTCAACTCTCCCGATTAACTGACCGCCTAAGGTCAAAACGTCACGGCTCCCGGTCGAAACACGCTTTTCTGGCGAGAATCCGGCCGCCGCCTAAGCCGCATTTTCGAACAGGGGTTATACATAAAAGAATAAAAGTTTTAAAACTGAATTTGCAAACACTTTTAAAAAATTTTGTGTTGACTAAATAAATTTGCAAGTCGCACAATAATTCCGTGTACATCTCCTTTAGTCCAGACAAAGAAACAAAATTTTCATAGAAATGACAACATTATCCTATCTTATCATACATTCAAATGTCCAAAAAGACGTACAATCTCCTTTAAAAAAAAAAGCAAATCTTGAAAATCCCCTCCTTAGACAACAAAGTGTCTGTCTCACCGATCATTCACTTTCAGATTTATCAGAAAATATATATAATATATCATTACTAAACTACACAATACATTCCACTTCTCCTGGTCCTGCACTTCACTTCTTACTCTTGGTGGTCTAGGAAAGATTACTTTCTTTTGTTTCTTCTGCAGATGAATATTGAATACTACTTTTAGTTGTTGCATTCAGGGACCTTCCGAGCATAAGCTAGCACCATTACAAATTCTTTTGCAGAGGAACCTATAGTTGCAGCCACTCTTTCATGCTTAGATGTTGTTTCCAACCATAGCTCCACTAAGCTGTGAAGCTCCAACGTTGGGATCACTGCTTCTCCCATACATCTTATCTCTACCTGTCATAACACATAAACGAGTGGACAAAAGGGTGAGTTAATTGGTTTTATTTTCAAACGTCAAGGATCTCTAGTTAATCAAATTTGTAAGGAACCGGTGAGACCCATTAGCCATGATCTTAACAGGATTGGACCCTTCTATCACGCTATACTTTGTGGCTTGCGAGTCATAAATATTTCAAGGTATTGATTCCATCTATAGAACTACGGTCATCTTAAACAAAGTGGATACAAGCTAGAAAGAGTAAAGTTGCAACTGCACAAAGAAGGTTGCTTACCTCAGTTTCACTCTTGAGATCAAGCTTCCTCATCAGGTACTTTTGGATAAACGAAACTGGAATATTCCCATCCCTGTCATATAATGAAACAGCAGATCAACTCTTGCACGGTTTCTTCCAAATAGAAAATTAGACAGTCCCAATCAAGAACTAGCTGTGAGATGACCCAAGAAAATAGAAGGCTCTATTGAAAAATGTATACCACAGATGAATACTTACCTTATTCTCAAGTAGTTTGCCGGAATCTGAGGCAAAGATGTTTCTCCTTCCCTGAAACAAGCAAGTCTTGTCAAGATAACTAAACACATAAATGAGAAGACAGAGGAAATTTTGAACATCGGTAAAAATACTCAAGATACAGAGCACGAATCTCACTGATTATTTGAAGCTACAAGTGAGAACCAAACCGGACCCTTTCTTCTCTCCTGTTTCAGGCTTTCTGTATCTGGTAGTGATGGAATTCGTGAATCACCGAAAGTGGATGACCTCTTACGGCGAGTCCTACGCGTTCTTTTAAGCGTAACAGTTTCTGATGTTGTAGGATCACCATTGTTGCTGACCTCTTCCTCAAGTTTACATTTTCGTTTATAATTCTTTGTTTTGGTTCTATTCCCCTGAACATCATCAGTGTGAGATGAATTTCCATGCTCAGATTTTGAGGCCATCCCTTGAGAACTAGAAGGCTTTGTTCCGTTTGCCACATCCACCAGAAAATTTAAAGGTTTCCAAAGGTTTAATTTGGAATCCCAAGGTTCAGCAACATCCTTGTTTCTTCGATCTGCATATGAAGACTGCAAAAGAAAAACATAAATAAATGCATTGGTAACTCTCTGTAGATCATAATCAGTTATAGAGCTGTGTTCCAACTTAGCGTCCAAAATCGACCACGGTACATTTGCAATATGAACATCTCCCTCTTTCAAGCTATAGTTTCAAAATATTTCATAAACATGAGATAACTAATCCTGGAAAAGATCACTCTGAAGCTAAAAATGCACTTCATAGTGTACCAAAATAAAGAGACACAAAGCTAAAAGAAAGAGTCGTCACCTTCTTTACCTGCCTTTTACTCTGAGTAAAATTTTTAAGCGTTTCAGGCGAGCTTCCACTCTCTGTATGATCATCTCCAAATTCTTCTTCCTTCTTCACGGTTCTCTTAGTGAATGAACCACTACCACGCACATCTTTCCTCATGAGAGATTTTGTTCTCTTTCCTGTTGTACCAGTTTGTGCTGAAACCCTAGGTGTGCTTACCACCAAAGACGAGATGGACCTCTCTTTCCTCCTTGCAGGTAATGTGATTGAGGACACAACTTCAGGCGCCCTCTCTCTTTTTCGTTTTGGAGTAAATATTTTAGCCCTCAAGTCTTGCAAAATGTGGTCGGGCCTGAAAAAATGTGAATAAGATTGGTTCCTTAGCGAATGCATGAGTTCACCACCAACAAAACTTTGTACAGTTATATAACTACTAGTCTTCTATGGGAGAGATGGTGCTAGCGAGAATTGATTCTGGTTCTCACTAAAAACAGTTGATGTCAGCAAAAGCTAATCAGTGTATTCAGGTTGTATGTGCTTCTGAACCAAACAAATTTTCTGTGATTAGTTCCACATTATGCCACAAAACTTATAGAAAAGCCTTCCATAAATGGCGCATTCCAGCATAATCGTATGACCTTTTTTACATTTTGTTTATTAGTTTCATCAATGGTAAAAGCCAAAAGGGTTTCTTTCTGTCAATGGTACACATATAATATAGAAAGGAGGAATCAATGCTAAACCAAGCCTCATGGGTGAATTGTGTAATAAAAATAGAGGAGAAGAAGGAACATACCTTAGTTTCTCCAGTGGGGCACCCCCGAGGTCAATATCACATACTGGACAGCACTCTATCTCATCCTCTGTGATTTTCTCATAGATGCATTTTCTACAAACTGCATAAAAGTGATATAATGACTTATCTCATTTCGATAGATAGTAATGTTTGTAATATATGCGACTAAATCACAAACAATATTAAACAAACAATTTATCGGATCAAAACTTCAGCTTAAAAATAAATTACATTATGTTTCGAGGTTTAAGCAAGATGGCTGGCTGCCAAGTTTTAAGTATGTTATATGCAAGTATAGATTCTCTGACTCCTAAATAGCAATGCTGATAATTGGTGTGGCTTCTACTGCATCATGTAATAGCAGTTGTCATAGCAGGAGCTTGTAGACTAGTGGTTGATAGACTTTATCCAGTTTGGTTTAAATCATGCACTTAGATAGTTAACAACCTAAGGAATCGAGATGGCATCATACCAAAACACAATTAATACTAACACAGCTTGTTTGTGTCCCCACTCCCCAGAAACCAAACCGAAAATAAAACTAGTATAATTAATTGTGGTAGTGCCGTAAACCAATTTTGCAGGGATTTGTAAACAGTGTTTAAACAGTTGAGAAAAGACTGCTAAATTGACAGAAACTTAAAGATGATTAAAGGGAAATAACTCAGTTTTGGCATATGGAATTGCAACTGCTAACATTTTATTTTCTTGAATCAGATGGAAAAGAGCATAACAATCAGATTTACCTTACATGTGTGGTTTAGGTAACTTCCACAGTTACATAACAGACAAACTGCGTATATTTATTTGACTAGTTTTGCAATCGCAGTAAACAGAGTAACGGGAGAGAGAGATCTAGTAGTGTATAAGTTTGGAATTGTAGATTGGTGTTGTCAAAATGGAAACTTGAGTAAATATACACAGAATGCAGTAAATAATTCATAATCTCATGGAGAAAGATGACTGACTATATATTAAATAAGGCCAGTGAGATCTTCCAAACAAAGATATATCTAACTTGTCTTAAATTGAATAGAATCTTGGAGCCACAAACTACTAGTAATAATTGGTCCTTGTAACTTGAAACGATATAACAAAGCAGGTGACACCCTAAGTAACAACATGCACATGATTAGCCAAACCCATGTTCAAGGAGAAGACGGCATGAGTTGACCGACACACAGCCGTTGACCAAGAAACACACAGACACACATCAAATTTCAAAAAAAAAAAAAAACAACAACTAACAGGTAGCTAAAGTTAAACAAAGATTACAGAATCAATCAAGCAACTGCGAATTTCGCAGAGTGAAAAAAAAAATCGAATTCAAAACGTAAATTGAAAAGGAGGAAAGGAAGAAACTAACAGGTGTGAAGGCACTCGGAGATAGTGGTGGCGTCACGGAGGAGGTTATCGCAGAGAGGGCAACTCATGCATGCTACAACCGTCTCTCTCTTCACCTTAGCCACCATTTCTCCTTCCATTGCTCTCTCCCGAGTCTTAGAGACGAAGACTATTCGGTTAATCGCTACGTACTACTATCCCCCAAAACTGCATGTAGACACGATAAACAACGACGACCGAGCAAAAAGAAAAGCCCAGATTTACGTTCACATCAGCGACAGAGACGTTAGAATCCAAATCCGATGGGATCTCTCTCTACACTGAATTTGAGGGAGACGATCTGAAATCGAAGAAAGAAGAAGAAAGGTTAATGCTTAAAGGGAGGCAGGCTCGGCTACGCTCTCCTTGTAAACTATCCCGTCGCCAACAGTAAATACACGTCTCCTCCCATTTTATTTATTTCAGTTTTTTTTTTCTTGTTAATGGGCTTTTCCGACGAAGGGTTTGCAAAGCCCAGCAACGACTTTTTCAGTCAATTAATGTTCCTTTTATATAAAACTCAAATTTATATGGTGAAATCATTTTTTTAGCTAAAAGGAGATTTGTCCCGAGAGAGAAAAAGGCGAGCGAGAGAGACTTAACGCGTGAGTTCCGTCGACCGGCGCGTGGTGGCTCGTTCAGCACCGCCGCCGGTCACAACCTCGGTATTTCTTCCTCTGTGTGTGGTTCTAGTTTGGTTTGTGACTGTGACTCAATTTTGAGAGATGTGCTTCGATCAAATCAATGAAACCCTAGATCTGTTGTAGATTTTTGATAAAAGCTCCGGATCTGATGATTCACGGTGTGGTTTAGCCACAAGGCTTTTGTTTAGAAATCTGTGCTTGGATTTGGTGAATTTTGTTGTGTTGCATATCTCTGGATTTCTTGTGTGGCTCTCTCCTTTTCAGTTTTAATCTAAGTGGGTGGAGTTTGTCGTGGATTCCTCTGATCCGTCTTTATGCCGTTCGTGGCCTGTGCTCTTGGTGCTCCGGATTAGGTGGGCTTGGCTCCTAGTTGCTGGTTCAGATCTTGTGGAGATTTGATTTTGGTGTGGCTTCATTACTTGGCGTTTCTCAGTCTTGTACGACTCATCTGTTTCCGGAGGTTGATTGAATCTGAAGGTTCTCCCTTACCGGTTTGTGAAGCTTGTGTTACTTGGTTCTTGAGGTGTATCCTCGTTGTACTAGGAGGGAGTGGTTTTACGGTGGTTTGGCCAGGGGCATTCCCGTTTAACAATTTTCATAGACTCTCTATCATTTAGATTTCTCTGTTTTGTTGAGTGTGCTATCAGTGGTCCATGAGTCTTGTTACTCAGCTTAAAATGTTGGTCTGTAAGTGCCCTGGTTTGTTATTGTTTGGGCTTCTGTTGTCCTTTATGGGTTCTAGGTTCCGGAGACATTGTGTTGTCTGTCGGATTAGCTAACCACGGCATATCTTAGTCCGTTGGTCATGTATGTTTCATCGTTTGATAATATAATCACTTGAAGGGAAAAAAAAAAAATATGGTGAAATCATAATAGTATTAGGTAACACAGAATATTATATAATTCAAACATTGTTACAAATTTAAATTCAACGGTTGGTCCTAGACTTGGGAAGAGATTAAGATCTCGTCCAGACTCTTTTCTGTTAGCAAAAAAAAAAAAAGAAAATTTAAAACTTTAAAATTTAGTCAATAAAACTTAGCAAACTTAGTCTTTAAAATGGATTTGTACCGCTATATATATATATATATATATATATATATATATATATATATACATATATGTTGTTTATGTTAAGAACTCGAGAAAAGACAATTAACCATGCTTTTTTGCATATCTCCCGGCATTGTCAGTTATTTATTAGGTTAGATTAAGTCAAGTTGGTCCAGATTTCTTGACAAGGTCACACTTATGGATCATGCAGTTTTTCTAGAAAAACAAAATAAGGATATGGACCAAAAACATAAGAAGGAAATGCTAATTATAATATAATCTTTCAATGATCAAAACTCGTTTTCTTTTTTACTTCGCTTTTCTTGAGTTATTAACATAAATAGACACTTTCTGTCTTTTTATTACATGGGAGAGCACAAGTTGCTACTGGGACAGTTGATGGTGGTTGAAGATTGGTTTGTCCTCCTAAAAACCTAACCAGACGTGGGTATTTGGGTAATTTAACATATTGATGTTGGTTGGACTGGTTAAGGATTTGAAATTTGAAAATGGTTATAGATCTTTGTTGGTTTGAGTGCGTTCCCAAAAATAAAAGGATTTACCATATTTTTTTTTTTATTAACCGGTGGGAAGTTAAAAAAAAAAGTGAATCTGGGTCATTTCTTTCATCGCGAAAGGTAAAACTGTGAGAGGGTTCTTACGTCTTACGGCGGACGACGGCAAAGATTCTTCGGCGAGCGACGTTTGTCACGGCAGAAAATGAAGGAGACGAGAATTTCGTCGCGAAAAAGGCGTGCTGCCAGGGGAGAAGACAGGGGAAAAGACAAAGGTAACACATTTGCGTCTATTCGATTTGGGGGTGGGTTTTCGATTTCGGGGCTCCGGTTTGCAACGTTTGTATCTGATTTGTAGAAGCTGATTTGTAAAGGTTTCGATTTCGGGTTTCGATTTCGGGCCTCGGGTTTGCAAGGTTTTTGATTTAGGGGTTGTATCTACTCTGTGGGTTTTGTAGAAGCTGATTTGTTGTTTTTTTGGTATGTGGCACATAGAAGGCGCAAGCAAGGGGGGAGTGGCGAATGAGAGATTACCGCTGCGTTTGTTTGCAACAGACCGATATCCGAGCAAACAACACAATTGTAACTCTTCGCTGGAGTATCTCCTTCTCGTGAGGGATGTGCTTGAGGGAACTGACGAGATGGAGCAGTTGCTGGGTTCGTGTTTCGGCCACCTATTCAGGTTGCCTCTGCGGAGGTGTGCTTTTTCGGGGAAGCTAGTGCATGGGATGCTTACAAGGCAGCTGGTGACGAAGAAGAGGTTTGAGTTGTGGCCGGTGTTCGGAGGTATGCCGACAAGGTTTTCACTGGCTGAATTTGGTCACGTAACGGGACTGCCGTGTGGAGAGTTTAAAGCTGTGTATATAGTTGATGACCAGACCCAACCTAAGAAGAGTGACTATGCGTATTGGGACATCCTCTTTGGTGGCAAACGAGATGTAACAATTGCAGATGTGGCGGCTATGGTTGCAGGTGATAAGGAGATGCCTGCATCTAGGAAGTTGAAGCTGTGTCTGATAATAATTGTCGATGGTGTGTTGCTGGCGACGACCCAGTATCAGAAGCCAACGGTAAAGCATGTTAAGCATTTGGCAAACCTGAGAAACTTCTTGTCATTTCCGTGGGGGCGCGAGTCCGTCTGGTGGACAATAAGCACCATGCTACCGCCACCGAGGGTGATGGGTAGATGCGATGATCCTGAGGGAGAGTTTTGCAGGAAGCTGCGGCAGAAAACGTTAAGTTTGGCTGGTTTCCCGCTAGCATTGCAGCTATGGGCATTTGAAGCGATTCCAGGGTTAGTAAAGCGTTTGGGGGGGGAACGATCAGCAGGATTTGCTGAGCTATGCAGGGGAAAAGCTCTCACAACACACTGGATTGCCTAGGTGCGGTCCTAGATGCCGAGTTTGATCCAGAGGTAAGTATTTAGCTATGTATTTGTTTGCTTGTGTACAAGTGTGGCTGTGTACAAGTGTACATATATACACCGAGGTTGTATCTGTGTGCCGCCATTTTGGTAAAGTGAATTTTGATCACGATGTGTACATCTGTACACTTGTACACATCGTGATAAACATTCAGTTAACCAAGAAGGCGGTACACATATACAACGAAACCTCTGCGTACATCTGTACACTTGTACACAGTCAGAAAGTGTACAAATGTACGGATAGATTTTGTTGTATTTGTGTACATGGTTTTAATGATGCTGACGTTGTCTTCGCAGCTAAGCGTGCAGCTGATGGTGGAAGTAGCTGAGGATAAGGAGGAAGGATGAGGAGAATTTGACTGCGAGATTAACGATAGGAAAATTGTCTATATGGTTGAGCAATTAAAGACAGGGCATAAATTTGAGAAATGGGCTTGGGGCGGTGGTGATTCAGACGAGCCAGAGTATGTGCAAGAAGTAGTTGAGAAGGAGAAGGAGGAGAAAAGGAAGACAAGGCCTCCGGCCAACAAGGAAGTTGAAGGGCCGGTTCTTAAGCAAAGAAGGTTGAGCAGTTATTTTAACCGGAAAGGAGACGGTGATGGGGGCAGGTTAGAAGCTCTGGAGGTCAAAATGGAGGAGATAACTGGAGTGGTTGCTGATTTGAAAAAGATTATGGCAAGACAGGGTAGTATGTTGCGTAAGAGGAGGACAATAGCTCGCAAGACGGGGAAGTTCTCACGCAACATGTTATCTAGTAGGCAGAGAAAGAGTCAAAGGAATGTGGCAACAGGACAGAGAAGGCTGTTCGATGAAAGTGATGCAAAAGATTCTGAGAATAGTAGTGAGGAAGAGGGACCTCTGGTGGATAAGGAAAGAGATTTGGGGGGAAATGACAGTGAGCCGGAGGGGATGAAAGAAAGCGCAATTGTACCGCTGAAGGTGGCTAAGAGGGGGGATGCAACAAAAGATAGGCATCAGGTATACTTCGGCAGCAGCAGCAACACATTTTACGTTTTGGAGGACAAGGTACTGGTTAATAAAGGGTTAGTTGGGATTGAAAAAAAAACTAACCTTTTGACACATGTCAAGCAGGATGGTGATGTGAGTGGAGACATAGGAATTGAAGGGACAGCGACAGCATGTGAAACTTTTGTGGTATGTCTTAATCGTGAACAAGTGTGTTTAGTGAGTTAGGATGGTAGCTATGGTTCATGGCTTAAAATAGTGTTTGTTTTTGTTTGAAGGATCTTGGGGGATTGGATCAACTAGTGGGGGCAATTATACGTGGAGCAGAGGCTGAGGAAAAGGTAAAAATGTGGAAGCAAAGTCACAGTGTACATGTGGACGCAAAGTCCCAGTGTACATGTGGATGAAACGTCCCAGTGTACATATGGACGCAAACGTCCCAATGTATATGTGGACGCAAAACGTCCAAGTGAACATGTCGACAGACTACTAGAAGTTATTTGATGTTGTTTTAATGGGTACACAGGGTGGTGAAAGCAAAGGGGCGGATGCTGAAGATAAATGCAGGGATGAGAATGTACCAGAGGTGGAAAAAGAAAAGGTGAGAATGTGAATAATGTTAGGAGTCATGTATGTGTGATGTTAATTGTACACGAACCTGTGACAATAGTTGAGGTGTACACCGGATGGTAAGAGGCAAACGGCAGGAGATGGTGCGGCTAAAGAGGATGCAGTAAATAGAGACGAGGGTGAGCGAGAACGTAAGGTGAGAGGAATGAAATAATGATAAGTGTTTGATACTTTTATGAGCTGTCCTGTACACATGTACGTTATTGGTAAATGTATTATTGAATGTGCAGAATGGGGAAGTTGAGGACAATGAAATGGTGGCAGGGAAAAAGGATGGAAGTGTTGATAAGAAGGTAGAGTTAATGTTTGTACTTATGTACATAATGCGTTGAGTACGGTAGATGACGTGGGTGTTGTTTTGTGGCAATGTCGTACAGGTTGAGGATAATGAGGGTGAGGCCGGTAGGGAAGATGTTGCGGCGAAGGGAGAACGTGGAAGCCCAGAACAGCAGGTATGGACAGTGATGGTTGTTTACGTGTGTACATCAGCGAAGTGTGTACTGGTGTACAAAAGCGAAGAGTGTACATGTGTACAGTAACGAATTGTGTACAATAGCGATTTGTGTACATGTTGAAGCATTGTTGACTGGTGTAGGTGCCCGCAACTGAAGCTGATGATTACAGTAGAGACGATGAGCATGGCTTAGATGCAGCTGATGAAGTGATGGAATTGAGTGATTCATCACCATGCAAGAGAACAGAGAAGCATGAGCCGGCTGAGAGACAGGGAGACTTAGCGTCCCTATTGTTGGCTAAGGAGGCGTTTACGTTGGACAAAATAGTACCAGAGACCGAAGATAGTGATTTTCCATTTTTCGAACGTGTACTGCTTGCGAACCCGAAAGTGTAAGTGACATATGAAGCTGTTTTATTTTTTTACTATTGGAGAAGTGAATGTTTGCTTATATGAGTGTTGTGTTTGTGCAGGTTGCATCTCAATGCTGGAAAATATGATCTGGAAAATCAGTTTTTTTTTGATCTTGCAACGGCAGAGAAATGGGTGTCAACAAAGGTAGTGGTTGATGTTACATTTTAAACAAACTTGTGTGCGAGTGTTGGGCTAATTTGTCAATTTTTTGCTGTGAAATAGCACATGGAAGTTTTGGTTGATTATGTGGCCAGTAGACATGAAGAAAGCCTGAAAGAAAGGCGAAGTCTTTTCCTGCCGCCTTGGTTTGCAGCCCATTTGCAAGGGAAAAGTAGGCGTTTCAACGCTGTGAGGGCCAACAAAGGGAAGGTGTTGGTTGATGGTAGGCTGAGGGGATTCTTAACTAAGGAAGGGAAGAGATGGGGTCACGAAGTGGATAGGTTGTACGCTCTAATGATTTGGGATGAAAACCACTGGGTTGAACTCTGTATAAGTTTGGTTGATTGGCGTGTGCTTGTACTGGATCCTAACCCAGGGCTAAGGGATATGGAAGCGGTGGGGATTTTGATGGATCCAGTGTTGAAGATGCTGCCATATCTGGTGGAGAAGGTATGTCCACCACCTGCTGAAGGGGCATACAACTTGGATCCATTTAACTGTGAAAGAATGGGTGGTGTGTACGAGAACACCCAAAGTGGCGATTGTGGGCCAGTTTCGATAAAGTTTATGGAATTGCATGCTGTAGGGAACCCACATCCTAGAATGGAAGGCTTGAGCGATGCGCTGGTGGACATCATGAGGAAGCAGTTTGCAATGGATGTGTACAAGGATTGGGTAGTACCACTGTACATTGGGGGATGATAGAGTTTTCCCTATATGTATTTGTTGTATGCTAATTGGAAGGTTTTAGTTTGTGGTAGCTTTTGTATGATATGGACGAAAACGGTGTGTAAAGATGATGCTTTAATTTCTGATTTGGTTTGAACTTCTATTTTTTTCTGTTTCTAATTTGATTGCCTATGTGTGAGACGTAAAGGGAATAGTGTTTGTACATATGGAGAGTCTGATGATATATGTACATGTGGAGGAGGTGTTTTTGAATGACATAATAAATGTGTTGTTTGGGCAGATGACATAGTAAAGGGAGGTGATGAGTATCGCGGACAGGGAATGTGTTATTTCGATCAGTGGTTAGGACATAGACGAGACCGCCAAGAGTGGTGAAGTTAGGTGAAGTCCAGATGTACATGTGTAGGAAACATGTCCACATGTACGTCTGATCAGCAATTGATGTACAGGTGTACGAGGTGCAGCGTGAAAAGAACCCAATGTAAAGAAGTTACTATGCATCACATAACAGAAAGGGTTGCATAATAAAAAGTTTTAGCGCCAACAATACACCCAAAAACATGTCTGATATTGTTTACATGTTAATAAGCCAACCAACCAAAAGAGCAAAAGAATGCTGGTCGGGGTGAATGCGCTATCCAAAAGGTTTGTCCTGTGGATATAGGATTCACCACAGTCAGATGGGGACGATGCAATTAGTTCGGTTGTGCCCTGTACCCCCACAGCGGCCACATTTGTTAGAAACAAGTTTTTTCTTCTTAGGAGGCTGTAATGAAAAGAAAATATAATAGTTAGCAATATAAAGATGATATTTGTGTGTGGGTGAAGTTAGAATTCTTACTCGGATTTCCCCTGTTGATGCAATACGCTTGTCCTTTGGGCGTCCAGGTGGACGGCGGGTCTGTGGGGGACCAATAGTAACAGATGAGATTGAATCAGGAATATTATAGTCTCCCAAGAGTGCCTCAGGGTGAATGACTCCAGCGTATGTTTCGATCCAAGACTGAGTTCTGTAGCAGTCTCCAAAAAGTTGGACATAGGGGAGACCGATGGAATCAGCAGCTAACAATGCATGGCCGCAGGGTATTTTAAGCTTCTGGAAGACTTGGCAGGAGCACACTTTGTTTTCTAGGGAGACAGTGTTGGGGTGTCCGAAGAGGTCCCTTATCTGATAGCTCCAATCAGTGACAGTTGCTATCTTGCTCCCTTTAGTGAGTCTGATATGTGTCTGCATAACCTTTTCTACCTCTGGTGTGACAAAACCCCTCCACTTAGCTGACTTGGTCCTTCTTGCAGCAAACCAGCGAGTCAACATCCGCTGAATAAACATGAACATCTCGGTGATGGGCGAAGATCTGGATTTGGTGAGAGCGTTGTTGAGCTGCTCGGCAATGTTGCTGGTCAAAAGGTTGTAACAATTACCGGGGGAATAAGTCCTAGACCATTTAGATGTACCAATCCCTTCAAGGTATTTGGCGCAGGCCCCGTTTGCAATTCTGATTTTCTTGAAACATGCGTCGAAATCAATGCGGCAATAAGCAAAAGCTGCCTCGTAAACCATTTTTGCTAGGCCCTTGTTCTTGTACCGAGAAACCACATTCCGCATTAAGTGGACAATGCAGGCTCCATGATTTGACTTTGGGAAGACAGCACGCACTGCTTTGAGAATGGAAGTGTGGCGGTCTGAGATAATGGAGAGGGAGTTGGAGTCAGCAATGATCCTTTCAACCTTAGCAAGAAACCAAGTCCAGGCGTGCTCGGTTTCGCCATCAACAACAGCAAAGGCCAAAGGAAACACTTGGAAGTTTCCGTCTTGGTCGCTGGGCGTAAGTAGTACACCCTTGTATTTGCCTAATAGATGTGTTCCATCAATAATAAGGACAGTGCGGAGGCGGCGGAAACCCTGTATTGAAGCACCAAACGCCAGGAAGCCATAGAGGAAGCGTGTATTACCTTCAATATCAAGCTCGGTTTCAATTGCAGTGATAGTGCCAGGGTTCGTAGCTTTCAGCCTCTCGAAATAGTCCCCAAGATTGAGATATGAATCCTCAGCGTTGCCAACAGTCTGATCTATAGCTTGTTCTTTTGCTCTGTGGCATTTCATGTATGAGGCGGAGATGCGAAGATCTTCCAGAACCATCTGCTGAAGCTGTTGTGATTTAGGTCCATTGGCTGGTTCGCTGTAGGGAGAACGGTAAACATGAGCAAGAACTTTAGAGGTAGCCTTTTTTCTGTATAGGTTGCGGGTTTCGATAGTGCATCTGTGTAGAAGTTGCGCCTTTTGGATAGTGTAGTAGCCGCAATTAGTAAGCTCTTTTGCTAGTATGCGCCAGTCGCAGCGTGTATCATGACAACTGAGGAAAAAAGAGTGCCTGGTGGTTCGGGATTGCCTGAAGTGAAACTGCTCCTTGATTGCGTAGATAGCGAGTCCAATTTGACAGTCCTCCTTACTTGCATATAGTTTCCCCACAAATGGTTCCTAGTCGGCTAAGTCAAAATTCAGGTCTGGGACATCTTCAGCTTCGTATGAGAGATCATCAAAAAGTGGTGGTATGTCAAATTCCTCATCATTGATCTCTGAGAGCGGCCTGGTTTCACGAGGAGGAGGGGTGACAGGGGGTGGTTGGGATGAGCTGGTGGATGCAGAACGAGGTGTACATGTGGATTTCGAAGGATGTTGTACATGTGGATCTTTGTCGTGATGTACGCCCGCAGAAGGGGTAGAACCCGATGTACGCGTGTACATGGGATTATGTTGTACATGAGGGAAACTATTCTTCTGTACGCCAGGATCAGTAGATTCATGCTTCCAGTTTGTTGATTGTTCTCCAGACACTAGCACAGTGTGGTCAAAAGCATCGCCAGTGGTGCAGTGAATGATGTGTGGAGCAGTTTTCGGTACATGGATGCCAGCCATAACCTCAGCAGCATCTGAACCACCAAGGTCCTTGTCAATCAAAGGTTCCCAGAAGTCATGGTCGTACCCGCGTTGTTGGACATCTTCAAAACCAGGAGGCAGGGAAGTCTCTGAACCAGTATCCTCATCCTCTTCAGCAATCCAACTGTCTGGAATGGTGTCAGGGTCTTCTTTGAACATCTCTTCTAGCATCTCATCGCCGCATGAGATGGTCTCATCAATAAGAGAGAAACGATTGATCTTTGATGGAGCTGAGTGAGGGCTGGTTGTGGTGTTCGAAGGTTGTGTAGGGATATCGTCGAGGAAATTTTCGTCATCAAAAAGAGAAAACCCAGGGATTTTAGATGCAGCTGTAGAGGGTGAGGAAGGACCAGACGGAGGTCTGTGGACACCATTAAAACTGTTGGAAAGGTTGTAGGTTTTTGGGATGGGCTGGTTAGGAGTTGTGAAAGGGAAAAGGTTCTCAGCTCCCATACTCGACCGAATTGGTTCATCTTGAATGTTGAAGGTGACAAACAAATTCATTCCCTTGTGTACTTCAAAATGACGGTAGAAGTACAGGACAGAACCATCGTGGGTGAGAATGACCGGTGGTGTGGATATACCGGTTACAAGTTCCTTTGTGTTAGGAGGCTAATAGCTGAGTGAGGCGGAGGGGAGAGCATCGCTGTTCGCAAAGAACTCCTTCAAGACAGAGTTTTCTAGCTCAACCAACGTCATCGTGGGTCGGAGAGGGACGATCCTTTAACATTTGCTGTTTGTCGATTGAGAATAACCAGCTGCCGTCGCCGGCCGTCAATCATTCTCCGGCGATAACCATACAGAGGTCCGCCATAGAAGGGACCTGCAAGAAGTTTCTTCGGTGTTAGCAATAGGTGTGGAAGATGAGATTATATATGAACAAAATTCTTAAACAAGATTAGCTCACAAATCACGGGTTTGAATCCGATAAAACGCCTGTAAATCCTGGATTAATTAGCTGAGTTTTTCTGTGTTTCCCAGATGCAGACAGAAAAAAATACGAGATAGGGAAAGGGAGGCAGAGAAAGAGAATAATGTGTGTAAATGTGGATCGTTGGATTAGGAGAGAAGGGTGTAGATCGAATGGTTGGGGTTAGTTGGAAGATATGTGTCATTTCCAGATCTAGTTGACTTAATCTGGGCCGTTGGAAGCTTTTAGGAGATCGATGGCTGGGCGTTGATCCCGCCAGAGTGTTTTCTAGTTAGCTTCTTTCTCTTTGACATCTAACGAAAAGGAAGGAAGATAATTAAGGAAAGTGTGTCAGTAGATGACTGTGTTTTGGGCTGTAATAAAAGAGTAGGAAAGTGACCCAAAGTGAAAATATTTCGCTTTTCTTTGTAATTCTCGAACCGAAATTATCATCTAGCAAGTATATACGTTACATATCAGTACTAAAAAAAAACAGCTCATGTCTCTTGTTTGTGTCAACAGCTTGGAAGCTCAATTTCTGCCCACCAACCTTTAAAATAAAAGCACATCTATCTATATATATATAATAGTGTTTCTTTCTCTCATGGGCGTGACACGTCATTAAGTCATGCGTCCAGGAATCGCCACGTGTTCAAGAATGGTGAAACTCACCGTATCATTTAAATTGTGACATAATAGGCTTCGTTCAGGCGTTATGTATATGGGCTTTGTACAGTCGAATTTGTTCTGCATCCGGCCCATAATAACAACAATCGGCTTTAACCCTAATCAACTTCAGACGAGAAATGAAAGTCGCATCCCCGCATCCTTCGACGGCATCTCCATGTCGTTTCCGCTTTCTCTCACCATCAGAAACGGTCCGAGTTAAGAGTTCGTGTTTAATCCCATCCATTCACTCCCTCACGATGTGTATTCAAAGCATTCTTCGAGCTTAGAGGCGGTGTGGTTTTGTATAAATAGATGTGAGATTTTTCCCTTTCAGCTCATCTCCTCTTTTTATCTCTTATATCTCATACTGATTGATCATGGGGAGTAGTTTCGCTCCTTGCGGCGGTTGAGAGGACGGTGATTCGGAAGGTGGTGGAGGAGGAGGGGCGTTGTCGCATGGTGCGGCGGCAATCCGTGTTGTGGAGAAGCGAGGGATTGGTTTGAGGAGAGGAAAGGTGAGAGGTTGAACGGAATGAGATCTTATAGTCGGAAGAGAAGGGAGAGAGATGGTTGGTGGCGGAGATCTCGATGAGATGCAGAGGAGGAGAGACAGGCGTGGGAGAATGAACCGGTGGGGGAGAGAGAGGGAAGTGCAAATTATTAAAGCTAACCTAAAAGTCTTCGGTTCTTTCTTTTAACCGACATATCCTAATTAAATTATAATTTGGCTTAATACAACTCCAAGATTAACTTCTGAGGCCGCCCTTTAAGAGTACAATCGTAAACATAGTTCACATGTACTAAAACACAGCTCATATGTATTAAAATAGGCATTATGATAAATGATTGCAAAAACAATTAAAAATTTGGGATTTAATATGATGCAACAAATATGTCATCGAAAATAAGTATCCTAATGGCTGCAATGGTTTGGACTTTGGATGACTTTCATGGTTATTATCTTGGTTTAAATAAAACCTATGAACTTCTTCATTTTCTTGTAATAGCAGTGGCAAAAGCTTGCATGTGTGTTTCATGTCAATGATGAGACAATCTGAGTCGATTTAGTTTTGATTCATTTTTTTTTAGTTCACAAATTTTTTAAATAAGTGATTTGGTTAAATTATTTTTTTCATTGAAAATAAAATTTCATAAGTTATATTAAAAACAATCAACATAGATCTGCTTGACCAAAAATTAACAAAATAAAAAGTCCATTTTTAGTAATTTATATTTTAATAATAAATGTAAATATGTATATAAGATTGAAACAAAGTAAAATTATAGAACTAAAAATAAATATAATAGAAAAATCTCGGGCGTAGCCCGGACCTATCCTAGTTGTTATTAACTTTGTGTCTCCATCTAGCCACGTTGCCCGATCTAAGATTACAGAGGCTATACATAATTTTCTAACGAATTTTAATAAAGAAAATTTGAGAGTCTATACCTATATATATATATATATATATATATATATATAATTTCTAAAAAATTTAGAGATCAAAACTAACGTTTCATAAGATTGTACTCAGATCCACTATGAATCTAGGCCATATAGCAAAGGGTGCATGCACAAGCTACCTAGAAGTGTGCCAATATCATCAGTTGTACTATGCTTCTTATTAGTATAACATACCACTAAATAAAATTCAATGGAAATTGTGGTAACGTTTTAGAGCACCATTAACCCAGGTGTTTAAAGAGATGCTTAATAAGGTGTTTAAGAAATTTGGGAAGAATCAGTGTTTATTTAAACTGCAGAAGAAGCGTTGTTTAGTTGGATTTTTGTACTGTTCGCGGACTCCACTGACACATGGTGGTCCGCGATTGATTATTTTTTTTTAATCAGGCAAAAATATTAAAAATAAATAAATAAATAAAATAAAATAAGCACCAGTGTGTTAATGGTGCTCTTACTGATCTAAAATAAGATTCTGAGTTACTGACTATATATTCCTGCTTTATATCCACTGTATATTTAATCAGAACACTAAAAAGTATCATTTGTACTCTGCAGCATGTATTGATTCCTTGGTAGATGATACTGGCCTTATAACAATAGCAATTTTATTCTTCTGAAAACTGATTGTATTTCTTTTGGAATTACTATAATCCCATGTCGCAGAACACCCACACCTGTTTGTTTCTACCTGTCAAAGGCTTTTATAGTCCTTGCATTGTATTTGAACTTAAACCAAAATGTAGCAGTTTTTTTGTGAACATGAATCGACAAAAATGGTTTCTATACCCCGAAACAGAGAGTGAAAAGAGATTTGCAGAAAGCTGGGAGCTTGGCAATAGGTTGGTTGACTTTCTTGAGGAAGATGCTACCATTGGAGAGAAGATGGAATGTGGTTGGCTTAGGTCACGAAGCAAGAATCTAACTATCTAAGCAGGCGACATCGAAACAGCAACAACTATACGCTACGAGAAGATCATGAAACCATGGCTTGACATCAGTATAGACAAATACAAGCGTTACTGGAACATACATATAACTTACCATCATCTATACTTACAAGTTGTAAGTTACAACGTTACAACTTTCCCGATTGATTTCTAAACAATTGAGGTTCAGTTCAATTTTTTTTTTTGTCAATGTTATGACTAGCTTCATTATTTTTATGCTGTCTCGTGTAAATTTTGTTTATTTATACAACACACCATTTTTATAGAGCTTAATGTCATCTTTAGTTAACAGTAAAAGTGTTAGATGCAATTTTATTATAAACTTTGTATATAATCACCACATCAGTAGAGAAGAGGGAAGGAGATTAAATATGACACGTGGGGTGAGGCCATTGGTGGAGAATGGATAGAATCATATCCAAGTTAAATGGCTTGTATTGGTTCGGAGAGATTTGTCTCCACCACTGATTTAGTCGTAACGCTCGATTCAAAAAGCCACCACAAGCAAAACAATCAAACGTTGTGTAGTCGTTGAAACAAAAAGAGAGAGAGAGAGAAATGGCTAGCTTCACTGCCTCCGCTCCCACCGTCTCCGTCGCTCGTCCTGCTCTCCTTCTCAAGCCCACCGTCGCCGTCTCTGCTCCTGTTCTTGGTAAAGTTATTTCCCTTTGTCTCTTCCTCTTCTTACATTCTATCTTAGATCTCATGGTCACGTTTAAGATATTATGATTGTTTATATTCATTGAGTGAGTGATCTTTGGTAGTTTGGTTGATAGTCAACAAGATGTAAATGAGCGCGTGATTTAAAAATAAATAGACGGTAGCTTGCTAGAACCATTTTGAAAGTCACTGGTTTTAGAGTTTTGTGAACTTGTTTTTATTTATTGTCGCTCAGGTTTGCCTCCAATGAGCAAAAGGAAGGGAGGAGTGAAGTGCTCGATGGAGACCAAACAAGGAAACGTCTCAGCCGTGGGAGCTGGAGTTTCCGCGGCGGCTACAGCAGCTTTGACGGCTGTGATGAGCAGCCCGGCTATGGCTTTGGTGGATGACAGGATGTCAACGGAGGGAACCGGATTGCCCTTTGGGCTGAGCAACAACCTCCTGGGTTGGATTCTTTTGGGAGTGTTTGGTTTGATCTGGACTTTCTACTTTACCTACACTTCATCTCTCGACGAGGATGAAGAATCTGGTCTTTCACTCTGAACATGAACTATATATATGTCCCTTCATCTGTGTTCATCTCTCTCTCCATTTCCATTTTCGTGTGAGGACATGAATCATGAACGATCTTCTGGTTTCTTGTAATTTCAAGTAAACACCCCAAAAAAAAAACTATTTTCATGTGTTCATCCTAAGACAAATATAAAGTTTCATGAATAATATTACTGACTAAAAATATTTAGTACAAGACTGATACATAAAAAAAACACATGAAAATAAAAACATTATAGTAAATTGAAACCTCTAAACAATTTTTTTTTTTTAATTACTAAAAGAAAACAAGACTCAATCCTACAGGAATCCAATTTTATCATCTGTTTTGTAACTTTTGCTCTAACGATAGGACTCCATCGATCCTAAACATGTATTTGCCTTGGTATTTGACTAACGTTACTGTGTAATCATCAGTTACAAGCCTTTCTCCATAGCATGAATCTTCATTTCAACACGGCTTGGTGACCCCAAATTTTGGATAGTAACATGGTCCATCTCTGTAACTATAGAATCTTCAACTTTTTGGTTTGGTAAAGCAAATGGCCACCTCCTAAACAATCATAGTCGGTTAAATTCTTCTTTATGACCGACGGAACATATGGAGCTAAACCTAATTCTAGATTGATTTGTTGAGCCATATTCTAGCTAGCTAGTTATAAATATTTTTAATTTGTGAAAGATGATAATGGAATTACTTGAGAAATAAATCTCATTAACTTGTTTATAATAGATTACGTTTAACTAAGCTTTAACATTTTTTTTTCCATTGTTATGGTCTGTATAATTTTCATTTGCTCATGTAGGCACAACTTGTTTCAATATTTCACACTGTCAAAAGTTAAAAAAAAGTATAAGGCTTAAATATCAAAAGTTTTTAAAAAACATCAAACGATCAAAGACTAAATAGAGAACCATAACAAGAAAATGTAAATCAAACCTCGTACTTGCTTAAAAAGAAATAGAATAACTGAAATTGTACACCAGAAAAATATTCAGATTTCAGAGTCCCTTTAGAACTTATTGCATAACACAATCAATATGTATTGATTGATTCTATTTTGAGTATGTCATTGTTATTAATTTAACTAGTACCACTGGTACTTATATTCAAGAAAGCTATGAATCATATAATTAAGAGACAGAGAAGGAATGGAGAAATGAAGTAGAAACTCTCATTTTATTTGATCATTAGATAATTTATTCGGTAATGGCTAGTAACCATCTTCAATGCACAAATAGTTAAATAAACAGACAAAAGTCACTTGCCATGCAGATTATCAAAGTAGCCTTTAGGATCACTCTCAAAATTATCCCTTGAAATGTAAGAAGATCCATTGCTCCCCGGAGCCACCATGTAGCCTCCACCACTACCGCCACCGCTTTTCCCTCCTCCACCACCGCCACCACCACCGCTCCTACCTCCTCCACTGCCGCCAGCACCTCCACCACCACCACCGCCACCACCTTTCCCTCCGCCACCGCTACCGCCTTTTCCTCCCATTCTTTAATTCTTGTTTAGATGACTATGAGACTTTTAAAGTTTGTGTGAATGAAGAAGGAAATTGTCGATGGGAGTATTATATAGGGAAATTTTCCAAATGCATGGTCAAACCAGTCTTTCCCAAAATACATTTAATTGTAGTCGTTGCATAGTTAATTGATACAATCGCTTCGTAAAAGTAAATAGTATCAACTCGTAAAGGAAGAAAACCATATTTTTTGCCATTTAAACGTTTACTAGAACTTGACCCGCCCGACCGGGCGGGTATTTATTTTATTTTTTATTTTTTTTGCTTATACCAATGATGCATTTGTAATAGTTAGTTTTATACATTGAGTTTTTTTTGCATTTTTATTAACAATCAAATGTGTCACGAATATTTAGTATTATATAAAGAATACGGAAAATAAATAAAAAGATAGATAATGATACATTATATATGAAATATATTATTCAATTTCGATAATTTCAAATATGTCGAAATAAATAATATGAAATATATTATTCAATTTCGATAATTTCAAATATGTCGAAATAAATAACTATGAGTTAGTAAGATACATGAAATAGATAAATAAAGTATAGATTTTGTAACATCAATTCATTTATTCAGATTTTATGGATATATAATATATTAAAATGTTGATTTAATATTTGTAAATAATTAATAAAAGTGAATTATATAACAAATAGTTATTTTAGGAAATTATTAAATCATCATATTAATGCTAAAATTATTTTAGGAAATATTAGGAAACTATTTTAATAATAAAGATAAAATTGAAATTGATTTAATTAGAAAAGAAAAGTTAAATTTTATTTTAAGACAACATATTAATGGAACTGAAAAAGACAAGCATTAAAATAAGAAATTTAATTAATAGTCTTAGTGGCATGCCATTGTAAATAAGTTGAAAAACTAAGGGGTATTTTTAAAGTGTACTTCTGAATTAATAAAATAGATGGTAGCAATATAAACGTAGAAAATTGTTATCGTCACTGCGCATGTTTTTTTTTTGCCTGATCCTTTTTAGTGCATATAATTTGACGTCTTGTATTTGTTCAATTTAAGCATATATTGGTATGCACTTTGTCATGAAAATCTAGCAAATGCATGATGTTTGTCTTGGACTCTTGTGTTTGTGTATGCTCTCGTTCAAACATGCAGTGAAGATATATATGCTTATGCATGCAAAGTAAGGTGATTGTAACAATTCTATTTTGTGAGATTTACAAAGGAAAATTATGTGTATATATAGATATCAAAAATGTGTAATTAGGAAAGGAGAAGATGGAGCTGGGAGAGATGGTTGTGGATGTCGGGAGAACGAGGCGTTCGGTTTGAATCCATCGAGCTTCACTGTACATCACCATTCCTTTTGTTTGCGTCTTGACGCCAAAACGGACAAACCATGAAATGTGCTTTCAGAAAGTCCGATACTTTGTTAACTAACGCTGGGTCTCTCTCACAAGACAACACCCATTTCTCTCCCCATTTTCATGATACGTATATTTTGCCGTTAAAAGAACATGTGCAAGTTAATTATAGCAAAGCAACATAAATAGTGAGGACTGAAGAGTTTTGAGATTTTATAGCAAGGTCCAGCCTGAGAAGACGTAATCAAGAAAATTATCCCGATATACAACTCAAACTAGTTTGATCCCATTTATGTGATTAGTCAAAGAACAGAATTGGGTATCTTTTCCAAACCCACGGCTTTAATTTTGTCGTTTTAATTTCAAACTAGGATGATTCTCTCTTCTTACTTGGTTAGTGATATGAACTTCAAGCACATATTTTCAGTTTTTTTATTCGATTTTTGTAACCTATAAAGGAACCGTTTGTATTCGAACCAATCAAGCTACTTGGCGCTTGTATGTCAAATATTACTGGGTCACGGACTTGTTTTAAGCCTGTTGGTTTCTTCCATTTGATGTTTTCGGCCCATTTTGATTAAGTTCCACTTAAGGTACAAACAACTTATGAATTTCATTGTTTTAAACTTAGAATCAAATAGCAATTAAAAATAGAATAGTCCATGTTTTTCATATCACTCTAGGTTTCATCTCAGCTCGAGGTGAGATTCCAAATACATTCATTGATATACGTTTAATTAAATGAGGGGTTAAGAATCTTGGCAAATTGGTGAAAAGGAAGTGGCAAGCAAGAGAAACCCATATGTATTTTTTATTCCTTCACGATCACTAGTGAAGTGTGATTGAGCGAATCTCCCAAAGAAAACAATATATCTTGTTTTACAGTAACATGTTCAAGAATTGTGTTTTTATTGTTGACATGATCCTATCCGATCAATCCGTAGAAGAATATAAGCATATCTCTTCGGTTATTCGCCACCACCTTGCGCTATCTCACACCCTTCATCTGAGAATGATTCTTGAAACAAGATAATATTCTTAGAGAAAGAAAAGTAAAAGTTTGGTCCACACTAATATAAAATTCTAATTCTGTGGCATAAAAGAACTTGCAAATAAATAAATAACACATGTGCCATATTCTTTAGCATATCTGAAACAAAAGAAGCATATGGTTCAATATAAATAATGCTCATCTTGGTATATAGGAGGAAAAAAGGGTAGGTGAATTTTGATTATGTGCATCTTTTGTTGGTCCCTCCTTACTAATAGCAAATAAAAAAAAAAGAAACAAATTTTGATTTGGTTCACAATAAAGTCACTTTGATGTACTTGGGGAACCTTATGGACGATCTTCTGTGATCTCTTTTTGGTCTCAACATTCTTTTCATCTTCCTTTGTTTTGTTATAAATAGCCTACGATTCAAGAAACAAGTCTCAGGCAACACTGAGCTTAATATTGTAGGACATACAATAACAAAAACTCTTTTCTTCACCCAAAAGCTAGGTTTATTCCATGGGCTTTCGGTTTTAAATATCTTTCAATCTACAAGAGAGAAAGAATTTTGTTTCTTCTTATCCAAGAAACAAGCTACAGATTGATTGAGACTTCCTTTCAGAAACCATGGACAAAGTTGTGAGAATGTCTTCGGAGAAAGGAGTGGTTATATTCAGCAAGAGCTCGTGTTGCATGTCCTATGCGGTCCTAGTCCTCTTCCAAGACCTTGGGGTTCACCCGACCATCCATGAGATAGACAAGGACCCTGATTGTCGTGAGATAGAGAAAGCCCTAATGAGGCTTGGGTGTTCCACACCGGTCCCAGCCATCTTTGTGGATGGGAAGCTCGTTGGTTCGACCAATGAAGTCATGTCGATGCATCTTAGCGGCTCGCTGGTTCCGCTCGTTAAGCCATTTCAAGCCAATCTATGTTGAAAAACTTTTTAATCTAAACATATAATTCAATAAGAAACAACCTAAACACAATCTTAGAGCCGATGCAAGTATGCAACCTTTGTAATGTAGCTTGATATAAATATTGTTTGTTTGTAATTTCATTAAAGTGATCCTATAATAATTGACTTGTCTAAGCTTTATGGTAATACTAGGGGTTAACCCGCCCGTATAGATAAACGAATAACATATAATGATATAAATAATATAATTTTGAAACAGTATTTATAAATGTAAAGATAATTTTGAGCTTGATCATGAAAAGTTAATTATTTTACATATATTCAAAATTGTGTAATCTTAATTTAGATGGTTAGTGTAATTTTTAAAGATTATTGTGTTAATTGAGTCAAATTCACAAAATATAATGCTGGTGCCATTTAGATTGATTAAAGATTTTGAGCTTGTGTTATAATCTGGAAGAGTCTTGCCCAAATAGGAGAAGGGGTAAAGTAACCATGTTGTTTTATGGTATATATATATCGAGATGGCTGGTTGACGTCTGGTTTTCTGAAATATCTATTATGGTTTTCTTCTTCCACCATTCACCTGTTAGTTGTCAAGATTGTTTCAGTGTCATGATTTCTTTGACAGTATTACTTGATGCAATGTTGTTTCATGGTTAGCATAAAAAATTATCATGACAGAAGACACCTTTGCGTCCCAGCAGTATCTGTGTACCTAAGATGAGAGGGATTTAAAGGCGAGGCTTGCAAAAAGATGAACGTGCATATCCCTTGGCTATGGGTGCGTAACTAAATCGTTCCTTCTTCGACAATAAGATCAATACTATAAATATGGTTATTGCCTGGTCTAATCGGACACTGCGTCACGCTTTCAGCTCCGTCCCACCACTCATTCTCATTTGAAGAAGCATGGTGGCTCTGATACTGGTTTGAGACAGACTTAACATTACCCAGACCGTCTTGTCCAAACTCTTCCAAATGTAAACGACTCCTGAACCTGTTGAAGCAGGCAGACTCATCCTTGAACTCTACTTTTTTCAATATTCATTTCCAGCATTGTGGGCTAGTCTGGTTAATTATGGGTTTCCAACTTAAAATCAATTGGTGATTAGTGGATTGACCCTAACCCTTTATATATTAGTTAATGTCCTTTAGAATTCCCGATGTGGGATGTAATATCCCTAATACCACTCCTCGAGATGATGACTCTTATCGGCCATAAATCTCGGAACTTTAAGACAGTTATACTCGGTCGAGCGAGTTAATTACGACCTTTATACCCGGTCGGGAAGGGTTAATTACGACCTATAAATCCGGTCGGGAAGGGTTAATATTAATTAGGGGTTTAAGATATTTAGGATCTGGACTCTGATACCATGTTAGATTCTGGTTAATTATGGACTTCCAACTTAAAATCAATTGGTGATTAGTGGATTGGTCATAACCCTTTATATATTAGTTAGTGTCCCTTCGAATTCCCGATGTGGGATGTAATATCCCTAATATTAGAGTTCCCAAAATAATGTCTCTGTGGAGAAGGTAAGCAAAACACCCTTTGCAAATGGCTGATGTATTATAAGGGGCGGTTCTGGTTACAAATGCAACTAAATTAAACAAACTGGAATACAATTGATGCTGGAGAGTAGAACTTTCTATAGGAGCTGACTTAATATTCTTACATTTACTCAATAATTATATTGTTGTACATATTTAAGAAAACCTTACATAAATTTCATCAACCTTACATGATTTACAACTATGAAATGGTACATTCCACCAAAAGGCAAATCATTGAAAATGTTCCTGAGACTTTGCATACTTTGTCACAAACATGTGTGTGTGTATATATATATCTCTTTATGACCAAATAAACTAACACTAAAAGGCCACCTTTTACAGTCTTTCATTTTGGTGATTCTCAAAAAGAAAGCTTTAGTAAAAGACTAACGTGGATCCCATAACTTCATTATCATCATCGTTGTCATAACGAATGCTCTTTTATCAGCTTCAATCTTGTTTCTGATTTTTCTTTTTGACCCGCCATTTGAGATTTCTTGCGTGTTTGATACTAACAAAGTCAACATTCATGTAAGCTAAAGATTCTCCACTGATTGAAAAATAATTTAGCTCTCTTTTGAATTTGATCAAAAGATCATTTACCTTATTTTCCAGTGGAGATCACTCTGAAAAAGAAACAAACATTACACAATTAAAGAACTAAAATGTAGACTAAATAAAAAAATGATATATTTATTACCTTGGCGAGCACGTTTGAGAAGCTCCGGCCTCTTGCGAGCCATTCTCTGCTACCAGTTCTAAAGAAATTCTCCTCTTATATAAGTTTGCCACTGTGATTACTACTTGAGCTTCCACTGTCTACCACTATTAAATTGATGCATATACTGGAATAACTGATGCACTGTTCCAAACTTCTTTTATAGACCTCACTTTTAATGTGGCCACTCCTCTTAGCACTGCACCAAATAACCAAACATTAATTTTGATGTCTTCATAAAGTATCAATCTGAGCTAATCCATAAATCTGTTCTTACATTTTCTTCATAAAAATAAAAATTTTAGCAATAATGATTACATTGTCAAGAAGTATAAGCGTGTCTCACATAAAATCAACTCATTTGATTTTCTTCATAGAAATCAAAACTTTATCAAAACCTAAAATACCATAAATGCTTGTTTTTGAAGTTACTAACCATGTGGCTATACCAGCAGTGAGCGTCATGACATCTCTGGAAGTACAAAACATTGATGGCAAAGCTGATAACATAATCCAAATTCTCTCTCTTCGCTCCAATCACTTCAGCAGCCTGCATATACAGAGCGTACTCAAGGGTCCTGGCAACCGCCACTTCGGTTTTATCCATTTACTCATCCTTCCAAGAGCTCAAAGACATGGGGGTAGCTCCTGCGATAGCAGTAACAGCTGCATCCATACCAGCTATAGAGACAGCAGCGTGAATCTGAGCATTATGCTCGAGTCTCCTATTTATTCTTCTCCAGTGAACTTGTTGTTTGCTCGTCAAAATTTTTGCTAGCCAGTCCTACCTCTGGAAACAATTCCTGCAAATGGATAATGGTGAGAATCCTTTGTTTCACTAAAGAAACAGATAATGGTGGGGAGTCATCTCATTATAATTAATTAAAATTTAACAGGCACTCAAATTTGAACAACGAAAGCTTATTACTCGTATAGGAGAATCAGTTATATACAAAAGCCTTCAGTGATACCCAAAAGGATACTTTTACCTTCTCAAGTGAGTCGGCTAAGCTGTGAGGAATGTATCCCAAAGCTAATTTCCTCTCACTACCAGATTATCTTTGACACCTATAGATCTTGTTGAGACGGTGTCGGAAGGTGGCGAGACGGTTGACATACACGGTACCTGTCATGAACGTTGACTGAAACACATATTGACTGAAACACATATCGACTGAAACATATATGAAAGGGAAAGCATATTAAAGAAACGTTTTAAAGATTTCTCATTCAAAAGTGTTTGAATCTCTAGATATTAGGAACTGTGAGATTATGCTAAGAGGATGAAGCCGTACATTTTTATAGGTGAAAATCACATCCTGAAAGAAGGATAATATCCATTCAATGTGAGATCGTGGTTGTAGTGGACAGGAAGAGTTAAGTATTGGTTAATGACTTTGAATTAATGCGACTTGTAATGGATGGGAGGTGAAGAATCCAGACTGAAACGACATGAATAGACACTGATGCGTCGATTACTGATGAAACCTCAGACGTCAGAACCTCCACTGTTGGTAGACGGAATAATCTCGGAAGAGATGATGTACCCTAGAAACAATAATCAGAAAAGAAAATGTAGACAAAAACGGGTTTAACTTCTGTTTGGATCACGACCCAATACGATTTATACAAATACTACAAATAATAATTCCGTAGGTTAAACGGAAGACAACAATTTTTTTAGAAGGACACGTGTCAGTCTATGGTGAGTCTATTTAGTGACGTGGCGCAAGAAGGAATGAAAGAATCTATTCTTTATAGTAACAGAAGATTTCTGTGAAGTAAAAGGATATAGCAGTTTTAATAAATATAAGGATAATAAATATCATTCACGGCTAAATGCTTAAGACACCACCCCTAAAAGATAATACAAAGTGTATATCTATATTATTAAAGCAGAAGTACAAAATTGATTTGTTTGGCTACTTGGATAGCCTTTAGTAAAATCAGCCTGTTTGGAAACAGGTTTAGATGTTTTAAAAAATAAATTACTTAATTCAAACGATTTAATGTAGCTCATAAACATGATTTAATTTAATATTCCCGATTTTGATAATCATGAATTCAAAAACAGAATTTTAAATATACAATTAGATTCTCCTACATTTAAGGCACATTTTGAAGGTAATATCTTTGATCCCTCCCCACATAAACTCGGTTTAATTCCTGCACAAGTAAATTAAAAAGACCAATCAAGTAATTCTAAAAATTAAATATAACTACCTTACTTGGTTATCATTTATTGAGCTAAATATACGATTTTGTACAAAACAGAAATGAGAATATCTCTCAAATATCTTTACTAGCTGCGGATACAACTTAACCTAGATTATTTTACTTATCTATATATACGAAGACACAATTAGAGACTTCTCATCGACCTCTCAAAGCAAACATGTCAAACGGAAAAAAATGAGTCTTATTAAAGATCTCAAACCTTACAAAGATGAATGGCGACTAACAGTGAAACTGCTTCATTCTTGGAAGCAAAGCACCAGCTTTGGAGGAGATACTCTTGAGTGCGTCCTGGTAGACGAAACTGTAAGATCATTTCACTTAATATAGATACTTATATATATATAGACGAGTAAGTCAACTTAACTAATAATGACCCGCTCATATATTTGTGATAGGGTGACAAGATTCAAGCGTCTTGCAAAAAATCACTAATGGTTCGAGTTCAGCGTTACTTACCCATTGGTCAGTGGAAGATCATTGACACCTTTAAAATAGGTGGGGCAGGAGGTCAATATCGACCTACAAAGCAGCAGTACAAGATGACTATCCTTACAGACACAATGATCAGCCGTTCGGATTATCTTAATGATAGTGAATTATCTGGCTAGCTACGAGGACATTTTTAATGGAACGTGTAAACCCAATTTTCTGATTGGTATGTATACATAAATGTGTATTACTTTGTGATATTTCATAGTATATGACACTTTTAGTTACTAAATTATCCTGTTTTTTCAACAGATGTCATGGGACAAGTTACTGATCTTGCAGCAGTAGCCACGGTCCAAGTCAAAGGAATTGACACCAAAAGAGTGAACTTTCGTTTACGTGATGAAAGGTATATAGTTCTCTAATAATATAGATAGTTTATATATTCATCTAACTATATTTTTGCTTGACTTTACATAATGTTCTATCAGTGGTAATGAGGTTGTATGTTGCTTATGGGGAAAATATGCTGAGCAATTTGAAAAACATATGGAAGAAACTACGCCTGATATATGTTTGATAAGGTTTGCAAAAATCAAAGAATACAGAGGTATACACTAATGTTATTATTTTACCCATGGTTATTATATTTAAAGATTTATACATCCAACATGATTTTGAATATTATGATTTCGAATATTATTTCACATATATTTGAATACTAAAATCCAGGAGAAATCCAAATTACCAACGCATTTGATGCGTCACTTTTGTTTCTCAATCCAACAATGAAGGAAGCTGTTGAATTTAAAAAATTGTAAGTTAGATTTATTTTATTATTGTGTTACTCATTTTTTCAAATTAATAAAATTTTACATATATAAAAATATATTGTCTAAATGTGTTTATCAGGGTTGAGAATAGTCCTCTTCCCCTAGCTCTCTTTGATCAGATGAATGAGAAAAAAATTGTGACAAAGGTCAGAGACGACTGGGATATTGTAGACGTGAGATGCATATCTGGCCTTTTTCTTAGCGTTAAGGTAATAATATAGATATATACAATGTTTAAATCATTTCGTCTCTAGCTATAATGTTTTTGAATTTTATTACTTAATTACCATTCAGCCCGAGAACCGCAAAATCATCTGCTCAATTGAATCCATTGACACGGATTGGGGTTGGTTCTATTTTGGATGTGATCGACACAACCGCCGTTTGACTAAGACTGGTAGAAATGCATCGGTTCAGATGAACAGATCCATAAAGCCACAGTTTTATTGTGACGTGTGTCGTGCACCATGTTCAACCTTCTCACCCAAGTAAGCATCAATTTCTTTAGACTCTCTAATGTAAAATATATGTTATAACTTATAATTATTTCGACAGGTTCAAGCTACATTTGACTGTTAGAGATGACACCGAGACGTGCAAGATTATGCTTCTTGACACCATAGCTATGACCATTATTGGGTGCAAAGCTACTGAACTATGGGATGGTTCTTTCGCTGAGGTAATTGTTACAGTCTCATTTAGATTCATCGCAAACATATATCTATATTATTAAACCTAAAAACTTTTAGCTTTCATTGCACAACAGATTGAAGATCCAGAGTTGCTCCCTATGCCTTTACAAGACTTGGTTGGCAAATCCTTTTGTTTTGGTGTTAAAGTAACCACTGAAAACTTTTCAAATGGATCTGACATTTTCAAGGTTTCTGAGGTCTGGTCTGGGGATTATATTCATAGGATTGAATCACTCTCTGAACCACTCTCCCTCAATGAGACCATTTCGTCAACAATGTCTGGTGGAGAAGTAAGCATTTTGTAATGCTTATTGAGTTGAATTATGTTTAAACACGAGATACCTAACTCAATTCTCTTTTTAGATACCGGCGATGGAGTTAAACAATGAGAACTCATCTGACGGATTTGCTACCCCTAATGTTAAGCGCAAGGATGATGATTTAGATCAACAAGAGATGATTTCTACATCTAAGAAGTTGTGCCGCACGATCGTGAAGAAGGAGAAGATTGTTAAGTGATGATGGAGCAGCTGGAATAAGACTTATTTTGGCTTTGGTTTACATTTTATGTTTTATTGCATTTATTAAAATAATGACTCCTTAGTTGGTTTATTTCATTTTATTCAAATAATGACTCCTTAGTTATTTTTCATTTTGTGTTTCATTTTAATCATTTTAAGCAAAAATCGTAGAGAATACTAACAAGATAATATTGAGTTAGGTACTACTAATGATTTACTTAAAATGTAGCTTTTTAACTATAAGTTGGTTATTTGAAAACCATATTATATAAAGCTTAATAATGACTCCTTAGTTGGTTTATTTCATTTTATTCAAATAATGACTCCTTAGTTGTTTTTCATTTTGTGTTTCATTTTAATCATTTTAAGCAAAAATCGTAGAGAATACTAACAAGATAATATTGAGTTAGGTACTACTAATGATTTACTTAAAATGTAGCTTTTTAACTATAAGTTGGTTATTTGAAAACCATATTATATAAAGCTTAAAGCAAAACATTAAAAGCAAACACATAATACACGGACACAACTAATAGTAGGAAACTAAAAATAATAGATAGAAAGCATAGCAAACTCATGCACCCATAATACACCTCCAAGACTCTCCCCCTTAATTATACTGATTCATAGCAAATAGAACAAATTCCTTAAGCTGTTTGTAGTAGTAACATTCATCGCATATGTGATTGGAGCTGTTCTTTTGATCACACTTTGTCAAGCACTCGAGGTTTACCATAGCTGTATAGTAGCCAGCATTCATAATGCTACAGATTGTGCTTAGTGTCTTCAACACTCGTGCCTTGCAATGATCGGACAGCTCTAGATTTGTCTTCCATTGGAGTTTATCCAAATACTTTTCACCTTTATAAAATCGTTCTAATGCAAGCATTAACAAACCTGATAAATACCAACCATCTCTATAGCCCCCAATTGCTGCTTGACGTAGATGAAAGAAGCCTTTGGTTTTGTCTTTCTCAACAAAATATTGAAGGATTCCCTCAATATAGTGTCCCTCGAGGTTACCATGCTTTAAGCATTCTTCCCTGAGTCTTTTGTGCTTGGTGAGGAATTCCATAGGGTGCGCAACAAAAAATGCCAGAGATAGGTTTCTGAAATAGATGTTTGGATCGGAGCTGGAGTGGTCGTTGTTTGAACCTTCACTCGAGGGGTTGTTGTTGTAATTGTTGACTGACATTTCTTCTCCCATCTTTACTTAGTGTTGCTTGTAGTTTGGCCTGTGATTTTTATTAAAAGGTGAAGCATATGAGTTGGAATGTTGTAGAAATGTTTATAAAGAGGGTTGTGGAAAACCCTTGATTTGATAGTACATATCATCAATGACACATGTTTTCAAGAAAGGCTGTGTTTATGTGGTGTTGTCATTTGCATGCTTCTTGATGCATGTAACATGAGTCAGCCTTTGCTACTTTTGACTTATATAACAATCTTCATTGAACTCCACGATGATATCGTAAAGTCATGTTATTCGAATAGTGAAAAAACTGCACAAAAGTTTTTTGGTTTTCAAGATAAGTTTGTGAGTTTTTAAGATAGGAGGTCAATGTTCATTCACCTAGATAGGTTTCTGTATAAGCAACTGATAGGTCAGTGTTTGTCTCATCCAAACAAAAGAAAATTGGACCGTAACATAAACTCTAATTATATCTAGGTTACATAATCCATGCAAGCAGACGTGAGACCATAATGAAAGATTTAAACATTTTATGAAAGTTTATAAGTTCCCTATGTGATGGGGGGATACACGTGAGACTATAAAATGTAACTGAAGTATGATTTAGGTTAGTATTATTTAAGCATTAACAATATTGGAGGATTTTAGAAACTAAGATGTATAAAAAAGAGAAAGTAAACAACAAATAGTTCTCAAGTATATTAATAATCTTAGATGATTTTGAAACAAAGATGTATATATCATAAACTAGCTTTTTATATGATAGAACAAGAACTCAATGTATTTATAACATTGACCTACACGATTATAGATTCAAACCTAATTACCTCATTCTATAAAACTATTATTAATAATATTTTAACATTAATACTCATAAAAAACCTATGATTTTACTTACTAAAATTTTGGGATGAGATCAACTAATATATACTGTCTCATTTTTAAGATTCTGTTTTGATTTTCTGTTACCATAATTAGTTTATGTTTCTTTAATATCCCCTTTATTACGAAATAATGATAGTACATGATATCTTTGAAAATTAGGTATAATTGTGATTTCCACTACAAACAACTTTGGCAATACAAGTTAGAACAGTGATAGTCAAGACACTATGAAGAGAAAAATAAAGATTGGAATGCCTAACAATGAGAATGATAGACCAGACACTGAGATTAACACGAGTGGGGGGAATGAAGGTCGTCAAACTCAATCAATCTCTAGAGATCATAACTTAGCACATAATGCAAGTCAGTCTTCTGTTCCTATGGGATCTGTTTTTAAAAGGTTATTTGTTGGCCTTGATCCAAAGTTAAAGACAAAGATTGATTCAAAGATTTGCCATAGCAACATCACACCAGAAACCCCAAGTACCAAACGTAGATGTGTTCTTGGTAATAGTTCTTTGCTTTGGAGTTTTTGCATTCTTACTTAATTGTTTGGAAATATTTATCTACATATGTTTTGTTTATCAGGTCTTTCTTTAGATTCTGGCCAATCTATATTAAGAACACCAGAACATGGAAGCTGTTTGACCCAGTTGAACAGTAAGCTTAAATATATATTTTTGTAACTTGGAATTATAATCGAAACCACTATACATATCCTTGCCCTATGAGTTTGTCCTATAAAATTATCTTCTTTTCTATAACAGAATCTAGCAAGTCAACCGCAATCAATACTACTGAAAGTAATATCCAAAGGAACCAGCGAAAGAATAAACGTATTGCACTTGATGATATTACAAATTTAGCTTCTAGAGAATTGATCTCTAACTGCACGCCGACACCACCAAGTAACAAAAGAAGATGTGTTCTTGGTAATAGTTCTTGAGATCATACTTGGCTGTCTTTGTCCAAGGTTTTTTCATCATTCACAGCACACTATCTTCTGTGTATATTTGATCTAGGAGTTTCTAAGGAAACGGAACATGTAGCTAGGACTTCGGATCAGGGAAGTTGTTTGTCATCCGTCAAGTGTAAGTTAATCTCTCTTTTTTAAAACTGAAATAGATATTATCCCCTTGACTATACTATTCTGTTCTTAAGTTGTATTTTTATTTTAATTGTATAGCGCATGTCAGCAAGGCAACTAATACATGTAAAAAGAATAGGGGACCAATTCACAAGAAGCAGCATATGAATGGAAGTGCCCTAAATGATAACATTACCAATACAGGAAATTTGTCTCCAAGTGAAACCATAGATGAAGCATCTAAGACAAACAATGAGAGAGACGATGATAATATACTAGATGATGATGAAGCAATCGATGAAGATCTTGATGATTTTCGAGGTTAGATCTTTTAGTAGTGTTTTTTCTTTACATTTTTATGTGGATCTCCTAAACTAACATGTTTCTCCAAATCCAGGGATAATCGAAGAACTCGATGGTTCTCTAGAGTTTGACTGTAGCTCACAGGAAGATTCTGATTCTGAAAGTGATATTGATTGTGTACATCATTCTGATGGAGAAAACATATTTCCTAATGAACCGGAAAGTAATAAAATGTCATCTTCTACCCGCGCAAACGTAGCACATAAATCTCTCAAAAAGAAACCTTTGGCAAAAGCTCTAGGTAGTATATTATCATATTTGGACTGATCTACATTCTCTTTATTTTCTCACTTATTTCTAAAAGCTATATTTGTTGTATGTTGCCATATGCAGCCTATATCGATGAGGGTGATCCCACTTGGTCATGTTCCCACTGTGGCGCTTATATGTGGTACGGAGAACGTATTAATAAACGCAGGAATTCCAAGATTCCTTCTTTTACTCTGTGCTGTATGAATGGTCAAGTAACATTGCCACTTTTAAAGTCTCCACCAGATGTGTTGACACGATTGCTTGAGGGGGAAGATAAACTAAGCAAACATTTTCAAAGGAATTTGAGACCTTACAATATGGTCTTCTCATTTACTTCACTCGGTGGCAAAGTTGAGAGATCGGTGAGGAAAGGAATAGGTCCTGACATGTTTCAATTGCATGGAGAAAATTATCATCTAGCAGGAAGTTTATTTCCAAATGATGGTGACGATGCCAAATTTGGACAGATGTATATTGCGGACACAGAAAATGAAGTGGAAAATAGGTCAAATTGTCTTAGGTAACAATCAGTTAATACCTTTTTATTTTCAAGAGGAGGTTTAATTAACTGATTATTTCCAAATGATGGTGACTAACATTTTTGATATATGTTAATGTATCCGCAGAAATGGAAGTAAGAGTGGTCGAGTAAAAGAAAAGGACACTCTGAAGAAAGAAATCATTGAGGCTTTGATAAAGATGTTAGATGGTGTGAATCCGTATGTTCAACAATTTAGATCAGCTAGAGATCGATTTGACACTAATCCTAACGATGCATTTCATATGAGGATTGTTAGTGATAGACTTAAAGACGGAAGGACATACAACACACCCACCGCATCTGAGGTTGCTGCATTGATTCCTGGAGACTTTAATCTCGATATGGATAAAAGGGATATAGTGCTTCAGAAACATTCAGGAAAGCTTTTGAGGATTAATGAGATACATGTTTCCTATCTAGCACTACAGTATCCTCTATTGTTCCCTTATGGAGAGGATGGATTCAGACTTGGAATTAAGAAAGGTGTTACCGAGGGCACCAAAAAGCAGAAAAAGAAAACGATTAGTATGAGGCAGTTCATTGCATATCGGTTGTTCGAAAGGAGGAATGAGTCACGAAATCTACTGCATTCTAGGCGACTTTTTCAACAATTTTTGGTGGATTCTTACACAACTATAGAGTCTAACAGTTTGCGATATCTAAAATTCAATCAGGATACTTTAAGATCTGATAGTTTTGACTCTCTGAAACAATCAGAAAATGCTGGCAAGATTGATATGCATGAACAAGGAACAGAATTTGTATTGCCGGCTTCTTTCACTGGTGGTCCTAGATACATGAAGAATAATTATTTGGATGCTATGGCCATTTGTAAGCATTTTGGTTTTCCCACTCTTTTCATCACATTTACGTGTAATCCTAGATGGCCAGAGATCACCAGATATGTTAAAGAGAGAAACCTAGATGCAAACGATAGACCAGAAATTCTTTCCAGGATCTTTAAAATAAAGCTCGAGTCACTAATGGATGATTTAACCAAAAAGCATCTACTGGGGAAGGTTGTTGCATGTGAGTTTATCCTAATTAGAAGAATTTATTATCCAATGTTTTAAAAGATCTTAATATTTGTCCTACTAAATCCGTTTTTTGTTATTTCTTCACAGCAATGTACACGATAGAGTTTCAGAAACGTGGTCTACCTCATTCGCATATTCTTTTATTCATGCATCCGGATAGCAGGCTTCCCAGACCATAAGACATAGACAGGATTATTTTCGCGGAAATTCTTAATCAAGATGAAGAGCCTGAACTTTATGAAGTGGTTAAAGATATGATGATGCATGGACCATGTGGAGCTGCAAATATGAATTCTCCATGTATGGAGAATGGATTGTGCTCGAAACTATATCCTAAATCATATTGTGAAAAGACTACAATTAATAAAGATGGGTTTCCAGTTTATAGAAGGCTCGAGCAACCACAATCTTATGTTGAGAAGAACGGGATGAGATGTGATAATCTTTGGGTTATTCCATACAACAGGCAACTATCTCTTCGGTACAGAGCTCACATAAATGTCGAGTGGTGCAACCAAGCTGGATCAATTAAATACTTATTTAAGTATATTAACAAAGGACAAGATCGTGTCACTGTGGCCGTGGAACCTCCTGAACATGTGGTTGTAAACCAAATGGAGAACGTTGAGGAAAGTGTGGAGAAGATAAAAAATGAGTTCAAAGATTTCTTCGATTGCAAGTTGTTAAATTTGCCATATTGTTCATTACTATTAAATTTATATATAAGTTTACATGTTCTAATCAATTTTGTGGTGTCTTTATTTGTAGATATGTTTCTTCGTGTGAATCTTCATGGAGAACATTTATGTTTTCTATTCACTATCGATCTACACCAGTTGAGAAGCTTACTTTCCATCTACCTGGAAAACAACATGTTATTTTCAGAGGTAAAGATAAGATGGAGGCAGTGTTGAGTCGCAAGCTCATTGAGAATACAATGTTCTTAGCATGGTTTGATCTTTGCAAAGTTGATTCATTCGCAGCAACCCTGCTTTATATTCAGATTTCCAACTTTTATACTTTTGTGAAAAGTAAAAAAAAATTCAAACGAAGAAAAAGAGGATTTACCATTGGTAGGATTAATTATGCTCCCCGTAAACAAGAAGATTCTTATTATCTTCGGGTGTTGTTGAACGTTGTGAGAGGTTTTACATGTTATGAGGACATACAAACATTTGAAGGTGTTCTTCATGATGGCTACAAAAAAGCATGTTCTGCACGTGGGTTACTAGATGATGATCACGAGTATATAGACGATCTCTTGCGGAGAAGTTATGAGAGTTCAGCAAGCGATCTACGTGAGGTTTTTTCTACGATGTTGCTTAATGATAGCTTAGAATCGCCGGAGAACGTATGGGAACATACTTGGGAGTGTTTGTCTGAAGATATTGAGCATAGGCGTAGAATTTTTTTTAAGAGACCAGGTAAGAGATAACTCTGCATACTATTGTTGAATTTGTTATTGATATGCTTTTAACGGTTTGTTTGATTTTGTAGGACTTGTGTTGAGTGATGAAGAGAAGAAGAATTATGCTTTACAAGAGATTGAGATCCTGATGAGGCGGAATGGTGATTCGCTAGAGAGATTTACGAAGATGCCACAGCCTTCCGTATCAAGTACAAATGATTCAAACGTTCTTATATTAGATGAGCGCAGTTATCCCCGTGATAATCTGTTAGAAACTCTTGAGATTGATTCTCCAAAGATGACTGATGAACATAAGAAAATATTTCATGAGATTATTGATGCTGTCACACAAGAAAGAGGAGGGACGTTTTTTGTATATGGGTTTGGTGGGACTGGAAAAACTTTCCTTTGGAAATTACTATCAGCGGCAATAAGATCTAGAGGAGATATTGTCCTTAATGTTGCATCGAGTGGGATAGCTTCTTTGTTGTTACAAGGTGGTAGGACTGCTCATTCGAGATTTAGTATACCTCTTAATCCTGACGAGTTCTCATCATGTAATATGGCTCACGGAACGGATCAAGCCAATTTAGTAAAAGAGGCATCACTCATTATATGGGACGAAGCACCCATGATGAACAAGCATTGTTTTGAGGCTTTGGACAGGAGCTTATCTGATATTGTTGGTAAGCACAGAAATAAACCCTTTGGAGGAAAAGTAGTTGTTTTTGGAGGTGATTTTCGACAGGTTCTACCTGTGATAAGAGGAGCTTGTAGGGCAGAGATTGCAATCGCAGCTTTGAATGCTTCGTATCTTTGGGAGCACTGTAAAGTTTTGAAACTCACGAAGAACATGCGGTTGTTATCTGGCAGTTTGACAACTGAAGAGGCAAAAGATCTTAAGGACTTCTTTGAATGGATATTAAAAGTTGGTGAAGGCAAACTAGCGGAGCCTAATGACGGTGAGGCCGAGATTGAAATTCCTCCTGAGTTTTTGATTACCAACTTCGAGGATCCAATAGAATCCATCAGCAAAGCTGTCTATGGTGATTTTGTCGAATTACAAGAAAGCAAGGAGCCTAAGTTCTTTCAAGAAAGAGCTATTTTGTGTCCTACTAATGAGGATGTAAACACAATTAATGAGTACATGTTGGATCAGCTAGAAGGTAATTTTAAATAGCTTACAATTGTTTGAAATAGTATTAGTGTACTAATTAAATGTTTTATACAATATTAGGTGAAGAAAAGATTTATATGAGTGCAGACAGTATTGACCCAATAGATAAATCAGCTATAAATGATGAAGCACTTGGACCTGATTTTCTCAACAAAATAAAGGTCCCTGGTCTGCCAAACCATATGCTTAGACTCAAAGTTGGTTGTCCTGCTATGGTTTTAAGAAACATAAATCCTAATGTTGGATTAATGAATGGAACAAGAGTTCAGATCACTCAGCTTATGGATTTTATGGTTCAAGCTAGGATAATTACTGGAGAAAAGGTTGGTGATACAGTATATATTCCTAGGTTGTTAATAACACCATCAGACACCGCCCTGCCTTTTAAGATGCGCAGGAGGCAGTTACCTTTGGTTGTGGCTTTTGCAATAACAATCAACAAAAGCCAAGGGTAGTCACTGTCTCAAGTTGGTCTCTTTCTTCCAAGACCAGTGTATTCGCATGGACAACTATATGTGGCTGTCTCTAGGGTCACTTCTAAGAAAGGATTGAAAATTCTGATTGTCGACAAAGATGGTAAACCTCAGAAAAAAACTATGAATGTAGTTTTCAAAGAGATTTTTAAAAACCTCGACCAGCATGAGGGATAAGTTAGGTTTGTTTGTGACATATAATTTGTTTTAGGTTTTCATTTGCTTTGCCTTTTGACATTTCAGTTATTCAGGTTTGGTACGATTTATTAAGATCAATTTATTCTTTGTTTTTCTAAATCCGAAATACTTCTAAGCTACAGTCATCGAATGAGCATCCAAGACTTATAATTCAGTTACCTAATTGATCACATAACCTAAATGATAGCTAACAAATATAGTTAAAGAAATAGAGAAACTAGTCTCACATCTTATGTGATGCTAAGTTCTTTCATTCACCTAATTCTCAAATCATTTAATTTACTAACCGTTTTTGTTCCACTTCGTCAGGATTTGCGATGTCTAATTTTGTGATCCGTATAGTGGTCTTGCTTCTCCAAAACGTTTTTGACCTGCCAAACCAAAAAACACATTCCAAGTTTATACATATTCTAATAAAAGTATAATATCTGTCCCTTAGATCAAAAACTATAAGAATATCAATTTGTAAACATACAAAATATATATATCGGTTGAAAATAATTTTAGTGTGTCAAACCTTTTTATGATGATGTTGTCAATAACGATCTAATTAAAACAGATCCTATAGCTCCTCTTTGGTCGAAGGTGCCTAATGATTGTCAGAAGAAAGAACTTTTCTTTTGTTGATCAGAAAAAATCTGTTTTGTTCCCGGAAAAAAAATTGTAACAGAAATCCTAATGTGTTTTTTTGAAATCTATAACTACAAGGCTCAACTAAATTTTTTATTGACTATGTAATTAACATATTTATTATAATTACTTTAACCAGATCTAACAATTAAGATAGACAAGAAAAGAATATTCCAATAAGATCTTCATAACGTAAATTGATATTTTCATAAACTTTTGGTAACTGATTGTAAAAACTCCTAAGTTTTAAATAAAAACAATCAAGATGCAACGAATTTAAATACTCCTAATTTTTAATTGAATATAAAAAATAAACTTTTAACTCGGAAGAAATAAAAATAAGCAAACATTTATATATCTTAGTATATTCTCTATATCTCACAATTATTAAATGTTACATTAATTATTTACTTAGATATGAGGATCCTAAATGTATAAAAACTGTAAATAAAATATGTGATTAGGATCACTTGCTATTAACGAAACTGTAAATCACTTATTGGATTTTTAATATATTAATTTCGATTAGTAATTTGAAAAGTTTATTAGGAATGTGAAAAGATATGACTCTTCGATCACATTCTCTTCTATATAAACTGTACACTTAACATATTTCATCTCTTACTATCATCTCTCTTCTTCTCCAATTTAGTCTCTCCCAATATTAGGTAAGTAAGTAGATCTATCCTTTTTCTTTGTATCCGTTTTATGTAAATTTTGTTTAGATCTATCCGTTTGATGTAAATTTTCTTTATTTAGATCTATCCGTTTTATGTAAATTTTGTTAATGGATTCAATTAGGTTTTGTAGCTGATACCGAGTTTTTTTGTTCTATAACCCATATTGATCTTTCTAGGGTTCTAATAATTTTGATCTATTCGTTTTATATATATTTTGTCTATGGAATAAACATGTTTTAGGTTTTCTAGCCGTCGTGAGTCTTTTCGTTCTATAACGCATATTAATCTAGCTAGGTTTTTAATAATTTTTATTCAATTTAGTCAACTATTTTACTTTTAGAGAATTTAGGAGATCTTATGTAAGCAGATGATTATTATTGATTGAACAAATTAGTTTCTCTTAGATAATTTCGTTGATTCTAACCAACACTGTTTATATTAACATCCAGATCAAAATCTCAGTATGACATTCAACAAAGACCTTAAACTCAAGGTTCCCATGGTTGAAGATTATGGTTCTTCTCTAGAAGAGGCATTCAACAAGGGAGTGGAGGCGACCACTGAGCATTACCGAGCCAAGCTCTTTATTTACAAGCAACTAAATGATGCCATCGCCAAGAAACATGTTGAAGAGCGTGAAGTCTCGCGCATACAAGGTAAGCTGGAACTCATGAATGAACTTTTCAAGAAGAACCCATTTAGCAAAGAGAAAGAGAAGCAGCTAGATTTTGAACTTGTGCGCGCAAAAGCCAAGGCGGCTGATGTTCAGATTCCTTACATCGATTGGTACAAGTTGAATGAGCCACATATGTTTGATTAACGTCTTTACTTTCTTAATCTCTTCAAGTTTAAAACATTTAATGTTTTTTATATTATGGTTATGTCTTTCGAAACATATTTTCTGGTTTTTCAAACCAGTTTTCCTTTGTTCTTGGTTGGTTATTAAAATAAACTACTTATCTTAAAATAAACATATTTTCTATCTTCTTATTTATTTGCTTATCACATTGATGTGTTTCTTATTGTCACAGTTTATAATTGCCTTTCATATTTTGGTTAGACGAATATGAATTAAATTGTTATTTTATATTTATAATAACGTTGATAGTTTATCTGATTCCTGAAATAAGATCAAACAAATGAAACATTAAGTTGTCAAACAAATGAACCAAGACTAACCTAAAAAGTATATTATTTAAAATTTTGGTCTACAAAGGTCGTTACATATGCTCAAAATTAAAAATAAAATTTGGAACCCGGGCGGGACGCACGGGTCAAAATCTAGTATATATTTATAGCGATTACAGACAACGATTTGTCTTGTTGTCTGATTCACTACAAGACCAGTATAAATCGAGTTGTTGTGTCTCACTTGAACTCCAAGACTTGTGGGTTTAGAGGATTGCGGGAGATATCTGATAAAAAAGACACGGAAGTAACATTAACGGGATGTACATCAGTTTTCTCATCAAAGTAGACCACATCTTGCATTGTGTGAGCTTATGGTATTTGACTATTTCTATATAAGGAAGCATGTTAGGATGGTGTGACATGTCATTTGTATTATCTATTATCTTTTAACAATAAAAATCAGCTTTAAGAAAGTTATTAGAGGTTTTGTCGTTTTGAAACCCCAAAGCAAAGCGTTATCACTTATCAGTCCATCTAAACTTATCTGCAACGATTAATATCGACAACTAAAAGAAACAAACTAGTTTTTACCGACTACAAAGAACAGTTCACTACAAAATCCTGCTAAATGGATGCTGCTATGTAGTAGCATAAAAAGACATTCATATCCGACTACACTTGAGAATTTAACTGTAATGTTCGTGTGCGTGTATTTTTGGGCTTTCATTGAATCAAATGGGCTTTGCGATAACTAGTTTAATTTGTTGGTAGGTCAAGCTAATCTCATTATCCTCACCAAAGCTCCTATGTAACTATGTTGATTGTTTCTTTCTTCGTCAAATCCATCAAGCGAGTTTCGAGTGACAATAATCGTAGTTTGGTAACGTTGACTATATCTGAATCCATGCAAGCACCCGAACCCTATATAACGGATAAGAGATTACTAAAATGAAAACGAGATGCTCTAAACTTGTCTGGCGTTTCCAAAGAAGACGACATTAGTGTTTGAAATGGATGATGCGTGATTAGGAAAATTGACGTAGACGTTGGGCTCTTTTGACAAATAACCAACTTTGGCCCAAATTGTTCATTTTGTTTTCTAGTTGCATCTATTTCTTAGCCTTTGTTTTGTTTCACGCCTCTTTGGTTTAGCCGTCGTGAGGTTGGGACCGCTGTTTATAATTACGTAGCCCCACCCACAATACTTTTAGTATCTGATCTAGAATTTGCTCCAATCCGTTGCGAAAATTGGGAAATCCAAAATTATCATATCCATAAACAGATATAGTATTGTGTTCTACTTTGTGATTTTCTTCTATATAACGATGATCAAACTAAAATAAAACTGCAATCCAAAATATCAATCCGTAGATGTAACCATTATGGTATAAATTGTTGATTGAAACTAGACGGCATTACAGCTCATGGCGTTTGTACTTTTGTTAATAGATGATAACACCATCCTCATGGTCCAACCAATTTCGAAGGACGAATACTGCATTGAATAATTTTATTAGAATTTATACTAAGACATATACAGCCTTATTTATCACCTTAAGAACTTGAATAATTATTCTCTCTGAATTTATAACCTACACGCGACTCTCGTAATTCGTTTGACCATTTCAGTATTTGCGTTTGAATGTTGAGATTGGATGAAAAATCCATTGTATACAAAAATAGAATAGAAACAAAGAGTTTAGTTGCAAATATTCCATCTTGATAAAATAAAATAAAATAAAATACCCCCACAAGATTTATAGAATACACCAAACTAAATCATTGTGAGTGTGCAAACTTGCACTGTAAATGTATCTACGCACCCAACTATCTTTGAGTATATATAAGTATAACGAATCCATTTAAAAACACCCCCAACTTATCCTTATCGTAGTATTGAAGAATTCATCGTACGATTAGAAAACTAATGTCTAGTTCTTTCACTGTGATTTGAACAATGGCAGTCATTATAGGTGCTTTAAACAGCGAGAATAACATATCTTTTAGAGCATCTCCAACCCAAAACCTTATTTTAAGGGAAACAAAATTTTAAAATGAAGATTTGAGGGTTGGTTGCTCCAACCATAAAACCTTTAAAAAATCCTTAAAAGATTACTTATTTGCATTATAGTCCTTGATATTAACAAAAGTTACTAACAATGATAAAATTTCACAAATACATATAAAACATATTTTTAATATATTATATAATACACAATATTATATAATAAAATATTATAAATTACATATATAATAAAATAACACACATACACACAAATTTTAGAAAATTACATATAAAATACCAAATAACTCAAGCATTATTTTTTAATATTTCCGTATGTACTCATTTGCTTTAATTTATGTTAAGTTTGTTTAATGTATTTTTATTTTTTTGAGTTTTATTTAATGTATTTTTCTATTTGTGTGAATTTTATTTTTAATGTTATGTAATATTTATTGTATTTTAGTTTATTTTGGTGTACTTAAGTTATTCTAAATAAAGTTAATAGATGTATTTGTAAAAGAAAATAATTGTAAGGACTAAAAAGAAAATGAATAGTAGTTTTGAGGTTTTGAATAGTGAAACCTCAAATTTGAATTGTCACTACTCAAAACCTCAAAATTTAAGGATTTGAAGTTCGGTTGGAATGACAAAAACCTCAAAATTTGAGGATTTGAGGTTGAGTTGGAGATGCTCTTACAGGCTCTGAATATTATTTCATTTTTTTTTTCTAAAAATAATTCTTGATACTAGGATTATTTATGAAATTACAAAATTCAGTTAGAAGGCTGAAATATTCTTCTTGAATCACATATCATATTCTTAAAGTACCTAGAAACACAAGTTCATTATTATTATTTTGATCAACTCATAAGTTCATTATAAAATATAAAATTCACGTAAAACGGTTAGGGTTTTATGTAAATTCATACGATTTGAATCTTCAAATTCAAACCACAGATGGAGTTTAAACTTTAAAGACTAGTCTCACCGGCAGAGAATTATTAGGGCAACTAGAGATATGAGATATCTTAAAGACGATAGGGATACGTGTATAATAATGATTGGACAGAAAAGGGAAACTGGATTCTGAGTGATGATTTGTTGACGTAGCGAAGCCTTACACCACGAGGTTTGAGAATAAGGGATCACCACATATTTGGAGTGGGCCTATCCAATAACATGTTCCTACTTTCCCTGACTTCCCTGGCTCCCACACCTCTCTAATCGTACATCCACTTTTTTTTTTGAACAATTTCTTAGATTTATTATCTGTCAATGATTCACATGCACTGTTTTTTTTTGTTAAGCATTTTCTTCCTTTCAGAATTTTTAGGCTTTTTACATGTGAAATCTTTTTTTTTTCCTTTTTTCTGGTAAAATAAAATAAAATTAGATAGCCTTTTTCTTTTTTGCTATCCCTTTCTCATTAACCAAGCCAAAAGTTATAAGATCGTGGTTTTCATCTCTGATCGATTCACTCTCTACAAATTACTGCAAAAAACGAAGGCATGATATCGGATGATATGGCTAATATTTAATTTAGATGACAATTACGTCGTGTTATGAGTTAAGTTAATCTTAGTCATCTATATACGTTGTCTGTCACATTTTATCCTGACTTTTCTATTCAGTCATCGCCACGATATTGCTGACTTGATAACCTTTCTTCTGACAATATTATTCCATGTCCACCGTTTTAAAAGGATCTCATCTAATATTACTGGTATAGTGAACATCTAGGAATATAATTATGTTATAGGAGCAAAACTTTAATGATATGTTAATATTACTTAGTGAACATCTGATTTGATAACCTTTCTTCTGACAAATGACAATATTCCTCATGTCCACCGTTTTAAAAGGATCTCATCTAATATTACTGGTATAGTGAATATCTACGTATCTATCTTCTATCTATAGTATAAAAGTTTAAGTACAAAATTGAAATGTTTGGATACAAGGATAGTAAATTAAATGAAGACTAGGTGATTTTCCCATGCTTATGCACGGTTATAAATATTTATAAAGTAAATATATTATAATAATTTATTTTATTTACTTTTAATTTTAAATTGATTTATGATTTGTATGCACTATTATATTAATAATATTATATTACTTTAATTAGACATATGATTTTAGATATATTATATTTAGTCAGTTTTGTTGTTTTTATAGTCGATTTAGTTATCATTTAGATATATTGGATTGTATCTATTTTTCTGAATTCAACTATAATATTTTTATTTTAAATATATTAAAATTATGATTAATTTTTCTTATTTTTGTTTACGTTAGTTGTTGTCTTAGATATGCAAATATATTTGACGAAGATTAGGTATAACTTAAGATATATGGTTAGACTTAAATAAATAATAAACTAAAGTGTCTGATTCCAAAGTTCATTAATTAATATAACGATAATATTCTACAGTCTCATGAATATATATAAATTTTACAAAAGAACTAAACTGTAACAGTTGGTTAATATTTTATTTTCATTTGTTAATATGTTTTGAGTCATCCTTTAATTTAAATTTATAAAATAAAATTATCATTATAAAATTATATATTCTTATTGTAGTTAATTTCTATGATTTTAGATATAAGTTGGATTAGTCGATTCACTCATATTGTGAGTATATTGAGTTACATGTATTTTTTCAAATTAAAATTGAAGTATAATTACTTTTTATTTTTATTAAGTAAAATCAAATTAACTTTATTTATCGTTTAAATGTGCATGTATTTTTCATAATACTTATCAAATTATATATTGGTTTTTTAATTTTTTTTTTATGAAAACATATTAAAAATAAAGCGATGATCAATGGGAAGTTACATACATAAATAACTAATACATTTTTGGAAGCTCATGAACACATATCAATATTTACAACAATTAAAACATTTTACAAACTCTAAATAATTTAATGTCTTATATTAAATGAGACTTTCTCTTTACAAAATTATCCTACACTTTTATATATTTTCATTTTTCACTAAAATAAAATTACATAGTATAACTTTACACATTTAAATACTATATTTAATATATCATATGTTTATAATTACATATTATAATCAAAATTTTAATTTTAGAATAATTATTTAGCTGTATAAATAGTGTAATTGTGATAGTATACTGTTATAAATAAAATAAATGAGTAAAATTTAATATTTCAAAAGTTAAGGATTGTATAATAAATTAACAAATAAATAGAAAGGGGATATGCTTGAAATATTCTCTTTTTAGAGTAAAAAATAGAGGTAACCATTGGAGCAAAACACTCCTCTATTTTGAGAGTACTCTATATTTGGAGTAAAAAATAGAGGCAACCATTGGACATGGTCTTAGAAAACATGGATAGTAGATTAAATACTTCCTTTTATTTGCACATTTGGTCTTTACATTTACAATAAATTAATTACTTCTTTTTGTATTTCTTTCTTATTTGCAGATTATGCCACTTCATTTAAAATCAAATATTTAAATTAATTAATTATAATGAGAAAAGGAATATACTCAGTTATGCTTAATTTATTTGAAATCATAATTTCCCATAAATAATTACATGTGAAAAGCTAATCTACCGTGATTCTATACAAATCTAACATTCCAAATTAGATTTTTATTCATTTTTATATAAAATAATCTAACCCAGTTCTTTAAGTAATTGACATATTAATTTTTTTATAAAATATAGTCAACTACAATATTTTTTGTGCAATTTATGGTTGTTGTTTTTTTGCGGTGAAAATAAAAACACAAACTGTAATATATAGTATATATTAATTTGCTACATACAATTTTCAAGAAAAAAATATCATAAAATTAATAATAATTCATAGAAAACTACTGTAAAAATAAACAATTTTCAAATAAATAAATAAAAAAGAAATAGGGTAATATGAATTAACTCAAAAATATGACTAAATTGTTTAAGGTATACAACTTTGTAAAACTGTTTACGGCTCACAACATTACACCGATGCCCCTGTTACATAATATAGTGATTAAACAGTTTACTTAATTGGTAAAACTGGAACCATTAATTATATTGTAATTTTTGAAATGTTTATATATATCATAAAAACAAAGACCCGTCCAGGTTATGATCTGGTAACTACGTTATAGGAACAAAGTTTTAATGATATGTTAAATATTCAAAAAAAGTTCATAAAGAACAACATAACAGATATTAAGCGTTATCTACATATTATCACTTGGTTGGAAAAACGTACGTGTATTGTTTATGAAAGGAAAACATTCCTCAATTTCCTGAAAGCAGTCACTGCAAGTATATATATCTAAATATGGAAAGGTTAAAAATAAAATGGTGAAAAGGAAACTGACCGACGAAGACCAACAGAAAGATCAGAATGATTTAGCTAAAAGAGATAATAACAATGAAACAACATAACAAAACGACAAATGAAAACATTAGAAAAAGAAGACAGAAGAAGCCAAATGTACATTAACAATTACATAGCAATTGGTGGATTGAATGGGGCCACGTTATGTTAATTTCAATATATAGTCACTCTCCAATTATGCCTCCATCGTCTCCTTCACTGCACATCCAATAACAATGGCGACTGAAGCAAATAACCCCATCAACATGAACTCAATGTCTTCATCTCTTCAGAGAACCGGTCAATGGTATGAACCGGTGTAATCTCAACTATAGAAGATATCTCCCACCCAGTTCATCCCTAATCATATGCAATTAATTTCTAACTTGTATATTGTTAACGCAGGGTTTTCTCACAAGATATTCCTACAGATGTTGTAGTTGAAGTCGGAGAAGCTAATTTCTCTCTTCATAAGGTAACAACAAATCATTTTTTTTCTATCCAAAGAACTAACGATTTTGTTTTGTCTAGGTTAGTAATGGTTATAACACGAGTTATATTTGTAAATTTATTGTTCTTGTATGTATATTATATAGTTCATGCTAGTGGCGAAGAGTAACTACATAAGGAAGCTAATAATGGAATCCAAAGACAGTGACGTGACGAGAATAGATCTCTCGGATATCCCTGGAGGTCCTGAGATGTTCGAGAAAGCTGCCAAGTTCTGTTACGGTGTTAACTTCGAGATCACCGTCCAGAACGTGGCGGCACTTCATTGCGCCGCTGAGTTTCTTCAGATGACCGATAAATACTGCGACAACAACCTAGCCGGTCGGACACAAGACTTCCTTTCTCAGGTCGCCTTGTCTAGTCTCTCTGGAGCCGTCGTTGTCCTTAAGTCCTGCGAGATTCTCCTTCCTATTTCTCGTGATCTTGGTATTGTGCGCCGTTGTGTGGACGTCGTCGGTGCTAAGGTTTTTAACTCATAACTCATTCTCACTTATTTTATAAGTGTTTAGTAACAAAGACAAGTTCAAATCGGGAAAAAATCATAACTTAAAACTAGTATATAGGTGATATAATTGGAAAAGATTATAACTAGTATATAGGTGATATGAGTTAATCCACTAACGGGAAATTAGTTTTAAGTTAAAACTCATCTAACTTTATGATATCAAAAACCGATTCACACTATCTAACCCATCTATTTGACATAAAATTGGTCTTGTTGATCTTGTTTGATATTCCGAGTAATTGTCAAAGAACCATCATCTCAAAGAAATCAATTAGAGATGTAAGTCTCAATTCGAAATTTAGAAAAGTGATCCCGGTCTAAATTTATTTTACAATTTTTACATAACTTAATATTTAGATCCCGGTCTTGATTAGTGTTTAGGTTAATTTATTTTCCACATAATAGTAACCAAAGTAAACCCCGATCTAGTATTTGCATTCGTTTTCTGATCAGTTACTTCGGTTTGGTTAACGATCGGTTTAATCTACTTAACATCTATATATTCTCTGTTTCAGTTCCTTGATTCACAAGTATCTATAGTTTTGCGTCCATGAGGTCTTGTAGTGCTTGTACCATTAACTGACGATTCGTTTTTTTTTTTAAATTACAGGCTTGCAACGAGGCAATGTTTCCTTGTCGAACACCACCAAACTGGTGGACAGAGGAGCTCTGTATCTTAGACGTTGACTTCTTCACCGATGTCGTATCTTCCATGAAGCAGAGAGGCCTCAAACCTTCTTCTCTAGCCTCTGCAATCATCACTTACACCGAGAGATCCTTACGCGATCTCGTCAGAGACCATTCCGGCAGAGGAGTCAAGTTCTCCGACCCCGCAAACAACGACTCCGAGGAAAGATCTCAACAGAGAGATCTCGTGGAGTCTATCGTCTCCCTCTTACCTTCAGACAAAGGACTTTTCCCCATCAACTTCCTCTGTTCTCTCCTCCGTTGTGCCGTCTTCTTGGACGCTTCGCTCGCCTCCAAGAACGAGCTCGAGAAACGAATCTCCGTCGTTCTCGAGCATGTCACCGTCGACGATCTTTTGATCCCGTCTTTCACCTACGACGGCGAAAGACTATTAGACCTCGACAGTGTCAGAAGAATCATCTCCGTCTTCGTCGAGAAGGAGAAGAACGTCGGAGTCTTCAACGGTGGAGACTTCAACAAAGGGCTCTGCTCTGCTTCGCTGCAAAGAGTCGCGAGAACCGTTGACTCTTACTTAGCGGAGATCGCTACTTATGGAGAGCTAACGATCTCCAAGTTCAACGCTATCGCGAATCTCGTCCCGAAATCTGGAAGAAAGTCCGACGACGATCTCTACAGAGCGATAGACATCTTCTTGAAAGCTCATCCGAACCTAGACGAGATCGAGAGAGAGAAAGTTTGTAGCTCGATGGACCCTCTCAAGCTTTCTTACGAAGCGCGTCTCCACGCTTCGCAGAACAAGAGACTACCCGTAAACATTGTGCTCCACGCGCTTTACTACGATCAGCTAAAGCTGAGAAGTGGAGTGGAAGATAAAGAAGGAACAGTAGTTGTAGTCCCCGAGGCTGTAGCCGCGCGTGGACAGGTTAAAGCGGATGCTTCGTTGGCTAAAGAGAACGAGGCTTTGAGGAGTGAGCTGATGAAGATGAAGATGTATGTTTCGGATCTGCAGAAGAACGGTGGTGGTGCAGCTGGAGCTTCTTCTTCGAATGCAGTACCGAGCAATAAGAAGAGCGGCAAAAGTACTTTCTTCTCATCTGTTTCGAAGAAGCTTGGGAAGTTGAATCCATTTAGACAGGGGTCTAAGGATACTTCGAATATTGATGAGGATCTTGCTGGTGTTGATATCACTAAGCCAAGAAGACGAAGATTCTCGATCTCTTAACTCTTAAGGGGAAACAAAACGTTTGATCAACTACTTTTGCGTTTTTGTTCCTTTGCGTGTGTGTGTGTAGCGTAGTAGTGTGCTTTTTCAAACTTTTTTTCCTTCTTATGCGTGATTTATTTTGTTTTTGGAATGTGTGTTTATTGTATAATAATGAGTGTGATATTAAAAAAGTAAAGAAAATCAATAAAACTAATTTGATTTTTCTAATTACCTGAAACAGAGTTAGATTTTACTGTAATGATACTCAATTTCAAAGTGAAAAATTGAACGATAACAAAAAATAAATTGATTATTCTATTTATAGAATAAACTCATTTTTATTCTATTTTATGGTGAAAAATAAAGTATCATTTTTACTCCAAACATTATTTTAGAGTGAGTTTACAAAATTGTCTAAAGTTGAGAACGGATCGAATTACCCAAATCTAAATAAACTTTATCGAAATCTAACGGAAATTCAAATGTCTCCATGTCTAAACACAAAAGTATAAACTTTCATTAAATTCTAGATTGATTGATTTTTGATGGGCATATAAGCTGGTATATCACAATTTAACTACCATTGAAAAAGAATAGTTTTCTAACAAACTTGAACCTATGATTTTCAAAATCTTAATTAGACAATTCACAAGTTTTAGTCACTAAAACACCGCTATTTTTAAGTTGATTTAGGAAGATTAGTACATGTAAAATCTGGAATTTTCTATATTTAAGGTCATAGGCTTTGTTTTTTTTCTTAATGTAATAAGCCATAAATAGATTAACGAATCAAATTTGTTATGGACCAGACAGCCATGATCTACAGTTAAGAGATTAATGACCCTTGAAGTTATCTTTCCAACCAGCCTTTCTGTGACTTGAGTAGTAGAGGGAAGACAAAATCTAATTTTGATGAAATCTCTAAAACAAAGCACCAATGTCGGAGCATCTTCCTCCTCCTCCAAGGAGGGCTTCTTCCGGATTTGGTGATCCCGCATTGGTATTTCCTGAGTTTGCTTCAAAGCAACGCGGCCTCGAGAAAGTTCAAGAAGAAGAAGGAGAAGGAGAAGATAGCAGCTACGGCGGGAAAGGCTCTTTTGACCTGAGCTCCAGGTTCTCAAGCCCTTCCGTCTCTCGAAACGGGTTTGAAACACCCAAGAAGACGTCATCGTTGAAGCTGCCTGGATTCAGAGAGGAGGAAGAGACAGACCGCAGTACAAACTCGGGTTCCTTTGTGGATCGTGAGGAGAAGAGAAAGTGCCCTGGTTGTTTCAGAAAATGCTGTGCATGCACGTGCATGTTTCTTTCCATCGTTCTTGTAATCTTGTTGTTGACAGGATTGTCTGTGAACTCTTCGGTGAAATCTAGTCTGCCTCAGGTTTCTGTCACAAACCTCAGGTTCTCGAGATTAGATTTTGCTAACTCGACAACGGATCTTCGCTTGAATGCGAACTTGAAGACGGTTCTTGAGCTGTCTAACAAGAACGACAAGTCGGTGCTGTATTACGGTTCCATGAGAGCTGCTGTCTCTTCTGAGAACATAAACCTTGGACAGAAGAAGCTTGTTGGGTTCACGCAAAGCCCTGGAAACGTTACGTATTTGAATATTGCCACTAGACTTAGAAAAGCGAAGGTCTATGATGTTGATGCTACATTACTGAGAAACAAAGAGAAGAAGCTTGAAGCTGTGGTTAATGTGCGTTTGAGTGGGAAATTGGGTTTTGATTGGTTGGGGTTTAGGATTCATTTACCAACTGTTATTGCTTGTGAAGATGTGAAACAGAGTGATGTGATCAATGGACTCAAGCCCACGTGTGATGTTCGAATCTTTTCTCAATGAAAATCGATTAATTCACATATCCCTTTGTTCTTTTTTTTTTTTTTTTGGTTTCTAGTTTTTCTTGTTGTAGATGGAATAACATAGAAGAAAAAAAATTAATTGTTCTTTAGTTGCTCTAAAATTAACATCAAAAATTTCACAAACGTATTTACTCTTTCTTTTTTTCTTTTTGGCATTACGCATTCAAATTTCCATAGTTTATGTTTTATTTAAGATCATGGGTATCTTTCACCATTTGACTTAGGTAACTGTAAATATACGGTTATGTTTCTAAGTTTGTTGAAGGTTAGTTTGATGTCAGAAAAATGGGTTTCATTTCTCTATCGCTCTCGTCTAGAGTCTAGAGAGATGATTAAAACTTGTACCACGATGAAGCCACATGCAAAAACATTGGGAGTTGCAGATAACACTGTCAGAATTGTTGTGTATATTATATAAGTAACATATTTTAAGACAATGAGACTTCAAGAAAATTAAAATAAGCAGGTGAATCGTGAGTGGCTGTGGAGTAAAAAACGTATATTAGATGAAAGCGTATTCACACTTCCAGAGCCGCATTTCCAATCTTGAACGAGTATGAAACAGAGATTCAGTTTTTGATTAGATTAGCCATCTTCAGAGCAGAGGATGTAAGAGCATCATTAGCCATATTCAAAAGTAATTTAATTATGCAATTAAAATTTATCGTACTAAAATTAGTTTAACCATTTAAGAAAAGACAAGTGGCAAATCTCAGGGCAGTCGTTTTATCTAAGCAATCGATTCTGACTTTTTCTATTTTCTATCTGGCTTTTTAATTTCTAATTATTTCTTTTGGTAAGAAACTCTGGTAAAAAATGGAGAAATTAAGACGTCTACAAAGGAAGTATCACCTAACTAGCTACATACCAAAGTGTCATATTTAGACACTGTTTATAATTAATCTTGACTCTGTTACCCATACTCCTTCTCGATGCTCATTATTTTCATGTAAAGACGAAATCCTGCAAAAGATTTGTGATATCTTTACTTCTGAAACCATATCTTCTTAAAAAAAACAAATCAAACACAACTCTTTCTCCTTTTTAAAATTGTAAACATTTCGGAACTCAAAATCATGCTCTTTCTCTTCCTCACTCTTCGTTAGTATTACTCGTTATATATCCTCTTTTCTCACCATCGAAATCATTCTAAATCCATGTTTATGGCTGTAATCTTCGATAGTTCGTGTTGTAAATGGAAGGAAACGCTTTGAATTCCTCACCATAAAAAATGCTGGACTGAATTTTTGTCACTTTCGCTGCATCTCCGATGAAGCTCTCTACCATTGCGTTTCATGTGAAGCTCTCGACCTCTGCATCTCCGGCAAATCTCTGGTCTCTGTGTCTTTGGTGAATCTGTCGGCCTCTGTGTCTCTGGTGAATCTCTCAACCACTGCTTCTCCGGTGAAGCTCTCCACCATGCGCAATGATGATACGAGTAGAGGTAGCTATGATAGAGCATGAAGAGGGATTCGAAGGATTTTTCAAGGTGATGATACAAACTAGAGTCTCTCGGCCTTTGCATCTCCAATCTAGCTCTCCACCTCTGCGTCTCTGGTGAAGCTCTCCACCGCTACGTCTCTGGTGAAGCTCTCCGCCGCTGCGTCTCTAGTGAATCTGTACATGGCTATATTCTGGTGAAGTTCACAGCTGCGTCCCTGGTGAACCTCTCCGCCGTTGCGTCTCCACTGAAGCTTTCCGCCTCTGCATCTCCGCTGAAGCTCTCCACCAGTGCGTCTCCGTCTAATATAGATAATATATATATATATATAGTAATTACATGTTAAGCAACAATCTTATTTAACCACATGTTATTCTTTGGTTTGACATATAAGCAAAGATCTTGTTTATTAACCGTGTAAATATTATATCAAAAATATAATAACTTGACATTACCAACAAATCCAATTTTAATCACAAGTAACTCATTTTTTAAAGGTATAAATATTGTATTAGCTGTCGAAGAATTTGACATATACTAACGAATACATATACTTAAACGTTAATTCATATTTCCATTTCATATGTTATAGCTGTGAATTTTATTCTTATGGTATCAAAGAATGTGATATACATTCAAGCAAGTTGTATCCCAAATAACTTATTTGTTAACTGTATAAATATTATATTAACGGTCTAACAAATTGACATTACCAACAACTCAGTTTTTATCTCATTACTCAGTCTTGACTTATTCTTAATTACAAAACTGGCCAATCATATTTATATTAACTGTCTAAAGATATAATTATGCAATGCATATTTATATCAATACGACCATATCATAATTTAGATAGTTATAAAAGAGTATACACTCATGTACATCAAATCCATAACCATGCTATTTGATTTCTAACTATAGCTAACTAAAACTTTACATAGCTAATAAATTTGAATTTAATATTTTGTTTGACCTTTGCTCCCAAATGATTGAGTAGCCATTAACATGCAATCGCACGTGTGTCCAAATATATATAGCTGGCTATGATAGAAATTAAAAGATTTCTCACTTGATTGGCATAATAAAAACTGAAAGAAGAGTAAAAAAGTTTTCCACTCATGTTATCTCACTAACTGTGACATCCAGCCACACTCTAAATGTTGAAGTAGCCAGCTAACATACAATCGTATACATGTGCAATGTCAATATCTCACACTCAGTCTAGAGTTATTCTTTAGTACCAAAATTGTCCAATATACTTATAGCTGGTTAAGATATTCTTCTGTAGTGTATATTTGTAATCAATACGACCATATCATAATTTGGATAGCTAAAAAAGATTGTACACATATGTACCTTGGTTCCATAATCATGCCATTTGATTGCTAAACTATAACTAACTACAAATTTACATGGCTAATACATTTGTCTTTAATATTTGTTTGTTCTTGATCAACAAACGTATAAGTAGCCAGCTAATAAAAAACCCGTACAATGTTAATATCTCACCCTCAGCCTTGGGTTATTCCTAATCACAAACATAGTCCAAATATAAATATAGCTGGCTAATATATGCTCTCTCGAGTGTAATATAATTGCAGCACCATCATATTATTATTTGGATAGCTAATAAACATTATGCACTTGTGTAGATTACTTCCATAACCTTGCCACTTGACCCACATGAACTAGGTGATTAGGTAGCTTCTTCCTGCGAGATCGAAGTGAACATAAGCGGAAGGAGACAACAAAGGCAGTGAAGTGGGAGATATGAACTTTGAGTCTTGTTCATAGTAAAGCTTGTATTTTTCATAGTAAAGCTTGTATTTTTTCTCTGCTTGCCGGAAAGCCGTACGATCTGCATTGTCGGAGACGTTTGCCGATTCATATATCTTCAATAGTCACGAATAAAACTCTAGCTTCAGCAATCAACGAAGCGGATAATTTTCGATGAAGACACTGGTTTTTCCTTTTGGAAAATGCACTGTACATCTTCATTTACAGAGGAAAATATAATCAAATCTATACTAAATCTTTTACAAAATATCGGCAAAATAAAATCTTTCCTTCCCAGCTGTTAAGTGTATTTCCTAGAACCTCAAGTTTATCCACAACTTGAGGTTAATTTTGTCATTATATTTCAGCCATAATGCCAACGAAATCATAAGTTTTACTTTTATTGGTATTAACCTAATTTCATAAGTTTTCTTGGTTTTTAAGTAAATTATCCTTAAAAATGATCAATTTGAGTGCCCTAAAAATATCATTAGTAATAGGTTTCTTTAACAACGTCTCTCAAAATAAATATATTAATATTTTAAAACAAAGTAATTATATAATTAAAATTTAATGTGTTAAAATATATAGTGTTGACATCTGTAGAACTAGTCTCTCAACACAAATGAAAAGTCTTTTTCCATAGAGACGTCATTTTCATTTCTTGCTTTCTCTTTTTTATCTCCAATTTTTATATTATTTTTGCTGAAATACCTTGGTAAAAAATGACTACTACAGGTGTCAGAGCACATTGATAGTTTTAGTATTTAAATAATTTAAGAAAAGAAAATAACAGTTTCACAGGATAGAGCTGCGACTTTTGAACTGAATTCTATGTAAAAACTAAAAACACATAAATACGTACCTGGTCGAACCCGGATGTGGAAGGCAAAATAACATGTGAAATATCACTAGGCTACTGCAACTTTGTTATTTTTATGTACATTTTACTAATTTATATCTAATTTCAATTAATTTCTAAGTAAAACTTTAAAAAATAAAATAGAAAAATAAATAAAAATATTGTATTTCGGATTTAAAATTGTATATCCGAACCGACTCGGAACTAGTCAGAACCGAACCAAATCCAAACTGTAAGGCGACCAAATACTCATTGATACATTTTCTAAATAACTGAAATACCTAAAACTGAACGGGTTTTATCCGGAACTGATCCAAATATCCTAAGTCGCAGCCCTATGACAGGAGAAAGAGAGGAAAAAAGTTTTAATATTAAATGTTCTTAGATAATCTTTAGAACTTTCATACACACATGTCAGCATATAAATGAACTAGGTTAATATCTACGCATTACATGGAACGAGCATTACATATACAAGTTATGAATTATTATTTATGTTGTGTTTTTTACATATTATAAAATAATAAATATATATTGAATAATTAAGAAATCAGTAATTTACGTATATAATTAAATTAGCACGAGTACATAAATCAAAAAAATCACTTTTATTTATTTACAATTACTTTATATAAGTAAATTCAAACAATCAATTTTATATATTTTATGTGATATATAATTAAATTTAAATGATATTAACATAGATATATATATAGTATATTTTAAAATTTTGTATCTGTTTGAATGAGGTTTCATACTCATATGATTTTATCTATATTTATATAACAAAATTTTAAAATCATTGAAAAATAATTTTCAATGTGAGACATTTAGTATATATAAAATCCATAATCTTTTCTAAAAATTCAATGCAAATTTCAAAAATAAATATTAAGTTTTCAATACTTGTTCAATGAAAATTATGAAATTAAAATATTTATATATTTTTAGATGGTATATAGTTTAATTCATACGTTACTGAAATATATATATATATATATAATCTGAATATATATTAAATTATAGTTTTTACTCAAATGATTTTATAATTTTTTTGTATCTTGCTATAAAAACATTTAAACTATAATGTGAAAATTTAAAGGTTTTAATTATTTTATACTCATTTTAAAAAGTTTAAAATATAATATATATGAAAAATCTATTTTTATTATATCTTTAATGTGATTGTTTAATTTATTTTCACAATAAAAATTAAACAAAAAGAATAGAGCCCACACAAATTTTTATCAAATCTTTCTTATTCAAAATTATTAATTTTCATATATATATATATAAATATATATAAACCATATTAGGTAATTTCGTAGTTTTTATTTATGGAAAGAATGAAAAACATTAATAATAGTTGTATTTTAGTTTGATAAAAAGTATATTATATATATATATGTTGGTCTATATATATTATATATATATAGACCAACATCATAACTCAAAAATTATAATGTTTCTCAAATAATATATAATAGATTTACTTTTTTTTATCAAGCATATTGATTTACTTAAACAAATAAGTTTTAATAAATTATTAGCTTTATTTAGAGTAGAACCTCAGTGTACAACCCCAAATGTTAGAACATGTTTAATTAGAGGTTCTTAGGGTGGAATTCTTAGCGGAATATAAGAAACCGTCTCTTAACTTTTAACTAAAAAAAGCTAAGAGTCGGCTCTTAAAACAAGAGCACTTTATCCTAAGAACTCCCCATTAAACATGTTCTTAAGATTGTTCTAAGTGCCTAACGAGACCATTCCTTGAATATTTTCAGTCAGAAGCTCTTTTTTTCTTTCAGCATCAAAGTAAAGATAAGCTTTTTCTCATACTCAATTTGTCTTTCTTTGTAATTTAGGATTTGATTTTTAGTTTCATTGATTTCTCTGTTAAACATATAATGTTGGTAAAAGCTGAAACTTTCTGTTTGGACTTTCTTGATATTTGTGGTAAATGCCAAATGGGTTGTTAAAGCTTCGTGTCTCTTTACCACATGCAAAGTACTCTCATCCTCCTAGAGCATCTTCACTGATTCCCCCCCCCCCCCTTAAAATAAGGTAAATTCAAAATAAATTTGTATTTTAGTTTAATAGTTTTCTTCATTTTTTCTCAAAAGAATATTTCAAATATATTATATTAATAAAATTTATTATTAATTTCGAAATAACTAATTTTAAATAAAACTACAAATATTATCTAAATAAAATTTCATTTGAACTAAATGTTTATTATATACATAAATTTTATTTCTAAAAAAGATATAATGATTTGTATAAACTTATAACTTCGGTTTGAGCCTCCGTTTCTAGTTTACAGTTCAGACGTTTTTTGATTATTGAATAGTTCTTTCAAGTAGTTTTTCGAAGAATCAGAAAAATAGGCCATACTTAAGTATTAATATTTTTTCTAAAGTATAAAACAGAAATACCGAATCTTTTTAGGGATAATTTACTTAAAAACAAAGGAAGATGGTGAAATTAGGGATTTGTCAATAACAATTAAAATTTGGTGCACGTGAGGTCAACCGCTATGGTGAAAGACGCAACTGCCCTTAATACTCGGCAACGTGACTTGCGGAAATCTAGATGACATACACCTATAGGCTGACAGCGAGATTTATGTAGATCTGGAAAGATTATAAGAAGATTTGGGTCAGATTTGCGAAACTTATCTTGGTAAAAGATATAATCATGACTACATAAAAACCACATCTTCTTTGAATGGCGATGTCTTCTTCTTCATCTTTTTTCTCTGTTCTTTTTTTTTTTGTTTCTAATGAACCTAAACAAAATTGAAAAAGATCATGGGTTCCAAATAATTTATGATTTCATGGTGGCTGCAGCAGGAAGGGGGACCTCGCCTACTGTCAAGAACATGAGAGGACGCCAACTGTCAAGAATACGAGAGGACGACCTATTGGTTCTAGCAAAAGGAAAAAGCTTCAAAATCTAGGTCAATTTATATACATTTCGTTAATTGTAATCTTCTTCTTGTAATCTTCTTCTTCCTCACGTGATGGAATTGAGAAGTTATGGCGGCTTGGATCTTCTCTGTCAGCTGCTATCTGTTAGAATATAATATTAATGGTGAATATGGTAAACAATGACATCGAGAATCTCCCTCTCATACTTATATGCCCTCAATGTATATCTTGTTCAACCATCTTTACTCTTTTCAATGGCATAATTTAATCTCTGAATTAGTATTTTCCCTGTGTGTGTAAGTGTGTATGTTTGTTGTTGCAGGATCGACATGAGTTGGATTCATGCGTCATGTTTTTACCGTGAGCACTGGAGAGTGAAGAGGTCTGTCTACCTTCTTAAATTTGCTTAGTTACTGCTAAGAGGTCTTTATATCTTCTTGAATTTGCTTATAAAAGTTTGCTTAAGTTTTGTTAAATTGGTATGACTTTTTTTATTCCACTATAATCTTAGTTTTTTTTTCAGTTTTGATCAATGTCTTGAAGGAGCAGGGTCAATGCGTATGTTTTCGCGAGGGAAGTGGAAGAAAAACCCGATTGAAGAATGGCAGCCTTGGGCGAAACAACTCAATTGTTTGGGGCAAAGAGAACTCGTATGAAGGGAGAGAGACCGATGGTGAATGTGGAGATTTTTAAATCCAAAAGTTGACTTGGCCTTTCTATTGTGATATAGATGTATATAGTTATATAAGAAAGAATGTATTTTAGGTATGCCCTTTGTTACGGAACTGTTTAGCCTGGTTAAGATTATTTTTGGTTTGATAATCTTTCTTGTAACCGAGGATTATTTTTACAAAACCGGTTGAAAATGTTTTGGCATTGTTTGTTTTTCTGTTGGCTTATTAAACTTTCTTGTAACCAATGATGTAATAAATTATCATATAATAAATTTTTTATTGTCAAATTGTTTCCTATACCATTTAACTTTTGTAGGATAAGCATGTCCAAAGTTTTTTCAATTAAACTCAAACTACAGTATATGTCCCTCGTTTGGTTAGAAAATATAGAAACTTGTTATAGCAATGAAACGTTCTTGTAACCAATGAGGGATGGTTTTTACAAAACCGGTTACAAGACAGTTTAGCTGGTTATAAAAAAGTTAAGATGTATATAGTTATTTAAGCGAGAATGTATGTTGAGTATGGTCCTTGGTTACAGAAAATTTTAGACTGGTTAAGTTTATTGTTGGTTTGATAATCTTTATTGTAACCGAGGGATTATCTTTACTAAACTAGTTATAAGAAACTTTAGCATTGTTTGCTTTCATGTTGGCTTGTTAAACTTTCTTGTAATCAATGATGTAATAAATTACCATGCAATGAATTGTTTTATTGTCAAGTCGTTGCCTATACCATTTAACTTTTGTAAGATAAGCATCTCCACACTTTTGCAAATGTGATTAAACCCAAATTGCCATATATCACCCTCGTTTAGTTAGAAAGTATGGAAACTTGTAATAGGAATGAAACGTTCTTGTAACCGAAGAGGGATAATTTTAACAAAAACGGTTACAAGAAATTTTAAGCGGTTATAAGAAAGTTTAGATTTATAGAGTTATTTAAGCAAGAATGTCTTTTGGGTATGGTCTCTGGTTACGAAAAATTTTAGCCTGGTTAAGATTATATTTGGTTTGATAATCTTTATTGTAACAGAGGGATTGTTTTTACAAAACAGTTATCAGAAACTTTAGCATTGTTTGCTTTCATGTTGGCTTGTTAAACTTTCTTGTAATCAATGATGTAATAAATTATCATGTACTGAAATTGTTTTATTGTCAAGTCATTGCCTATACCATTTAACTTTTGTAAGATGAGCATCTCCAAGATTTTGCAAATGTGATTGAACTCAAACCACAGTATATCATCCTAGTTTGGTTAGAAAATATGGAAACTTGTTATAGCAATGAAACGTTCTTGTAACCAATGAGGGACGATTTTAATGGTTATAAGAAAGTTTAGCATGGTTTGCTTTCTCTTTTGGCTTTTTAAATTTTTTTGTAACCAATTATGTAATATATTATCACATAATAAAATTGTCTTATTGTACAAGTTGTTGTCTATACCATTTAATCTTCGTAAGATAAGCAACCCCAAGCTTTTACAAGTGTTATTAAATTCAAATTTGAGCCATAGATCGACCTCGTTTTGTTAGAAAATATGGAAACTTTTTTAGCCATGAAACTTTCTTGTAGTTGATGAGGAGATTATTTCTACAAAACCGGTTATAAGAAAGTTTAAACATGCAATAAAGTCCAAATCAAAAACAAGAAACTCACAAGTCTCGCAAAGAAACCCAAATTACACAGATACATCAGAAAAAGAAATAGATGAAGAAACTGCAGTAAAGCATCAAACTAGACTCAAGCTAAACTCTTTTCCTGAACTGAGTAAAGAGACTGCAATAAATCCCAAATCAGAAACAGAAACTCACATGTCTCACAAAGAAACCCAAATTACACAGATACATTAGAAAAATAAAGAGATAAAGAAACCGAGAGAATTTGCTAAGTGCCAAAGCTCGTGCTTGTAGATATCAACCACCACAATTGCATTGAGGCTCGGCTTTACCCAGAACCTTTCTCTTCAGGTAATAGCTCATGAGTTCCTCATCAGTCGATGAAATCGAAACCAGGAGCAAGCGAAGTCGCTGCCACATAAGTTGTTGGCGCATAGGCAGAAGGCGGTGAGGATTCAAAAGGCATAGATTCACGACCCATTAAAGTGAAGAGTATACTTGTTTTTCAGGTTTCTCTCTTCTCCAAACTTCAGTAGATGAACACCCAAAAGAAAGTTATTTCCGACTAGGATAGATGAAAGAGACGATAGTTGAGATGCAATAGCAAGAAAGATTACGATTTTAAATTCTAAAAACTTTAGTTGAAAAACTAGATTTCTCTTAGTTTTCTATCTGACATAAAAAGATATGATTAACTATAAGATCTTTGTGAATTTCTCTATAAGATTTTGCCTATTATTCTACTTCGTCTCTGTTACTTATCGTGTAGGGGTATCCGAGTTATATTCGGATTTGTACAGTGAGCAAATAGTAGTTTTTGGTATATTGCTCAATAACAGATAAAGTGTTGGTAGAAGTCCTAATTTCCCATCTTTTTAAATAAAAAATTATATAAAAATTTGAAAACTAATTTATAATTTTTATACCAGAACTATTGAAACTTATAATTATAAAAATAAGTATGGTTCTGGCTAATGGGCACATGTTGCAATGTGTCGGTGGGTCCAAGTAAGAAGGCCCATGTTAAGATCGTGGTTGTGCAACGAGAAGGTGATGTGGAAACTTATGATCCAGTCAACTAAATGAGAAGTATGTTATGGTGGACAAATTTGGGGTAATGGTGGATTTGGTGAGAGGTAGGTAACACCATTTCTCCATGTCGCTGTCTTTCGTGGTAGGCTTATCTCTTCCTTATTTTAAATACGCCACAAACAAATTTCGTGACGACAGTATGTGATAGGCTATCATTTATTTTTGAAGTCAATACGGTGGTTGTTGCCAAATTGACGTTGACATTGAACAATTTCAGATGGATGTGTATGCGCCAAATGCTTGAGCCTGCACTGTGCTTCGCGTTTATTTTAACAACCACAACTTTGGGAGAAACCAATTTAATACGTCTTTTTAACGGCGTCATCTCTGACGGCGTCTCAAGCTGTTCAAATTCAAACCTACGCTCAGTCACTGTTTCACACTGTTTTCTTTCTTTTTTCTCGCCGTGACGGATTTACTTTCCTCGTGTGTTCATTTCTGTGTTCGACGACTTTTTCTTCTTGTTTGTACATGGTTTTCTGTAAATTTGCATTGCTCCCCATTGGTCCAACCGTCCAATGCTAATTGTTTTACTCTTTCATAATATAAAAAACGATAGTACAGTGTTACTAATATTTCCTTGTTAATACATTTCCGAAGGATATATGAAATTATAAAAAAAAACAATATTGAAGGTAAAAATTGAAAAAAAAAACAAAAAAGTCCTAAACCATTGGCTATACAGTCCACGTACCAAACAGCCTCTTTTAAACCAAACAGCCTCTTTTAAAGTTTAAAAGCTCACATATTTTGAAATCCGTTTAGACAACCTTTAATTAAACAAAACAATGTAACTTTATTGAAGAGCATCTACAATTTATGACATTGCTTTAAGAATGTATCATGTATGTAGAACATAAGTTAATAGTATTATTTTTTTATAAAAAGGAATCATGATACATAGTAATCAGACAACAAAACGATATACGTTTGTTGTGAGAAAAAATCGATTGAATCCAGTAATTGTTCTAGGAAAATCTTTAGGACAGCCTAAAAGTATCGGATGAGTGTAAGTGCTATACGAAGCCATTCGAGGGCCTAGGGCAGATTACTAAAAAACATTAATATTTTGTATTACTGATTTACTTGAATGTAGAGCAAATTTTTAAGACATCTCAGAATATAATAAAATACAAAGTACTATAAGTTATTGTGAATTTTAAAAGCATGAGAACCCTACACCAAAATACCTTGCGTTTTCATGGATTTGGAATATTCACAGTTATATTATAACACCCCGACCGCCCATGACTAATGGACCATCCACGTCCGCTCTCTCGGTCCGTGGATTTCATATTCCGACGATTAGTCTGTTAATTTTTTCAAATACTTGAGAGTTTTGTTTACTGATCCTGTAATCACTATATGACTTTTCTTCGTGCTTTGACCTCACTTGCACGATATCCGAATCACTTCTCGATAGGTCATCCATCCTTACACTACTCCAGCTCAATCACACTTAACTTTTGAGTTCTAAATGAATATGGTTCTGAAAAGATAAGTGCACTTTGATGATATAGATAGCCAAATCAATTTTCTTAAAGCTTTTCCACATATCACAACTCAGAATATTATAATTTACCCCCTCTCAAAGAACACAACGCCCTCGTTGTGCCCCATGACAGATCTCAAGATGCCTCTCGGGTCAGAACCGAGATGGCTAACCAGCTCTGATACCACTTATAACGCCCCGACCGCTCACAACTAATGGACCACCCATGCCCGCTCTCTCGGCCCGTGGGCTCCATCCGACGGTCGGTCCATTAATTTTTCCAAAGACTCAGGAGTCTTGTTTACTGACGCAACAATCACCATATGACCTTTTTCCAGGCTTTGGTCTCACTTGCACGATATCGCGAATCACTTCCCGATATACACTCATCCGTAGACTACTCCAGCTCAAGCACGCTTAAACTGGAGTTCTAAACAGATGTGCTCCTGAAAAGGTAAGTGCATTTTGATGACATAGGTAACCAAATCAATTCTCTTTAAGCATTTCCACATATCACAACTCAGAATGTTACATAAATACTGATACTTTGATATACTTACATATATATACTAGACGTTTTCCTGCACCATGTGCAATAACAAAATTTTAAATTTAAATTATATTTAGAAATAAAATTTGATTTATTTGAACATAAAAATTAAGATAAAATACAATTTTTTTATTTTGAATTATATTTAGAATATATATATGTATATATATTTAAAATTATTGTCTTAGATATAGTATTATCTGTTTTTTGGATAAATCAACTCGTATAAATTTTTTTAAAATTGATATAAAAGTTGTAAATTATCAAAAAAATAAAACTATACAATATTTATAAATTTGTAGATATAGATATATAAAAGAAACTAATAATATTACGATTAAAATTTTCTATTTTTAAAACCTTTTTAGTAATTAAATTATATAGTTATAAAAATAGAAACAAATAAAATTTCAAAATTTGTAAATTATTATTATATTCATATTATTATTATTATATTATTTAATGTCACATTTGAATATATTTATGTTAATGATGATATATAATTTATTATTATATTTTAAAAAGTGTACCAAAAATATAAATATCATAAAATGTAATTGTCCATATCACATTTAAACATAAACCATGTCACAATTCCTAGTATATCATATCACATTTAATTAGTGAAAATGATCATAGAATAGACATGTGTCAAAATCACTTCACAAATAATGTACTGGAAAAGTTTAGAATAATACGTCGAAAACTATCTATTGAAAATGTTTTAAAGCAACTTTATTTTGCAATGTTCTCAGCCTTAGTATCTCACCGATTTTTAAAAGAGCAATTATATTTAATTGGGTGAATCTTGATATATAGAGAAGTATATGGGTTTTTCAAATGTTGCAATACTTTCTAAAATATTTTATAATTAATATCTCATTTGAAATATTTATAGCAGAACTTTCTTGATCAAATATTTTAAGGAGAATATCTCAACATTTAAGAGACTTAAAGACTCATATATTTAAATACAACTGCCTAGTTTTAAGTGACATTTATGAGATACTTGAGATTTATAGCCTTTTGCAATAAAATTGCTTTTAGGAGAGGATTTAGAGCATCTCCAACCACTCCTTATCTCCTTATTTTTTAAAGGATTTTACATTTCCAACCACCCTTTATCCCATTATTTTTTTAAAGGGATGAACAGTAGCCCCTCAAAAATAAGGGGTCACTATTCAACCCCTTATAACACTATTCACTTTTCACTTTAGTCCTTTCATTTGTATAAGTTTAATAATTTGTACTTAATATTTTTTTATGTTATCTTTTTGTATTATTAGCACATAACTGTTATATATTTTTCTTATAAAATTTGTTTCACACACTAATAATATGTTTTTAATTATTCTACCCAAATAATCATATTAATAAAAATATAATATAAACATAGAATTTTACACAAATTAAGATCCATAATACAAACATAATATTTTACACTACACAAATTAATATATATTGCAATATTAATATTTAGGTAAATTTGACTCCAAACCTCCAAAATCACGAAAAACTGTCTATTTAAAATGTATGTTATTGCTTCTTTATAAAAAATCTAGTGACTATAGTTAATTACTAAAAGTATTAAGGACTGAAAAATAATAAATAAAACTTGTACATAATATATTTAAAGGGCTTGCATTGGAGATCCTTCCCCTTATCCCTTTATTTTGAGTGTGTCCATCCTTTAAAATAAAGGGTTGGACTGGAGATGCTCTTACACTTGTTGTCCAAAAAAGGAGGGGACTTACACCAATCTGTGCTTCTTTTAAATTTTATTTTTAAGTGTTTAGCTCAAAACTTTGATTTTTGTTTAATTAATTCAAACTTCATCAAAAATGCTTTTGACTAACTCAAAGTTTATGAAGTACTTTTAGATCTACCTTTTGTTGAGCTTAAGGTCAGTCGGTCGGGTAAGTACAAAACACTGGAATACTACAACCTAAATTCTTTGTGAATGGCATGTAGTTGGAAAGAGTACGATACAAGCTATATATAACGTTAAATGACAAATTCAAATAATAGATAATAGAGATAAGTGATCCATCCTTGTGCCAAAAAGAAAAAGATAAGTGATCCATCCCAATCATAAGTGACAGTTTTAGTCAAAACATTATGACTAGACGTGGGCACGGATCGAATATCCGGAATTTTAAAGGTATTTGTGATTTGCTTCGAATGCCACAGATATCTAATTTTTCGATTTGCTTTGCTTCGGAAAAATACGGATATTCGGGAAAAACGGATATTCGGAAAATAAATAAATATTTGCGAATACTTACGGATATCTAATCTGTTTTAATTAATACAGATAATCTTAAAAATTCGATACAAGTTTGTTTTATAAATTTTTTTTTTGCATGATTATAAAATAAAAATTAAAAGAAGTAGTGAATCTACATAGTTTAAAAAAAATTAAAACTTAATTAACAATTATAATAACATAAAACTTAAGAAAAAAATTATAATTATCATAAATTTTTCTCTTCCTTTTATGTAATACTTTTATATAAGTAATAATGTGAATATAATTTGTTAAATCATATGTTAGAATAATAATTATATACTTTTATATATTTAAAACTTTTAAATATAATCAAGATATACATGTAATTATACATTGTCGGATCGGATCGGATATTCGCTTTCCAAAATTTTAATATTTGTGATTTGCTTCGATTTTAACGGATATTGATTTTTAGTATTTGCTTTGCTTCAAAAGTTTACAGATATTCAGAATTTTCGGATCGAATCGAACCGAATAACGAATCCAACCAAATTTAACGGATAAAATACCCAGCCCTAATTATGACAAATGTGTGTTTTACTAAACAAAGTATGTTATTAGCTGCTGATCCAATTATTGCGAAGATAATGCATACAAATTTCATGATCCAATTATTGCGAAGATAATGCATACAAATTTCATGATATAGATTTAGTGAAATTTACTAAGTTTTATGTTTGTGCGTGGGAGAAAGATCTAAACCAAACACAAATTGGGTTAATCGAGCAACAAGAAGAAATATGTTGTTGAATAGCTTGGAACACAACAAAGGTAATATTACATGGAAGTTGGAATGGACCAGAATAATCCGACATATAACTTAAGTTGCCATGAGATCGCATTTCGGACGAATATATGTTTGCATTTAGTATCTGCTAAGGAGTTTGTGTTTCTTCCTTTCTTACCTACACGTGGAAGATATCATATAGTTATGCAAATGATATATATGATTCATAATCATACGATTAAGAACCTCTTAATATCTCTATAATCAAGTAATTCTCCTACATAAAGCAACTGACTAAATTCTATATTGTACTATGAATAATTCCACCACTGAAATAGAATAATTTTGCTATAACTTTTTCAACTTTTGTTTCTATATATGACACCGGAGTTATTTATATATTGATTTTGTTTGATGAAACTTTACTGAAATTATTGATTTTTCAACTTTTGTTTCAATATATGACACCGGAGTTATTTATATATTGATTTTGTTAAAAATGATTATATTATATATATTTATATATATATATATTTTTTATAAAAAAATGATAATTACATTCAAGTAGAAGGACAAAGCAAACTTTTAGTTTTAATATGCACCTTCACCAAACCCTCTTCACTTTACGGTCCTTTCCTTACCTACCCCCATCAATCCACTCAGACGCAAGCCATCCCGTTAAATCTAACGCCGTTTATCAAATCACAGCGTTTCACCAACTCCCACGTACCTAACGCCGTTGTCTTTTTTCCGTTGGTTTCTCACTTGTCAAACCAACCAACCTCTTCTTATAAAGTCGTCTCTCTCACCACCATCTCTTCCTCAGCAGCTTTCTTTCTGCTTCTCACATTTGCCTGAAAAATCAATCAATCAATCAATCACTGTAACAACAACAAAACAAAAATCGAAACCGAGTGTGAAGTGAAGTGTAAGCAATGGATCTTCTCTTGCTGGAGAAGTCTCTAATCGCCGTCTTCGCGGCGGTGGTTCTCGCCACCGTCATCTCCAAGCTCCGGGGCAAGAAACTGAAACTACCTCCCGGTCCTATCCCGATTCCAGTCTTCGGAAACTGGCTCCAGGTCGGAGACGACCTAAACCACCGCAACCTCGTCGACTACGCTAAGAGATTCGGCGACCTCTTCCTCCTCAGGATGGGCCAGCGAAACCTAGTCGTCGTCTCCTCCCCCAATCTAACCAAAGAAGTCCTCCACACACAGGGGGTGGAGTTCGGATCTCGGACGAGAAACGTCGTCTTCGATATCTTCACGGGCAAAGGACAGGACATGGTGTTCACCGTCTACGGAGAGCACTGGCGCAAGATGAGAAGGATCATGACGGTTCCTTTCTTCACCAACAAGGTGGTTCAGCGGAACAGAGAAGGATGGGAGTTCGAAGCCGCGAGCGTGGTCGAGGACGTGAAGAAGAATCCTGACTCCGCCACGAGAGGGATCGTGCTGAGGAAACGTTTGCAGTTGATGATGTACAACAACATGTTCCGTATCATGTTCGATAGAAGGTTCGAGAGTGAAGATGATCCTCTGTTCCTAAGGCTTAAAGCCTTGAACGGAGAGAGAAGCAGGTTGGCTCAGAGCTTCGATTACAACTACGGAGACTTCATCCCTATCCTCAGGCCGTTCCTTAGAGGCTACTTGAAGATCTGTCAAGATGTGAAAGACAGAAGACTTGCGCTGTTCAAGAAGTACTTTGTTGACGAGAGGAAGTGAGTTTGTTATCTCATTCATTGTTTTCTTTGATTTAGGGTACTTGAAAACTGACATTGAGAAATCACACACAGGCAAATCGCGAGTTCGAAGCCTACAGGAAGCGATGGATTGAAATGCGCCATTGATCACATCCTTGAAGCTCAACAGAAGGGAGAAATCAACGAGGATAACGTTCTTTACATCGTCGAGAACATCAACGTCGCTGGTAACTTACCTTAAGCCATTTTTTCTATGTACCTCTTTGGTTCCTTGTAGGGTACGTAATTTATCCGTGATAGAAGGACAATACTCTTTTGGGTGAATCCTATAAATTTGGAACACTAACTAAATACAGTATATTAGATGGTAGGAAAATATTGTGATTTTTTAATGTCTATGTGTCTCACCTAACTTAGCTGGATTGTACCTGTAATGGCTTTTAACTTTGTGTGATGCTAATTTCTTATTTATTTCTGGTGAAACAGCTATTGAGACAACACTATGGTCCATCGAATGGGGAATTGCGGAGCTGGTGAACCATCCTGAGATCCAGACCAAGCTAAGGAACGAAATGGACACGGTTCTTGGACCAGGAGTTCAAGTCACAGAGCCTGAGCTTCACAAGCTTCCGTACCTCCAAGCCGTGATCAAGGAAACTCTTCGACTAAGAATGGCTATTCCACTCCTCGTCCCTCACATGAACCTCAACGACGCTAAGCTCGCTGGCTACGACATCCCAGCGGAGAGCAAGATCTTGGTCAATGCCTGGTGGCTAGCAAACAACCCTGAGAGCTGGAAGAAACCTGAAGAGTTTAGGCCCGAGAGGTTCTTTGAAGAAGAGGCTCACGTGGAAGCGAACGGTAATGACTTTAGGTATGTGCCGTTTGGTGTAGGTCGAAGAAGCTGTCCAGGGATTATTCTGGCGTTGCCTATTTTGGGAATCACTATTGGTAGGTTGGTACAGAACTTCGAGCTTCTTCCTCCTCCAGGACAGTCTAAAGTGGATACTTCTGAGAAAGGTGGACAGTTCAGCTTGCACATCCTTCACCACTCCACAATCGTAATGAAGCCAAGGTCCTTTTAAAATTTAAAAGAATTATGACTTGTGTTATGGACAACACTACAATGATGTTTGTTGAATATTCCATGTTTTTTGTATTTTGTGTCTTTAAATGGTTTCGTTCCATGATTGCAATAAACAGTGGACATTGTTGTTACATACTTCCAAATCCTCATGACTGTTGAACCATAGTTATTATTTGGAGGCTATTTTTAGCATGCAACTAACGTTCATTAGATCCTTTTCAAACGTTGATAAATTGGAGAAGAAATAATTATATTAGTCGTTTCTTTGATGAGAAAATCAAATGTGTTAGTCGTTTCTTAACATACTAATAGAAAAACAAAGAGAAACTTTGCATAGATATTTATAGGAGCAGGCGTTCGGATGTTCTGAGTTTTGGTATTCTCTTGAGTTTGGGTCGGATTTGGATGCTGTTTGAGTTTGGGGCTTATGGGATTTAAAGGTCTTTCAAGATTTTTGGATCGGTTCAGATCAAAGAGATGAAGAATGTATGTCTTTCTTAAGTACATTAAAATAGAGGACAAAACAAACTTGAGTTACATAAAGATTTCTAGGGATGAGTGTTTGGCTATCCGTCCATATATTTGTGTTTTTAAGTTTTTGGGGGTGAAAAATGGGATGTTATTCAATCAGTGATTTAAAATCAATTGTCAAGTTTTGTAAATCAATTAGAATTTAAACATAATTTTTAGTTAATGAATTCTAAAATCTTTGCAGTATACCTTGTATTTTGATTTCAATGATTTGTTCATGAAAATCCACCACAAATGATTTGAAATCAATTTTAATTACAAAAAACTTTTGAATCCTTGAATTGAATAACACAGGATTTTAAAAACTGGATTTAAATCATTCATGGAATAACACTAGATTTTAAATTAGATTTATATATATATATCATATTCAATAATACTAGATTTTAAAATAGAATTTAGAATCATAGTTTGAATAACAATAGATTTTGCTTAGATTTAAACTCTATTAAAACATATTAGATTTCATCGGAGTAATTCTAAATTCGAGTTTGGATTTTTGTTTATGCTTTATTTAACATATCAGTTCGGATTTGGATTCAAAGTTTTCAGATTGAGATCTGTTCACATCTCAGATTCAGCTATAAGCAACCCCCTCTTCGACTTCTTTTATGTGAATAAGCTGATAATTGTTGCTTGTATTTCTATGTGATCCACACACGAGTTTATGACCAATATATTTTTGTATTTTATTTTATTTTTTTATTTTTTTGATAACCCAATGTTTATTCCTTGAGGGCTGGAGGGTCCATGTGAATACCTCAGTGACCACGCGCTACGATAATCTGAGTGTAGACGGATTCGAATTCAGGTCCCGTAGAATCCATGGAACGCCATACTACCACCCGACCACAAACGCATGGTTTTTTTGTATTTTATTTTCACGTAACAAAGCTGCATTATCCATCTCCTATAAAATCCAAGTGACAAAAAGTATGAATTAATGCTTCCATATTAAGCCCAACATCTTTGGTTTAAACCATAATGCTTGTTGCACAAAAAAAAAAAAAAACATAATGCTTTCCTCAACGTTAGGAACATGTCTTCTTCACCTATATATTTTTTGAAGGGTACGTAATCAAAACCTAACTTCTCTGCTTGCATATGAAATTGAAGTCTACTCTTTTTCGTGGACCCATAAATGTTGAACGTTAACTAAAACAGCAAATAAGACCCACCTCACATATACTTTTTCTGTTGTCTCCCCTGAAAAATAAGATTTAAATAGATTCATCCCCCTCAAATCTTAATGATTAAATGGATATTGAATCATTCGAACCATGTGCATGTAACATAAGCTTTTCTGCTTTACATGAGGATTACTTTGGACACTTTGGACAGTTTCATACATAGGGACGCACCCAGCCCATGAATTAACTGGGGTCAGTTCTAAAAAAATCTCAATATAAGGGTTATAGAGGTGTATCAAACCAAGATATGCGAATTCATTGATGTGTTTTTAAAACCAATTCTACCATAATTTATTATTGAACATAGCTTACAAATATTATTTATATTATTTTACTGGTGTCAATTGAATCTAGATTTTTTTGAATGGGTCCGCCCTTGTTCATACATGAGAGATTGTGGATCTCCTAGATCTGTTTTGAAATAAACTGCTTAAATATAGTTGATATAACTACGAATCTGATGGACTGATCAGTAGATTAATGTGTTCCGGAGTATACAAGATAAATGTAAGAACGTGAACTTGTTTCATATCTCTCAAAACTGAAATGATCGAACATACTCATTAGCAAAAGAGGATAAGAACAGAGAAATTATTTTTATCCATATAGATCATAAACAGTTAGATGAAGGTGTTTGGAGAAACGTTTCGTCTAACTAAAACTTGGTTTAATTAAGTGGGAAGGTGAAACAACAAAAACAGACCACCTCTTATCTAGAACTACCAATGGGCTTTGAAAGGCCCATTTGCTAACAGTGGCCCATTACGGCGTGAGTGTAAACACCATATGCTCATTACTAATGAGATTAGAATCAATTTCGAAATTTTTGAGAAGACCGTTCACTTCGCTCGCTCGCTCGCTGCATCGTCCTCCTCGATTTCTCTTTCTGCGAATTCGATCGCTCGTGCCACAAAGATCCATCATTATTGTGTAGCAGAGATCATCAGTTCTCATCATTTCGATACTTCAAACTCCGTTTTGGAGACGCGGTTCAGACACTGTCGAGGCCTCTGCGAATTTTGTAAGTAATCTCTCTTCCTTATCTCTCGATTTTCAGGAACTTCGTAGAAATTCAACCTAAATTCGTCGGGATATTATCGTTAATTTCGGATTAGAAATCAAAGTTTTCTGTCTTATAGATGAGTCTTAAGGAAACGCAATCTAGTTATGGAATCGTTGAGTCGAGCTTTGCGTAGCGTTGTTACGATTGAAATTTTGATTTCGATATATACCTTTGAAGTCATACAGATCATTGCTAAGAATGCTGCAATGGATGGGAGGATCGAGGCGGAAAGTAGCCGCTGTAAGTGACACTTTTGCTTCTTCCTTTTAGAGAGTGAAGATATAAGACCTCTCTTGGTGTTGGGATGATAGCTTACTTTTCTTATAAAGATGATTTTAATTCTGACTTGTTATTTGTTCTCTTGTATCATTTGGGGGCATTCAGTCGCACACATCTGTGAAGAAGAGGTGTGTAAGCTCTTATTCCTCTGTTTATGATGTGTTTGTCAGCTGCAGCATACTCTTCACACTGATGATGTTGTAGATATTTAGTGCTTACTCCTTAAATTTCCTCTTTGTTTTTGAACCTCAAGGCAAAAACAATACTTTGAGCAGAGGAGACGACAGCAGCATCAGTTCACAGCTGGGTCCGGAAGCTGTAGTAATGATCGGAATGGACGCCAATCTTTGGATATTCTCAATTTCATCAACTTGTCAACCGCTGCTACTCCTGAATGCAAACCTTCTCGTCCAGAAGATGGTAACTATATGTTTTTTTCCAGCTATCATTCTCTGTGTGAACCATTGCATTAATGCTCCGAACCCTGGCATATAATTCCATTTTACTCTGTTCCTGTTTGTGTCATTTGTTAGAGAAATTGGAAAATCTGGATACTGGTTTCAACAGTCTGAAGGACAACATTTCAGGAGTAGGTAAGGTCTCCAAATTCATGATTGAATATGATCTGGTCCTCTTCGGCTTATGTAGTATGTGCGATGTTGCAGGAAGTTCGTTTAACAATAAAGCAAAAACTACTTCCTCAAAGAGGCAAGTCATTTTTCTCTGTCTTACTTTCATGTTATGTGACTGCCTAAGTTTTGTTTTTCTTGAATTTTTTGGCTATGGAACTTCATTTCCCATAGAATTTATATGCTTCACTGTCTTATAGGATTTCTTCTAGTCTCCCTGACAATCAGACAAAAGATTTTAAAAAAGCAAACTCAACAGTGGATCTGATGGGTGGCGCAGAGCGGAGTACGTATTTTCTATGACTTAGCATCTAGAAATTAGAAACGTTTACTGTATTCTGTTTTCCCATTATTGTACATGGAGTAGATATGCATGTTTCATTCTGGTTAGTTTCCAATCCGTTTCACTGTAGTTCATCCGAATTTGAGCCAAGAACATTGTACTTTTTCAGAGTTATCCGTCTTTGATTTGGTTGGTGATGATCATACAACAACCAACCTGAAAGAATGTTCTCCATCTGAACCTCACATGGCATTTTCAGTTACAGGTATAGGAAATCTTAAGCTGCCATCTGTACCTAGATAATGATTAGTCTTTAAGAAGAGATTTTCACTGTGTCTTCCTCTTCTGACTCTTATATTCTCCATTCAGGTTTAGGTAAAATGAACACGGAAACTCCGCCCAGTTCTCCACGACCATCAGGCAGGTGAGTATCGTTCACGATTTTGTTTGTACTGACACTTATTTTCATTATGTGTGTTTCCCCTTTTGTCTATTTATACTGTTTCCTCTTACTTTAGAAGCTAGTATGTACTAATCTAGGATAGAAATCAGTGATTGTATTTAATTTTTGGTGTGAAAGAAACTTTGCGTACGGGTGCTCCTCTCCATGGAATGCTTCCGGTCAACCTACATCAAACATCAGGGAAAGGCTCAGTGACTTTGAGAAGGAAGTGGTAACAAAGTTTCATTATCTTATCTTTTAGCTGTTTTGTTTCATTTCTAATTGTTCTCCAGACCCAACTTTTCATTTTTCCTCTTACAGGACACTATTACTGAAAGTAGAAAAATGTTCCAAGATGACAAACGTTATAGGTCTCCCATTGACATACATGCTACATATGGGGGCAGAAATCAAAAACTGCGCACTTCCACTGAACACTTGCAAAAACCATATATCAGCGACTCCAAAGGCTACTTCTGTGACACTGCAGATTTCAACAAATGCAGATTCTTAGATGAAAACGAGTGGAATGGTAATTCTTATGCTAATGGTTTTTTTCTTAAATATATTTTCTCGCACAACTCGCCATCTATGCAAGTCTTATTATCTCACTTATTTTCTCGTCGTTAGTCAGGACCATCTATGCTACTTCTGCAATCTACAGAAAATGGCTTGATCAAAGTAGCATGTCAGTTCGTAGTAAATATAGTATAACATGTAATGAACACAGTTTCATGTGGTGTAACAAGAACACCACATGTAACATAAAAAAAAAATTCTGGGCCGAGATCATATATGCATATGTTTCTTTCTTTCCTAGTGAGATCAAATACCAAAATGTATGAATTGTTTTCTTCTTCTTACCTCATCAGCTAAGCCCACCTTTCTAGATGACGGGGTGGGAAGATTTTACTGGAAGGACCAACAGCCACGTCAAGAGGAAAGTTTGAACCTTAGTTTCAACAGTTATGGGAGGGATTACGCTGAGAATCGCTTTTCTGCAGAACACCACGGTACAAAGAAGAGGTGATTATCAAAATCTCTCACTTCATCCCTTTACGGATAGTTATACTGTAACTTTTGACATTTACACTATTTTGTCTTTAGGGATTACCTGGAAACGACCTGGAGGTCCAACATCGAAGGTGAGTTTAGTTCTACTTATTAAGTGTAATAGCTTCCTTCATATATGTTTTTATCAAGGAGCTTTTATTTGACTATGTAAGTTGTGTTCATAGAATAATAGTCTAAACGTATGTCGTTAAAATTTTCATTGGTTGACATCATTCTTTGGAAGTTCGTAATACCAACCATTTGATTTACTTCATTTTCGTTTTGTATCTCTTAGCTTACTCTATTGTTGGAATCTGAAGTTGGAAAAATACATATCTACAGATTTATTGAATTTATAGGGTGTTGGCCTATTTATTCGGTATATCTTTTGTTCATCCTTCTTTCAGGTTCACCAGTTCGAAGACCACAGCGTCCAGAAAGGACCATGGATCATCCAAGTTTTGATAAGGAAACGTAAGTCAGATCCTTAGGATGCGTCTAGTCATATCTGAACTCATGACTGAACTTTTTGTAAACAACATCGAGTTATTTCAGAACCCTCGACTTCAATTTTGACAAAGTATTTGACCCACCGGTTCGGTCATCCGTTGTTCTTGAGGAAGACAAAGACAGCCATAGTTTACGTAGGTAAGCAACTACAATATCATCTTCTAATTGTGTTTCATATGCTTGGGATATACTGACACCTCTAACTATTTCTAACAGTGAAGAATCTTGCTCGTCTAGTGCAGGTATTAATCTTTTTTTAGAATTCTTGTGAATCATGAGTTTTGATGTTGCAAACCTTGTTTCTCCCTAGTCACTGAAACCGTCACTGACCCTAAATCTTGTCAGTTTGGGCCAATGAAACCTCCATTTCACATATTGGGACCAACGCAAGACAGAGGAAAAGGGAAGCTGATTCTTTTTGCAGCATTGGAGACAAGAAGTATTTGAATAAAGGCCGTTTCCAAGAATCTTGGGAAGATTGGGATATGGATGATCAACAATTGAAGAGAAAAGTTGGGTCTGGAAAGCAGGTCAGATTATCAAACCCAGGAAAGTTGAAATCTACCAGTCAGAGAGACTCCCCTTTCTGTGGTGGTCTCGACGCTCCATACAATTGGTTTGCAGAAGGATTTACAGCTGCAGGCATAAGCTCAGGTTTGTCTCTCAATTATTTTTTCCTCAAATATTATCCTTTCCCAAGCCATGGTGCAGAGATCTATAGATAGAACCATAGAGTACCCATTTTGGATCTGGTTTTGGGCCTAAAATAGAATTATTATCACATTAAAGTTCCTGTTTGAACCTCTGTCACAGATATTACAACCGAGAGAGACAAACCATATACTTTCGTCACCCACGATGTTGGTAGCTCACACTGGCGTCAATCTCGAGCCCCTGATTCTATTCCGGAAACATGGGTTCCTAAGTTTTCAGCAGAAGGCACTGGATATGATGATGACTACAACTACGTGAACTGTGTGTCAGCAAACCATAAATCTAAACTAGCAGGAGACATCTGCAGTTTTGGGAGTGGCACAATATCAGAGAACGATAATGAACAAAGCACTGGAGTGAATGAACCAAAAAATCAGGGAGATGAGACCTCATCATCCGTTGCAAAGAGCCTCTCAGACGAAAATGAGTATGTACGGTAGTCACTGCTTCTCTATTATTTCAGACAATCTGTTCTCCCATAATCCAATGCTTCTGACACATGGAGAAATTTTCATTGTTGTTAGATGTAACCCCCACGAGGAGGTCATGAAAGCTCGGCATCAAGAAAACAGAGGTAAACTGAATTTTTTCCTCAAAGAACTCCATTTCTCTATTATTTTTAGGATTTTCATTCAAAAAAAAAATAGTAGGATTACAATAAGCTGACATATTGAATCCTGATATAGAATCAGGAGGAGAAAAGACAAGTAGAGATTCGTTCCAACAAATGATAATGCTAGAAAGACGCACGCTTCAACTCGTTTGTTTAAACAAGACATTGCTTCTTGACTCTTTAAAATCTTAGGTACGAATTTCATACTAGTATTCTTGTGTCTTTTATTTCAAGTTATCTCTAAAACTGAAATAAATAACAATTCATGTTTCTTGTGCATAAGGGAATACGCAAATTTCGTATATTCATGTTTCGTAGGGGTTACATAGTTGAGGGAATGTAATGATATATACTGCAAACACTTAAATATGAAATCTTATAGAAATCAACCATATGTTGTTGTCCATACAGGCGTTCAGTGTTTGCGTTTGCACATATTATGACATGCCACCGTATTTGATATTTAGTCACATAGCCACGTTCTGTCTATACTATTTTAAGATGCTTTTGTTGTGGTCCTGTGGATAAGCGCAAATACCATCACACTAAACATGTTTTGACCAAATTTAGTTTGGGATGATTTTGCAGTGTGTGTGTTGTGAAAGTTTAAACTTTTGTATTTTTACAAGGTTTTAAATAAGTTACTATAGATATATAATAAGATATTAAGACAGCCTATACGGCTTAGGTATATGACATCTTTGTTCTCATAATGGATATTGGTGTTAATAAAGTCAGTACCTTTTCTTTAAAAATGCTGCATACTTTAATTATATGGGGGATAATGAGATTCCTTGATGTTAGTATTATAGGTATACTTTAAATAACAAGAGAAAAATTAATGTCTATTTGCAAGCTGGGAACGTGATCCCCAGTTACAGCTTTATGTGTGCATCAGGCATTATTGCAGTTTCTATCACTTGATTTTATTTCTTACATGCCGTCCTAAAATGCCATTGGATGTTCACTTACATTAACAATATCCTAATAATATTTGATTATACAACAAACAAAAAAATCTTGTGGTTGTTTGTTTCTCATGTGCATACATGGGTGGTACGAGATTGATACTTGCTACGTTAGCCAAGATTAGCGATGACAACTATGTCAAGAAGAAGGTTTCACATGGCTAACACATAGAAATTAGCCCAATCATATCGAACTTGAGAAATAAGTACTTAGATCCTAGTATCATATATATGTAATTTGAACTAATCATTGAATTTGAATTATCTCTGGATTCACATGTTAATTTTCATAGGCTTTGCTGGTTTATTTATTATGAATATAGATTATCCGGGTACTTCCTGTAAAATACTATGGCAAGACACAGAAGCTCATAAAATATTTTGATCTTTATAGTTGAGTTTCAATTTTATAATCAAGTTGTACTTGTGTGATGTCAATAATCTAATGTAGTGGTTCGGAGTTCGGAGTATCCAAGTCCGTTTCATGAATTAATTAGTTGTGAATCAAAAGAATTTAATACAATGATAAGGGGAAAGTGTCAAAGTGGCCCTGCGATGATTATCTCTTCTGCATGTTAAAATCAACAAGAAATCCATATATTGTTTTATATAAGAAAAAAATCCCATATATAAACATAGAAAATGTCAAAAAAGTACATATTTTGCTGTCAAAAAAATTCTATATACAATTAACGAAAGCAAGAAATAAAATATATTTGTTGCGTACACAGCCACTTGTTTCATCCGAATTAATATTTAGAAGTTACTCGTTCTGTCGTTCAACAAGAGCGTGAATTGGTGCTGCAAGGTAGAATGGGGTAAAAACTGAAAACAAACGTCGTAGCGTAAATAGCTAGTGGAAAGCAGAGGCAACAAAGATTCCAACAAAAAACACGTGATTAAAAAATATATGGTGTCAGTTTTAGTGAGATTTAGATTTGTTTTCTATTTAGCAATAATTAAACAACATTTTACTCTATATTTCATGGTGTTTGAATTTGAAGTCTAAATCTTGTTAGAGTCTATGTTTAATGTATGACCAGACAATATATACTGATATACATGTATATGAATACCCAAAAAGTGTGTATTCGATTAAAAAATCTATTATATGCAACAGTAATTTCATCTTCTGATGATGGTTTATTAAATTTCACAAAACTGATATTTGATTTTTAACTATCTAGAATAATAATCTTTTAGCAAAAAAAAAACTATCTAGAATAATGTGTTAAAATATATAAATAGTCGACCGGAAATAGGAATACAAATATAGATTTTTAGAGTATTAGTCAATACAAAAAGGTTCATAAGGAAAACACAAGAAGAAGTTCAAAGTCTTCTTTGTGTGTTCCATGCATGGCATATTGGCATTCTAAATTTATGATCGACCAAAAAGGTTAAAAACATAAATAACTAATTAGATATTTTATCAAAATTTGGAAGAGAAAATACCTGAAATCATATAGATGAATATAATGAGAAAATAAAATTACGATAAACAGTAAGGAAAATGATGACAAAGAAAAAAAGTAAGGAAACATATACATCTTATTTTCCAAAAAGTTGATTCCTAACCAAAGTCTAGTTCAATGTAAAATTAAAAAGTCAAACGAAAGTCTTTCATCTAAGGTATGTTAACTTAACTCTGGTCATAAGCGGCGTGTGCTCACACTCAAGTGTCGTGCATGCATCTTAATGCGTTTCTTTTGCTCTCTCTCTATCTCTCTCCTCTTCTCTTTGCATGCTCTCTCTCTCTCTCTCTCTCCCTCTATCCTCTCCTTCTCTCTCTCTCTATCTCACCCATAATTTTAATTTCACATCGAAAAATTAAAACAAAAACAAAAAAAACAAAAAACAAAAAATCACGAAAGAAAAACCTCGTTGCCTCCTTCTCTTCGCCGTCACAGTCCCGTCTCTCTTCTTATCGCCGTAATTTTCACTCAACCGTCTCATCTGATCTCTAACGCGGCTTGGATTGACCACGTCGATATGCATGTTCATGACTAGTCTCTCCTCCAATTCACGTCGATTTCACCTCTGATTCCTCTTTCCCATTGGTGTTAGGGTTTTAAGGATTTTCGATTTGGATTTGGAGAAAGTCTGTGTAGTTGGGTCGTAGAAAGTCTCTGTCTTTAAGGATGTTCGAAGTCAAAATGGGGTCAAAGATGTGCATGAACGCATCTTGTGGCTCGACCTCTAGTGTCGAATGGAAGAAAGGTTGGCCTCTTCGATCTGGTGCTCTCGCTGACCTCTGCTTCCGTTGCGGGTATCTCTCTATCTCTCTAATCTCGCTCATTAAGACTTAAAGTCTCGATCTTTCATGTTCTTGTCTTCATAATAGTGGTGATTGTGTTCTTGTTCTTTTACTACGTAGATGGTTTCTTTAACTAACACAAAATTAAATACAGGAATAATTGATGATTTAACTTTTTGATTTGCAATGATAGATCGGCTTATGAGACGTCTCGTTTCTGCGAAACATTCCATTTGGAGCAATCTGGTTGGAGGGAATGCTATTTGTGCAACAAGGTGTGTTTTGTTTATAAATACTATCTTTTTTTTTTTTTTGCTCTTGCAATGTTGGTTTGATTGAGATTCTGTAATGAACAGAGACTTCATTGTGGATGCATTGCCTCTAAGCTCATGGTTGAGTTTATGGACTACGGTGGTGTTGGTTGTACTTCCTGTACTAACTGCCATGTGAGTTTTTGAATATATTACAAGCTGTTGTTGTTGTTCTAATGATTTATGTTCTGCGTTAACGACTCTGTTTTCTTTGTAGAGTAAGAGAGGTGAGAATCCAGGTGTATTTAACAGATTGCCTATGAATATGCAACATACAAACGGAGAAAGTGGAGTAAGAAGCGAAGCTGATCTCTTTTCTCAGCCACTAGTCCCTGTGGATGACAAAAAAGAAGAGTTCAAGCCTCACCTTGGGTTTAGTAATCTTATGAAACCAGATAACAACGTCACCACCACCACCACCGGGTATAGGCATGAGTCATCATCATCATCCCCTTCACAGCCATCTTTGAATATGGCTTTGGCAACACTTCCTTATAGTCCATCTTTTGCAACCCCTGTTGTTGACGGAAAGAAACTCATGGGTGGTGGTGGGGCTTCTTCTCAGCCCCACCTTTTCCAATGCTCTGCGTCTAGTATACTGCAAAAACCTTCCAAAATTTTGCTTGGACCTCCACCTCCTGGGACTAGCAAATCTGCTCAGGCCCGGATCGGGAGGCCGCCTGTTGAAGGGCGTGGGAAAGGCCATTTACTTCCTCGGTATTGGCCTAAATATACTGATAAAGAGCTTCAGCAGATCTCTGGAAAGTATCCTTTTCTTTGGCAAGTTTTATTTATTTATTTTGGTCATAGTTTTGGTGATTCCATGTTCTTCCTTAACAGTCTTTTTTTTTTAGTTTGAATTTGAACATTGTACCTCTCTTTGAGAAAACTCTTAGTGCCAGTGATGCCGGTCGCATTGGTCGTCTAGTTCTTCCGAAAGCATGTGCAGAGGTAACTTTCTCTTTATTTTCTCTATGGTTTGCTTTCTTTGAGATATCTCTGAAGTTGTCACTGTGTATGTATAGGCATACTTTCCTCCCATTAGTCAATCCGAAGGCATTCCATTGAAAGTCCAAGATGTGAGGGGTAAGGAGTGGACCTTCCAGTTCAGATTCTGGCCCAATAACAACAGTAGAATGTATGTGTTAGAAGGTGTCACTCCCTGCATACAGTCCATGAGGCTTCAGGCTGGTGACACAGGTACTGCTCAACACCTTTATATAGATTCTGAATACATTTTTGGTATTCTGCATTATCTCATCGTGTGTCCTTCTTCTTCGTCTTTTATCATATTGTGCAGTAACTTTCAGTCGGGTTGATCCTGGTGGGAAACTAATCATGGGTGCCAGGAAGGCAACTTATACTGCAGACATGCAGGTTTGGGTTTCTACCAATTGTTTGTTTTCTGCTTAGCTCCATTCTTATCTGGATCCAATCTTTTTAAACAGGGGTGTGGTTTCGCCAACGGTACCTCAAACGAAGATACATCATCATCTGGTGTTACAGAGAACCCGACCTCCATAAATGCTTCCTCTTGTCCCTCACAAATACTTGAAGAACTGAAAGGTCTTCCTGAGCATTTGAGTTCACCTAATGGTGTTAACAGCTTGAAGAAGAGTGAGATTAATGGAGGCAGGATTTGTGATGATCCGTCTCGGGGTAAGGAAAAGAAGAGGACACGAACTCTCGGTGCAAAAAACAAGAGACTGCTTTTGCATAGTGAAGAATCTGTGGAGCTGAGACTCACTTGGGAAGAAGCTCAGGAGTTGCTTCGTCCCTCTCCTAATGCAAAGCCTACCATTGTTGTCATTGAGGAGCATGAATTTGAGGAGTTTGACGTAAGTGGTAGATCCTGTTGATTCTCATTCAATGTACAGGAAGCTCAGCTAAGTCATATCTCTTGTTTATGTAATGTACAGGAACCTCCTGTCTTTGGCAAGAGGACGATTATTACTTCAAGACCTTCAGGGTAAATTCTTTCTCTTTCACTTCACAAGTCAGCTTTCAAGCAATGTACTAACGATATCTTTGTGAAGCAGTGAACAAGAACGATGGGGTTCTTGCGACGAATGCTCTAAATGGAGAAGGTTACCTGTAGACGCTCTTCTCCCCGCAAAGTGGACATGTTCAGACAATGTTTGGGACCAGAGCAGGTAAGACTTGTACAAGCCTTGGAATCGAAGATCATTTTGTTCTTGTTGCTGTAATTTGATAAAATACCATTGATAGGTGTTCGTGTTCTGCACCGGAGGAGAGTCTAAAAGAACTTGAGAATGTTCTTAGAGCTGGAAAAGGTATAAACTCTATTATACCTTGGACTCTCATTGAGATCTCAAGTCTCATGACACTAAGTGTCTTGTGTATGTTTTATTTAGAGTACAAGAAGAGAAGAATTGGGGTAAGCCAGACAGCAAGAAATGAGCAAGAACCGTCGGGTCTGGATGCACTAGCGAGTGCAGCAGTTTTAGGAGACACTTTAGACGACGCAGAGGTTGCGACCACCACGAGACATCCAAGGCACAGGGTTGGATGCTCATGCATTGTGTGCATTCAGCCGCCAAGCGGGAAAGGTAGGCACAAACCCACGTGCGGGTGTACCGTGTGCAGCACCGTGAAGAGAAGGTTCAAAACGCTGATGATGAGGAGGAAGAAGAAGCAGTTAGAGCGCGATGGAACAGCCGCAGAAGCAGTAGATGAGGAGAACAAGGGAGGGGCAGAGCCTGATAAGAATGAAGGGAAAACAGGGAGGATAGATCTGAACAGTGATCCCTATAACAGAGAAGACGTTGAAGCTGCTGCGGTGGAGAAACAAGAAGAGGGTAAAAAAAGCGAAGAAGGGATGTGTTGGGGTGTGTCTCAAGGCGGTGATGTTTTAGGAGAAGCGGAGTTAGAAAGAGGAGTAGAGGCTGCGAAAACCACCAGTGAAGAGCAGAAAGTTGCAAGCTGATGTGAAAAAAGACAAAAAGAAAGAAGAGCCACTTTGTATTCATATATGTTCTCTAAGGAAGGAGAAGAAGAGGTACAGTTTTGTGTTTGGTTATGTCATTGGTTTAGGCAGGAATAAGCTTCTGGTCCAAAAGAAGAACAATGGCGGTCTTCTGCTTTTGTGTTTTGTTTTCTATGGCCTGTGGTGAGTTTGGGGGGTGGTGTTTTAGTTTTGAATCCATTGAGCTTCGGTGTTTGGTGATGAAACAGTTGAATTTTTTGTTGTTGTTGTTTTCATCCTCACATGGGAAGCATCAATTAGGTTCAAATTAAGATTCTTCTTCTTCTTGATTCCATTTTACGTATACAGATTACCTGGTTTAGCTTTGCAAATGTGTACTGAAAGGTCTTAACAGCCAGCATTTAAGAGTAAATGCATTAAAAAACAGTGAATTTTACAAGACTGTTAGATAGATCTAAAATAGATTCTTCGTTAGATTCACACAAGACTGTTGAAAAATGGATCATCATCAGGGCCCCGAGCCATCAGTGAGATCAGATACCACTGGAAGTTAGGTAGAGCACCTCGTTTACACGTGCTTGTATGTTTTCTATTTTCTTCTACTTCTATACGTAGGAACAACAACAATGAGCGATTTATAAAGAGTTCTGTAAGCGTTTTTTTTTTTCATTTTTATTGTTACAAAGTTCGTATTGTCTTTTAGTTCAAACTTGAAAAAGATTTACGGCCATGTCTGGCCTGCTGATGTTAAATTTTGTTTTTATAACTTATACAGATAGCCTATTATCAAAAGCACCAGTGGTCTAGTGGTAGAATAGTACCCTGCCACGGTACAGACCCGGGTTCGATTCCCGGCTGGTGCAATAAAGAGCTGTGATGATATTAGGCTTTAGCGATGGTTATATTATGCCATTTGACTGAGCTCTTACTTTTTGTTTAATCTTTTGTGAGTTATATATAAAATTCTAGTCATATTATGTTAGTTTGATGTTATAACTATACTGAAACACTTGTCTACTTTACCGTTTCCACGAACACGTCGACCGCATTCGTGTAAAATTAGCTTCTGTTAGTTAAATTCGAGTCCAACAAATATGTGTACAATTAACAATCCCTCAAGTCTCTTATTAGCACCCTTGGCTTCATAGTTGGTAACACACTACTCCAATTCTCCCTAGTATGTTTCATTTTTAGAGGCCACTTTCAGTGTTCATCTTGAATATCCGGAAATCTGTTTTCTCTGGGTTCATTGCGAGGCTGCTTGTTTTAAGTACACTGAAAAAATCATTTCATGTGTCTAAGAGCAGGTTTATTGATGTCTCTTAAAAGGGGTTTTTAATCATAATTACAATTAAAATAAAGGAAAAAGTAAAGAAAAGTGGAGGGACGTACCTTATTTAAGGGAAGCAAGGGACGTTGCTTCCATTATTTCTTCATCTTTTGTTTGTCACTCTCTCTCTATGGCCCACTTAAGAGACATTAAAGAGTTTTACCATTAAACATGCTCTAAGTTGGAGGAATTGGCTCAGGTTTCATCACGATTGTATTTGTGTAGAGACAGTTGGAATATTCTGTGTCAGGGAATTAAGGGAAAACCTTTTTGCTTTCGTAATACTGATGAACCTCTCTGCTTTTAGTTCTTCGTTTCCATGGGAGACTCCAGCCATGGTAACAGTTTTAGTGGTTCATCTTGTGGCATATAATAATAATTCATATATCTTGCTGTATTTGAGCCTACAGAAACCACTTTGACAAAGCTGGCATCTTTTGGTCACTTCATGTGGCATTATGGTATAAGTTCATTTGAGAACAAGCATTTTGATCCAAAGAGCTGTGATGGTATTCAGTATATTAAATGGAATTCTATCCATTGTATAGCTTTTTGTTTGCCGTTCGAGCAGATGATATCATGTTTCTTAGCCTCTTTGTATTAAGCATATCAGATGACAAATCTGGCAATCATCATCCTCTGTACTGTGTTATCGTGGAGGCCATCTCTTCAGAAAGAGATTCAGGTTAGCACAGCACTGATATACAATGCCGTGCCAAACAATTTGGTGGCCTAAATCATTTTTCTAAATGTGGCGTTAATAAAATAAATAATATTCAATTTAAAAATGACAAATATAATATAACAATAAATTTTTATTTGTTACAAAGATCTTCTAGTTTTTCTACCAGCAAATTTTTTTATAATTTCTTTTTTTTTTTTAAAACTAAATGATTTCTTTTTCAAATTAAAATAAATATAAAATAGTTAAAATTTTGTCTATATATATATGAGACACTTACATTGAAAGATACTTTGGGAATTTTTCTATCGCTAAAAGACACAATACAAACTTAGCACACTTTCACTTGCCAGCTGTATATTTTCGGACAAAAGTAACCCTGAGATTGTCTAAAAGAGAGAATGGTGGTTTTAAGGAAACAACCGAGACACTTACTCTTGTAACTAAGTTTCTTTTTAGTTACAATAAATGACAAAGGGTTTAATTTAAAAGGTAGGTTTATGGGGTGGAGAGAAAGGTTTTTGGTCGTTTGATATTATCTAAAGAAAAAGATCTAACGGTTGCGTAAAGACTACGAAGGTTTTAGGTGGATGGTGCAATTAATAAGGAGATGACTTTGGTGAAAGAAGCATGAGGCAAAAGTTTTCATCTTTTTTCCTAGAAAAAGCTTGAAATCCTGTTGAGAGAAACCGTGAAAGAGAAGGTGAGCAGAGTTGTCATGGTGGATGCGCGCTAGTGGACGCGTGTTTTGTGGATAACCTAGAGGTACCCTTGTGGTGGATTCGAAGCTGTGGATGCTAATTAACGTAGATGATGTTTCGCAGTTAATAAGTCGCTTATGAATGAACATGGTTACTGGTCAATTTGGAATGGTAGAAGTCATTAAGAATGCTTGTCGGCGTACGTTTTTTGTGTGGATGGTTGATTGTGGTTTACACTTTTGTGGACGGTAATATTGCAGACATGATGTCTGTTGAATATGGTATTCTGGATGTTCATTTGTGGATGTTTATTTGATGGTTATTTTTAATTTTAAGCAGTGGTATGGGCTATGGGAAATTGTGTTTGGTGACACCTGTGGATGATTGACTCTGGATATTACTTCTGTGGACAGGATGTCTAGAAAGCATTGAGAGCCGATGATGAAGGACCAGAGGTTTCCTTAGGGTCATTGCTAATTGACATAGATAAGGTTTCACCGTTAATTGGGTACTTATGAGTGGACATGATGATTGTTCTATTTGGAATGCTAGTTGTCGTGGTGGATGCTCGCTAGTGGACGTGTGTTTTGTGGATGACCTAGAGGTTTCCTTGTGGTGGATATGAAGTTGTGGATGCTAATTAACGTAGATGATTCACAGGTAATAGGTCACCTATGATTCTATGAATGTACATGATTACTGGTCAATTTGGAGTGACACAAGTCATTGTGGATGCTTGCCGACGTACGTTTTATTTGTGGATGGTTGATTGTGGTTGACACCTTTGTGGACGGTATGTGTACTAAGCATTAAGCACAGATAAGGATGGACCAGATATCTGCTTGTAGTGGATGCAAAAACTATGGATGCTAATGAACAAAATTGATGTTTCACAGTTTACTGGGCAGTTATGAATGGACATGATGATTGTTTAATTTGGTATGGTAGAAGTCATTGTGGATGGGGCACTGGTGGACGTTTATTTTATGGTTATATGGTCATTGTTGGTACTTGTGGATATGCGGATGTGGATGTAACATTGGAGACTATTTGGCATAAATGGTGTTTGACAGTTTATTGGAAACTCGTTAATGGATGTTTATTTGATGGTTGTTTTTAATTATAAGCAGTGGTTATGGGCTGTGGGAAATGGTATTTGGTGACACCTGTGGATGATCGACTCTGGATATTACTTCTCTGGACAGAATGTTTAGAAAGCATTGAGAGCCATTGATGGAGGACCAGAGGTTTCCTTAGGGTCATTGCTAATTGACATAGATGATGTTTCATAGTTAATTGGGTACTTATGAATGGACATGATAAATGTTCTATTTGGAATGCTACTTGTCATGGTGGATGATCGCTAATGGACGTGTGTTTTGTGGATGACCCAGAGGTTCTGTTGTGGTGGATGTGAAGCTGTGGCTGCTTATTAATGTATCATATCACATACAACGTCGGGTTCCTGTGGACACGATCTTGTGGCTATAGACAGGTGGACGATAATGTAAGGTGGTGGAAACCATAGACCGTAAACCGCAGCAACCACTCACCGTTCTCTGTACAGTTTTAAAGGACATGCAAATAGAGAGGGTTTAGACTCCGATTACAAACACATGTCTAAAGTTGGGGCTTCTGGAAACGGGATCTAACCTTCCATGATTAAGTTTTTTGGGAAAGACGATGGCGAGGAAAGAAGATTGTCTGGGAAACAACGACAGTGAGGAAAGAAGGGTCAAGTCTTCGGCTGCGGAAAGTCTACCGATCGAGATGACGACGAAAGGGAGATTTCTTCGTTAGCGACGATTCTGAAATTCGGACGGGGATTACGGAACGAGTTGATAGGATTTCAGATCTATTAGATTAGGGTTCCGCTTCTTCTGTAAACTCTGTCGGCTGCTTTGAGATAAGAAAAGAAAAGGATAATGGTTTACTTTTTGAAGATACCAATATAAGATTTGGAGATATTTCAAAAAACAAAAAAAAAAAGTTGTTTTATTGGTTAAAAAGACAAAAACTTGAGGTTGGTATCTTTCGTTAGAAAATGTTTCTTAAATGGAGCAAGTGAGTAGTTAAGGGTTATCTTAGTAAAATTGCTCTGATAAAGTGTGTCAAATAGAGTTGTGTCCTTTAATGTAATATATAAATCAAATTGTGTCTTTCAGAATAAATTTTTCTGTATATATGTACCTACATGTCTAGAATTTCTAAGTCATTAAAAAAAATGATTTGTAGTGGAAAATATTTTAATCTTTTATAGTCACGTTTATCATTCATTAAAAAAATATTTGATAATCCACTCAGTTTTTCTTTTGTGATCAAATATAATTCTTTATCAACTTAAACTTTGAACTTTTTTCTGCAGAGGCAACATTCACTAAATTGGGACTGTTAAATTCTCCATCAAAAAGTTCAATATCTCAGTAGCTCTCTTAATTTCTGCTTGTAGTATTATTTTTAGAAGTTTAAGCTCCGTACATAAATCATTTTGTAAATACCATGTTTATTTTAAAATTCAATTCAAGTACAGTTTATGACTGATTATTAATCAATTTGTTAACAGGATTTAAGATATTCACATACGTATCCAAAATTGCTAAATCAAAATCCAATTAATATGAATCAGATGTAAATAAGGTAGTGAATTGGATCTGGACAATTCAAAGACAAATTATATGAGATTCATGAAGAAGGTTAAAGCTCTTTATAGTAACTACTAGAAGGTCTTTGTTGTTTGACAACAAAATAGATTTATTTCTAATTTTATTTCAATAACTACAATATAAAAAAATGGAAACTGATAAAAAGTTATTTGCATTTTAACATTGGTTAGAATACTATAACAATAAAAATGGAAATGAGTAAAAAAATGTAAAATACTCTACCAAAATATAGGATGTAGCCTATTTTTTTCTTCTTTCAAAATGTGGCCTAAAACTAATGCTTTATTTGCCTTATAAGAGGCACGGGCCTGCTGATATCATCTAATAAGTAGTACTCTTTTTTTTTTCTTTTGCTATTTCTTATGTATAATGGTTTGGTTTAGAAATGACTTGTGGCCTCACATTTAACTAATAATTCTGTCTGCCAATAGTTTATTTAGGTTTTTTTTAATTGCATGGTTTAGCTAATTCGTGAGACTTTGTTATATATAGGAGTGGGCATTTTATCCGTTAAATTTGATTCGATTCGTTATTCGTTTCGATTTGATCCGAAAAATCCGAATATCCGTAAGTCTTTAAAGCAAAGCAAATAAAAATTCAATATCCGTTAAAAACGAAGCAAATCACAAATACTAAAAATTTTAAAGACGAATATCCGATCCGCTCCGGTTTTTATACAAATAAATGAATATCTACAATTAAATATGTATAAATTTTTACTTTAACATATATTTGTGTTATTTATAAAAATATATAATGTATTAAATTAAGGAAATAATATAAAATCTTTCTAAAAACTACAATTTTCTAAAATTATGTGTTTTATCAAAAAAGATTATTTTATTATAAAAAAGAATGGAACATATAATTCCACTATTTTCACTTTTAGTTTAATATTATGTAAGAATATTTTTTTTAAAAAAAACAAGAACATGTATAATTTTGTTAGATTTACGTGTATAAAACATGATGTATGAGATATCCGTAAATATTCGTAAATATTCGCAAATATTTAAAAAAGTTCCGAATATCCGGAAAACCGAATATCCGTATTTCTCCGAAGCAAAGCAAATCGGAAAATCAGATATTCGTAAGATACAAAGCAAATCGCAAATACCAAAAAATATGGTACTATCCGATCCGTGCCCACCCCTAGTTATATATCCTGAATCTGTTTTTCATTTTCATCCGTAATTCTTCCTTGATATAGTTTCATGGTTCCGTTAGTTCATCAAACGATTTTCTGCTCAAAATGTTTGCTTAATGTCTTAGCTTCTGTATTATCACTGGTAAGTTATGATATCCCGAATTTATCCTATGATTATTATCTTCTCTCCTTCCCCTTTCCATCTGTGTAGTTGTATTAGCTAGTGGCTCAGCTAAAATAGTAGTCTATGTTCAATCTGTTGTTGTTATTTTAACCAATTTATTTATATGTGTTGTTGAGAGAACATCAAAGCACCAGTGGTCTAGTGGTAGAATAGTACCCTGCCACGGTACAGACCCGGGTTCGATTCCCGGCTGGTGCATTAAGAGCTGTGATGATATTTGGCTTAGACGATGGTTGGGTCCATCGCATTCTTCTGATCAATATGATGAGGTTTGCCGCACCCTGAGCTCTTGTTTTTCTTCAGAAATTTTTCTTTTTGAACTATTATCTTCATATTTTGTTCATCTTTGTAACAATTTCACCGCACTACTTCTTTTCCAACTATTTTCTTCACATTTTGTTCATCTTTATAACAATTTCACTGCACTATTTTTCTCTTTTTTTTTCCTCTAAACGTTCCATATAACTTACCTTCACTCTCTTCTAATTGGATTAAATATTTAAAGACTAATATAACAATTTCCTTCAGATTGGGTCTTTTCTCTTCTTTTATAAACAACACATGTTTACAAAAAAATAAGTACTTTCTTTGTGATAGTAATTTCCTTTACACAAAAGCTTTGTATCTTTCATTCTTTTTTCTACACATAATTCTCCGGCTTCCCAACCTTTACAACGTTTTCGCAGATTTCATAAACGTTTTGGGTCATGTAAGTTCAAACAAACACAGGTCTCTACCAGAACACAGCTTGGTCGTGGTATACGGTCTCTTATGCTTTGCTCAGTGAATCAAGCGTGCTACCCTGCTACCAAATTAAAAGCGTTGTTTATTATTAATAGTTTTTGTTAAAACAAGCGGGCGTGCTAAACTAGCCTCTTGTCTATTGAGCTACCTTTTCTCTCGCTCTTTCTTCATCTACCATTAAATTTGTCAAATCTCATTCTGAGAGCATCTTCAACCCAACCTCAAATCCTCAAATTTTGAAGTTTTTGTCATTCCAACCGAACCTCAAATCCGCAAATTCTGAGGTTTTGAATAGTGACACCTCAAATTTAAGGTTTCACTATTTAAAACCTCAAAACTACTATTTATTTATTTTTTAATCCTTACAATTATTTTCTTTTACAAATACATCTACTAACTTTATTTAGAATAACTTAATTATTTTCTTTTACAAATACATCTACTAACTTTATTTAGAATAACTTAAGTACACCAAAATAAAGTAAAATACAATAAATATTACATAACATCAAAATAAAATTCACACAAATATAAAAATACATTAAATAAAACTCACACAAAATAAAAATACATTAAACAAACTTAACATAAATTAAAGCAAATGAGCACATATGAGAACATTACGAAAATAATTCTTGAGTTATTTGGTATTTTATATATAATTTTCTAAAATTTGTGTGTATGTGTGTTATTTTATTATATATGTAATTTATATTATTTTATTATATAATATTTTAATATTGTATATTATATAATATATTAAAAATATGTTTTATATGTATTTGTGAACTTTTATCATTATTAGTAACTTTTGTTAATATCAAGGACTATAAAACAAATGAGTAAATTTTTAAGTATTTTTCTGAGATTTCATGGTTGGAACAACCAAACCTCAAATCTTCATTTTGAGGTTTTGCTCCCTTTAAAATAAGGTTCTGGGTTGGAGATGCTCTGAGTGTTATGCTTATCCTTCCCCTTCTACTAAACCCTATATTTATGTTTCAAATAATAAAATACAAAGTCTCAGTTTTATTCCGGTTTATCTAGTATATTAATTAGACAAATAAAAGACACAAAAGTCACCAAAATGCATCAAGAGCAAACGAAAACAAATGTAGCACTGAACGAAAAAAGGAGATTCTCACAATTGATTATCGTCAAACTCAGCATTTAACCAATTCTCAGGATACACAGCAAACAACGACACTCACTAGATATGGATACTAGAAATCAGGCATCTTCAGTGGGAAACTGCTTCTCCACATCTGCAACTGTCTTCTTTGCATCTTCAACTTCTGGACCTGTCGTCTCTTCCAATTCCGCCTACGAAATTCAGTTTTTTTTTCTTTGTAAGAGACAAAACACACACAGAAGAGGAATTCCACAATTTTCCTCTAATTGTTTGTCTGTCAAAAATGTAACTAAGATCACACTATTCACTATAGATACACACAAAGTTGTAGTTTGAAGATAAACTGCTCAAAAAGCTTTCTTTCTCAAACGACGCTCAGATCAGTCTCTACGTTTGATATATATAAAAGCTCTTATAGAGAGATGGGAAAGTGTAATATTACCAAAGTGGACTTGAGGTCAGCTAAGGCAGCCTCGAGACGTTTGTGGCAATCAGGGATCATCATCCTTGACTCACCCAACACATTCTCCTGCGTCAACCATAGAGACAATCAGATAATGATCTCTAAGTTTTTATCCTAGCCCGTATCTGCATTTCTGTAGACCGTTAAAGCCTAATGATACACACAAAAAGCTAATGATTGGAAATGTAATATCCACAGAGACTTAGAACACAGCACAAAACACTTATTTATCATCACAGAAAATGATAATTGCTAGATTAAAATTAAGACGAAGAACAAGGACTAGTTCTATAATCATCATCACTGAATATTAAGTCCCAATAGAGGTTAAATTTTTTTTTGAAACCTGCTGTTTGAGGTCGTAAGGGTCAGCACCATTGTCCTTCATCGCAGCAGTTTTGGCAGCTTCTCTCTCGACCTCTTTCTCATAGGAGTGAAGCTCTTTCACAATCCTTTTGCAAGTTGATGTTTTTATCTTCAGATTCCTAATCGCTTCCATTGTTTTCACTGTTACAAGACCCCAGAGAAAAATTAGGGTTTCTACATACGATTCCCATAACCAGGATTTCCGATCTGGGTTGGATTTATGTATACGAGCCGCACATTACAATTTGATTGATCGATCTTTCTTTACTTGATGCTGATCTAACAATTGATAGATCATCGATGAACCAATATAAAGGTACAGAAGAAGTAGCGTTTAAAAACGAACCAGAGGAAAGATCGACGAGGACGACGAAGCTTGCGAGGACGCGGCGCAGAGCGACAAAATCGAAGAAAACCAACCAAACACACCCCCCTTTCCCTTTCCCTTTCCTTTTTTAAAAAGGAATTATAACTGTAGAGAGAGAATTTTAACTTGCTCGAATGAAAACTTACCAAATCAGCTAAAATTTTAATTTTATTCAGTATATCCCTCCATATTTTCTTTCCTCTTTTTCTTTTTCTCATTTCACTTTCTCGTTTCCCTTTTTTTCTGTAATGTTATATTTCTCTTCAAATATCAGTTAGACCCTCAAAAAGTATATTTAATATAGTACTTGGTGGTAGGGGTGGGCACTTTACCCGTAATCCGAAGTGGCACCCGAACTTGATCCGAAAAACTCGAACCGAAATCCGAACCGAAGTAGTAAAATATCCTAATGGGTATTGAATTAGGAGAGTTTGAATATTCGAACCCGAACGGGTAATATCCGAACCCGAATGGACATCCGAAGATAACCGAACATATGTATAGTTAACCTTATATTTCTAGTTTACTCCTCTCATTTTATTCAAAATATTCTTATTAATGCTACACATAGTTTAAGATCAGATAATATACATATAATCACGGATTGCTACCCACTTAAAAAATATGTTAAGTTTTTTGTTCCATGCATTAACAAAAATTGTATCCAAAATTCCAAAACAATAACCAAATTAGTGTCTTTTTATTTTAATTTTTTCTCCAAATCTATTAATCATTTAATCTATTAAAAATTAAAAAACTATTTAAGTTAATGGTATATTTTTAAATACAAGAAATTTGAGCAATGAAAATTTTGTTTTTTTTTTCAAAATCTAAATATCCGAAATCCGACCCGAAATAACCGAACCTATCCAAAGTATAGAAATACCCGAATGAATATTATATCCCTATACCGAAATACCAAAAATTCGAAATATCCGATCCGAACCCGCACGGTTACCCGAACGTCCACCCCTACTTGGTGGGATTTTGAAATATTCATTTTAACGAGTTCCAAATAATATGGATGAATTAATAACACTTATATCAATACTATTAAAATATAAGAACAAATTCAAATCTAACTTTTAGTTATGTGTGATATTTAAAAGGCTTATAATGCTAAATTATCAATTCAAAAATAATATACATTTCCTATAATTTGACAATGTTTTAAATATGTCATTTGTTTGTGATGTTTATGTTCTCAAACTAATTTTTCTAAATTCAGATATTTACAAACAAAAAAATGGTAACCAAATATATTCACTATAGTATATACAACCAACATTGTCTATGAAAGTTATTTTGTTAGAGCATTTCCAATGTATTACTCCATATTTTATTCTAAATTGGTGTAACTTCAAAATGGAGTAGAGTTTTACTCCAATGTATTACTCCAAAAAGAAATATTCATAAATGATTCTATTTCTATTTAGTTAATAATTGTTATTAGTCCCTTCAACTTATAAAAATTTAAACAAATAAAAGTTTAACAATTAACCCAATTAATTTATGTTTACAAAACTTTCATAAAATAATTATATTTAAATTAAATATTTATCATTAAAAATATAATTAAAGCTTTTTGTCTAATTTTACTTGGTGCAATTTTCATCTATGCAATCTTCTAATTCGAAAACAAAATTATGCATTAAAAGAACATAAATAAGAAAACAAAGTTTTTTTTTTATAATTTGAATTCTTACATGATCCAAATGTTTTGCATATATCAAGTTCAACGAGTATAAATGTTATCAAACAAAATGTTGACCCACAAGATAAACAAACGCATCTATTCCATACTTCACCGATTCTGAAAACAATTTACAGAATTATTAAATTTCTTATTTTTATTATATTAGATTATATTTATTTTATATAATTTATTTTTAGCTTTTTTTAGTTTATGCATGTTTTAAAACAGTAAAACTATAAAATACTTTTTATGGAATATTATATTTCTTTTTTAGTTATTGTATTATTTTAAATATTATTAAATATAAATAAAAACATTTAAAACTAAAAGGACCATTTTATAAATAAAAATATTTCAACTCCAAAATGGAGTAATGAGTAAGATTATTCTATAAATGGAGTAACCCTAACCATAACTCCATTTTGAAGTTGGATATGGAATGGGATTGGAGAAGATTTTATTCCAAAATGGAGTTTGGAGTCAAAAATGGTGAAAGATTGGAGATGCCCTTATGAACGGGCCTTGTGGTCCAGTGGTAGTGGACGAGTCTTGAATGAAAACACATTCTGGATTCGAATTTTCTGCTATGGAAATTAAGTCACCTTGTCCTGCTCACCACGGCTGCGGATACGTCCGTATGAATATCCGGAAGAGGGCCTGTCGTGGGCTGCATCTCACACCCGGAGATTAGGTCTGTGTCTTTAATAGACCCGGGTTTAACCATTTTCTTTAAAAAAAAGTTATTTTGTTATTAATTTTATTGTGGATATTGTGTTATGGACAAGTTTGATAGACATTATGTATAGTCTTTTTTTTTTTTGAGAAAAGGCTTCATTATGTAAAGTCTTGTCCATGTTAATATATCTGTTAAAAATGTGTTTAAAAAACAGTAGCTGACTGTTCAACTTTCTATTGTCATAAAAATAGCTGAATCAAGAAATGAACTCATGCATGTTCTTGTTTTCTCATGTTTCTGATATGAAACTGATCACTTTATACGCTTGGAATTTAGCCTGAATTTAATAGTGGGAATGGTTTTATACTGGACAAACTCGTTGTTATAGTTAGAAAAAACAATTTTTGTGTTAATGTGATTTTGTTTGTGATGGTTAGTGTAGTTTACATACTTTTTGCGTGCAACCTTTCTAATTTTGACACACTTCCATAACCTTAATATTTTTATATACGCTCACAGACAATTGGCAGTCTATGACATCCAAACTCACACAATGACAAAGTAAGAAAGGTAATACTATACCTTTTTATGAATTAGCACAAAATTTTTGAGATCAGCAAATAAACTATCGCTTTTATCCTATATTCCTCAAAAACAAAATGAGATTTTAGTTAGAACTGCTAAATCCTTTTATAGGAAGGGTTATATGTTTTGTTGATTATTTTATTTCGATCTAGCTATTCGGACCATCTCAATCTTAATCTTGAATAATATAATGGTTTTTAATTGCAAAAATGATGCATTCACATTCAATGCAAAAATGTTTCAAGATCGTGCATGAGAACATAATAACATTTGAATGGTTGATGCTCATCGGTCGAGAAAGTTCACTCAGAAACCAAACCGTATTCACATGTCTTTTGCTGAAAATTCATAAGCCAAACAGAGGTAGGAGATAGGATTAAATCTCATCTCTGTTTAGTCTTCTTTAGTTAAATCTCAGTTTATGTGTCAGTGGTCCTCTCTATGTACCTCCAGCGATTATGCACTTCGCTTGTTGAGTTTCAAAGTGTTCCTGTCTCTCCAACCTTTGTCCTTTTCTGGTTTTGTTGGAGCTGTTTTTACCGCGCAGTCCACACTAACAAATCTTGGAGCAGTAGCTTAACTCTGTTTATATGCCAATAAGCACATAAAAGACAAGAATATGGTTGTGTTTCAAAAAAAAAAAAAAAAAAAAAGACAAGAATATGGTCAATTCTGTTCAAGTCTTATCAGTGCTTACTGCTTGCACGCCCTTAGTGATCATTTTTGAATTAAAACGACAATATGATAACTACTTTTATTATTTGGTTCCATTGATTAAAAAGAGAAAGAAAGCTTAAAAAGAACATAAAACTGTGCTTCAAAGAGAATCTCCACAACAACTTCACAAGACAGAATGAAACTATTATTAATGTTACTGGAGGTTAATTACCATTACATTAAGAGAGTTTATTTTTACTTGGTTTTTGTAAGTTGACGCCAGATTTGCTCGAAAACCTGGATGATAAGATCATGATATTCCTTTGGATTCAAGGAAAGGTAACAAGCAAGAAGATCCTCCAAGTCTTTTGAAGCTCTGATGTTGTTCTCTTCTATCATCTCCACCATTGATTCTCTGAAGTCTTTCTTTGGATCAACGGAACGCTTCATCACTGCAAAACTCTCAAGAACAGCTTGTTTGCTCTCTGATCTAGAGGTGCTTCTACGCGTACCTGAGAGTTGAATTCTAGGTGAATTTACTCTTCTGAGGTTTATCCCTGCCGATGATTTTCTTCCACTAGAGACTTGCTTTTGGTATTTCTTCTCTGATCTGCATTCATCATCTTCTTCTTTCCCTTTAGTTATCTTCACAGAAAGATGGCTTTTTAGCGGTTTCTTGGTTGGGTTTCTTGCAGGACAAGCTTTCTCTATGGAATCAGACTCTTTAACCTTGTACTTGGTGAAAGCTTTGCTGTTTGTGCCGATCCTAAGGTTGGGTGGATCAACGAACTCATCATCCTCCTCTCCGTAGAAACTATACACAAAATACTCAGGGGACCTTTCAAGAGCTGGAAATGGGCAGTGAGAGGAATCTTGACCATTGATCTTGCTCTTGTTTAAACCTGCAGATGCAAAAGGAGGATTGTTTGGTTTAAGAGATGGCTTGTAAAGTGTCTTTCTCTTACTCATTCTTTTTGTGTGAGTAGAGTTTCTTGGTGAATTATAGTGAGGACTGTTAGCTACTAAGTTGGATAAATGAGGTGCTGAAGAGTGATGAGGAAGAGAATCTGAGGAGAGTTTCTTCTTGTTACAAGTGTTTGAGGAAGAATAAGAAAAAGGTTTGCTTTTGGGTTTAGACTGTTTAGTCATGTCTTTGAGCTTGAGAAACCATGCATTTGGGATCATATCTGAAAGTTTGAACTTGTGATTCCCCATCTCATCTCTCACTCTTCACGAGATTTTATGAAGGTCTCTTATATAAAGAAAATTAATTTGCTTTGTTTCCTGGGATAAAGAAAATCAGCAGAAGCAGAATCTCTATGTGACAGATAAAGAAGCTAAGATTGGAATGTATGTAATGAGAGAACACTAGGGTCCCCATTTCAGAAAAAGCTTAAGGAGTGACTTTTGTTTGTATCATTATCACCAATATCACATCAGCATGAACTACTTGAGACATCACATTTAAAAAGCTAAAAGTCTATGAAAACAAACGTTACCAAGCGGAGTTTTAAATGTTCTGTAACAAAATCAGTTTCAGGGAATCTACTAAAAAGTATATTTAAAAAGGTTGCAGTTTTTATCTTCTAAATAAGCTTTTGGACTAAAAACGTTCGCACCATTTGCACAGCCTTACTCCTGAGGATAAATCAAAATTTTATAATATATAATAAATTGAACATTGAGTTAAAGCCTTTTACATATGTGAATTATATTGGTTAGTACACATAATAATGAAATTATGTATTTTCCTTTGGGTGCTTCTTTGAATTTGGTAAAGTCTGAACCCTTATCTTATATAGCTTCATTAGGATGATACAGGCATGCAAATGATGAGATTACGATAATCGAACTTTGTATATTATATTAAGGTAATACAGGTATGCAAATGATGAGATTAGGATAATCGACCATTTATTTAAATATCTTTGAATGATTGAATAAATAGGACAGCTTTTGAGTCGTAATGATGATTTCGGAAACATTTGGTCCAATATGTCCACTATCGCCGAACACTTTGAGACCATTCTACATGGGCGAGTAAAGTTACAAACTTACAATCAACAAAATCGTAGAGCCAAGGATCACAGGGTCTATAGCACAAACACTATACAGGCTAGAATAACTGTGAGTCATCCATCCAAAAGTTATAGAGATTGTGACTGAGACTTGATCTTTCTAGATATATTCACTGTCTTAATGCATTCAGTATGGAAGTTGATTTTGCAATCGAAACAGCTGTACTTGTACTATCCAATATTCATCTCTCAAGTAATTATGCACTCTTCTCCACTTGTAACTTTCATTGCAAGAATGTGATTTGAATGAACCAGATGATATAAGACAACTTCCATCACATCTATATATCAGTTTTATAAACTGAAGAAGATATATCTCACCACACGTCATACATGGCAAAAGCTCTACCGTATATATTCTCAAAGAAAATAGCACAACCAGTCAGATATGACAGCAATACAAGAACTTGAACTATATGTTAATGAATTGATGCAATATCATTCCAGTCTCCGATCACCTTTTTCCCTAACAAATTATTATATATCCCACGAAAACGGACTAGGCAGGAGTGTCAAAGGTGTTTCCAGTGAAGAAGCCTGTTTTATTTTTATGGTTGACCAGTTCTGAGAATTAATGTGTGTGGGAGCACCAGGTTGTACATTTGCAAATGATACCAAGCTTTTCTATATTACATATCATGCAATATGCCCATTCGTCAAGCGTACTCATGTGGATCGGTCTCATCACATGAATATGGACCACAACATGAACCTCCATCATATAGCTGGAAAAATTACGGAGTGCTAGGCCTAAAAGAAGGAAGCATTTATACTCTCTTTGACTAGTGTATCGACTCCGGTTTAAAAGCCACACCATAAGTTTGGTTTCCATAACATTTGTTGCAAAGTCTTCTTGATTTATTGCTCTTGTGACGTATTCACCACATGAATACAAATTTCAGGTACATTGATGAGGGTTCTTCCTGTTGTTTATAATTAAGAGTAACTCATTCTAGATGCACGAGATGCTGAATCTCTATAGGAAGATCAACACATTTTTGGTGAACAAGAGAGTAACACCGAGGGCAACCGTAACATATGGAGACGCAGGAAGCTCCCATAGCAGGCAAGAGCGTTCAGTGTGTGATCCTGGTCAACACCTTCTAAGCAAGTAGAAATGGCTGATATGAAGCAGTTCTTTGTCATCCCAAGCCTTGACGATGTTATCTAGGAGCGCACAACCCAGATCCACGTAGAACTTACATGTTTCACACTCATAAAAGGACATACAAGACATGCTTCCACACCCGGAACAGATGCTTTTAGTAGGCATATAAAACTCTCCAAGCAACTAGCGGATGATCCATTTTAAAATTAAGTTGATTTTGTTTTTCATTAGACGTCGGACCGTGTTCAACAAATGCTGCTGCTACTTCATTGACCGACCAATCAATAAATAATCTTTTCAATAAACAAAAATAAAAAGTCATCATTTTGGACTTTGTTCATCAGCAAGGGCCACCAAACACTTGCAATAAGAACCATTTATCTCCAACGTTTTAACTTCATGGGACTCCACCATCATGACTTTCACATCCAAAGACGTGAACCCCACGTAACACGAGCCAAATCTGTTCTAAGCTTATTATACACACCAAACAAAACAGAAAAGCGTAAAGAGGATCATTACACCAAAGCAACAACAACAACAAAAAGCTTCAAGAGAATGAGAGTGAAAGCAACTTTGATTAACTTCAAATCAAAGCTTTCCAAATCATGCAACAGATTTGTCTCTCTCTTCCGCTTCAGAGTTAAAAGATCTCTCTTTATCAGACCTCTTCGTCGTGCTCGTCATGGCAATGTCAAACCTAGACATCATCATAATCATCCCAAGAAGCCAATCTCTTCCTCTTCCTCTTTGCTGTCTTGTCTCTGTTTTCTCAGCACAAACAAAGACCCTGAGATGAGCCAAACCAAACCTAGAAGTTCCTCTTGTAAGACAACTTCTCTACAATTTTAGAAACATAAATGTTCTAAAGATGATATTTTTATAAGCTTATTTTTTTCTGTTTATTCTCCAATGGCCATTGCAGTTAGTGTGAAGGATGATGATTCTTTGAAGTTAATGCATTCGCCTCTTACACCAGCAGCAGCCAAGAAGCTGTTCACTTCACCCATCACGACGCCTGTTTCTGCAAAACAGACCAAGAAATGGCTGAACTCAAGAGATACATTCGAAGACAATGCAGTGGAAGATGCTTGCAGAAGCTTTGAAAACTATCTGATTCAACTGATTGTTGAAGAAGGGAAAATGGATGACTTGATGGACATAGAAGAGCTTCTCTCCTGTTGGAAAGATCTTAAGAGCCCTGTGTTTATTGAGCTTGTCTCCAGATTCTACGGAGAGCTCTGCAGAGACCTGTTCTCAGATTAATGGCTGCTGATCCAAGAATGATCAAACCAAAAAGCTTAATTTTTAATCTTACTTTTGCAATCATTGTACACATCATTTTAAGGTTTCTAAAAGCAAAGTGAAACTAAAATGTGTGAAGACTATCAAGATTGTATATTCTTTCTCTTGAGTTTTACATAACAAGGAAACTGAGGGTCTGAATGGCAACATACGGAACAACTACGTTATGGTCCTAATAGTAATAAAATCATATAAATACATAAGTATATATAGATACTTTTTGTTACTACTAACTGCAGTGTGGTGTGGTTTGTAAACATTTGAAACCTGAGAGAAAGATTTGAGAGAGGCAAATTTTTTCTTTAGAGTTTATATATTGTGAATGAATAAATTACAACCGGTTAGACTAGTGTTTATAACTTTCAAAAAAAATCTGATATTCGTTTTCTCTTTGTAACTTTGTATACATTTGAGATTCATCTGGCCAAAACGAATGTGAACTTTTACTAATGCACCGAGATTTAAGTTGTTTCTAGAATCAACAGATTGAATCTTGAATGTGTACATAGTTACAAAGCAAATGATATCCTTACCTACAGAACTTTCAAAACTAAAGCAGTAACGTTTACCTGAAACTTTACATAACAAAGAAACTTGGATTTATCTACTGTAGACTGTGTTGTGAATTAGCCCGCAAATCAAACTCCAAAAAGCAAGGAAACTAAGGGTGCGAATGACAATATATAGAACAACTGCGGTGTTGTCTTAATAGTAATAAAACACACATAAATATATAAATATATGTAGAGATTTTTTTTTTATTATTAACTGCAGTGCGGTGTGTTTTGTAAACATTTGAAATCTGGGAGAAAATTTTGATAGAGGCAAATTTTCGCTTTAGAGTTATATGTTGATCTTGTGAATGAGTAAATTACAACCGGTGAGACTAGTGTTTATAACTTTCAAAAAATCTGATATTCATTTTCTTTTTGTAATTTTGTATACATTTAAGATTAATCTGACCAAAACGAATGTGAACTTTTACTAATGCACCGTTGCTTCTAGAATCAACAGACTGAATCTTGATTGTGTACATAGTTACAAAGCAAATTGATATCCTTACCTACAGAACTTTCAAAACTAAAGCAGAAATGTTTACCTGAAACTTTTTCAAACAATCAAATCTTCAGAGCTTTTCTTTTCACCTTTTTGTTTGAGAAAGATAAACGTGAGATTTAAACACTGAATCTCCAACATTAAACCCTGGCATTGTGATGAACTCAACTCTCAAGTCGTCTTGTTCTTCTTCTTCTTCTTCTCTTGCATCACCCACTACAGACTCCATGTAGACACTTGAGAACTTTGTTCCTCTTCTGACCACAAAGATCTTTGCTTTTAGATCCAAAGAAGCTGCAAACGATCCAAGAATCCATACCCACTTCGCCATTTTCGCAAAGATTCGATAGAACACCGTTCTCGGATGCTTACCGAGCAGAACAAGCCCCCTCATATCCAAATTCCCGAAGAAGGAAGCTTCCATTGACGGGTGAACAACTAATAGATACTTCTGACTGCAGAATCTTGCAAACGCTGAATCTGGAAACGCTGCTAACGCGTCCAACGGATCATCTAAACTCATTAGCTCGGTCACATCGTAAGGATTAAGCTTCATGCCGTGGAACATTCTCCGAACAATGTACGACTCAAAAGCAAACTTCTTGTCCGAGTTCTTGGCGTACGTTACGTTTCCAACGATGGATTCAACCGCTTTCTCGAGATTCCAATCCGTAGCTTTCATTAGAGTGATCAACGGCTTGGCAAAGTCGTGTATCGACTTAGAAGCAGCTCTAAACACGAACTCAAACGAGGAGACACTCACGATCTTATCCTCGAGTTTTTTATTCTCTGCGACCAAACAGTTTAGTGTCTCATTCAGAGAGTGAATCTCACTCTCCTTTGCTTTTGTTTGCGTCTTGAGTTCCCACAAATGCTTCTCGTTCACTTCCACTTCGTCTCTTAACCGGTTCAAACGAGAAGCGGCGTCAAGCTCGGTCTTGGCCTGTAGCTGTTTGGTTTTGAGGTAGAGACGTTTGAGTCTTCGTAGGGTCTCGAGGTGAGACACGACGAGGTTGTCTGCTTCTATGATCTTGTCTGGATCATAAGGCAGATGAGATCGTTGAAACTCGAGATAGGCGAGCTTAAGCGCTGAAACAGTGTTGAACAGCTTGGAAACCTCAGCATCGTTCCAGCGAGGAGTTGGAATCTTTTTCGAGGGTTTGCAAGTGATATCTCGAGTTTCAGTTTCCTTGGCTTTATAATCTTCGAAGACTTCTTCTTCTACTTCATTATATGGGTCGTTTGGACTCTGTTTCTGGTCAGGGAACACACCAACGGATCTGAATTTGCAGACTTTAGCGAACTTGGAGATGATGTCTGAAAGATTCGATGTTTTAACGACAGCATTCTCCATTGATGGAACAAGAAAACTCTAAACAAAAGAAAAAGAAGAAACGAACTCGTTAGAGAAAGTTAAGTTTGAAAATTTTCAAATTGTAGCAGTTAAAGTCATAGCAGAGACTTAAAAAGAGGAACAGAGTTGCAGAGACAGAAACTCAAACAAGAAACATCACAAGTTCAAACACAGAGACTGTATAAACACAGAGAAATCTACCTTTTAAAATCGACAGACAAGGCAGAACAAAAAAAAAGGATTGAAGAAAGAAAGACCAAAACAAGATCCACCTGTTTGTGTGTGTTTTGTACACTAGTAGTAGCAGCCAAAGCTGAAGAAAGATAAACACGAGGAGGAAAGGCCACAGTTCGAGTCTTTTGTGCTTCTGTTCTCTCTCTGCTTTACACAAAATGCTTGTTGTGTTGTTTAACCTTGGAAATGAGGTTTATCTATATTCTTCTTTTTGAGATCTTGCTCGAAGACGAAATTAAGAGTTTTTTAAATAAACAAATATGCATAGCCTCGGTAATGGTGATGATTCTAGGAATCCTAAACCATAAATCGACTATAATTGGCGTTTAGTTCTCTTTCATTTTCACCAGTTTTTCAAAAACACATTGTTTTATTTTATTATATTTTTTTGAATAAATCTGGGAATCCAAGAGAAAAACCTCAGGAATCTCTACAGACACCGTCGCGGAGAAACAAGAACCTTTGTCTCCCTCTATCTTTATATTAGAAAAGAATAATCATTTCTGTTTAATATAGTAATAATCATAACTAAATTAAATAATTGATTTGTTTAACTGTGACTGTGTAGATCTTAAACTTATTGTATCATGCTTCTTCAAGTGTTTAGACTTTTAAGGGAAAGAAAAAGTCAAATTACCAAAAGAGGTTAAAGCTGATTTGCGCACGAGTTTTCTATCTCCCTCTTCTGTCATCTTTGTCTCAGAAACTGAAAACAAAAGTGCCTGTCCCAAGAAAAACGTTCGGACATGAACTAGCGATTGGGCCTCACTTTAAGGCCCAGTTATTCTTTTGAACTGTTGGGTTGTATTCAATCCCTTATACAAATATATGATTGTTTAACAAATGTGAGAGTTGGTAGGTTCATGAGTATGCAATTTGATCAAGTCCCCATTCGCAAGACCTAATATTCTTTTATTTTCTCTCAAAACACTTGATATTTTGGTGAAATATTCAACATTTATCGTATCTACTCCATTTTAGCTTTAGTTCTTGTGTTATTTGAGTTAATCTTCCTATCTATCATGATTTGTCTTGAACTTTGTATAGGTTTAAGGTTTTTTATGGTGATTAGTGAGTAAACTTCTCTTGGATTCTTATTGTTATATACATATCTTGTGATTTCAATCCTAGTTTAGGCTTTGTTTCCTTAAATCTGAAGTCTAAACATTACATGCATTGAAGATGTTTGATGAAGTGTTTGAACCAAAATAATATTGCTTTTTATTTGTTTGAGCAATGAGAATTGATGTTAGAAAAGTGACTTGTTAACCATGCATATTTGCTTGTTTGACCAATGAAAATTGATGTTAGATAAGTGACTTGTTAATCATGCATATTTTCTTGTATTGAACCAATGAAAGTTGATATTAAATACTTGATTAGTGTTGAGATTATTGCCATGGAAGTGGATTAATCTATTCAAGTGAGTCTTAACTTATAGAACATGAATGATTGATTGTACGAGCTCTCTAGATAGAATCTTAATCATCCAAAATCAATGTCCTTGCCTATAAGTTCATATTACCTCTTTGATTCAAAGCTTGTTTAATTTATTTGCTCACTTGAATTTGAATCATTGCCTGTTAATTTTTTACCACTTGATTATAATTTGAGTGCATTAGATTGGGCTATTAGCTTACATTCTCATTGATAAAATCATTTAGGATTGGATTGACATATCAAACACTACATTTGATTTGAGGATTAATCTTTATCTATATCAGTTTTTCACTAAATCAGTAGAAACTTATTATATAATAAAAATGTAAATTCACATTTTGCTGAAAACATAAATTCACGTTCTCAGATACACAACCATAATATTGTAGTTTTGGCAAAAACTGCCAAAATCAAAACATCATATTGTTATCAAAACGACAAAAAAATGCAATTCACTAACACGAAAAATATGCTAAATTCCAAAAATTGCAATTTCACTAATAAATATTGAACCTAAATTTAAATTATAAATTATTATTAATGAGTTAACCATTGATAGCTTAACTCATTAATCTGTTTGGTTGTGGATTGATCGAATTCATTATCCAATAAATTGGATTAATCTATCATCTATATAAATTTTAAAACTAAATTTTTTGTCACCCTCATATGTGGGTTAACCATTAATTTTTTGTCTCATTTAACACCTCTATGTATATAGCTAAAATGAGACAAATGCCATGAAATATGCGTCAAATTAGTGGGTTGTATTGTCACTGAAGTTCATATGCTAAATTTCCTTATGAACATAATATTCTTCAGTTTTTAATTAATAGTTGAATTTCACTCTTTCAAAGGTAAACGTTTGTTTACTTTCTTTCTTTTTGCTGGGTTTAACGGTTACATTTAAATCATTCATCCACTTTTGTCAACCTTTAGGACTAGAATGAGAGATCTTGAAGCTTCAGTTAAACTCCTGTTTTAGGCATCTTTAAACTTTTTCTCTTTATCTTTAAATACCAAAATTTGAAACTTATCTTTTAAAAGTTCTTTGTGACCACTAACAAGTAATCTCCCTTCGTCTATAAAGACATAACTACTACACCCTTTTTAAAAATCTTATTACCAAACTCCATTATAAGTAAAGAAAACCAAAACGAAGAAAAGAAGACGCTTGTCGGAGATAAATCATCTCTGGCTTCAATAGTTATGCCGGAGAACGAGATTGTCACCGACGACGGCGACAACAACAACAACGCCTTGTTCGGAAAATACGAGCTAGGGAAGCTTCTCGGATGCGGCGCCTTCGCCAAGGTCTTCCACGCTCGCGATCGCCGCTCCGGCCAGAGCGTCGCCGTCAAGATCCTCAACAAGAAGAAACTCCTCGCGAATCCAGCCCTTGCCAACAACATCAAGCGCGAGATCTCGATCATGCGCCGTCTATCTCACCCCAACATCGTCGGGCTTCACGAGGTCATGGCGACGAAGACCAAGATCTTCTTCGCCATGGAGTTCGTTAAAGGAGGAGAGCTCTTCAACAAAATCTCCAAACACGGACGCCTCGGCGAGGATCTCAGCCGTCGGTATTTCCAGCAGCTGATCTCCGCCGTCGGTTACTGCCACGCGCGCGGCGTTTACCACCGCGATCTCAAGCCGGAGAATCTCTTGGTCGACGAGAACGGGAACCTGAAGGTATCCGACTTCGGTCTCAGCGCGTTGACGGATCATGTCCGACCCGACGGTTTGTTGCATACCTTGTGCGGCACGCCAGCTTACGTGGCGCCCGAGATTCTCTCCAAGAAGGGATACGACGGGGCCAAGGTCGACGTGTGGTCATGCGGTGTCGTATTGTTCGTTCTCGCCGCGGGTTATTTGCCGTTTAACGATCCGAATCTGATGAGCATGTACAAGAAGATTTACAAGGGAGCGTACCGGTGCCCTAGATGGATGTCTCAAGATCTTAAACGGTTCATCTCTCGTCTACTTGATATCAATCCAGAGACGAGGATCACCATCGATGAGATTCTTAAGGATCCTTGGTTCGTTAAAGGAGGTCTCAAAACGATCAAGTTTCACGACGAGGTTGGTCTGGATAATGGTGCCGTGAAGGGCAAGGAAGATGAAGGAGGAAGAGAGTTGGAAGCGGTGAAGAGCTTAAACGCGTTTGATCTGATCTCTTTCTCATCGGGATTAGATCTCTCCGGTTTGTTTGACGGTTGTAGTAACTCTGTTGGAGACCCAGAGAGGTTCCTGTCGGAGAAGTCGCCGGAGAGACTCGCGGAGGAGGTGGAGGAGTTCGCCAAGGAGGAGAAGCTGAGGGTGAATAAGAACAAGAAGGAAGAGTATGAGATCGAGATGGAAGGGCAGAACGGGAAGTTCACAATCCGGATATACATTTCGCGGCTGAATGATTTGCTCGTGGTGGTGGAGGCAAGGCGGAGAGGTGGCGAGGTTGATTGCTACAAGGAGATGTGGAATGATAAACTCAAGCTTCAGCTTGTTGGCGTTAGCGATCAAAAGCCAAACTCAAGTATATAAAAACGCTACCGGATTTTTCATGATATGCTTTCAAATCAAACGCCAAATCGTAGCGGTTGGATTGATTTGCGTTCTACTATGTTATTAGAATTACCACATAAAAAATGAAACAAGAAAAAAGAAAATAAATTAACATATCTATTTATTGTACCAGAATCTAGGTATTTATTTTGTGCTTTCTCATTAAAAATGTATTAGAGCATTTCCAATGGTGAATATCTAATTTATGGTATCTTAAAAAGTAAAATAGTAATAAATTAATGTCACTTGATTAATAACTAAAAGTTTAAATCATAAAATTAACTAATTATGAAATGCCACATATCGAAAGAGTATGCTAATTTTTTTGTTGAGGTTCTTAAACATAACTTTTTATCGTTAAATTTCCTTATGTTTTAATTGTTTTATTTCTTTTAATATTTAGATATCATGGTAGAACCTAACAATGGGGTTGCCCTTAGCATTTACAACAAATCTAAAATGTATTAAGTCGCACTTGTAGAGACTCACTCTTTTATGTAATATAGAAAATGTTCTTCTCTTTATATAGTTTGGATTTCCATTTCATGTGGTTTATTCAACTTTTCACTTGACGATTTGGGAATTCGGCATATCCTGTTTTGGCTATTTCAATTTAGTATTATATTATTCGATTATGAAACATATCAAATGATTGAATGAGAGTTCCACATCCAGTGGTGAAAAGGGAAAAAATGGGTTGTACAATTTCCTTGCAAACAAAAAAAAAGCTATCATTGTCCACTGGATTAAAATCCTACAACTCAGAAGGCGTGTGCAGGTTAAGAAATCATTATCATTATTAGGGCATCATATTTTATTTTGTCAAAAGATGATTAAAGCATCAACATAACCACCAGTTTTAAATCATTGTTAGCTATCACATATGATCACACATCTAAACATACTAATGCATATCTACAATTACAAGAATTATATATATATATATATAGTTATAATAGCCAAAATATATCAAATAAAATGTTATACATATTTAACAACAGGATCACTTTTTATTGTCTGAACAATCTAATTAACTGGTAAGTCTTAGTTAGTTTGGATAGGTTTGATTTTGGCCAATTCTTTCTTTGAATAACAATATATACTAGGTGATGACCTGCGCCATGCGCAGGGTGAATAGACTAAAGAGATTATAAATTTTAATCTATAGATATTGAAAAGGTAAAAAAAAGTGACATATTATACATGATATAGATTAGCATAAATAATGTTTGATATGCGGATTAATGCAAAGAAAACTAATTTAGGACTGGAAATTTACTGAAATTTTCAAAAATTTGTTTTTCTTGGAACATCCGGGTAACGACAATCTTATTATGATTGACAAAACAGTAATTATCTTATTATCGAAGTTGCATTGTTATATTTTATTAAAATTATACAGGCTCTAAAGTAAATAAAAATTGTAAAAGAATAAAAATAAATTGAAGTAAATAATATTAGGTTGGAAATATAAAGAAAAAAAGATGTAAATAATATGGATTTTGAAATTTAGTGGGTTGAGTAGACTCAAAGTTTTAAAAGAGACTCATTATTGAACATTAATATCCATTATAACTCAAAATACATATGAGTTTTTTTAATTTATCTTTTATTTTAAAAGTGTGTTTTTACTAAAAAATCTAGAGAGAACACGAGATAAGGGGTTACGTTTCGGTACTAAAATGATATTATCCTTAAACTTTATCGGAAAGAAATATATTGATTTCAAAATTAATGTCTATCACCATTTATGTTAATTTCATAATCAAAAAGTCGCATGGCGAAAATTAAAGGATCACAAGAATAATATTTATGGAATTTCTTTTTGAACGTATTTTACAATCACTCAAGATTGCTCATACATTTTTATATACAATATTTTGATTTTACAATATAAAACAGTTTCCATAAAACAAAATAAAACAGTTTCTAATGTATAAAACTAAAACATTATGATTGACAAAACAGTAATTATCTTATTATCAAAGTTGCATTGTTATATTTTATTAAAAATATACAAGCTCTAAAGTAAATAAAAATTGTAAAAGAATAAAAATAAATTGAAGTAAATAATATTAGGTTGGAAATATAAAGAAAAAAAGATGTAAATAATATGGATTTTGAAATTTAGTGGGTTGAGTAGACTCAAAGTTTTAAAAGAGACTCATTATTCAACATTAATATCCATTATGACTAAAAATACATATGAGTTATTTAATTTATCTTTTATTTTTAAAAGTATGTTTTTACAAAAAAATCTAGAGAGAACACGAGATAAGGGGTTACGTTTCGGTATTAAAATGATATTATCCTTAAAATTTATCGGAAATAATTATATTGATTTCAAAATTAATGTCTATCACCATTTATGTTAATTTCATAATCAAAAAGTCACATGGCGAAAATTAAGGGATCGCAAGAATAATATTTATGGAATTTCTTTTTGAATGTATTTTACAATCACTCAAGATTGCTCATACATTTTTTATATACAACATTTTGATTTTACAATATAAAACAGTTTCTATAAAACAATATAAAACAATTTCTAATGTATAAAACTAAAACATTATGATTGACAAAAAATAATTATCTTATTATCGAAGTTGCATTGTTATATTTTATTAAAATTATACAGGCTCTAAAGTAAATAAAAATTGTAAAAAAATAAAAATAAATTGAAGTAAATAATATTAGGTTGGAAATATAAAAAAAAAAAGATGTAAATAATATGGATTTTGAAATTTAGTGGGTTGAGTAGACTCAAAGTTTTAAAAGAGACTCATAATTAAACATTAATATCCATTATGACTCAAAATACATATGATTTTTTTTTTTAATTTATCTTTTATTTTAAAAAGTGTGTTTTTACTAAAAAATCTATAGAGAACACGAGATAAGGGGTTACATTTTGTATTAAAATAATATTATCCTTAAACTTTATCGGAAAGAATTATATTGATTTCAAAATTAATGTCTATCACCATTTATGTTAATTTCATAATCAAAAAGTCGCATGGCGAAAATTAAGGGATCGCAAGAATAATATTTATGGAATTTCTTTTTGAACGTATTTTACAATCACTCAAGATTGCTCATACATTTTTATATACAACATTTTGATTTTACAATATAAAACAATTTCTATTGTCCAGTCCCAAAATAAATGTCACATATCCATAAAATTCGGATTGTCTAGGTTAGAATCCACAATTTAAGCGGGATGAGATTAATATTAAATTACTAAGATAATATAATTTATCATTAGATATAGTTTGTAATTTAATATTAATATACAATATATATTTGATTTTGTTCCATATGAACATGTGCTAGGCTCAAAGTGCAGTTACTGCCAACCTTTTGGTTTTAGACGCAGATGAGGAAGATTTGGAAAATTAGGCTGTTTGGTATGAATTAGGAAAGTAGATCATGACTGGAAAATGTGCTTGGTGAAGTTAATATATGCTTCTTTGATCAAATCAATCAGATTAAATCCATTCTAAAGCATTCTCTATAACGCTATGTGAATGTAAGTTGTACAAAAGACGAAGGCGATCGAATGTAAGTAGTAAATACCAATAATTGTATTTTGCGTTATTTAAGGTTCATTTCCATTTTGTATATATTTTTTTAGGGGGTGTCAGTGGGAGTTAGATTTATATAAAGTTTGTTGATTGTAAAAGTTGAGAGATTTGTTAAATTTGGAAAAAATTGTAGAAAATTTTATGTATTGTGAAAATCTATGAAAATAAATTGTTATAATGATTTTAAGAATCTAAGAATACAACCCCCAATAACACTAACTTTGATAGATTTATATAATTTTTAAAATCCAAATTTTTTGAATAACAAAAGATTCTGTGTAGAATTATAAAATCTTCAAACCAATAACACTTGATTTTAGTAAGAATGTGAGAATCTATAAACAAATAACACCAGATTTTAAGAATTCTAACAATCCTTCTAAATCATACTCCCACTAACACCTCTTTAAGCCATTTAAAATCAACAAAGAGCAAAGAAAATCTTATAAGTGTGTATTCAACTGAGAGTTTTAAATGATTTATATTAAAATGAAAAATCTACTGTTATTCAAACGTGAATTTTAAAAACTCATTTAAAATTCAGTGTTACTCATTTAAAATTCAGTGTTATTGAACTTGACATTTCGTAAAATACTCTGAAATCCACTGTTATTGAACTTACTTTAAGTTGTGGAATTTTTAAGTTGTAAGGTGATTTTAAGGTGTTTGGGTGGAGTTTCTTAGTTAAAAAAATTAAAACTCAAATCTCATGGTTTTAGGTGATATTCTAGAGTGGTTTAACAAAAATCACCTAAATCTCTGCAACTTATTGAAATCATCTAAAACCCCATTAAAAATCAAATCATCTCAAATGCTAGATTGAATACACCCCCTTAATTCTGTAAGCGTGTGGTTGGTTAGACCGATACATGTTTAATTAGGCTTAGTTACGTTTAAGAATGTATCTAAAGTGATCTCTTTTAAAGTTTTACTCTTATGGAGGGTGATCCATATTCAAGAAGGAGGGATATAGTAAAACATCTATAAATTAATAATGTTGGGACTTTGAAATTGATTAATTTATAGAGATATTAATTTACAAAAAGTTCTTTTTTATATTTTTTCTATTTTTGAATATTTTTATTTATAAAATAAATATATATTTGATTTTACCGTATATACATTTATAAAATTTTAGAATTTTGAATTTCATATTGTTTTATTATATTACTTTGTTTATATTTTTATGTTTCATATAACTTTATATGTGGTTTTCGATATAATTTTACTAAATATTATCAAAATATATTGAAATGTTAAGAAAAAATAGAGATATTTTCATTGTGAATATAAAACTAACAATATAATGTTTAGTTTGTATTTATATGAAATGCATATATAGATGTATTATTAATTTATGATTTTAGTGGGACCATATATTTACATAGAATTTTCTAAAAAATTATTATCTTGTTATTTTATCGATTTGTGCCGTATTTTGAACCGGTCCAATTCGGAACCGAAGAAATTTATTAATTTATAGAAATTATTACTTTATCGAATAGTAATTTATAGAGGTTCTACTGTATAAGTATTGAATTAATATAAAAGGCCTGTTACAAAAAATAAAATAATATAAAAGGCCACTACATGCTCTTTGCTTTTTTCGGATTGAAAGACAAGACTTAACTCAATAGTTTTGATATGATAAAATTAATTGTTACAAAATAAAATTCAGTGTCTACTACATATATAATGCATCACTAACATATTTACGTGACCAACAATTCTAGTTACATTCTAAACTGGGAAATGGGCCTTGATAAAAGTGGCCCACAATTGGCGCATTACTGTCCTTTACGGTTAATGGATTGTGGATCACTGGATTGTATCGAGTCCTCCAATCGAACTGACGCTGAGACTGAGAGGGGAGTTGAAATTAGACTTAAGTTGATTAGCTGCTAACTTTATCACGGCCAAAAAGTGTTGAAATTAGTTGATGATACAAACCAAAAGAATATGTTCAAGTTGGTTCGATTAAAGGATTACATAATCTGGTTTTGTAGGTCTACAGTTAACCAAAAGCACAGAATAAGGCAGCACAATGGAGATATTAAGAGTGGAGTTATTTCATCAACCACTGAAGTTGAAGTGATCGAAATGATGACTCCGTCACAGAGCTGCAGATAGTTGGATGGTCTATGAAGAGTCCCAGAGTTTTGAGTTTATTTGACAAGGTCTCTAATTTCATATATAGAGTTGTAAAATAGTAATACAAAACAACTTCGTTGTAATTATCTGTTATGTAATACTAAAGAAGAAGAAGTTTAATCTTTCCAATCTGAATCACTCATCCTCTTCATGAAAAGATATACATATAAAGGCCTAACCAAAATCTGTATTTTGAATCCCTACCTCGTTTATAAACCTGAGTAACAGGAGTTCGATGATTCCACAATTGCTACACCAAGTTCATTACTACACATGGCATCCAAAAGTCATACTTTTGAGATAATATACACTGGACGGAAAACAAACTGTTCCATTATTTTGTGGAGCGTTCTAGCTAGTAGGTTTACATTTCAGAAAGGAATAATCGTATTCCTATTTTCGAAGAGTATGAAATTGATGAGATCCAGTGTGCCCACATGGATCTCGATCTTGACTATATTTTGTGTGCAGTCATGCATGTTAAGACGTGGTGAGACTAGAAAAAAAAACGAATCATACAAACAATAATTTTGTAATTACAATTCTCAGAACGAAAGAAAATTTGTAAGTAAGGTCAATAATTTATAATATGATATATGAACTGGCCGGTTTAAGAATTTAATTTGGGTTCTTAGACGGAAACATCCTTCACGTGCAGCCACATGTTGAATATGTTGGGAATTCTTTCTTCTTTTGTAACCACTTTTCTTATGTATATGCATCGTATTAGATTTTCTTTTTACAGTTTGACATATTGCACATAACACGTGAAGAGGTTTGACTAAGGAAAAATTAAGGAAAGGTTTGGTTCCTCCCCCTCCCGTTACTTAGCTAACTTGATTCTCGAACATTAAACTCTTATGAGTTTCATCAATACACTAATCAAGGGTTAAAATTAATCGTACGTGGAAATTGGAATCGCTGGCTTACACGTCTGGGAATTGTGTACGACCGGTTCAGTTTGTTGAATCTTTTTGAATCCGGATTGTAGAACTCTGAAGCCTGGTTCAGTTTGATACAAGCGCTTTTTTTTTGTTTGCTAACTAAGCGCATATTAGTTTGTGTTAACTTTCTTCAACCAACTTTCTTTAAGTTTATTAACAAATCACACTCTAAATTTTATGAACTGTTTGATCGTTGGGCATTGATCTTACTTAAACTGAAATGGATTAAATATTATATGGTCAGGACAGGAGAAAAAAATAATTTACTGACCGTCGTAAAATTTAAATAAAAAATTAGGTCACTTTATTATGGTTTTCGGCCGTATATCTTTCAATATTTGTTCATACATACAAAAATCTGTTCATACATATGATGAATAATAAATAATTATCTATTGCAAATCTCGAGCATACATAAAGTTCAATAATTAATACCTTAAGGTACAAGAGTAAGACCAAAAAAATGGTACAAGAGTAAGACCATTACAGTTTTTAAATCTCGAGATAATATAAGTCTATAATTCTATACAAAAAAATAATTTAAATTAAATAATGACCATTAATTTAATTCACCATAATGACTCTCCTTTATATTGAGAAGCTTATTTCATCCATTTTTCTTCTTCTTCACGTCTCCTTTTCCATTGATGCTCTCAAGAACAAGCTTATAATTAGCATGCTTGGATGTCCAGAGATAGGTAAATTTATTCAACATATATGATATATAATCTTGGTAAACTTTCGATAATAATCGATTGATCAATCTTTTGGTCTTGAACTGATTGGAACACAACAGGGAAAGATTTAGCGAGTACCACGAGATTGTGAAGAAGGTAAAGAAAGATCCAACCTTCGAAAAGACGACGGATCATGCCGTGATGGGAATCAGGAGACATGTGGCGGTGCCTCCAGGGACAACGTTGAACACCGTGACTCCATGCGCCGCTTGCAAGCTACTCCGCCGTCGTTGCGCGGAGGAGTGTCCCTTCTCTCCGTACTTCTCGCCTCACGAACCTCACAAGTTCGCCGCCGTTCATAAAGTCTTCGGCGCCAGTAACGTGTCCAAGATGCTTTTGGTAATTAGTTAATTACATATATACACATATATTACACTACTAATCGTTTTAATATTGAATAACCTTTGTAAAATAAGAAAATTAATCATTTAATCTTTTCCACAAATAATAAAGTTTTCTTAGTACTTTACTCGTTGGATCTATATCATGTTTGGTTTTTGTTTAGTTCATATAATATCTGATTAATGAAGATAGAGCTGAGGATCTATCACATTTTTTTGTTTGACTCTCCGAACTAAACAATATTTTTCCATTTTGCAACCGTGTATCATGTAATTTGCAAAAACTTAAATAAGCTGTATAAGGAGCCACGATTTATATTGCAAACATTTTTTTAAGAAATCTGTATAAAGAACTAACTATATATATGTGTGTGTGTGTGTTCGTGTGTGAAAATATCCGTACTAATGAAATAAACATTTAACAGTTGCCATTAGCATAGAATAACATTCCTATTTGTTGTTAAATTGTGAATCTGTATATATAAATTTTGCAGGAAGTGGGTGAAAATCAGAGAGGAGACGCAGCAAACAGTTTAGTCTACGAAGCAAACTTAAGACTGAGAGATCCAATCTACGGCTGCATGGGCGCAATCTCCGCTCTTCAACACCACATTCAATCTCTCCAATCCGAACTCACCACCGTACGTACCGAAATCCTCCGCCACAAATACCGAGAAGCCGCCACAATCACTTCCTTACAAAACAACAACTTCAACAATAACACAACATCAGTGACTGATCATGCTGCTCTGGCGGCGTCCATTCTGCTCCCACCACCCCCTCCTCCCCCTCCTCCGCCACGACCACCAAGGTTACTGTCGTCTCAACCGGCTCCACCGCCTACGCCACCGGCTTCTTTACCGTCTCCATCGATGGTGGTGTCGTCTTCTTCGTCTTCTAATTCATCTGCTACCAATTCTATGTATAATCCTCCATCTTCGGCAGCTGGATACAGTAATTCTCTGTCCAGTGATAATAATGTTCATTACTTCGATTAAATCAGAATTATGTTCTTAATTCTGTTTTGTTTAATGCTATTGTTATACCCATTATAAGCTAAAAGTTTGAATGTTGATTCATGATGAGGATAGGGCGTGAATTTTTTGTTTATTTGTTTTTCATGTAGATTAATAATTACATTAATTTACATTCAGTTTTGCTTTCATGGTCTTGCGTACAAGACACGTACAGGACTTTGCATTGTAAGTTCATATGGAAAAGCTTAAGATGATATATTATAGATTTGCTTTTGATGTAATTTCACCTATTTACTGTTATATTCTATGTACGTAATCCAACAGTGACTTGCAATGCTCAACTTATTGATGTTATTACAATATTCCGTTTACTATAAAAAATAATTATGTTAAGCAAAAAAGAAATTTCATCCATGAGAAAAACTCTCATGTACACGCTAAAAACCTGCAAGGTGTGACTTTTATAGAAAACTAAGTGTTTCGTCCGGCATAATCAATCGTACAATTACTTATTACTATCATTATTAATAAACTAGTATTATAAGTTATTATTTATACTTTCAGATAGTCTAGATAGAACATCATATTGTCTATATATGATAAAGTTTTCATCAAAACATACATATATGATAAATTATTGCGTTAAAATTTTCTATACTCTCATGTATTTTTATGATTATTTGTGAAGTGATTTTCGCATTCAATTTCTCATGTTAAAAGTTAGATTTACTCAAGTATTTATTACCCTTAATAATAATTTAATTTATTATCGTATAATTAACCATATATTAAAAATGAATTTCATAGATTTGATAGTTATCATTATCTAAAAATAGTTTGTATTGTGCTATCAATATTTACTAACCTTACTGAATAATTGTATTTTTAATATATACTTAGCCATAAATTAAAAAAAAATCATTGATTTAATAATTATCATTATATAAAATAATTTATATTGTGTTTAAAAAAGAAGGATAAATCTCTATATATATATATATATTTGTATATAATTTTTTGTATAGGTGAGTATATTCAATATTACGCAATAAAAGATAGTTTTATTATACTAAAAACTTTATCATATATAAAACAATTAATATTAAATTTATTAATAAATATTTCAAACATGTGAGTGTTTTCAAGTTTATTTTACATAATAAAATATTTACATTGTGATGAAAACTTTGTATATATAATAAATTTGCTGTTTAATTTTTTATTAAATATTTTGACGGTATAAACAATAATCTAATCTAATATCATTTCAATAGATAATGTATCCATTTATAAATATTTGTGAAATTATATGACTATTATAAAATTTATCATAACCGGAATAACTCAACGCTAAAAGCATCTGTAATTCACTCTATATTTTACTATATATGAAGTGTGTAACAGAATTATGAACAAAAAATAAAAATATTAGAATAATGCTTTTTATTATTTTATTTTTCATTCTATTTATAATAAAAATATAAAGTGGGATTGGTAATGCTGTAATGTTATTTAGATTTATATAATAATATTTCTGCATTCTGTTCTAAAAATATATATCGTTTATTTTTTTTGTAAAATATAGTGTTTAATAATGAAAAAATGAAAAAAAATCATATACGTTAGTGGCTAATCATATTAAAAATACATGTATATACACTATATTATTATTTATTAGTTTTACGGTTTTGCTGCTACATGAAATATACAAACACCAGCTAAAAAGTAGATTTAGTTGAATGTTCTAGTTTTTGAATATAATATTTGCTTTTCACGTACGCAGTACGCTAGATATAAGGAAACGTTTGCTTCCTGGATTCATTTTTTCTTTTTATGTCCAAACCGTGTAACTTCAAAACATATTATGTTAACATATAAGTTTGGCAACGAGCATTTCTTGAAAGTAATATAGTGGTAGCTTGAAGAATCAATATATACGAGATTCGACTAATTAATTAGTTATGAGCATATTTTAGTACTTATATTATGTTAGATTTAACATTTAATGAAGGCGTTGACCAACATATAAGTTTGGCAACGAGCATTCCCAGGTATTGATTTTAAACTACTTTATTAAATTTTTAATGTGGTTTAGACTTTTATGTTAAGGGGATCAATTGATCAATTAAATTAATGACAGCCGTGTAGCAGAATCTATTTATATCCCTAACAGAGTTCCAGAGTAATCACATGACGCAATTACATAAACTTGTTATATAGTAATAGTACTACTACAATTTGATGTCTTGATTACACAGAGCCCCACAAGCCTTTAATAATTACATTAATGTTTTCTTAATTCCGGGCATCCCCAAAGGCTTACAGCTCATGGTTTGCCTCTTCATATTCATAACCGATTTGAATAGTTCTCTCCCCGTTTCAGATTGGGAACATATAGAAACTGTTCAATACGTTGAAACAACAAAAATAAAACTAATAGTTCTTCCATCAAAACTCTACATTTTTGAAGTTTTTGGTTCAGTGCATTATTGATTAAGAATTCAATGTTTTTACACTATGTATCTATGAAATTCGATTTTCAGAAACTGAAATTATTTGGGGATATCAGATACAAAATCATATCAAAGTTTCTAACGCGCTATTGCATATATAAATATAATTGTTATTGCGATTAATTTATTTTTTACACAACCAAATTAAAATTGTAAATACCACTTATTACCTGGTTAGTAAATGCAACTAGTTACATGGTTAATAATTTATTCATGGCCTTGTTACACCATACTCGTGCGAAGAAATGCATGTTAATAAGAAACATATAGTCTAATTTAGGGGTGGTCCTGAGCACAGCCAAGTGAAACATTGGCTTAGGGCCCCTGATTTTTTTAGAAAAAATTAGTATAGAAAAAGGCCTCCAAATTTACAAAAAAAAAAAAAAAATTTGAAAACTTTTACTAAATTATTTAGGATCTCCAACATATCAATATCAGGGACACCTAAGTCGTATATAGTCGTATGTGCATTTCTCAAGGACCTAAGCCATTTAATCATGCATGCACCGTCACAGAGACCAATGTTTTCTTCATATCAAATTAAGTTAAAGGAAACTATTTTCAAATAAATTTGTCTAAAATGTTGCAAAAGTTTGATATAACTACCGGAATACGGAAACACAACATACGTTCTTTTCTCTATTTCAATCCAGAGCCATTTGCGACTCGCGACTTATGAATAATCGTAAGATGCAGATTATTGTTTGTTTTGTTATTAGGCGATTGAGCGCATGACTAATCGCAAGTTACAATTTAAGCAATTGAAAATCTACTCGCATAAACTTACAACGAACAGCATTTGGCCGTAGTTACAAGTCGCAACGACATGCAAACGAACATAGGTATACATATAAAACTTTCTAATTAAAAACACAATTTTTTTTAAAAAAATATTAATTATACTTTATAACTCAACATACCTTTTCTTTCTCTTTTTAAAAATACATAAATGTTCAAAAAATCATTAGAAAGAAATTAAATTAAAATTTAAAGGATTAATGTCACCGTCTAAACTGACCTAAAATTTTGTTTTGTTTATGACTGATTTACCATATATCCTATATCAAGTTTAAAACATTGAAATATATATATACCTATAAATATTTCTAGCTAAATCACAAGTTTGTAAAAATCTACTAATTTTTTAAATGTATATATTAAAAAAAAGTTTAATATTTTTAATTTTTTTAACTAATTACAAATACTGAAAAATAGAATATTACAAAAATTAATAAATTATTTTTCAAATAAAATAGGGAAATATATAAAACAATCTTTATAAACATATTATATAAGGGATAGAGAGTAAATTTAACATGCGGCAATTAAAAGTTTGAACGAACTAAAATCTATAATTTTTTGTAATTAATAGTGGTCGTGTATTCATACACGAAATACACACTATTTTTAAGAGAGGTATATTCAACTGAGAGTTTGAAGCAAAATAACAAATTAATTATTATTCAAATATGAATTTTAAAAAATTATTTAAATTCCACTGTTATTGTATTTACCATTCTGTAAAGTAGTCGGAGATACATTGTTATTGAAAATATTTTAAATTGTGAGTTAAAAACAATTTTTAAAATAATAATAATAATATTAAACTCTCTGATTCATATAAATCATTTAAAAACTTAATTATTCAAAATTAAATAATTTCAAACTCTATACTGAATTGACCCCCTTAATGTCTCATATTCCATAAGTAATCAAATATGATAAATGGCCTTGAGACGAATGTAGGGGCAAGGTGGTTTAATATCCTAAATCAGAAGATGGGCTTGCACTGAGGAGTATTGCTTCCTGTGGAAACAAATTTGTATTGACAGCTTCATTTTGGTTTCTAAATGTCGGAAATTACTCTATTTCATGGATATTCCATAGGCTTCTAAAGACGTGACTCGTTGCAATCTCTTTTTTGCGCATAATGCTGGATATAGGAGATGAAACATTTATGATGGAACCCATAGAGCTCTGTTGGATCCTTTTTTGTATCCTCAGCAGACATGGAAATTCCTTTGTTTTGTTTGGTGAGTAAGCTTCTTCCTAGACCAGGGTGGCATTGGCCTGATGCTAGATCTTATTTAACAGTTTCAGCTTCTCATTTACATTTATTTCATCCAGTTATCGGAAGGTATTGGCATTCCCATTTGGTCCACTGGTGAAAACTTTTTTGTTGGTTAAGCTTAAATGCGATTTGGGAAATTATTTTGTCTGTCCAAGCCGCTAGTTTCATGGCTGCCTTGGTATGGATTCTTTGAAACAAAGTTTTTATTCCTAAGCACTCTATTACCACTTGAGTCGTAATAAATATCTTTTGGAGAATGGATGTTGAACCTGTTTTTCTGCTTTGTTGCCGGACTAGGAAACATCTCTTCTTCAAATGTTTGTTTCTCTGCTGCCGTTTGAAAACATGCTACTTAAACATTATACTCAGAGATTTACAGTTTAAGATGTTCATATATTTTGGGATTCACGGTGTGCAAATTAAATTTTCTTCCTTGTGCTCTTCGTATCCGTTTTTCTGTTCAGTCTCCGTTGGTTCACTGCAGTTTCAATGGAGACCACCATTTTTGTGGTTGTTGTTTTCTTGATTCTGCAAAACCCAACTCGTTTTTGCAACTCCGTTTAACTGTGTAAGCTTTTGTCATCTGATAATGAATCTTGGTCATTGCTCATTGGTTCATGGTCGAGTCACGAGTTGTAGGATATGTAGGAGACAACTCGTGACTCGACCATGTTGAATATGAGACATGATAGCTTTGAAGTAATTAAGACAGGGGTTGGTTCACAACTACCTTGATAACAACTTTTCTGTCTCAATGATGTCCGAGTCAAAAAAGAGGCGTGTGGAAGCTGTGGAGCTTAGGGTCTACTTCTCAGGTGTTGTAACCCTAAGCTCCACAGCTTCCACAGGCCTCTTTTTTGACTCGGACATCATTGAGACAGAAGAGTTGTTATCAAGGTAGTTGTGAACCAACCCCTGTCTTAATTACTTCAAAGCTATCATGTCTCATATTCAACATTGTTCAACCTAAGTTTGGAGCTGATATAGAAACCCCACCAACTGGCAACAGCTCCTCTGCTGCAGTTACTAAAGTGGAGACAGTGACATTAAACGAATTCATAAATTCTTACAAAATGAGTCACCACAGGTCAGGCTTTCCTGTAGAGATTTATATTTTTTTTCTTTTTATTCTTAGTAGAGATTAGTAGAGACTTACACCCATCTAAACATTCAGGTCGCTAGCTTCATTTGCACTGCAACAATAACCGATGTCATGGAAGAATATGGTTGGTACTTCATCTCCTGCACCGTCTGCAAGTGGCAAGTGGAAAGGTCAGAAACATCTTTCATTTGCCCTAACTCCAAGTGCAAGAAACCAAACACTGTTGGTCTCATCAGGTTAGGTTCATTTAAAAACAAATACAGAAAACATATGCTAACCCACACAACAAACGAGCTACAAAGCTGCCATCTGATCACTCATTTTGATCTATTGTATGTGGTATAGATACCGGTTTGAGGTTAAAGTCCCCGACGAAGGTGGGAATGAGGGAACCTTTGTCATTTTCGACAAAGAAGTACTAAAACTGATGGTAAGACAGGCACCTGACGTCATGAATGAGATGAGTGAGGTATAAACAACCAAAAGTTTAACGGAGCTAGCGTTCTTATTAGTCTAACTAACCAAACATTTATATGTAGGCTGGTGAAAACGGCTCCGGTGAAGAATCTGCCATTGCAACACCTCAATGTGTCCTAGATATTGTGGGGCGCACGTGCAAGTTTCAAGTGAAGGTCAATGACTTCAATTTAAAATCAACTCGCACGACAGCTACAGTTTCCCGCATTATTGATGCTGATATTCAGGGTCCAGCCTTGGTCCAACCAACCATACAAACCAATGATGCCATTGCAAGTGCAGAGGAAAACTTTGCTGTCGATTTTTCAACCGTGTCTCAAAACGAGGAGAAGGATGGCAAGCGCCCACGTCTCAACTAAGCTCCCAAGCATTGACCCTATCAGAGTTAAACAGAAGACTCTTTTGATTTTAGCTTTCCAAGTTTTTAATAGCTTCTAATTTTTTATTTTCGGTATTGATATTTTATGTTTTCTATCCATAAGTATGTTTCTTTTACATCAGAACTGAGATCCCATTTATGTATTGAATCTTGAAAGTTATTCTATGCTTCGCTAGCTAATCTTAATGTATCAACCAAACCTCCTCATACAAACGCAGCTTCTCATAAATATTTATCTATATATTTGGAATTTACAAATCATTATAAATCATTTATCTATATATTTGAGAATAGAAATCATTTTACGAGTAACCATATGTAACCATATATACATATAAATATAGAAATCATTGAATCATTTGAGAATAGAAATTATTTATGAGTAACCATAGATAACCATATTTAGCTCAATGGTTATTCTCATAACCAAAACATTTTTATATGGTTATTCTCATAACCAAAACATTTTTATATGTAAATATTTATATGGTTACATATAAATCATGAAATCATTGAATCATTAAGAGATATTTTTTGAATAACTTTATTAATAAAAACCAAAACCCCCAGGGAGATAGACCGAACATGAAACTCCACGCGTACAAAGCCAATATCAAACTAAATGGTTCCGTAGAAATATTTATACGACTGTTCAAATCTTAACTAATATGGTTATCTATATGTATCTTTTACGAGTCTTGAGTCATGTAGTCGAGCTCGAGTCATCGAGTGGATGACGAGACCAAGTCATCGAGTCGAGACCGAGTCATCGAGTTGTTGCCGAGTCCGTGATTCGTTTGCGAGTCTCGTGGTAGATTTACACCACATATTTTGGTACTTAACTAAACCAAACGTATTTAGTTTGGTCTTTATTCAATCAATTTACATCGTGGTACAATATACTTATGATTAACTCTTTTTAAATCGTGGTATCAGATCCAGACATGAGCAAATATTTGTCTGCTTCTCATGCAGTTTCACAAGAGAAGTTAAGATCCATGCCAAAAAAAATTATGATTGTAAGTTACTTATCACATACCTTTCTTTATTTTATATGGAAATTCAACCGGACAGAAATCTAAAGTTAAACATATATATAATCTACTTTAGCATAGCAATTAAATACACGAACAACAACAAAATTCAACCATTGCAAAAAATTCTGGAACAATACAATAATTTCAACCTCAAAAATATTAAAATTCTCTATTATGCATACAATAAATACAAAACACTCATAAATTCACCAAAACATACAATTTAGTCTAATAATTATAAAGTTTATCAAAAAAATACCATTTAAAAATCAAATTAGCCCCGCGCTTGTTAATCTCTAGTTACAATACTAAAACGGCGATATGCTAGACCATCCACGTAAGATAAAAAATCCGACTAATGAAAAACAGTTATTTGACAACGTCATATGAGCTACAAAGGGAAGAGAGGAATGTGCTTAGAATGTGGTTTCAAAAAATTAACTCGGGCCTATATCGAACCCAGCAACCAAGAATCATACTATCTGACGCATCGATCGTGTTCCACTTCGTCTTCACCATTTCTGTTCTCCCTGATGTCCGTTACAGTGAGCTCTTCTTCATCAATCAATTCTTCTTCATCAATCAATGGTGCTCATTAATTCCTTCTTTATAGTTTTATTCCACCTCCCTCTCTTTATCATCATATATATATTGCTCAACTGCTTCCGTCTAAACTTACTTGCAAGCAAGCAAACCCGAAAGCGTCCAGTGAAAAATAGAAAGCTCTGGCAATCAAATCCAACCAAAATTCCCATGTCTCCACCGACAAGTCTCTGTAGTTTGTTTCTCAAGGACATCTCAGCAGGTCCACCCGAATCCGAATTAGGATTTGGAATCTAAAGTTATGGCGATGATCAATATCCTTTTTTCTTCAGTGGTGTTGATAACCCATTTGGAAAGCCGTCGCCTTTTCATTTGATCCAGTCTTACGGATTCTCACAATTTTTTTTTTTTGTTTCGATAAGGTTGAAGTTCGTTAGCAATTGCTGTAAGGTGTGAAGATAAATGGCTCTCGAATACGATCTCTGAATGAAAACATGAAGAAGTGTTAGTATGCCGTAAGTGGTGTGAGCTCTAGAAAGAAGGCAAAAAGGTATACACTTTTCATCTTGTGCCTTTACATATTGGCTTTACTCTAGAAAAAGAGACTTACAATGAAGACATACATGTGATATTCAGTTTGTTTTGGACAAATTTGGGTTGAATATTACATAAGCTGCTGACATTTCCTCTCCACATATTTATATATATATGTAAATATATATAACTTTAGCCATCAATATACGTTGAGACTAGATAATAAAATTAACAAACAATTTTTGCAGGTGGTTGTGCTCTGTCAAGCTCCTTATCTACTAGATGACGCAAATGTAGGAATGATATTTCCAGCCAATGCTATTGCAAGAGCTAAGCATTATCTTTTCTTGATTTGCAAACTCATTGGTTAGCCGGTTATCTGTAAAGATTTCTATGTGTGTCATCAGCACTACAACAAATGTTGACTATAACTACTGCATATATCGTGGTTAAATCGTAGTTAAACCACTATTACGACAACTTAACTACGAATTACGAATCGTAGTTACTAGCTCGTCGTAATGGAAAAATCGACGTAAAATCGAAGGAAAAGTATGACGAATGACAATCGAGGTCAAATCGACGTAAAGACCAAATCGTCGTAACATGGAAGTAATAGACAAATCGTCGTAACGTGGAAGTAATAGACAAATCGAAGTAAAATAGAAGTAAAATATATCGAAGTAATGCAGACGTAAAGTAGCCGTTAATATCGAGGTAAGATAGAAGCTATATTTACAACGAATTACCCTCGAATGTCGAAGTACATTGGTAGTAAATTATACGACTGCATTACATCTATTTTTTACTACGAATTTACATTGATTTCTTTCGAACATTTTACTACGAGTTAACCTCGATTTCTTTTAGAATATTTACTACGAGTTAACCTCGATTTGTAAAAAGTTTTATATTTAAAATTGTTTTTTGTTCAATAATAAAAAATGAAATATATAATTATTTTAAAATAATTTAATAACCATAAATATAAACAAAATAATAATAATATATTAAAATATTTTAAAATTCAAAATAAAAATTACAAAAAACCTAAAGATTAAGGTCTTCCCGAAGCGAGACTCTATGGTTCTCGGTCCGTCGCTCTAGATCCGCCTGCTCCTCCGCGGTGCGTTGTGTGACTATGGTAGGACGGACTTGACTCCACATCTGCCCATACCACAGGTCTGACTCGGCCATGAAATCGAACATTGACGCCATGCCCACCATCTGAGTCCGGTTCTCTGCTAAGGCGGCATTAGAAGCTGCCAAAGCTGCCCGGAGCTGAGCATCACTACAAGAAAACGTTGCTTTAGCAACCAACAATTACGACCAAAAAAAGTTGGTCGTAATTTTGGGTCTAATTTACGACCAACTTACGACTAGAAAACAATTAGTCGTAAGTTGGTCGTAAATTGCAACTAAGAAGGCTAGTCGTAAATGAGTCGTAAATTTACATCTAATTTACGACTAGTATATCCTTTAGTTGTAAATTAGATGTAAATTTACGACTCAAATACGATTAAATAGCAGAGTCGTAAATTTACATCTAATTTACGACTAATGTTTCAGGTAGTCGTAAATTGGTTGTAAATTTACGACTTATTTACATCCAATATTTTATACATCTAATTAAAGACTAATGTACGAGCAATGTAGTTGCACTTTGGTAGTTAAGATATGATTAAACGTAAATACGTTGTAACATTGCTACCTACCAAAATCGAAATTTCTCTATAAATATGATGTTCTCCCTCATTCTTAAGATGCACCAAAAAAAACGAAAAAAAGAAAAAAAAAAGCAAATAGAGTAAAAAAAATGTCTGGAAATATTTATGAGGTTCGGAGTTGGATGTATGCGCATAAAGATTCAAGGGGAAGAGTAACTGACGAATTTCTCAACGGAGCAGAGATATTCATGTACCAGGCCGGACATACGCCTCTCACAAAGGAAACGGGTAAAATGTTATGTCCCTGTCGTAAATGCAACAATACGAAGTTTGCTGCTAGTGAAACCGTTTGGAAACATATAGTAAGTAGAGGATTTACTCCACATTACTATATTTGGTTTAACCACGGAGAGGGTGATAATAGGAACGAAGCTAGTAGTAGTAATCAGGTTGAAAATGTTCGTAACAGAGATGAACCACATTTGCCTTCTGAAAGTGTCATTCAAGAAGATCATATGGTAGTTCATGATAGAATGCATGATATGGTTACCGATGCATTTCGTGAAACAACATCAGTAATAGAGGAGGTCGAAAATGTAGAGGGGCCTAACTTGGATGCAAAAAAATTTTATGAAATGCTAGCAGCAGCTAATGAGCCAATTTATGAAGGTTGTAGAGAAGGTCTTTCTAAATTATCATTGGCAGCTAGGATGATGAATATCAAAACTGATCATAACTTACCTGAAGTTTGTATGGACGCATGGGCTGAGTTGTTTAAAGAGTATTTGCCTGAAGTGAATTTGTGTGCTGAATCTTATTATGAGATTCAGAAACTTGTTCATAGTCTTGGCTTACCTTCAGAGATGATTGATGTGTGTATAGACAACTGTATGATATACTGGGGAAAAGACGTAGAATTGTTAGAGTGTAAATTTTGCAAGAAGCCACGATATAAACCGCAAGGACGTGGGCGGAATAGGGTGCCGTACCAGCGGATGTGGTACTTACCTAATAAGGATAGATTGAAGAGATTATATCAATCTGCGAAGACGGCAGCATCGATGAGATGGCATGCAGAACATGATCAGAAGGAAGGAGAGATCAATCATCCCTCTGATGCAAAAGCGTGGAAACACTTGAATTCGGTGTACCCTGATTTTGCAAGCAACCCCCGCAACGTTTATCTTGGGCTCTGCACAGATGGCTTTAGTCCATTTGGAATGTCTGGAAGACAATACTCGCTTTGGCCAGTCATCTTGACGCCATACAACCTTCCACCAGAGATGTGTATGGAAAAAGAATTACTTTTCATGAGTATATTGATACCTGGACCAAAACATCCTAAGAGGTCCCTTGATGTTTTTCTACAACCTTTGATAGAAGAATTGAAGGAATTGTGGTCAACAGGCGTGCAGACATATGATTGTTCAACGAAAACAAACTTTACAATGCGAGCAGTTCTATTGTGGACTATTAGTGACTTTCCTGCATATGGGATGTTGTCGGGTTGGACGACGCATGGAAGGCTATCTTGTCCATATTGTATGGGAAGCACAGACGCATTTCAGTTGAAGAATGGTAGGAAGACGTTCTGGTTTGATTGTCATCGGAGATTTCTTCCCATTAACCATCCGTACCGAAGGAACAAGAAATTGTTTCGGTCAAAAAGGGTTGTACGGGACACCGCTCCACCATATATATCTGGAGAGGAAATCGAGAAGGATATTGATTACTATGGTGGACTAAGCACAGTCAGCAAATGTGGTAATTGGCATACTCCTCCAAATATGCCTAATGGTTACGGGACTCAGCATAATTGGCACAAGAAGAGTATATTTTGGGAACTTCCATATTGGAAAGATCTACTTCTGCGCCACAATCTTGACGTGATGCATATAGAGAAGAACTTCTTTGACAACATCATCAATACATTGTTGAACGTCCCCGGCAAGACAAAAGATAACAAGAACTCAAGGTTGGATTTGCCGGGATTATGTTCTCGGATTGAGCTGCATATTAGAAACGATGGGAGAATTCCAGTTCCCATTTTCAGATTGTCAGCAGAAGCAAAAGCGGCGTTGTTCAAGTGGGTGGCATCAGACGTGAAGTTTTCTGATGGATATGTTTCAAATCTATCAAGATGTGTTGATCATCAGGGACAAAAGTTTTCAGGGATGAAGAGTCATGACTGTCATGTTTTTATGCAACGACTTCTACCATTTGCATTTGCGGAGTTGCTTCCAAAAAATATTCACGAAGCACTTGCAGGTAACAAATAATTAAAGTTAATTAATTATTAATTCTATCTTGTTCGAAAAAAACTTATAATTGTAAATTATTTGTAGGCATCGGAGCTTTTTTCAGAGATCTTAGTGCACACACCTTAACTGTAGATGTCATCAGACAACTTGATGAGAATATCCGGATTTTGATGTGCAATTTGGAGAAAATTTTTCCTCCGTCCTTTTTTGACGTCATGGAACATCTGGTTATCCACCTTCCGTATGAGGCACTGCTTCGTGGACCTGTTCATAATGGATGGATGTATCCTTACGAGCGAGCTATGAAATATTTGAAAGGGAAAGCAAAAAATCTGGCAAGGGTGGAAGGTTCAATAGTTGCTGGGAGTTTGAATGAGGAAACATCTCACTTTACGTCCTACTACTTTGGGTCACAAGTCCGGACACGGAAAAGGACTACGAGCAGATATGATGATGGTGGTGTTATGCCGACATATTTTGGTGAAGATGTTCCAGACATATTCTGTCAGATTGGACGTCTAGGTGGAAAACTGAAAGAAGTTTGGTGGTCGAGTTCAGAAGACTCTCATAGCGCCCACACATATATACTCCTTAACTACGAGGAGATTGAATTATTTGAAAGTTAATTAAATTAATTATTTTGCTATTAAATTTTACCACACACATATATACGTACTTTAATGATCATTTTGTTTTAAAACAGCGATTCTGTTGCCCAAGTCGAAGATGCTATTCGAGGAATATCAACCAATGATCTCAACAAAAGGAAAGACCAACACTTTGTGAAATGGTTAAAAACGCAGGTATACATATCACAATTTATATAATTAACAAATATATTCAGTGAAGTTATATATTTATATATATATGTTGATGTTCCAGGTTGAGTATGATGATCAATTTTATCCTCAGTGGTTTCACGAATTGATACAAGGTCCGGTCGGTAAGGTCACGACAGCATCTATGTATTTCACATGAGGATACACATTTCACACTTACGAATATTGAAGTCGGCGAGCAACAATGAATTATGGAGTATGTGTAAAAGGTGAAACAGATTTCTATGGAATCTTACAAGAGATCATCGAAGTGGAGTTTCCCGGCGTAGTAAAGCTGAAATGCGTTCTCTTCAAATGTGACTGGTTTGACCCAACCGTCAATAGAGGTGTTCGGTATAGCAAGTTTGGTGTTGTTGATATAAATGCTACACGGAGGTAATTTGAACCATACATTTTGGCTTCTCAAGCGGACCAAGTTTGTTTTGTTCCATACCCGAGGATCAGACAATCTGGAATATCTTGGTTAGCCGCAATAAAAGTTACACCTCGGGGCCGAGTATTGAGTAGTGATGAACAACTGCCTTTACAAGAAGATGCCGTGAATGAAGTAGAAGTACCCGAACAAGCTACAGATGCTATCTTACTTATTGATCCACATAATCCGGGATATGAAGAACTTCCAGATGATGCAACGGACGAAGCCAACGAAGATGAATTTGAAGAAAATGATGAAGTGGATGATGTTTCTCTATTAATTTCCTATATATACCCACTAATTATTTTCTCAAATCATAGAAAAATGTTTAGAAATCTTACAAAAATAAAGAAAAGAAAGATATGGAATCAGAAGTGGAAAAAGACATTCGTAGATTTCGTCTTTTCTATTTCCACTTGTGATTCCAGTATCTTTCTTCTCTTTTTTTCGTAAAATTTAAAGTGGACTGTTGTTCATAAAGTGGACCGTTGTTCATAGAGGTTTATCATGACTTTTGATAAACCTCTTCTCATTTTTCGAAAAACACTTTTAGTCACAAATTGGTTGTAAATATAAACTTGGTCGTAAATGGGTTGTTAATTGACGACCAATATAGGACGAATAGTCCTTCATTGGTCGTAAATTAACAACCCATTTACGACCAAGTTAATATTTAGTCTTTCATTGGTCGTATATTAACCACTCGTGTACGACCAATGCTTCCTTAGTCTCACATTGGTCGTAAATTAACCACTTTTTTACGACTAAAGCAACTTTAGTCTCTCATTGGTCGTAAATGTACGACCAATGTATGACCAATAGTCCCTAATGGGTCGCACATTTACGACCAATGAGAGACCAAGGCAAAATTCTATATAAGGCAAGCAAATCGTAGCCATTTGGTTGCTCACTCCCATCTCTCTCCCCTCTCCCTTACAACCATTTGCCTTCTCTCTCAAGGTAATTTTTGTTTTGTTTTAGTTCTAGGTGGTTAGTTAGGTGATTAGATTAGGTTTGGAATTAGTTTAGGTGATTAGATTAGGTTGGAATTAGTTTAGGTTGGAATTAGTTTAGGTGAGATTACATTATTTATAATAATAATTATTATTTGAATTTTTTATAACCATTCTTGTTTTTTTTAATTTTTTTTTCAGATTGACGCTATTGTAGTTATGGCTGGCGGTAGAAACAGACTTAGAAACCGTGGCAGAGGGACCTCTTACGGGACTACATTTCTCGGTCAGACGGATCCATCTGCAGCTTCTACCTCCCGCACCCCAGACAATGTCCCCGATAGCCAAATTCCTAGCGTTCCGCAAGCTGTCGATCATGTAGCTCCATACATTCCGCAGTATGATGATGCTGCATACTTTACTTATGAGGAGCCTCGGCATGATCAGCAGCCACATGATCTGCAGACGCATGATCAGCAGCCGCCGCATCAGCAGCCGCATCAGCAGCCTCATGATCAGTATCATCCACAGCCTGCTTCACAGCCTGCTCCACAGCCTGCTTCACAGTCTGCTTCACAGCCTGCTCCATACCAGCCTCCACACCAGGTCCCACAGCCTGCTGCATACCAGCCTCCACACCAGGCTCCTGCAGCTCCAGGTCTTCATCCAGATTTGTTGGTGCCACCGAATGCACTGTATGCAATATATTCCGTGGAAGATATTCTCCAGATGCCGGGACGAGAAGGTTTACCCATCCTTGATCCAGATCTACGACCCAACATAACTTGGTAATTAATTTTAAATTAATTAAATATAATTTTAAATTTATATATAACAATTAATTCTATATATATATTCTTTCAAATTTTGTAGGTTTAAAGCGAACAATGCGGTGGGCCAGAGCGTTGGAAATGTCATCAGATCAAACTTCCGGGAAGCGCATCCAAACTGGACTCTTACACCGGACCACGTTCGCATTACTTGGTTCAAGTGCTTCGTGGTTAGTTATAAATTTTTTTTTTTAATTTAAATAAAAATAATTTGGTTAAGTAATTAATATTTTTTCATTATTTTTTTGTAGCAAAAATGGAATTGGTCTATTGGGATCAATGAGACGGTGAAGGCAGCGTTCAACAAAAAGGCGATGGCTCGCCTTAAGAACATTGTTGGCGACTGGAAGGAAAAGTGGAAGTATTTGGGGGATGACGCAAAAGAGACCTACCTCAGCGATGAGGTTTGGACTGGTTTGAAGGCCTATTGGATTTTGCCTGACTCAGTCCAAAGGTCTCTCACTTGCTCTGATGCCCGGATGACCCGAGATGCTGATGGTAACCTGCCAATACCTCATACTTCGGGACAGACTCCACATGCCAAAAGGGCACTGCAAATTGTAAGTTTTAGACATTTCTTAATTTTTATTACATATATAATAATTAAATTTTTATTAAATGCTATAGTTTTATTGAATTTTATTTTTTAATATAGGCTGCCGAAGAATGAGCACCACCGACTCTGGCCCAGCTTTATAAGTTGACCCACCAGCATGCCGATGGCACTTTCTCTCATCCTCGAGCAGAGAAGCTCTGCAACGATGTAGAGGCTCGGATTCAAGAGGTCCAGACCCAGCTGACGCAAGAAAATCCGGACGGTGCACCGGTTCAGCTTTCTGCCATCGAACAAGACAGAATTTTTGAGCAGGTAAAATATTCGATCTTTTTAATTTATGTTTACATATATTTTTACATATGTACTAATTAATATCTATTTATAAATTGAAGGTTGCTCCGAAGAAAAGGGGACGTATACCAGGAATCGGGAGTGTGAACGATGTCCCACAGGCGAGAGTTGAATACGCTGCTAGAAGGGAAGAAGAGTCCTCGCTCCGGAGGGATTTGGAAAATGCGAACCGAGCCATAGCCGAGAACAACGACAAATGGAAGGCTATATCAAGCGTTTTCGATATGATGATAGCCTCAACCCCCAACGTCAACCCGTCGGTTACGTCAGCGTGGCAGACCCTACGTTCGAATTTTGCCGTCTCCGACCCTACTCCCGAAGAGCAAGCAGATTTGCATCGGCGTGTAGAACAGAGGAGTTCTGAACTTTTAGATGAAATAAACCTAAATTCTTAGTTTTTTTCGGTTTTAATTATTTTGTATTTGAATATTTTAATTTTATGAATGTCATATATTATGTTATTATGGAATTTTATCAAACTCATAAAAATATATCAAATTTTAAATTATTAATTTTTTATTTTATTTTATTTTTTAAAAACAAAAAATTTTGTAAATAAATTCAGTAAATTGTCATAAATTAACGACTAATGTACATCTCTATTAGATGCACAATAGTCGTTAATTTACGACTGATTTACTTCTACATTGGATGTAATTTAGTCGTAAATTTATGACTGTATTACATCTAATTTACGACTACATGTCTAACTACTAATTTACGACTAATTTACGACCAACATTGGTAGTCGTAAATGTACATCTAATTTACGACCATCTCTGGGAGTCGTAAATGTACAACTACTTTACGACCAATAATGTTAGTCGTACATTTACGACCAAGTTACTACCAATTAGTGATTACGACCAGCGTATAACGACCAAACACAATTGGTAGTAACCTGGTCGTAAATCCCTTTTTACAACCAAGTTACTACCAATTGTGTAGTTGTTAAATCCCTGTTTTCTTGTAGTGCATTCTCTTCGTCTCTTCCTGAAACATAACCTGCTCTCGCCCTCGGAACATCGTTAACCGAGCCAATTCCGACGACTTGTCCCATTTTCTTTGGGACAACCTGTAATAAATTAATTAATTTTATTAGTAAAAATATATTTAAAAATAATTATTTAATTAAATTATACTATATATATATATATATTACCTGTTCAAATATTTTGTCCTGTTCTACCGTTGACAACTGAACAGGTGGCAAATCCGGATTTTCTTGGGACAGCTGAGTCTCGACCTCTTGGATTCGAGACTGAACGTCGTTGTGGATCTTTTCAGCCCGAGCATCCACAAACGTCCCATATTTATGGGTGTGAGTTTTTTTGTAAAGCTTGGACAAAGATGGAGGTTCTCCATCTTCAGCAGCCTCTAGAAAAAAATTAGAAAGTTAATATAATTAATTTATTCAAAAAAAAATTTATTAATAATAAAAAAAAATTACCATCTGTAAGGCAACTCCGGCGTGTGGAATCTGCCCGGAAGTATGAGGCAACGGTAAATTGCCTCTGCATCTGGTGTTTGTCGGGCTGCCGAGCAGTTGTTGGCCGTCATAATGCTCCGAGGCAACATCCAATAGGCCTTAAGGCCTGTCCATACCGCCTCGCTGATGAATATGGGTTTTGCAGCATCACCCTCAACCCTCCACTTATCCTTCCAGTCGCCAACGGTGTTTTTAAGGCGATCCATCGCCTTCTTGGTGAACGCCTTCTTCACTTTCTCATTGACGGCAATAGACCAATTCCATTTTTGCTGGAAAAATATTAATTAATAAATATAATAAATAATTATTATAGAAAATAAAATATAAATTATAAATTAAAATATGAAAACTAACCGCAAAATACTTGAACCAAGTTCTCCGAATGTGATCTGGCGTAAGACTCCAGTTCGGATGCGGTTCAGTAAAATATGACTTGATGGTATCTGAAACGGACCGTCCAAGACGGTTGTCCGTACCAAACCTGCAAAAGACAAATAATGTAATTAGATATATATATATACATATATAATTTATAACTTATGGAAATAATAATATATCGGGGGCACCATCAAATCAGGATGGACATATCCCGGAGCACCCTGGTGGTGGAGCAGCAGCCTAAGGCGGTGGAGCAGCAGCCGGAGGAGGTGGAGCAGCAGCCGGAGGTGGCTGACCATGCGGTGGAGGGACATACGGTGCAGGAGGCACCCATGGTGGAAGAGGAGCAGACGCAGCTGGTGATCGTTCCTGAGATTGGCTTTCATGAACTGTTTCTGACTGGGTTGCAGTACCAGAGGTAGAAGCAGAATGATCAGTCTGTCCACTGAGAAATGTACTCTCATAGGTGGGTCTCCTAAGTCGTTTTCTACCGCGAGGAGTAGACATGTGTACTCAATCAACCTGTTCAAAAAAAATCAATTATTAAAAAAACAAAAAATATATATAAAATGTGCATCTAAAATAAATATAATACGTTTAATTACCTAAATATAATTTTATCTATTCCTAAACTAACCACCTAATCTAATTTCATCCCTAAGCTAAACCACCTAAACTAAAACAAAAAAAAAATCGTACCTAGAGAGAAGGCAGAGAGAGGTTAGAGAGAAGGCAAACGCGTGAGGTCGATTGTGTTTTCTATACATAGGGATTTTGTGATCGTCGTAATGTAGTAGGGACATTACGACGATTTTGACTCGACCCGCGTTTTGGATCGTCGTAATTTAGTAGGCCCATTACGACTAGGTTGACTCGACCCGCGTTTTGGATCGTCGTAATTTAGTAGGCCTATTACGACTAGATTGACTCGACCCGCGTTTAAAATCGTCGTAATTGAGTAGGCATATTACGTCTATTTTGACTCGACCCTTGTTTTGATCGTAGTAACTTAGAAGTAAATGTTATTTTTGAAAAAAAAAATCTAAAGGAGTACACACTGTAACTAGAACAATTGTTATCGACACGACATAAAATTTTTTCGTTTCATGAACTGAGGAAAAGCTATGTAGGGTTTATAAGAACTGTTCTAGTAACCGTGCACTCCCGTATAGTTTTTTTTAAAGCAATGTTTTTTTAGGTTTTGAATGTATACGGTCACAAGAACAATCCTTATCAATCCGTATAGCCTTTGCTTGGCTCCTCAAACCAAAGAAAGCTATACCGAGTTGATAAGAACGGTTTTGATGACCGATTTGTAATCTTTATTTATCTTAAGAGATTTGTTTTGGTGTGAGATTATGGTGGGGATTTGGTGTGTATATATATATATGTAGATCGTCGTAAAGTAGAAGTAAAATAACTACTATACATGATCGACCCTTGTTTTTGTAAATCGTAGTAATGTGGTTGTTAAATAACCACGATACAGGGTCGAATGGCCTTTACAACGAAGTTGACTCGACCCGCGTTTTAGGTATTACGACGATTTAGGATCGACCGTCAGTATTTTGAGAATTCGTATTAATATAGATGTTATGTTACAACGAATCAGGGTCGAAAGTAGTTTACAACAAAGTTGACTCGACCCGCGTTTGTTAATTACGACGATTTAGGGTTGAACCTTGTTTGTTACCCTAAACCCCAAACCCCAAACCCTAAACCGCAATAGTCTAAACCCCAAAACTTCTAAACTTATATATCACACTTACACTTATAAACAACATCATCAAACGATATTTTTTATTAAATCAAAAGTCTAACTAGTACATGATTAAAACCATATATATGGCATAATGAAAGGCATAATGAGATTCACTCATCGTCTGAAGAACCATCACTTGATTCAATATCACTAGTATCATCGTCTTCTTGAAATTCATCTTCGTTGCCTTCGTCCATTATATCTTCTGAAGGATCTTCGTAAATCAAGTTTTGCGGATCAACTAGTAAGATTTCATCAATGGGTTGCTCAGGTACTTCAACAACATTAACAGCTTCTTCTTGCAAAGGCGGTTGATCATCACCGATTACTCGACCTCGAGGTGTTACTTTTATAGCTGCTAACCAAGAAGTTCCAGATTGTCTGATCCTTGGATATGGAATAAAACAGACTTGCTCCACTTGAGATGCCAATATGTAGGGTTCAAATTTATTGTATCTCCGTGCTGCATTAATATCTACAACTCCAAACTTGTTATACCGAACACCTCTATTGATAGTAGGGTCGAACCAGTCACATTTGAAGAGGACGCATTTCATCTTCACTAAACCGGGGAATTCCACTTCGATGATCTCTTTTAAGATCCCATAGAAATCTGTTTCACCTTTCACATATATTCCATAGTTCATTGTTGCTCGTTGACTTCCATATTCGTAAGTGTGAAATGTGTAGCCTCGTGTAAAATACATAGGGGCTGTGGTGACCTTAGAGACCGGACCTTGTATCAGTTCGTGAAACCACGTTGGATAGAATGGATCATCGTAATCAACCTGCATATATATAATTGAATTCATTAATATTTAAGTTATATTATAATAATAATATTAATCAAGATTTATACCTGTGTTTTTAACCACTGGACAAAGTGTTGATCTTTCCTTTTGTTCAGATCATTTGGCGATATTCCTGGTAAAGCTTCTTCAACCTGTTCAACAAACTCACTGATTTCCAAAAGATTATATTAAGTTAGTATCGAAACAAATAAAATAAAAAGTAAATAAATTATTTATTTACCTTTCAAATGATTGCATCTCCTCGCAATTAAGGAGTATATATGTATGGGCACTATGAGCGTCTTCTGTACTCGACCACCAAACTTCTTTGAGTTTTCCAGCAAGACGTCCAATCCGACAGAATACGTCAGGAATACCTGGTAAGACATATGTCGGCATAACACCTCCATCATCATATCTGCTTGGAGCCTTTTTCCGTGTACGGACTTGTGATCCAAAATAGTATGACGTGAAGTGGGAAGTTTCCTCAGACAAACTCCCCGCCACTATTGAACCTTCCACCCTTGCAAGATTTTTTGCTTTTCCTTTCAAATGTTTCATGGATCGTTCATAAGGATACATCCATCCATTATGAACTGGTCCACAAAGCAATTCCTTATACGGGAGGTGGATAAGTAAATGTTCCATGACGTCAAAAAATGACGGAGGAAATATTTTCTCCATATTGCACATTAAGATCGGGATATTCTCATCAAGTTGTCTGATGACATCTTCTGTTAAGGTACGTGTGCTAAGATCCCAAAAAAGCTCCAATCCCTGAAAATATAATTATATTCCACAAATTATATAATTTGTAGGATTATTTAATATAACAATAAATTAAAAAATTTAGTAATTTATGTTACCTGCAAGTGCTTCATGAACATTCTTTGGAAGCAACTCCGCAAATGCAAATGGTAGTAGTCGTTGCATAAAAACATGACAGTCATGACTTTTCATTCCTGAAAACTTTTGCCCTTTCTCAACACATCTTGATAGATTTGACACATACCCATCAGAGAACTTGACATCTGATGCCACCCACTTGAACAACGCTGCCTTAGCTTCTGCTGACAATCTGAAAATGGGAACCGGCATTTGCCCATTGCTTTTAATATGCAGTTCTTTCCTAGAACATAATGCAGGCAAGTCCAACCTTGAGTTCTTGTTATCTTTTGTCTTTCCAGGGACGTTCAATAATGTATTGATGATGTTGTCGAAGAAGTTTTTCTCAATATGCATCACATCAAGATTGTGTCGCAAAAGTAGATCTTTCCAGTACGGGAGTTCCCAAAATATATTTTTTTTGTGCCAATTATGCTGTGTCCCATAACCATCAGCCATATTTGCAGGAATATGCCAATTACCCCCTCTCTTAACTGTTTCTTGTGCACCATAATAATCAATATCCTTCTCGATATCTTCTCCAGATAAATATGGTGGAGCGGTGTCTCGTACAACCCTTTTTGACCGAAACAATATCTTGTTCCTTCGGTACGTATGGATAATGGGAAGAAATCTCCGATGATAATCAAACCATGACGTCTTCCTACCATTCTTAAGCTGAAATGCGTCTGTGCTTCCCATACAATAAGGACAAGCTAGCCTCCCATGCGTTGTCCAACCTGATAACATCCCGTATGCAGGAAAGTCACTGATGGTCCACAAAAGAACTGCTCGCATAGTAAAATTTGTTCTCGTTGAACAATCATACGTCTGCACCCCTGTTGACCATAACTCCTTCAATTCTTCTATCAAAGGCTGTAAGAAAATATCGAGGGATCGCTTCGGATGCTTGGGCTCAGGTATCAATATACTCATGAAAAAAAATTCTCTTTCCATACACATCTCTGGTGGAAGGTTGTATGGTGTTAGGATGACTGGCCAAAGTGAGTACTGTCTTCCGGACATTCCAAACGGACTAAATCCATCTGTGCATAGTCCAAGATAAACATTGCGAGTGTTACTTGCAAAATCTTTGTGAACCGAATTCAAGTGTTTCCACGCTTTTGCATCTGACGGATGATTGATTTCGCCTTCCTTCTGAGTATGTTCGGCATGCCATCTCATTGCTGCTTCAGTCTTTTCAGATTGATATAATCTCTTCAGCCTATCTGTAATAGGTAAGTACCACATCCGCTGGTGCGGTACCCTTTTTCGTCCATGCCCTTGCGGTTTATATTGTGTCTTCTTGCAGAACTTACACTTCAACAACTCCGCATCTTTCCTCCAGTAGATCATACAGTTGTCTATACAAACATCAATCTGCTCTGATGGTAAGCCAAGACTGCTAACCAATTTCTGAATCTCATAATAAGATTCAGCGGACAAATTATCTAGAGGCAAATACTCTTTAAACAACTCAGTCCATGCATCCATACAAACTTGAGGCAAGTTATGATCAGTTTTGATATTCATCATCCTAGCTGCCAATGACAATTTAGAAAGACCTTCTCAACAACCTTCATAAATTGGTTGATTAGCTGCCTCTAACATTTGATAGAACCTTTTTGCGTCCAAGTTTGGTTCCTCTTCCTCTACATTGTCTACTTCTACAGCAACTGTTGTTGTTTCACGAAATGTATCGGTAATCATATCATGCATCCTATCATGATCTAAGACATGATCCTCAAGGTAACTACTTTCAGGATGCAAATGACTCGGTTCTTCCCTATTACCACCAACTTCAAAGTGAGTACTACTACTAGCTTCATTCCTACTATCACCTTCTCCATGATGAAACCATATGTAGTAATGCGGGGTAAATCCTCTATTTACTATATGTTTCCAAACTGTTTCACTACGAACAAATTTGGTGTTTTGGCATTTACGACAAGGACAAAACATTTTACCAGTTTCCTGCGTGAGAGGTGTGTTTCCAGCTTGGTACATGAATATCTCCGCCCCATTGAGAAATTCATCTGTCACAACTCCTGCAGAGTTTTTATGTGCGTACATCCAACTTTGAACTTCATAGATATTGCCGTTATGAGACATTTTTTGGAATTTATTTTTTTCTGTTTTTGTTTTTTTTTTTTGCATCTTTAGAAAGAATGAGAAGAGAGCATATTTATAGGAAATTTTCAGATTTGGTAGGTGGAGATTTTCCTACGAATATACTACATATGAAAAATTTACTACTACTTAACTATCTTTATTCACCAACCACACACAAAAACAATTAACACGTTGTCAACCACTTTCTTGTGGATAGCCGTAACATAGTCCCTAAATATATGGGAAATTGTGGATGTTAGATAGTTGTAATATAACTTCGGTTTTACTACGACCCGTAGTAAGCGTTGTATAATCGACGTAATAGGCCCCCTTGTTACGTCGATTTTAGTTCGACGTAACTTTACTTCGCCATTACGACGATTTTCGGAATAGAAGTACAATCGAAGTAACATAGTCGTAACATTACGACGACAGTTTGGTAGTAGTAAATCTTAGTAGTTAACTCTATGTTTTGTTGTAGTGAAGGTGCTTAAAGTGACTCAAGAGGCCTTCTGGAATCTAGGAAAGAGGTTGCTGAGTTCATTGAATAACGTGATGGGTATCCCAGGTGATTGCTTTCGGTTTTGTTTTCTCGCAAACATGTATTTGTTGTAAAAGGAAAGCCAGCTCAAGCCATTTGTTTGTCATTTTCATATATCTGTGATCCAGAACTCATATTTCTCACTGATGGAGCTAGCAAAGGTGTGAAACAAATTTAAAACTGTGCTCTACGTGGTGAGGAAGACGGGGTAATGCTCTTTTCCAAGGGGTCTTAGTATATGCTACGGTTTTACTTCTGACACTTCTTCTCTGACTATTTGCACCGCCAAATTTTCTCATTCGCCCTTGAGCTCCTACTGATCGACGAAAGGTACGGCCTCATAATCTAAAACCCCTCAAATTGATAACCATCGTTCTCTGTAATCTAACCTTTTAACATGTCCATATAAATCTGTTATCTTAGGCTTCATTGGTCTGAAGTTGAACCGTGTATGGCACTACGAATGTAATCTGAAGCAAGTCTTTTCTGAGAGCCTCACCATTTCTCCACGAAGAATAAAGACATCCACAGGTTCACTGACCACCAGTTCACAATTTCCTTCAGTCACAACTCCTTGTTGTCGGTAATACTAAGAATCTCTCCATGTTATGTATGTTTGTTCTTAATATCAATAATATAAGTTACCCTCTGTTATTAGGGGGTGTCATATTCAGTATTATTTTTTGCGGAGGAAGTGGATCCCACCAGAGAATATATGTTTGATTTCGTGCAATGATAATGGTTGTCTATTGCTATCTGTCTTTCTATTCGTATTGCTATATCTCTTCATTGGATTGTTCTTTATTTTTAGGCCAAAAAATGAATGATGCTGTTCACATAATTCTGTGTTATCTCTCAATGCCTTACGGAGATTCCGTTTGACATTCAAAGTGAAAAATAACCAAAAGCTCAAGAAATGATTAAGACGATCAGATGTTATGCTCATGCTATTTTGGTAAGTTTACTCTGTGGCTGTTGAATCATGGTCATTGTGTAATATGCATCTGTTCACAGATTAATGAATGCTCTTTTAACTTATTTCCAAAATTGTATATGTTTGTGCTTTGTACAATCTGATTATGTCTGCGGAGCTAAAAGTCTTCACGTTCCTAAACTGGTGTTGTTAGAAGTTGATAAACCCAGCTTTTGTAAATCCAGCTGGCGATTTTGGAATCGTGCCTGAACAGCTTATGCTAATGTCAAAAGATCACAATATTCATTGCTTCTCTGCAGCAATATGGAGAAGAGTAGGGGAGTGCCAGAGCGAGCAAGAAGCTTCACCAGAAAAGGCAATTCATCACAATTTAAGTAGAAAAAATAGTAAATATGATCAGAAGAAATAAGGTGATGATGAGATGAATGCATGTCTTATATGTCGTGAAGAGATGGATGCAACAGATCTAAGCTTCTTACCATGTCCTTGCGGATTTGTCTATGTCTCTTCTCCTCTATGTAGATCAGCCAAAACAATGGGCGTAGCCCACTACGCTCAGCTTCCCAAAACAATTATGAGAAGATAAGTAGTAACATTGCTTTATTTTTTAGTTATTTCCTTAGTATCTCAATTGCACACAGCTTACTGTTTGTCAACAGAGTTTGTGTTAGTGACATTGTTGCATCTTTTGAAAATTTGAAGCCTAATAAAAGGGAAAGATCTTTGCTATGTTGCAATGCTAAACCAATCTTCAGAAGTAATTCGAGTTTGCATAGTTAGAAACTGTAGTAGCAGGTTGGATCGAGGAAAGGAATCAAAGACAGAGAATAATAATAATAAAAAGAACGAGATCCCAGAGAGACACAAAAGGTTTGAAAAATACAAAAAAATCAATCTCCTCGACAAAAAACGTTCCAAACAAATGTTTTTACTATTACATTTAGATAATATCTACTCGGAGGTGAATATTTTTTCTGTTACAGAAGGAAATTTGTAAATTTGAAAACGTTACTGGGTCCACGTTTTATTGTAATATTCAAAATCTTAAAAGTTAAGTTTTCGTTGGAATTATGAGACTCTAAATTATACTCATAAAACTGTATGTTTTAGAAGAAAAAAATTGTTTCAAAAGATACATTTTTGCATTTTCAATACATTTTATCAATAATGATAAATTCTAAATTTCAAAATATTAATTGCATTACTTGAATTCTTACTGGTTTATAATTATAAGAAATATAAAATCACAATATATATATAATTAAGATTTAGTATATTTTATTAATATGTGTCAAAACTGTATAACATATATTATTTGGAACAGGGAGAATTATATTAGAGTTCTATATAAATAGTTGGTGTTAAAAAATTGATGTACAATATAAGTAATTATATCTCGGATAGTTTCCATTGGTCATCAAAATTTACAGATTTAAATATTCAAAATGATTACACATTTATTAATATATATATATATATATATATATATATATATATGTGTGTGTGTGTGTGTGTGTGTGTGTGTGTGTGTGAAATAAAGGTTATTTATCTATTATTCAAATAATTATTTAAAAGTTCAGTCAGATGATGTACAAAAATATATGATATACATAAAATAACAAAAATATTAATATTTTATTAGATATAAAGTATTTTAAATTTTAATAAAGTTTTAACATGATCACTAAAAGATTAATAGAAACTTAAACTATGTTTACATATAAAACATACTCGCTCTCTTACCAAAATAATACATGTTTAAAGACTTTGATACTTATAATTAATACAATATATTAAAACTGAGTTATTAATGCATAATTTTTTAACAATTTTATATTTCATATATTTCTAAACCAATACGATTTCAAGAAATATAATTAATCTTTTTGAATTTCACAGGTTTTCATTATTAGTTGACAAAAATTTCTTTAAAAATATAAAATATAATATATACATCTTTTTGAAACAATTATTTTTCTTAGAAAATGCATCTTTTTGGAATAGATGGAGTATACTATATAGAAATTAGTATATTCCTAACAAAATGTTTATTATTTTTCAAAAACGTTTCACTATAATTTATCAAATATATATATCGAAACAAATAAATGATGTAATTTATCAAATATATATTTAAGTTTTATAGACAAATAAACCGCGTGTAACGCGGTAAAATCCTTAGTATATTTAAAACTTGTTTTATCTGACACCGTGTTGAAACCAAACTGAAATATATCTTATTATTATATAATTGCAAAAGAGGGAAAATATTACATAAATATTATTATTTTCTAGATATTGATAAATAGGTGTTTTGGTAATGCAGAACTGAGAAATGAATAACTTGTATAACTTTATAGAAGTTTATCTTCTTAGAAAGATTGTTATATTTTTTTTTCAGAGTTTAATTTTTTATATTTCTTATTTTTACATGTATCAAAACTGAATATCTTTGTTCTTTTAGGGTTAATACTTAATAACTATTGAATAATATCAATACTATGGTGGTTATTATAATTTCTTTCCTTTAAAAATTAGTAACTTAAGCCAAGCTACAAAAAAAAAATTAGTAATTTTCTTATTTCTTGCATATCTTTTTAACTTATTTTAAAAAGATATTTTGGTACTTCAATTATATCAAATAATTTTCTTCCCTTTAATATTAGTAATTTACTGTATTATTGGACAAGTAACAGACTTCCTTTTTACCCTTTCTTTTAACATGTTTCCTTTTATAGCTATTAATTTTATCACTACTAATTTCATAGTAATTACTAAATTTGATATACCAAGTTTTATTTGGTCGAATTGATAAACCAAGTTAATATGATAAACATACATGTATTTTATGAAAATAAATTAAATAAATAAAATGAATGTTATTTAATAAAATAAGAAAGATTTTTATAAAATAGAAGATTAAGTGTTGAGTTTTTTTTTTTTTTGTGTGGCATCGATATGTGTTAAGTTAAAGTTTAAGTACTCTTTGTTCAAAAAAAATGTTTAAGTAGTCATCTAATGTTTTAGTGAATAAAATAAATACAAAACTTATATTACTGAAAAGGCTTAGGTCTTGCTTTCCTCTTGAACGGCGGTGATTGTGTGCATCATCTTTTAGTTTGTGTTCTCTGTGTGATTGGCTGATTGTCGATCTTGCCATGGTTTCCAAAACAAAGGCAGAGGATGAGAAATCCTCAGAACCACCAGCGCCTCTGATCCCCTCACTTCCTGAGGATATTGACATCTTAGCGCGTTTATCAAGATGGGACTATCCAAAACTCTCCCTTGTTTCTGAGCACTTTCGATCACTAGTTGCTTCGCTATCTCTAGGCAAGAAGATCTTTGTTGGCCTGCACGGAGAACTGTCTCTATGCTGTCCTCTATGACCGTGCAAGCGCCTTGACTTGGATATGTGGTATATCCTCCGCCGGAAAGCCAACGACGGTCGCTGCTTGGACCGTATCCCGATCCCCTCGACGCTTCCCGTTTTGGAAATATGTGTTTGGTGGGATTGACCATGAAAATATGACCACAAATACGTTCAGAATGGATTGTCGATCCCAAACGGTGGAACCTCTGACCTCTCCCAAGCATACCTGTGCCTATGGATAGTAGATTATCTTGCATCATCGACAAGAAAATATATGTAATTGGAAATTGCAATCCTTACCCAGAGAAGGCTATGCTGGTGTTCAATATAGAAACACAAATGTGGGAGCATGTGATGACTAAGCCAGAGATGACTGCAGCACTCAGAATAAGCTATGCTAGTGTGGAAGGCTTGAAAGAATAGTTGGTGACAATATGTTCAAATTGGTCATATACTGTGAATTACGGTGGGAATATTGCTTTGCTTTTCGGTAGAGCAAGTACGATTCGGTGTGCGGAGATTTCACTGGAAAGACGTCAAGGAGGTGATATTTGGGGTAAAGTTGAGTGGTGTGATCATGTTTTGACTGGATATTTTGGAAATAGGAAATTTCTAGCTGTTACGGTTTGATGCATGAACTCAACTTCATACATAACTTGCGTTTTTTTAAAAGTAAATTAATTATTATGTCCAGCTTCACCTAAATGCCTTGGTGAGCTCTCTTTTTATCAATCTAATTGACCATCTGAATGTCCAGATGGTAACATATTGGTTTGGATTTAAGTTTGTAGTGCTACATTTTGTTCTCTGGTTCAGTTCGTTCAATATTCGTTTTATGTAACTAAATTCAGAGTATGAATTAAAAAAGAAATTATCTTATTTTTTCTATAGTTTCTGAAATCTTCTTTCATTTCCCGTGTCAGTTCGTTTGGTTCTGTGCAAGTCAGAACTACATGGTTTCATGTATATTTCAAATCGTTTCTCTTTAGTGAAAACATGAGGATTATATTGCGAGTTTCTGCACCGATGAATTCATTCAATGGGAAGGGGGAGGATATAGAAGCTCTGAAGCATCTAATGCTTTTTCCATTATCCATAACCAGTGAATTGTTCCTTTTCAGTCTCAGAAATATAATATATGTTACTAGATGTTAGACACGCTTCATAATACCAGCATTTTGGCACAAAAAACAGGTGTTTTGTTCGTCTCTACAAACTGAAAATTGCTTCGTACCTGCAGCTATGTGTAAACCGCATCATTTATATTTTGTTAATGTCTACTGACTTTAATCAGGGAATCGGTTATGTTATGGAGCTTTTGTTTGTATTTCACTCTTAACTGTTCACTGACGTCTCTTAGACAGCTTGACTTGATGTAGATAACAATAAGTTGGCGAAACTATAATTTTCTTTGCAAAAAAAAAAAACAATAAGTTGGCTAGTCTACCAAATGAATTCATGATAAATTGTTTTAAAATGATTACTAACCTTGTATATATGGTCTTGTTACGAGTTAAGACGTGTGTTTTAGAGTCTTTTATCGAGTATTTTTTGGATACTATGTTGTTTTGAGGGATTATCTTCAATACAAACGAGCAAATAAAGATCTGGTACTAAGTACGGTAAAAACTCTATAAATCAATAATGTTGGGACTTCAAGAATTTATAGAGTTATTAATTTTTTTTAAAAATCTTTTTTTTTATTTATGATTTTAACAAATATTTATAGTGTAGAAAAATGAAAATAATATTTCACTTATTATATTATATACTGGTTAAAGTTTGTAGAGATATATTTTACTATTTTTACTAGATTATTGATATATTTCATGTATGATGATTATATATTGTAGAATACAAATTATTTTATATGTAGTTGGATAAAATTAGAAATAAAATTAGAGATGATTTTTTTAAAAAAAAAAAAGATAAACAACAAAAAGTTTTGTGTATGTATATTAAATTTATATTTATGATAATTATTAATTTATAATTTTAATGCAACCATATATTTACCTAATAGTTTTCAAAATATTATTATCTTATTATCTTGTCGAATTTCTTCATATTTTACACTGACCTAATTTAGGACCGGATAAATTTATTAATTTATATTGTTTATTTCTCTTTGTATTTTCTTTCCAACGAGAAGCTCCACAAACTTTGCATCTGCCTCCTAATACAACATGCAATCATTTGGGCATGTATGGATTGACTCATAAGTCATTCCTAATTTGCGAATAACTTTTTCATGTCATTAAACGAATCTGGTAATTTGGCATGTGTAAATGCTTCCTTCATCAAATGAAGCACCATAGACAATCCTTTGTCACTAATCTTACACATACACTTGATATGGTATAGCTTCAGTATAAAGGATAACTTCGTGAACTTACTGCATCCTAAATAAAGCTCTTGATTGTAATCAGCAAACAACTCATCGAAACTTTCTCCTTTTCCAAAGGTTCCACTTGAAGTTGATGGTCTATCTGTGCCCATAGGTTGAGTGGTCATTTCATTTCCATGTTCACCAGGCATATTCATACTAATATCAGGAAAAATGTCATCCAAAAGATTCAAAGTTGAATCCAATAACCTCATCAACATCAGACGGTAATCTTGCATTTCCCGTGACACTCACTTCCTCTCCATGTAGTATCCAACTTGTGTAAGAACTCAAAAACCCATGGCACATCAAGTCACCTTCGATATCATCTCTTGACAAAGATTTGGTTAGAAGACAACGATTACATGGATATTTCATCATGTTTGCATTTAATCTAGTAAATGCAAAATCCAAAAACTGTTTCACCCCTAATCGGTAGTCTTGGGATAGCCGTGGTTTGTTTATCCATGATCTGTCCATTAGAACCTGAAAAGTTTATTTGCAAAATTTATGTTTTAGAATTTACAAATTTGACTTTAAATACCTAAATGTTTCAAATCAATCAGTTTATAAATAGAACAATGAAAACAATTATGATAATTGGTTTAGTTTTAAGAACCTTTTAACCATGAAAACAATTTGAACAATATTTTTGCTGGAAAATTTTCTTTGGATTGTAATTCTCTTAGCGTTTTGATTTTTTTGTATACTGAAAATGTGATGCTTTATTACAAATTTGGGTAAGGTTTATTAGCTTTCTTTTTTAATTTTGTGTCTCTATTTATTGTTTCAGTGATAATGATGAAATGAAGCGAGTATCCTCACTAACCTCCGATAAAAAGAAGCGAGTCTTGGCTGTGAAAGCTTTTTTGAAGTGAAGAAATGTTCGAACCTTGACCCTAAGCGAGTATCCTCACTACCCTTGACGTACAGTACTGCGTTTCCTTTGACGTACCAATTTCTTTTCCAAATCCAATTGTGATAATGGTCTAGAACTCTGACAAATAAATGAAAGCAACTCACAAAATCAATACTCTTGAAAATCTGGTAGATGACAAAACATTAAACATTAACCCTTATGAAACTTACCGAACCCTTCTTAATCTCTTTCTCTGGAATATCTCTGGAAAAGAGTTAGATTCCTTTGCATAAACAAGCTACACGTACGTATACGTTATTAAAGTATATCAAATTCCACCTAATTCTCTCCTTTCTAGGTCTCTCTCAATATCTCAGTTCTTATCAAATAAAAAGTTTGAATTATGATCAAATAACTAATTGTATTCTAAAATTAAAAGTCCACATCAAACAATATACAAAACAGATTCCTTCTTTTTCGACATAAAAATCTGATACCAATCTAAACTAATTTTTCAGAAACGAGAACTACAGTTTTATAAAAAAAATTATTTGGATTGTGAAATTAATGATTTTTGACATTAACAGTGACGTGGTCACAAATGACTTAGCGTTTAGAAAAGGAAATTTGTCATTGATATATTAATCAGCCAAAATACTGGATTATAAAAGATATGCAATATTTATAATTGGTAACTAGTGATAAATTCAAGGGTCAAAGCAACATGCCTCCTAATTCTATATGTTATCTATATTATTAAAACTAAAGTACAAATTAGGTTTGTTTGGAAACATGAATATCAATTTTAAAAAATAGGTCTGTTTGGAAACATATATAGCAGTATAAAATGAGTATAATGTTATTTGGAAACATGAATAATAGTACATTAAGACTCTAACTGGTAACCATTAAAGAAACATCTGAAATAAGAATGAAAAGAACGAAGATGAATAAAATAAAAGAAAAATCTATTCCTTATGTTCCTCTCCTAATTTGACAAGGAATAAATATAGTTTTTTATTCCTTAAATGTAAAAGAATGTTAAGGAATCATATGTACTAAATGTTACTTTTAAATGGTGTAAATTGTAAGGAATGATAAAGAATTGAATAATTCTCATCCATTCCGCGGTCACCAGTTAGACCCTAAGAAGAAGAAAAAGTAATGGACTTATGTTATTAAAATAATTGGAAGTTTATTATATTATGAGAAACTATCGATCTAGGCCACCTTTAAAATATATGAAAATGAGACAATCTAATTATCTAAAAACATTTTTTGTCTAAAATAATTATAGAACAAAATTTAAACTTTATATACATATTTCAAATCAAAATTATAGTTGAAAGTTGATATATATCAAAAATTGATTAAAATACACATATATTCAAAATTTGCCCAAATCTGTTAAACTCAATATAAGCCCAATTTTAATATCAAATAAAATTTAAATGAGATAGAAATATCCAACATTGAATTGAGTAATAAAGTTTTGAAATCTTAAACAAAAATCTGAAAATAAATCTGATGTAAAGTAATCTCAAAAGATTGAATTTTTGATAACTCTATTTATGAATTCACTTTATTTTAGTTTTGTGACTTTATCTACACTCATTTGCAGCCTGCAACAACAAAGAAAAAAAGAAGATTCAACCTCATATTCTTATACTGAATGCAACCACAATGAACAACAGCATAGCCAAGAGCACTAGTGAGAAAAGGAAGAACATTGTGTATTATGAATATCAAGTTGAAAGCAACGCAAGTTCAACACGTTCACTTACTATCGAAGTTTAAATGTAATGAATCATAAACAGAGCAGTCAATCACTTACTAATGATCACATCTACAAATCAAGATCAGATGCTACTTCAATAAGTAAACAATGACAAGATCAGGGTGAGGTAGTGAGTTCTCTAGTATGAACATTTCAATATCTTATGCAAAAGTACACTAGCCTCACGCCAAGTACAAGATAATACCTCGCGTTAAGTCTCTAGACTCCACTCTCTTCTTCTTTCTTCTGCAGCCTGCAACAACAAAGAAAAAAGAAGATTTAACCTTAGATTCTTATACTTAATGCAACCACACAATGTTCTCTCATATCAAAAGTGCTCAATTCATGTGAACTAAACTGAACATACAACACAATGATGATGTTTCTTTTCTTTCCAAAGAAAGTTCCATAGTACAAAACTTCTCATCAACACTATAAACTCAAACGAGTTTTACTTGCAATATTGAACGAGTAAGGTATAGTGATCATACCTCAAGTCAAGTCTCTAGACTCTCCACTCTCTTCTTCTTTCTCCTTTTCTTTATCCTCTTCTTCTTTCTTCTCAACACTCATCACCTACAAAAAAAAAATTCATGAAGATTCTGAAGCAATTTATTATATGAACAGATTATAAGCAACACTAACCAATTTTTGGAAACCCTTTTAACTAGTTTCTTGTACAGACCAAGGCTTGGACATTAGTAGGTAGAAGGCAACTCCTATACTTGTTAAGCACTCTACTGCTTATGCTAAACGAAGATTCCAAAGCCACTGTTGTTATGGGCATACTCAGAACCTCTCGTGCCATTGTTTCCAACTCTTTGAAACGATCTGAGTTGTCTCTCCAGTAATGTAACACATTCAGTTCCTTGTGAGCAGCCATATCAAGCAAAGGCTCATCCAAATATATGTTTAGAGCAGACTTCCCACTAACAAGAGCTTTCTGAGAAAAAAAAGGCATTGAATACCTAAAAAACAGATTAATCATCAGTTATCCAGTATCAGAAATTCATAACACTTAACAGAAATAACTTCAAAACATAGCTTAGATCATGACCGTCTGGAACATCTAATTGTGCTTCTCCTTGTGAAGTTTTTGCAGCTGTGCTGGTTCTCTGGTTTCTCTTGTAAGCTCCAAACAATCTATAGATCTTTGAATGAACGTCAGCTAACCTTCTTTTACAACTAGACTGATCCAAAACCGAGAAACAGTATTTTAAGAAGTGAAATTTCAGTCTTGGATCCAAAACTGCAGCAATTGCAAGGATGTCGCTGTACTCTTCCCAGTATTTGTCAAACTTGAGCTTCATACACTTTACCATTTCACAAATAACTTGATCAGAAGAATTTGCATGAGCTCTCAACCAACACTCAATCTTCCAAATTTCATTGAAATACAGATTTTCTCTTGGGTATGAGGAACCAGAAATCAAATCTGTAATCTGAGAAAATGGCTTCAAAAGCTCGGATAACATTTATGTTCTCCTCTATTCAGAATAAGAGTGAAAACTCACATAACTCCCTTCTACATCCGCCAAGTGACTTAGTGCATGTTTGAACTTTAAAGCTCTAGAAAGCATAAGGAAAGTAGAATTCCAGCGTGTGCTTACATCTAAGACCAGACCTTCACCACCCTCAGTTTTAACTCCCAATGTTTCAACACAGTTTTGAAACATTATTTCCCTACTTTCTGATGCTTTAACGAATTTGACACTCTCCCTGATCTTTTGCAAAGCTCCTCCAATCACTGCTAAAATTTAAAATGTGTGCTGAACATCTTACATGGAAAAACTCGCCATTGCAGATCAGATCTTTATGCAGCTGTCTCTTCATGATACTCTGCATGCTATCATTCGAAGAAGCGTTGTCTACAGTGAGACAGAAGACCTTCTTTTCCAGTCCCCACTCCTTCAACAGCTCAACCAGCTTCATAGCAATAACTATTCCAGAATGAGGCGGAGGAAAAGCGGTGAAAGCCAATATTTTAGCTTGAAAATTCCAATCAGCATCGACGTAATGCGCAGTCAAGCAGAGATATCCTTCGATGGTAATAGCCCTCCAGAGATCTGTTGTCAAACAAACCCTACCATGAAAATCATTTAAAATTTTCCTAAGTTTCTGTTTTTCACTTTCATAAATCTTCAACACATCAGAAGCTGTTGTGTTTCTGCTCCAATACTCGATAGTAGAATTAGTAAGTAAAAGTCATTCTAATCCTCTTATACTCAACAAACTTATAAGGAAGATCATGCTCTATAATGGCCATAGCTATCATCTCACGGAACACCATCATATCTACCATTTGAGAACTACTTCTAGGTGTTCCAACAGCTTTTGGACAAACCTTCATATGGCGAGTCAGTTGAAGTTCCGAAGATTCAAGAAGTAAAACCTTTTACAAAGGTTGCATCTAATCTTAGTTGTACCATCAGACTGTCTTCATCCAATTATAGTAAACTTTTTCCAGCACCTAGAGACTCTACAGCGTGACTGACCTCGTTTTGGTTGTGTGCCTCTATTTGCAGCTGAGTCTGAAATCTCTTGAGCATTAGCTTCATGATCCTCTATTCTTCATCCATCACATCATTCTGACCATCATCATTCAAGTCTATAACTTCCATTTTCTGAAACAAAAAAATATTTAAATGAGAAAAGAGCAGTTATTATGGTGAGTGTGAGTGATTATTAACTAACCAGAGCATAGCCAAAGAAAAAGAAGAAAGTTTATAAGCTTTCCCTTATGTTTATAAGATAGACTACTCAGTTTATAAACGCAAGCTTCTTTAACAAAAATATACACACTTATGCTTCTTCTTTAATGGCCAGTTTCTAAATTGAAGTCAAAAGTAGGATGAGAAGAAGCTAAATTATGCAAACGAGATTCTAGAGATTCATCACCATACAAAGGAATGGTTCGAAACTTACCGTGATATAAAGATCTAAGGGGAAGACGTAAGGGACGAATCGTGGGTATGAATACAAGAATCTTGCAGCAAGTGAAGAAAGGAGCAGCTTTTTTCGTATAGCAGCTTGTCACCTGAAATTGTTAATTATCATTTCATTTAGCCATGTTACAAGACTAACAGAAAACCAGAACACCAAGGAAACATACTCTGAAAATGTATTAAGATGATGATAAGCATATTGATCGAACAGTGAGGAACAAGCTGTTACTAACCTGCAGTGAGGAATATCAGCTGACCATTTCGGCAGGCTTTTTGGAACAAACATCACAGAGATCAATATGCGGGCTGCCTGTGATTCACCAGAACAAAACGATCACACAAAGAATAAAAACGATACATATGAAGTTTATAATCTAAACAATTCATCATCATCATCAGAGCAAGAGTACAAACGAGATTCATCACAGATTCACAAAATAAACCCTCATCTTCCTCTTCACTTAATCTTCTTATTATGAAGAAAAATGAAACCCAGAACCATAAAACACAAGAATAAAATCTTATTACAGGATCATAAGCCGTACAAAATGAGAGAGCAAATGAGTCGTGACGTTAAAGGAAGCAAAACAGCAGACATACAAGATAAAAACTAAATCAGCAACTCTTTCAAAGCTACGCAAGATAACAATCCCACAATCCAACGAAGATACGATCAAACACAGAATCCATAAAACCCTCATCTTCCTCTGCTCTTAATCTTCTTATTACGAAGAAAAATGAAAATCGAGAAACATGAACGAAGCTAAACTCGATCAAACACAGAATCCATAAAACCCACAACACAGAACGAGATGGATGATGAGTCAAAGCTAAAACTCAAGATCAAAGCTACAACTCGAGATCGAAGCTAAAACTCGAGATCAAAGCAAAAGCTCGAGAATCATACCTGAAATCGCGAAGAGATAGAGCTAAACCTCCTTATAAGCAGATGACGCCTCTACAAGAAAGAGAAACCTTCAATCAAAAACGAGATTTAGTTTAAAGGGTTTCAGTAAACCTTCAATCAAAAACAAAAGAATGTCTCGAAACTTACCTTGATTCATATATCTAAAGGGAAGACGTAAGGAAGGACTCGTGGGTACGAAAATCTGGGAATGAAGAAGAGAAATCCGGGAGGGAAGAAGAGAATCGTGGAAGAGAAGAAGAGGAGCGCAGAAAAAAAAATTGTGACTGAACTTTCCCCCAAATTGTCTAAACCCTATAAATTAAGTGTTTTGGGCCAACCCAACACCCATTTATTTTGGACCAGTTAGTCCATGGGTAAAGTTGGTTTTTAACCCAGTTGGACCAATAGTTATTTGGGTATGACCAACACCCACCCATGTTTGTTTGGAATGGGTTAGCCCATGGGTGACCCAACCATTTGACACCCCTACGCTCCAGAGGTCTTGAAGCAGCAGAACTAGAAGTAGAGAAAGACATCTAGTACTCTTTCCAAGACAGCATGATTCGCAGGTCTTGTTGGTATGCATATTTATGGTAATAGCTTGGATCTTAGATAGCTGCTGGGAGACTTGAGAGTTGGGATGTCCAAGTATTCAATGCTATTTCATCACTTGCAGAAAAGTTTGGAATAGAAGAGCTGAAACATAGGATCTTCCAGAATTTAGAAATCATCAATCTTTCTTCCAAAGGTCAGCAGCTTCATTGACTCCTTGTCCTTTATTCGCACACCATCACAATCAAATTTGAAAGAATACGGATATCTGTGGTGATTTTTGACATAAAGAACAAAGATTTTCTAATTGCAGGACGTAAGAGAGCATCATTTAAAGGTAACTTACACGAAGTTGAGTAATCAAAAGAAAGTTGTTGTCTCTAATCATTACTGAATCTGATCCCGAGATACAGCTAAGAGTGATGCAGATGGTGAGGATAGTTGGCTAAGTGGGATGAAGCACCAGAGTCAGCATCGCATTCATGACCATGATTTTCAGTAACATTACTGATGCACATTGCAGCAAGAGCAGATGGGAGATCTTCATACTGATATATGTTATCAAATCTGTGTTAGCACTTAAAGTGCTGAATGCCTAATATGACCACAAATTTGACAAACTGGTCTTTCACCTCTATTTGAACTGCTGGAAGAACTCTGATAACTTGATAAGGAAAGAATTGTTAGTGGACCCACTTCCTCTAGTGGAATAAGAACCTTTGCCTCTAGATCCACCAAACCAATTTGAAGATTGTTCTCTATCTTTGTGGAAGTAGTTCCCATAGTTCTGATCAGCCCTAACAGTGTTGAATGCTAGGTGTGGTGTAATGTCTATGAGAGAGGAGTACCTTTGTATCCTATCATCATATCCTAAAATAAATATCTGTGAATCATCTAAAAATTTAAATATAATAGTAAAAATATAAACCATGAATCATATAAAACAAATATCTACGTATATAAAAGCGAAAATAAACACTCGTATAGATGTGTGGATCAATGTCTAGTTTGGTTAAAATCTGAATAAAACTGAAACCATACATAAAAACATACACATTCACAAAACCAATATATTTTAAAATGAACCAATTATTAATTGTAAAGTAAACTGAAATTACAATATGAAATGAAAATTAACAAATATATGTAAATAATACACAACCAATTTTACTATACGTATTGATTGATATATATATATATATTAATCATAGTATTTGAATTCATACAAATAAGTTAAAATTAATGATTTAATATCAAAAATATTTTATAGGAATACGTCAAATAAACCACATTAAAATAAGTATTACAAAACTATAGAATATATAACACCAAAGTGTGTACAATTTATTTTAACATTTTGTTATATAAACTAAAATATTCTAATATAAATGGAAAACAATCGGTGAAAACACGTGGGTTAAGATCAGTAATATCTTGTGTTTCTTACATGATGGTTAGTGTAAGAAAAACCTCATCGGTTCAGATCTATATAAAAATATCTAAATCCAAAATTATCAGTATTTTAATGAAGTATAATCATCTAATTAAAAATTTTCTTTAACAAAATTAAAACCAATTACGCATTAGCACATGTAAAGATAGTATTTAAAGGGTAAGTCTAAATATGTCTTCAGAGATTTTATTGAAGGGTCTGGATTGGATTGTTGGTACTGGAACAAATATCAATGTTTGGTCTAATCCTTGGCTCTCTACCAACCAACCACTTCGTCCTATTGGTCCCCCAACATGAGCTAATAAGAATCTTAAAGTGTCTGATCTTTTAGAAGAGCGAACGAAGGATTGGAATTCTGGACGTGATCAGACTGCATTTGCCTCAGTATGAGGAACTGATTAAAAACTTGATCCCTAGTGAATTCAATATGACAGATAAGCTTGTTTGGTTACCTGAGAGATCGGGTGTCTACTCAACCAAGTGTGGTTACGCTCTGAGTAAAGTTAATGGAGATCAGGGAGTAGCAAACTTCAATTGGAATGCGTGTGTCTCGCAAGTGAAAACATCCCCGAAACTAAAGCATCTCCTCTGGAAGGTGAAAGGCTATGCTCTACCAGTGGGCATAAACTTGTTGAGAAGGGCAGTGGATGTGGAAGGAAGGTGCAAGCATTGCAGAACGATTGAAACAAAAAGGCATGCTCTGCTCCAATGCCCTTTTGCAACCCGAGTATGGGACTTAGTCTCTGCATTGCATAAATCTGACCCAACAACCATCACTTCACCGGAATCTTTACTGCAGGCTTGCAGTCGGATGACAAACCTCCCACCAACAGGTCTTAATGATACTGCTCTATACCCATTCATCTTCTGGTACCTATCGGTTGGGAGAAACAAATTGGTTTTTGAGAATCAGGATGGTACAGAGCAGGAACTGGTCTCGACGGTATCGAAAGAAGCTCAGATTTGGAAGGCAACACAGAAGGAGAAATCTAAGGTGATGCAGGGTAAAAGAGTGCAGGTACCATATGTGTGTGGATCCAATCTAGATGTTCAGTGCTTTGTAGATGCAGCATGGAATGCTGGCACCAGTCACGGAGGATTTGATTGCATCTTTAAAGACAGAAACGATTCGTCAATGTTCAACAAACCGCAGCAATGTCGGCTCTGCTTTAGTTGCAGAAGCTCTTGCAGTTAAAACTGGCCTCAAACCAGCACAGTCTTTGGGTTTGAGCAAACTGATCGTCAGGTCAGATTCCAAGTCTCTTGTTGTGGCCATTACTAATGAGGAGAAGATCGTCAAAGCTCAAGGAATCCTATTTGATATCTCTCATTTGTGTAACTCCTTTCTATCTATTTCCTTTTACCATGTTCCAGGACTAAGCAATGTAAATGCAGATGCCTTAGCAAAGGCTGCGCTACTAAGACTTTCTGTTTTTTGAGTTTAAAGTTCTGAAATAAAGGTTTGTTCAAAAAAAAAGATACTTTTGACATTTTTTCTCCTATTTTTTGACTTTTTTTATTTTTCTAAATTTGAAGATGCAAGATGTCTGCCTTGAAGAAGTCGTTGATGTAGACGCTGAGGTAGTCGCCGAGGTAAGTGGTAAAGACCATGTGGAGTCAAGATGCTGAGCTGGAGTCGTATAGACTTGGAGAGCAAGTGTGTATTCTTGAGAAAAGGAAAGAGTAATAAACTTGAGGAGCAAGTTTATGACTTAAGGAAAAGTAATAAGTTACATTCCAAGAAAAAGAAAGTTGCACTTATTGTTATAGAAGATGTCCATATTCATGTTGCCTTCGAGACTAGGTTTCAGGAACGTAGAGAATTGATACGTGCTCAAATTTCCCTAGAGCAACCTTACTCTCATCAAAAGAGGTCAAGTTGTAGTACTTAGGGATCGAATCCACAGGGAGTTCGGGAACACACTAGATCTTATTGTAACTAAGTTAGGTTGAAGATTTCAAAATAGTTAATTGCAAGTAAACTTAAAACTGGTGAGTAAGACAATTACTCAATTGATTGATTAGGTGGCTTACCAGATATGATGAAGGCGTTAGACTTAGGATTACTATTCAGGTTATCAGGATTATAATAGTATGAATGCTTATGTGAGATGCTTGCATGATATTATAGAACCCAACGGTAACAATAATCGTACCACTGTCGTTTTCTGGGTTATCTATTACTAGAACCAATGATTCACTACTTAGCGCAGATCATAATCAGGAAGGCATCGATCGACCTGCTGTCGTACGTATCGATCGACATAGCCTCGCGTCAATCGATCGATGTCTCTATAGGAGAATCGATCGATGTGCCTCTAGTAAGCTTTAAGCTCGGGTTAATAACAGTTCACTAGAGATTTGCTAGACCATGCTGTCGCTTGCGCCTAGCAAATTCTGACTCAAAGAAGATAGATCCAAGGATAATATCCATTGTCATCATGTATAGGTCAGCTACTCCTACACAAGAATTAAGAACAATCTTCTAAGATGAATATCACATGCTCAAGTTTTTATATTTGGAGCTAATCCCTCAAAACCTATTTGAATCCTAAAGCTAACAAGGATGTTTACTCAGACATAGCGAAGCAAAGCATCATAACAATTAAATAAAACTGCATAAACAGAATAGATAGAAAATAAAGGTGTTCAAGAAAGCTCTCAATAGTAACTCTCTCTCTCACAAAACAATGGTATGAAAACCTTTAGGTAGGAACTAGGTCTAAAAAAACTTCTTTTTGCCAAAACATTTAGGCAAGATATAAATACTAAATAATTAGGTTAAAACTCGTCAGGGATATCTTGGTAAATAGATGGAGTCTTGGGCTTCAAGTTGGTTGTGACCAAACTGAGCTTCTGTGTGTTTAACATCGATTGATATCACTGAAGGTGTATCGATCGACGCGTCTCTCTCCGTGTCGACCTTGGGTGGTCGATATGGTCATCTCGGGTGAGATCTCTAAAATGCTCTAAAATGCTCCAAAAACACCATCTTTTGCTCCAATTGCTCATGAACTTGTAAATATGCCATCTAGACTCCAAAATGGATTAAATATATCCAAAAACTCTTATATAGCATGACTAAAATTGGGTCAAATTCATGGTATATCAAGAATAACTATAAGATAGCTTTGAGGTCGTCTGTAGAGAGATAGAGACACAAAGGCTGATCTTATAGAGAGAGAGAGAGAGAGAGAGAAGCTCTTGGAAGTTTTCTGGGTCGTGCTGAAGCAGTGGCTGAAGTATTTGTCGGAGGAGAGACATAAGCGGGTAGCTTAGGAATCTTTCAGTAGTGTGTGTTAGGGTGATAACACTAGATGTGTAAAAGCTGAATTAAGCAGATCTTGCAACAGATTGTTTAAGGAGATTCTAATAAAGCATTAGTGTTTGCTTGTGTAATTTGTCTCTTGGTTTACCTTCTGCATTACCTTATTATGGTGTCATTTTTATACAAACAATTGGTATCAGAGTCAGGTTACCTAAATTACTGGTGTGATCCTAGAGGTGAAGATGGACACGGTTGTTTATGTGCAGAAGGCAATCATGTTGAATGCGGACCAGTATGGTCATTGGAAACCTCGCATGAAGCAGTTGATTCGAGGAATTAACGAAGATGCGTTGACGGCTATGAAGATTGGTTGGGAGGAGCCTACCATAGTCACATGGGATGGGAAAAAACCTAAGCCAAAAGAGGATTGGTCAGAGGCAGAACGCAATGCATCAAAGTTTAATGCTAAAGTGTTGTCGTTGATTTTTGGAGCTGTTGAAGTAGAGTAGTTCCAGCTGATTCAGAGGAGTACTTCAGCTAAAGAGGCGTGGGAGATCCTACTGAATTCATTTGAAGGAGATGACAGTTTCAAGAGGACACATTTGGATCATCTTGGATTGCAGTTTGAGAATCTCAAGTGGTTGGATATTAATTCTGTGGCGAGCTTCAATGCCAAACTCAGTGCTATGGCGCATGAAGCATGTGAACCTAGAAAGAAGTAAAGGAGAAGAAGCTGGTACAGAAGTTGATATGCTGTCTTCCAGCGAAGTTTGGAGCTAACAAGGCGGTCTTGAATATGACTGCAAACAAGGATGAGCTCAAGTTTGATAAGCTTGTGGGTATGATGAAGGCATAAGAGATGGAGACAAACAGTAGATCGGTCTTAACATTAGGAGGTGCATCAAAGAGTATAACACTTGTAGCTGACAAAGATGGTGATAGATCTCTGAATTTTGAAGATGCCATGGGTATGTTGGCTAAAAATTTTGGTAAGATGATCAATCCTTCTGGTGGAAGGAATCAGTATGGTCGCCAGGGAGGTGGTCGTGACAGTAGCAGAAGAAGAGAAGGTCTCAAGTACTACAAGTGTGAAGGAGTTGGTCATATGAGGGCTGACTGTCATGTTGCAAAATGAAGGGAGCTCAAGTGCCCTGAATGTAGAGGTGTTGGACACACACGGCGTGAATGTCCAAACTCAAAGAAGGGAAAAGTCGTTCCACTGCAGTTGTCTGATGATTCAGAGTCTGAAGATGATGGAAAGGTGATGAAGAATCTTGTTGCATTTGGTGCACGCAAGGAGGAGTCTAGTGAATCCTCAGATTCAGATGTTGGTGCAGACGATGAGGAGTATCACATGCTGTTTAACAAGTGGTTGAATCTCAAGAATGAGAATCTGTGACTGCAAGACGATCTGGTGCAGAGCTGTGAGCAATCTGAAGAACTTGCTGTAGAACTTGCAGTTGTGAATGAGAAGAACGAGTCTCTTGAGTAGGAAGTTAGCAGGCTGAGAGAAGTTGCTACTAGTGAACAAGAGAGAGCAAGAATACTGGAACGTGATTTGGCTGACAATCGCAAACAGGTCAGGATGCTCAACAGTGGATCTAAGAAGTTGGAGAAGATACTCTCGATGGGACAACCAGCCAAGGTGAACTGGGGTTTGGGATATTGAGGAGCTGAGGATACTAATGAAGTACAACAAAAGGGGCTGTCATACTTTGTGCGTGGGAGCACATCAAAAAGTGGAGGTAAAGAAGCTTGTCAGGAAGTACGTCGGGACATGCGATAAGGAGTACTGCAGCATGTAGCTGTGAGTAACAAGCCTAAGGTGGTACATCAGTGCAACAATATGAAGGTCAGACAGGAGGTTCTAAAGCATGGTTGTGCAGCTGGTACAAGGAAGGAGTCTGATCGGTATATCTATAACTGATCGGTATATCTATAATTGTGTATGGCGTAACAAGAAGCAACATCGGATGTGATGTTGGTTCTGTGGGAAGGTTGGACACAAGAATGTGGACTGTTTTGCTCGTGATAAAAGCAGAAGCATGGCCAATGTAAACAAGACGTTCATGAAACCCAAGAGGATTGAAGAGGTGCTCTTAGCCAAGAGTGGCTTACTTGATGAGATCAAAGAAGAGACATCAGAAGAAGAGTGTGACTCTGTCAGGAGTGATCTTGAGGATGGTCAAAAGGCATCAATTCTGGAGCCAGGACTCAAGGTTGTTCATGGTATAAAGGGGAAGGAGATCAAAATGCGCCAGGAAGTGATGCGAGATGATCTTCAGAAGGGTGATAGTGAAATCACTACGAGTGCAGCGTGCACTCAGTGTGGATGAGGAAGGGCTCATGGTCAAGAAGACGACATATGAAGGAAGCCAGGTTCTCAACAGAAGTGGGTCAAAAGGTAGTTCGACAGGTGCGTTAGAGCATGATGCAGTACTTGTAATCTATTCTGGTGCAGCAGAGGCTGTATCATGATTACGCATGGATAAGTAGACGAGTGTGTATGTAAGGCTTGACATTTAAGCATCTGTGATTTAGCTTAGTATGCAATTAATCAGGGGGAAAAGTGGTGACGTTCTGGTCCAATGAGTGCATATCTCGTGAGGGAGAAGAGCATGATGATGGACTTCCTGAAGTAGATGGTGCTTATCTCATGGGGGGAGAAATGCATGTTGTGGTGCACATCTCGGGGGGGAGAAAAGTACAATTAACGTGGAAGTTTCCAGGTGGGAATCGTGGTTGTTGAACCAGAAGAAAGTTGTGCTTGATCTGCACACAAAGCTAAAAGGGAGAGATTGAGGATGCAAGATGTCTGCTCTGAAGAAGTCGTTGATGTAGACGTTGAGGTAGTCACTGAGGTAGGCTACGTGCTAAGTGGTGAAGACCATGTGGAGTTAAGATGCTGAGCTGGAGTTGTGTACACTTAGAGAGCAAGCGTGTATCTTTGAGAAAAGGAAAGAGGAATAAACTTGAGGAGCAAGTTTATGACTTAAGAGAAAGTAATAAGTGAGATTCCAAGAAAAGGAAAGTTGCACTTATTATTATGGAAGATGTCCATATTCATGTTACCTTGGAGACTAGGGTTTTGGAAACGTGGAGAATAATTATAAGATAACTTTGGAGTCGTCTGTAGAGAGATAGAGACACAAAGAGAGAGAGAGAGAGAGAGAGAGAGAGAGAGAGAGAGAGAGAGAGAGAGAGAGAGAGAGAGAGAGAGAGAGAGAGAGAGAGAGAGAGAGAGAGAGAGGTTCTTGGAAGTGTTATGGATTGTACTGAAGTACTTGACGAATGAGAGATATAAGCGGGTAGCTTAGGATTCTTTCAATAGTATGTGTTACGGTGATAACACTAGGCGTGTAAAAACTGAATTAAACAGATCTTGTAATAGATTGTTTAAGGAGATTCTAATAAAGCATTGGTATTTATTTGTGTAACTTATCTCTTGGTTACCTTCTGCATTAGTTTACTGTGATATTATTTTTACACTAACAAAATTGTCGAGATACTCCTAAAACTACACCATTGAAAATGCTCTATGTGGCAATGTGTTAAAGAGAACGCATGCAATTTGGTTCATTCTCTGAAAATTCTCTCGAGTTTAGATTACACTTGGCCAACATTGTAAATACTAACATATTCTAATTACAATACATTAGATTATGCGCAAAATTGTGAGTTTAAAATTGGTCGGGCTTCTTGGTGACCACGTATGGTATCATTTATTGTAAGTGGTTCCCTGGAGTTAACCACTGATCATGACAACCAAATTAAAAGAACAAGATAATTTTCTATCTCCAAGTTATTTATCACATGGTTTAATATTTTGAAAGTTTAACACATCTTGATTTCAAAATCTCTATTGGATATACTGACAAATACATAAAATCAAATAATTTGATATATATCGTGTTACTATTATATTTAAATCTTAAAAGAGTTCAAATTTGCAAGTATAATATATTTCAACTGCCAAATGAAAACGAGCAAAAAAAATCCTCATAAAAATGTAAATATTTGCTTAGTAAAAAGAATATATATGTGACCTCAATACTAATCTTTTCGCCTACAAATTTACACAATTCTAGAACTTGAACTTGAACTTGAGTTATACCACCATGATGATAGTCGTATAATTCCAACCTAAACGCCAAAATTAAAAAAAAAACATAAAACTAGTATCATTCCCTGTATATTATTTGCGAAGTAATTTGTCTTCTCTACAACCATTTTTACAAAAAAAAAAATGATGATATGGCTACTAAGATTGATGATATGGCTTATAGTTAAATATGACATAGACAATTAAATTTATTGCTGATAATATATTTTTGGTAAACTCTATAGAATATGACAATAACTCATAAATTAGATTTAATGTTGATTTATATTTTTGGTAAACATCTTAAAATATAGTAATAACTCATAAATCATCACTAAATTAAATATGTTCACATATGCATTACAAATTTTGAAATGTTATTTAATTTTACTTTTATAATTATACAATTCTTATTACTATAATTTTCAAAATTAATAAATTTAATCATAATATCATTAGTTTTTTTTAGATATCTACAAATTTTTTAAATATTGTTTAGCTTAAATTTTTAATAACTACACAGTTTTTATATGAATTTTTTAGTAATTTTATACAAGTTGATTTAATACATTTAACCAAAACAAATAGATAAAAATTATCTTATATACATATCTATTCTTAAATATAATTTAAAATAAGAAAAATTATTTTTTTCTTAATTTTATGCTTAATTAAATCAATTATATTAAATATTAGTCAAAATAATAAAATATATGATATTAATAAATTTCATTTTAAATATAATTTAACTTTTAAAAAATTTATCACACACCTAGTTTTATTGAAACATTAATTAAAAAAAATTCCACGTAAAAACTGCAATACATTTTGAATAACTGTGAACAGATATGCTTTTAGGGCATATGTAGGTAAGAGCTCAAATCTTAAATACTGCGAAAGTCATGTGGTTTAGGTTGGCATTCTTGCTGTTGAATACGTTCACGCCGTCTCAGTCTCACAAATGTTTAAACTACGTCTGAGAATATATTGGTTAGTGTTGAAATCCCATTAAAACATCGTTCACATCAGAATTACTCACTTAAATAACAGCCACATGATCAAGATTCTTGGACCCACGTTCGAACCAACAATTAATCATCAATTACGCACCAACAGAATGTTATGTTGGGTATATTAATGGGACTCACCCGAAAATTCATGAAGTCATTCTTCCCACTTATATTCAAACAAAGTCGTTTTAAATTCTTCAGCATTCATAAATGATCTTACACTAATCTAGCAAAAAAATATACTATTGAATTTGCTACTATCCAGCGTATAAGAAAAATATCTGATTTTTAGATTAAAAAGTCGATCGCTAAGGACATCACCAATGGTGATACCCAATGTACAAATTCTTAGAAATAGTAGTTATGATTATTTTATTATTTTTCTTTTTTGGATTTTTTTTTTAAATTAACCAATCACGGATCACCATGTGTCAGTGGACTCCGCGAATAGTTAAGAAGCTCAGCAAAATCGAATCCTTAACTAGAGAGTTTAGACCACCTGCAACGCAGGTCCTTAATGAATCCTTAGACTTAATCCTTAGCTTTTAGGGATTAAATAAATATTAAAAAAATCAGACCGGCTAAGAATGAATCCTTAGTGAAGGGGTTTAAGGATTAAATCTTTAATGTGCTGGCAAGACGTGATTGGTTGGAGTTTAGGGTTGACTTTTGTTATGGGAGAAAAAACTCATTATCTCAACCACCCGGAAAAAAAAACGAAAGAGGCAATAGGAGAAGCGATTTGCGATCGACATGTTGAAGGTAAATCGGAGCTTTTTGTTCATTTTTTTTTTATTTCGAGTTGATTCCAGTTGATTTCATCAGTGTTAAGGGTTCTATTGTGGGGATTAAATCGATAGGAGAAGCGATTTGCGAACAACAACGATTCGGATTCGGACGATGGAGACACGACGGTGATGGAGACTTCGAGGCTACCATTATCATTTTCGATTAGAGGGAAGTTGATATCGTCCGGCTACACTTCTCTGTCGTCGATTTCATCCGTCTCTTCCACCGATCTCGCTCGAGGTACTTCTCTTCTTCACAGATAGTATTGAGGTTTAGGTCACCCTAGAATTGATAGAGAGATCGTGAATCCTTTCATGGTGTATAATTCTCTGTGTGTTTGTTGCGGATTAGATGTAAATATCACAGAGGCTGAAGCATTTGAGATTTTGAAGATGGCAAATCGAATCACTAAATCAAGTTCTTGCAATGGAAAAAGCTCATCTCTCGTAAATGGTAAGCTGTGATGAATCACATGGAGTAGCTCTTGGTGCGTTTGTTTCACACGAGTGCTTAGCAATATGGCTTTAAAGTTTATGAAGCTTGCCAAAAAGTTCTTTCTTGCTGTAAGCATTTAACTTAACTCTCACTACTTACGAGGTCACAAGCCAGATCTCTATTTGCTAATCATCATCGTTCATTTGTTTATAATTCCTAATGTTTCAACTTGTGCTATTTCAGGTGATAGCTGGTCTCGTTCGTGCACCAACCGAGTGATTCTGTATTGGAACGGTGATGAGCGTTACACGTACATCGACAAGTCCCCTTCACTTCCTTCAGCTTCCGCTTCATACTCTGTAACTAGTAGAGGTCTAAGAAACTCTTCCTCAAGCAGCAAGCGTGTCAAGATGATGAGGATCAAACGTGAGACATTTGTTGTTTTAGCGTTTCAAGTAGGCTAGTGAATGGTGAATTCTTGTAGACAAGTAATCACAATGTGTGAAAACTAATAATGGGTGTAAGAGAAAGAGAGACTCTAATATTAGAGAATACCATTGGAGAGAAGCCTTTTGATTAAGTCCTTAACTATTCAAAAAAAACAAAAAAAAAAAATTAATGCTTTAATAATACTAATGATTCTAATTAGAGTAACACCATTGCATATGTTCTTATGAGCTTTTGTTGGCACAAAAACATAGATGAAGTGAGACCCACATAATTTTATAATAGTTTTTTTCTTAAAGATTTGTGCTAAGGATCACTGTTGCAGATGCTCTTACAACTTACATGCTTCTTTATATCTCTATCTATTTTTACTGCACGTCTATACTATACAAAATTTTTACTAATTACTGACCACCGGTTTAACAAACGGCAATAAGTATACAAAAAATTAGTTTGGTACTAAAAAACTTTTGCCCTTTGATGAAGTGAAAGCTTGCGTGAATAATAACCGACGAAAAACGCTGTTTTTCTTCTTCAAAATATGCTGTTCTTTTTCTACCGCTTATGCGAGAAGAACTTGCGGTTGCGTAGATATAAAATGGCGGCGAGAACGGCGGCGATCGAGCAAAGCGTTCCCCAAAATATGAAAGTGGTTCGAAAGCAATACATCCCATAACACTTTCCGTCAAAACGTCCGTCGAAGGCAGCTCCATCACGGTAAACTTTGGCGGCAAATAAACCGAAACCGAAAGAACCAATCGGAATGCTCCCCACAACAATGTTGTGGTTAACTCCAAAGTGTTTTGTCCCAAAAAGCTCGGCAGTCATTGTGACCGAGAGAGAAGTCAAAGCTCCTAAGAAGACACCGATCACCGCCGTGCTAATGTAGAGAGCGATTTCGGAGTCAATGAGGAGGAGTAGAAACGAAGCAACCATTGCTACCAATGACAACGCCATAGAAACCGGGCTCGATGGCATGTACTTGTTCCTGTAATGAGTAAATAATAAAGTTAGAATACATTCCGAGAAATAAGGGAAAATATTATAAAAATGGTGATCGATTTGTCGAAGGTTGTTCAATGAACTAGACCAACCACGTAGGTTCAAGGAATACAACACATGTTATAATTGTACGTGCTAGGTCAACGTAGTTGTATTATTATGGGATAATTGATTAGGTGTTTAATTTTTTAAAATTAATAAAAAGGGCAACGGCTAAAAGGTCAAAAGTGATTTTACCCAGAGAGGAAGTAATCAAGTAACGAAGGAAGCAAGCGGCCAAAAAAACCGAACGACGAAGAGAGAGCGACCAAGGAAGTGGTCGCGGCACAGCCACGAGATTCAGCTATTTGACCCAGATTGTTCATAAACACTAGCCCCACCGTTGGACCGAACAAATAAAGACCGAAGTAAATCCAAAAATCGAGTTTCTTACATAGTTTTGTCCACTCAACCTCTTCTTTGACTCCAACTGTCACCTTCTCATCAAACTCTTCTTCTTCTTTATTTTGATCTTCTTCAATAGGAACTTCTAAGTCGTGTACCTTTTGTTGACTTCTTCTAGAGGACACAAGCTCTTTGACTCCAACTCCAACTGGTATAGCGAGAGGAGCAACAAGAAACAAAATAATGCCAACGAGTACTAAAACCGCGGGAGCAGCGAGGAGACTCGTAGCCACAGCGTAAATCCCCGTGGCTATAGTCACAACAAACAAAACGATAAACCCCACGTTAATATCCCATGACGAAGACGACGTCGCTTTTGCTTCTCTCATCAACATAGGAGCCGTCACGAGACAACCGACCAATGGGACGAGAGCGTTGAGCAAAAGATAACCAGAGGCAGCTTCGCGCTGAGACGAGTAGAAGAACGTCTGAACTATGTCGGTGTAGATTTTCCCGCTCAAACCTTGATAACTCGCCGTGATCCCCACGGCAACTTGACGGTGCACCGGAAAACTGTTGATGGCGACGATGTAACAAGCCGTGTTGATCCAGCAGATGCTGTTTCCCGCCAAGAAACTCAGGCCCCATATCTGGTAAAATGATAGCGTGAACATCTTTTTGACGATACAAGGCCTGTTCTTTTTACGGCCGCAGACGCAGCAGCGATGAATTACCAAATTTTAACTGACTTCTTGCCCAAGTATGTGGAGAACACTGCTAGCGGCTGTACTTTCCACCATTAAAATCAGACGCAGCTCTTATTTAATTGCCGCTGTTTTACACAGCGTCACGGAAAACATCAGCATCCCTTGTAAAAGTAACCGCAGCGGCAGCTCGTTTGTTCTCCACCATTTATTTTTCCGATTTTGATGTGTTAATTTGAGACGCGGACGCTGCGTCTGCGGCCGTAAAAAGAACACGACTACAGAGGTACTGGAGACCGTAGCCGGCGAAACCTAAAGAGCCACCGGCGAGAAGGACGAGTGGTAGAGGAAGATAGACGGCGGCGATCCCGGAGATGAAACCGAGGACTTTTCCGGCGTCGGAGGCGAAAGAGAGGTAGTTGAGTTTAAACTGAGAGATTGAGAGAAACTCTTTGAGCTGTGAAGAGTAAGCAGGGAAGCTCAAGTTGGTGCCATTGATAGACTGAAGCCAGAGGATAGCGACGAGGCTAAACCACCGGAGAACGTTTGGAGACATGTTTCTTGAGAGAGAGTGCTTAACTTGGTTTTGAAAAAATAGAAAATGTGAAGATGATTCGTTGAGGGGATTCGAAGTCGATTTTATATTCCTAAAGGGATTTAGTAGCGTTGTGGTAATGAGAAGGAAGGTGTGGTTAGTTTCGTAATCATGAAAAAGGAAAGAGCTAAATTAATGCATAAATTAAATGCTGATGTTGCCTGTTTTCTTCTAACGTTTGGTTTCAGTATTTACTAGCGTTTACGTACCTTTTCTAATAAATTATTCAGACTTCTATTTTGTTTAAACTTTTATAAGAAACATTAAATAATGATTTCACAATTGATTTACCTATCTTATTAAAATTCACGTTTGGATTCCTTGTACTATATTGAAAATTTAATTTAATTTTTTCTAATAATTATATGTATAATTCGTCTTTTATATGATTTAAAATCAAGATTTTCTAATGTAGAAATATTGATGAACCGTTAGTCAAACCATTCGATTAAAACCATCCGACTAAACAATGATTTCCACACAAACAATTATTCTTACTGTCTAAAAATTAATTATAATTTAGTAAAGTTGTTAGATGGTAAAAATAAAATAATATATATACAATAGTAATAAATTCACAAACTCATAGAGGCCACTAATCTTTTATGGCATTCTTAAGTTACTTACACCGGTATATAATAGCATCTAACCAAGTGTTGACAACAGAACTACTACGTATTTTATACGTATAGATATTAGTGAAGGAGCGAGTTTCTTGACGTATCAGATTATGTGTTTTCATCCATACAATTAAAAAGAAAACATTTTTTAAAAAATTTAGTTATACAGGATTATTGCACCCTTTCATTAGACTACTAATTAATATTTTGCTCTTACCTTAAATTTAAACTAACAATAAATTACCATATATTTCTCTAACAATATTTACCTTAATCAATAACAAATATATCAATATTAATAAAATAAAATATTTCCTAATGTTTACTCCTACAATTTCGATATCAAACAAACTATTTTGTAAACAATCAAAATAATTATAAATTTGTCTCTCTCATTTAATTAATCATCAATTATCATTTTACATATATAAATTTCCACGTCATCTCACATAAATGATTTGATCCATGCATAATTGTTAATAGAGCGAAATATAGAGTTGTCTTATCTCGGTGGCTCCTACTGGAGTAATAAGAAGAGAATGACAATCGTTTTCAACTCACTCTGAAGCGTGGTGTTTTTGGATTAATATGAAGATTATCTCTTTTGAGATTCATCTATTCCAGAAGCAAATATGAAGCTTTTACAAGAAAATTTTTTTGTTATCCATACACAAAATAGATGTGTTAGTTTATTTTGGATCCCTACTTGTGTATTTCTTTTCTATGTTGTTTTGTTGGTTCTCATTGTTTAGAACTCTTTTCCTTGAAGGCCTAATGACAAAAAAAAATTATTTTTTGGTCATATCATTAACTAATTTAACTATATAATATTTTAAATACTTTTAAATGAATCATATTATTACTCTTTATTTCATGTGACATACTCTTTCTCTAAATATTTTAAATTGATTTTATGAAGAATATTTATAATAAAAATTTGTTATATAAGAAATTTTAAAAACTATTAAAAACCATATAAATCTATACTATTAAATTAAACAAAAATATGCCAAATAAATCTTAAGTCTCACCAACTCAACAAATATAAATTTTATATATACTCATTTAAACCCAACTAGGTATTTCAAACTTTTCAAGTACGTAATAGATCCGGATATTTAAAACTCCAAAAAGATTCGAAATATCAGAAAACTCAAAAATACCAGAAAATTCAAACAAATACCCGAAAATATTCAAATACCAAACTCTTCCCTCCACCCCAATTTTACCCGAAATCTGACACATCAACCAAAAAACACGCTCAAAATTTTACCCCAATACCCAAATTATATTTTTTAAATTTTAAATTTTATTCAAAACCCGAAACTATACCTAAAACCAAACCTAAAACTGTAAAAAATATTCGTAGTACAGAAAATATATTCGAAATATCCAAATATACATAATATAGACAAACCATTTAAGGTATTTTAGGTACCCGCGGATCGAGTCTCGAGCAGGACCTAGACTCGAACCGAGACCCAATCCACACTCAAACCGAGATCCGAGAGTCCAAAAAATACCAAATATGTATTTTACCCTGGACCCAGATCCAAACCAAACCTGTATTTTCAAATCAGTTTTGGTTTGGTTTCTCGGGTCTGGATAATATATCAGGCCTAAAAATAACTACATAAGAATATACATCCAAAACATCTTTAATAAAATAATTCATATATAGTTTTAAACATATTTTTTTCAATATAATACCACTTTGTAATATAAATATAACAATTTCAAATATTTATTTATATTAAACTTTGTTTATCTGGTTAAAGTTAAATGTTTACAACTTTACATATAACGTGTCTATCAAACCGGCGACTAACTACTAACTTTACATATAAACGATTCGATCATACCGCAGTTTGCTAACCTAGTTAAAAAAGAGAGGAAAAATACATTCGGGAAAGATGTTAGAAGTACATGATCAAGTCAATATGTAAATTAACATTGTCGATGTCAAGAAAATATTAAAAACTCGCATACTGTTTATTATATGTGTGAAGTGTAGCACATCAATAGGTTTATAACTCTGTCCGAACATGAAGAAATTGTGAAGCCCCTTCTTTGAGAATGCAACCAACCAAAACAATGTATTCGACCTTTGCAGAATTAAGTCTTGACATAACATAAATCAATGAATATCCGAGAGAAACAGACAGTGGCCCCTCATAAGTACCTTCTAGCATCTAAACAAGAGACTCATAATCGCGTATGTAAAACCTGTGAGTTCTAGCTAGAGAAAAATCTACAAAATCTACTTTAGACGCTACTTTCCACATAATATGTAACACCTATAAGGCTTCTTATATAGTGGATTCGATGAACTCATGAGATTCATGAAAACTGGCTGAGCCATAGTCGTTAGATATGGATCAGTGAGACTTGTCCACCATCTTTCTACATTCAGGCTGGATTCTACAAGGATAGAGAAGACTTGCAAGTAAACTTGTTTCATCCAATAATTTGATATAACAACAGCAAACAATCTCCAAAACAAGTATATTCACTCTTTGATATCTCAAAAATCCAGATGTCTAAAATACTAACATACTAGATGATGGCCCATACACTTATGCAGACTAATATATATCCGACTAATTCATATTTAACATAATTTTTAATTTTAATCTAAATCATTTAGTTAATTTCAAATATTAAATTAACCAGAAGATATAATTTACTTTTTACTACAATGTAACATAGATAGTGGTTTGATACTTTCAAAATCTTTTATTTATTCTATCACCAGATAATACAAGTAAAAAGTATCATCATCATATCATAATAATCTAATAAAGTTTTATGATATCAGGCCCCTCTTTATCAAAGTCTTAATTGTATTTTATATGAATTTTCTCTTCATCAAAGTTCATATCAAGACTTATTAACAAAATCTACAATAATTTAAAAAATATTTTTATTTAACTAAAATTTTATAAACTAAAACTAATAAATTATATACATCTAGTAAAAGCTGATTTTTAAAATTTTTAACGATGAGAGATTGTTTTCTTTGGACTTATATTTTTTATTAGCAAGATAATTCGGTGAAACAAAAGCGTGGCAAGATTCCTTTAAAAAAACATTATACAATTTAATATTACTAACGTAAACATAAGATGAATAATACTATAAAATTATTGCTAAAATTTGTTAATACTTGCTTTAATAAACTGATCATGCAATTGCTGAATAATCATATCACAAACAGATGTCTTCCCCGATGCTGCGCCTCCAGAAACACCTAGCCAACCACAAACTCAAACAGTCTCTTCATCTATTTATTCAGTGAACAGTTTTACTCAGCAGAGACATTCGAAAAAGAAGCAGAACAGAACAGACCTATTACAAAAGGCTGTCTTTGAATGTCTGATGATGATGATGCAGAAGTGGTTTCCTGTGATAATGCAGTTGGTTCCAGCCCATTCATGTGACCATTGACGTGGAAACCAGAATAATGAACCTTGGAAGAAGCTTCTATCATGTCAATACCTGACTTAGAAGTAGAACCCCTCTCGTATCAACCTATGTGTAACATTCCGAGTTGTGACATGTAAAAATGTTTAAGAGAATTGATTTGGTTACCTATATCACTAAAGTGCATTTACTTTTTCGGGAGCACATCTAGAGAGAACTCCAGAGTTAAGTGTGCTTAAGCTGGAATAGTCAAAGGATGGGTGACCTATCGGGAAGTGATCCGTGATATCGTGCGAGTGAGGCCAAAGCATGGGGAAAGGTCATGTGATGATTGCAGGGTCAGTAAACAAAATTTTCGAGCCTTGGAAAAATTAACGACCGACCGTCGGATAGGATGGGGCCCACGGGCCGAGAGAGCGGGCATGGGTGGTCCGTTAGCCGTGGGTCGGTCGGGGCATTATAAGTGGTATCAGAGGTGGTTAGCCGTCTCGGTTCTGATATGAGAGGCGTCTTGAGACCTGTCGTGGGGCGCAACGAGGACGTTGTGTTCTTTGAGAGGGAGTGAATTGTAACATCCCGAGTTGTGATATGTGGAAATGCTTAAGAAAATTGATTTGGCTACCTATGTCACCAAAGTGCACTTACCTTTTCGGGAGCACATATAGAGAGAGTTAAACGTGCTTGAGCTGAAATAATCAAAGGATGGATTACCTATCGGGAAGTGATCGGTGATATCGTGCGAGTGAGGCCAAAGCACGGGGAAAGGTCATGTGGTGATTGCAGGGTCAGTAAACAAGACTTTCGGGTTTGGAAAAATTAATGACCGACAGTCGAATGGGGTGGGACCCACGGACCGAGAGAGCCGGTGTGGGTGGTCCATTAGCCGTGGACGGATCGGAGCGTTATACTATGATTTAAATAAACCAATGTAATACCACCAAATCGTATTCTCTTTGCGCACACAAACAAATTTCAGAAAAAAAAAATACATTTGAAATCTGAATATTCTCAAAACCAAACACTGCTTTTATAGAACCCTTCAACTAAATTGAATAAATAAAAACTATAGCTTAAACCCTTTAAAAACATAAACCCAATAAACACAAACTCATTGGTTACTTTGTGAATCTAACGGAACACACTTTGTAATAGCAAAAGTGAGAAACAAGAGCTGTTAAAAATCAAAAACTGAGCTTCTAAGTTGATATTAGATCAGCAAATGCAAAAAAAAATGTACTCACATTACCTAAAAATCAATAAAGAACCAGGATTTTAGATTCCGATGATGAAAACTGAGATTCGATATTTAGGGGTGGACACGGATCGGATAGTATCATATTTTTTAGTATTTGCGATTTGCTTCGTTTCTTACGAATATCTGATTTTCCGATTTGCTTTGCTTCGGAGAAATACGGATATTCGGTTTTCCAGATATTCAAAACTTTTTTAAATATTTGCGAATATTTACAGATATCTCATATACCATGTTTTATACACGTAAATCAAATAAAATTATACATATTTTTGTTTTTTTAAAAATATTCTTACATAATATTAAACCAAAAGTGAAAATTAGTTGAATTATATATTCCATACTTTTTTATAATAAAATAATCTTTTTTGATAAAACACATAATTATAGAAAATTGTAGTTTTTAGAAAGATTTTATATTTTTCCTTAATTTCATACATTATATATTTTTATAAATAACACAAATATATGTTAAAGTAAAAATTTATACATATTTAATTATAGATATTTATTTATTTGTATAAAAACCGGAGCGGATCGGATATTCGCTTTTAAAAAATTTAGTATTTGTGATTTGCTTCGGTTTTAACGGATATTGAATTTTAATATTTGCTTTGCTTCGAAGACTTATGGATATTCGAATTTTTCGGATCGAATCGAAACGAATAACGAATAAAATCAAATATAACTGATAAAATGCCCACCCCTATTGATACTTACCAGATTCAGCACGAGTCTCGAAGGATCTCTCAAACGTCAAGAAAATAAGTATACTTGATCTGTAATAAAATAGAACAAAATAAATTAGAACAAAATAATTTTAACGAAGAGAAATGGTATTCTTCGTATTCATTTTTTTATTGATAAGATAATTCGGTGGCATAAAATAGCTTCATTCTAAAAATAATAAATAAAAATTTTAAACGATTTAATATTACTAAAGTAAATATAGGATCAATAAAACTACAAAATTATTGCCAAAATTTGATAATAGTCGTTAATAATAATTATCCATAAATATAATATTTATTAAATAATCATTAATTTTTTTTCAAACTAACAATTCAAAAAAAGTTATTTAGTAAAACTAATAACTCAACCTAAATCATAGAAAATGACAAATAAGTTTCTAAAAATAATACAGCAAAACAAATAAACAAAATAACCTAAAATCATGGAGAACATGATTAGTAAGAAAAAACTAAAATTACCACCTAAAATTATTTTAAAATATGATAAATAAATAAAATTACCAATTAAAATTATTAAGAACATGATAATAAATAAATAACTTAAATTTATAAAGAATATGACAAATAAGCAAAATTAAAGTTATTGAAAACATAAAAAAATAAATAAATTATCTAAAATTATGAAAATATGACAAATAAGCAATAAACAATGACAGATAAACAAAATCACATAATATTATAGAGAAAAATCACTTCACAAATAAATAAATATAGTTATGATTCGTTCATAACTATATCTAATTTCAATATGGATATTAATGACACGATGATACTAGAAAAACTTAGAAAGGGCAACGTCTGGTACTTATTTTTCGTTTTCATATAAAGTTGTAACTTCAACTATATATTATATATTACTCCATACTAGAATAACATAACAATACATAAATTTCATAAATTTCATAACAATAACATAACCATAAATTTCAAAATTCAACATTATTGGAAGCACTTACAACAAAACACGTATTGTGACAAAAATATATTTATTTATTTTAAGAGAATATATATGACGTTCTTATTAACGCTAATTTTTTTCATTTGTTTATATTTTTTCACAATGATAAGTTACATTCAACTACTATTTAATTAAAGTCTAACCAATTAATGAGTACGGTCACGCAATAATTAAAATTCCTGATATATAATAAAACTCACTAATTCACAATTGGCATATAAATATATAATAAAACTATATAATGTTCTCAACTAAATTAAAAATCGTGATTGATACTTTCATTCTCTTTCACGTTTCATGATAAAAAGAAGAAGCGTTAATTAATGCCCTTGTTTCCAGGAAACGCGCACGATGACAAAGGTTTAGGATCGAACCAGACTCCCGTCATTGACCTAATTTCTTGGTTATTGTGCAATTTGTCCTTTGATTTTGACGTAGAAATTGTAGCTTAATTAGGATCAAAACCGACTCGTCCGTCATTGACCTATTTTCTTGCATATCATCTTGTCCTATGTTTTGCTCTTCTGGATGACGTGGGAGCTCGTGTAAGATCGAAACCGACTCGTCCGTAATTGACCTATTTTCTTCTTACTTTCTTGCCTAAGATAGTTCTCGTTAAGAAAAAAAGATAACGTGTAAACAAGGAAGAGAGAATGTGAAAAGATAGCAAAAGAAAGAAGTCGTAGCTCCTTGGCTGATATCCAGCTGTGTTCTTCATCAGACAATTTCCAATAATGTCATACCGACACCAACTCCAGTGATACTCCAGTTGCCAATTCGGCTTACTTTCAAGTTCAACCCTTTTAAAGACTTCTAACACATTTATTTTAGTCAAATTAAACATTTAGAACATTAGAGATTCTTTAAAAAAAATTGGACAGGTGGCTTTTTCTTTTTAACATCTCTATTAATTTAGATTTTTAAAAATATTCAAAATTATAGAACAATAGTGAAAATATTCACATAGAGATTATTGTGATTATCATAAAGAATAAAGAATGGAAACAAACAACTGTACTCAGAAACTAAAGAGTAAGGTTTTTTCAAAAAAAAAAAAAAACTAAAGAGTAAGATAGTCTCAAAACCACCGCATCCACATTTAGAAGCATCGTGGTATACCTCAAACCATCTTTTTAGGAGAGAATCTAAACTTGTGTGGAGTATGATAGGCCATCAAAACTATTATGTTAAAGTTCGCCTTTTCTCTAAGACGAATGAGATGTTTAACCGGAAATTAACCCAGCTGATTCTATGTCACCTAGAATTCTCTCCCGCCACACATTAAGTCCGCTTAGTCACTAGAACTTGCTATACCTATAGCTGTAAAATGGGCGGTTCGTCCAATGGTTACCCGGGTCCATATATAAAATGGACTTAATGTGGACAAACCCATTTTTTCCATGGATTTTGATTGAGCATAATTTGGGAAACCATTTAAATGATGGTCTTTAATGGTTTTGGGCTTTATGGACATAGACTGTCCAATGGATTTAAAAAATTAGCATTTCAAACAAAAATTGATTTGGGGAAAAATTAATTTAGTCTTCTCTCGAGTTCTTGGAGGCAACTCGCGATCTCCATAATTCGTCTCCGTCTATCTCCTATATCAAGTTTTCTCACCAAAACGCAAAATCGAGTTTTTTCGCCCAAAACACAAAATCGAGTTTTCCCGCAAAAAATGAAAATCGAGTTTTCTCGCCCAAAAACGCAAAATCGAATTTTTTCGCCCAAAATACAAAATCGAGTTTTCCCGAAAAAATGCAAAATCGAGTTTTCTCGCCCAAAAACGCAAAATCGAATTTTCTCACCAAAACGCAAAACCGAGTTTCTGCCGAAAACGCAAAATCGAATTTTCCCGCCCAAAACACAAAATCGAGTTTTCCCGCCAAAAACTCAAAATCGAATTTTCTCGCCCAAAAACGCAAAATCAATTTTTTCCGCCAAAAACGCAAAATCGAGTTTTCTCGCCCAAATCGCAAAATCGAGTTTTCCTGCCACAACACAAAAATCAAGTTTTCCCGCCAAAATCGTCAAATCGAATAGAGTTTTCCCACCAAAAATGCAAAATCAAGTTTTCCCGTCAAAAACGCAAAATCGAGTTTTTCCGCCAAAAATGCAAAATCGAAATTTTCCTGCCAAAATCGTCAAAATCGAATTTTGCCGCCAAAATCACAAAATCGTCAAATCTTTTGAACTTATGTATTATGAACTTGTGGATTTATGGAAAGATTTTAATCTTATGAACTTATACTTGTATTTATAGGTTTATAGATTGAAATTAAAAAAATTTCATAAATGGTCATTAATGGGTCACATGGCAATCCATATAAATATGAGTTTTGATGGACATGGTCTTAAATGGACATGGTTCTTATGGACATGATCACTCTCTATCCACAAACTATAAATGGACAAACGGATATGGGCTAATGGACATGAGATTTCCCATCTGACAGCTCTAGGGTCGTTGCTTTGAACAAACATAACAAACATTTCAGAAGAATATGGTCCATTTGAAATTAGTTTATGTATAATTTCTTAACAAGGGTGTTTCTATGTTTGTTTTGTGCTTTCTAAACATAAGTGCAACTGTTGAAGTGCTTTCATTGCGAAATATGCAAAACTTTACTCGGTAATATATTATCAAGGGAAAATTCTATATTAATACACAACTTTAATTATTATTTCCAATTTAATACACAACTAGGTGTTTTCCTGCACCATATGCAATAAATAATTCTAAATTTAAATTAAACTTTAACAGATAAATTTAAATTATATTTAAAATAAATTTGTATTAATATGTAGAATTTTTTTATCAATATTTTAATATAAATTTGATTTAATTAAACATAAAATTAACATAAAATTTTTTTTTATTTAAATTATATTTAAGAATATGCATGTATATATTTAAAATTATAATCTTAGAAAGATTTTTTTATCTATCTATTTTAATTAAATATATTAAATAACCTTGTATAAAATTGCATAATTATCAAAGATTAAAATTAAACAGTATTTATAAAAAAACTAGATATAAGAAAAAATAATGATTTTACTATTAAAATTTTATAATTTTCTAAAAAAATTGTATACATTTAAAAATTTTATTAATAAAATTGTATAATTTAAAAATATAGAATTAAATGATATTTCGAAATTTGTAATGACATATTTGAATATATCTATTTTAATAATGATGTATGAGTTATTACCATATTCTAACAAATTTCAAAAATATAAATCGACATTAAATGTAATATATGAGTTATTACCATATTTTAAAAGTTTACAAAAATTATAAATTAACATTAAATGTAATTATCCATGTCATATTAAGTTATAAGCCATGTCATCAATTTTATTAGCCATGTCATATTATTTTGGTGAAAATAATTGTAGAAACGATATGTGGCAAAATCACTTCTCAAATAATGTATAAGAAATCTTTTTAAGTGATCAGAACAATACACAAGCTAAATTTTTTTGGTCTTTTTATACGTCTGTTAAAGCCCGTATAAACTCTTTATATTGATTCATTAACTCGGTTAACGTAGGCTTTGAGGCATTCGGGTCTTTGAGCCGGGTTTGGATTCCGGTCTTTCGGATCCTAGACATTTGGACACAATTAAGTACTTAAAAACTTTTGGTTTGAGTTCAGGTCGGTACCTTTCAGATTCTATCAATATCTTTCGGGTCTGGATGATTCAAATCTATAATTAAAATACTTCTAATTTTGGATTCATAGCGGATCCATGTCGTTTTGGTATTTAGGATCCAAAATGATCTGAAATACTTGAATCTCATCAAAACTTAGTCGAAATCTGTCATATTGCAAAATAACTAAAAAGAAACTACTAATGATTGATAAGAAACATTTTTTGGACTCTACATTTGACATTTAATGTTTTTTTAAACACTACATTTAAAGTTTAATATTACTTGAAAATGTGCAAAATAATATTGAAGATTGCAAACAAGAATACATTACATTTAAATCATTAATTACAATATACAAAATATAACACATGAAATCATAGTCTTGGATATTCATGTATGTTTATAAGTCGGGTCTATTCAGATCTATTCAAATAGGTTCTTTTCAAGTCAGGATCTATTCGGATTGGTTCTTTTCAATTTTGATAAAAGATTTTTGGACCTAACTAGATACTCATAAATTTTCGATTCAGTTTCAGATAGAATATTTTTGAACTGGTTCCTATTTAGATTTTCGGATCTAGTTAAAATACCCAGACCAAAAACACATAAAAATCAGCATTTCATATACAAAAATCAAAAAACCAACGATCATTTCAAAAGCCATATTGTATCCCATTCAGCCCAATATCATATTCAAGCTTTTCCAAAAGCAAAATGTGATTACTCTCTATATAGCAAGGAGAAAAAAAAAAAAAACCGAAGCGAACACAACAACCCATATTCGCAATTCGGTTCGGGTATCTCAAATAACCGAATCGGCTGGGTCCGGATGCTTAACCGAATATTTGCCTATCGGTTTAATTAGATTTTAGGGTTTAGTCTTGTTTCTGGTCTGTGCGAGTCTTTTATTGATTTCGAAGCATAGCTGCTTCGTCTCCGGCGAACATAACCCTGACTCTGCACATTTCCGGCTACTTGGTCTCCGGCTCCGTAAACTCCGCAGGCCTCGATTCGAAGGTAATCGACTTCTCTCTCTCTATCTCTATTGTTCTTGATTTGAGAATCGAATGAACAAAACCTCAGAGTGTGCGGATAAATTCTGAAGGATTCACGATGGATGGTGGTGTGGGTGAAAGCTCTTCGGTAGGAGAGAAGCCAGTGATTGTTAGGGTTAAGCGTAAAGTAGGACAATCTCCGCTCGATGCTTTCTGTAAGTTTCAGTAGAAGAAAAGAAACTCTCTTTGAATCTATGCATGTATCTCCTAAAATGTTATGGCAATTAGGGTTGGAGATAAATGAAAGACCTTTCAAACGACCCTTACTCGACTTCTCTAAGCTTTCTATATCATCCAATTCCGAAAAGAAAGGTACTTTTTTTTTATCATCATCTCAGGCTTTTGGTATGATGAAAATGGTTTTGGACTCGCTGAATCTTGAATGTTGTTCATGTTGTGGCAGAGGATGCGAAACCCAAGAAGGTGCTCGTGCGGCATTTAGAGACACTCACGGACTCTGAAGCCACTGTTGATATCATCCACTCTTTATTTGTGAGTGAACATTTTCCTTCTTGATAAAAGTAAAAGCCTTTACATGTTATTGTTTTATATGTTCTGATTGTTGTTATTGTGTGTTCTGCAGGAGTCTGGTGACCGTGATGAGCAGAGTTGCAGTAAAGGAAAGTTTGAGGATCGAAAAGTTGCCTTCAAGAAAGACAGTGTAAGTATTGTTTTAGACTACTGATTCTAGGTTCTCTGCATCTTCACTGCTACTCGAATGATAGCTTAAATTCCTTTCCTTTTTGGGTCTGCAGAGAAAGGAACAGCTCTTGACAAAAGCTGTACAGCAGCAACAGGTAACAAGCTCTTGGTCATGAACATTTTCATACAGTTTTACATTTTAGGTATCTAACTCAAGACTTGTGTAATCAATTTAATCAAAAGTTCAACTATTCTGTTAGACCGCTGCACAGAATGCTCGGTTTGAGCAAATATGGCGGAGTAGGAAGGGGAACATTGAAGGCATCCTTGATAAAGAACTTCATGAGAGGTGTAGTTTCTTTGATGTTATTCGTGTTGATGCTGAAGAAAGACCAGGCAATGCACCTACACCTGAGTAAGTTCTCTTGTAAGATGCATTTGTATTTTAAATCCCAAAACCAACAGTTTAGCTTTGGTTGAAGTATTTTCTGTATTGCTTTAGGGTTGCATCCTTTGAGGACCAGAAAATGTTGGCTAGTTTCTTGCCTCTCCTTAGAGAATGCATTCCAACAGCAGCTGAAGAGATTGAAGCTGATATCCATTCCAGTCATACCGAAGAATACGTTTATGATGTCTATGCGGTAAACGAAGAGATGGATACCAGTGAAGACAGTTCTAAGCACCAGTTTCCTCTGTGCGTAGTTTTTTCATACTGAACTCCTTCATTTATTTGTGACACCTGCTAATTTCGGTTCTTGGGGTTATTTTAGTGTCATAGTCGAGGAGGAAGAAGAGTTCTGGGATGGACCTGATGAATCAGACTATGACTCTGATGATTCAAACGGTACACTTTTACCTGCTTATTTCCCATTCTTGTTGAACTTCTTAGACCCTATTCGAGTAGGGGATTGTTTTCATTTGATAGAGCAATGATCTATTGTTGATCCATGGTTGTACTCTGTGTCCTAGAAACCGAAAGTCAAGAAAGAAGTGTTACTAAACTATATATCTTTGTATGACTCAGCTGAAGATCATCCAAGGAATGATTACCCAGACGAGATCTCTGAAGAAGAAGAAAAGGAAGAAGATGAGGAAGAGGAAGAGGAAGATGAAGATGAAGAAGAGAAGAGTGAAGCATCAGATGAATCAAAAGACGAGGAGAGAAATGTGAGAATGGTCCTTGATGACGATGAGGAGTTCTTTGATGGTTATGCAGAGGAGGATGTGAATGTTTATGGGGATAGCGATGAGGAGTTTGAGGACATTAAGTGGTCTTACCGGTGAGTTTGGTGTAGCAAATGAAGATGCTAATAAAAGACATTAGTGTAAGGCTGTGAATCAAAATTGTTCATCTACTGTTAAAACGAAACTAACCAAGTTCGGGTAGTATCAGAGATCATTCATGATATTCACTTTCGTATACAGTGTTTATGCCAAGAGAAAAAAGAAGTGATCTTAATATAGTGCTTAAAATATTTAATTTGCTTGCTGTGAGCTCACTATTCATTAAAAAAAAAAAATGTTTAAATCTTCAATATAACCATCTTTATTATTTTATTAAAGAAATATATTTTAAAAAAATGACAAAATTAAGTCGGCAATCCGAATCCCGGTTCAATCGGTTCAAATGTAATAACCATTGGGAATCGAACAACAAACGAGACGACATCGTTTAATAGCGAATTCCTAGGGCTTCCGCGTCTCTCTCTTTCAAATCACATTCATTAGGGTACTCTCAGACTTGGGTATCGTCATCGTCTTCGCCCCCGCGAAGCTCAGTCAGTCGAAGATGTTAACGGCGGATATACCACCGAATCAGTCAATTTACATCAAAAACCTCAATGAAAGAATCAAGAAAGAAGGTATTTTCTCTTCTCTCTATCTGATTTCCTCAATCAATTTCAGTACTCGTAACCTCCAATAATCTCCCATAAGATTCCGTAATCCAGCTTAGTGTTGTATCTTAGTTTGCCCTTTAGCTGCTGCTACAGAGTGTCGTTTCTAGGGTTTCAAGGAGAGATGTAGTTTTGGCTCGAGGGGGCAGTATCAGTCTCGTGTTGTTTAGTAGATCTAACGTGGTTTTTGTTTTGGCCAGAATTGAAGAGATCTCTTTACTGTTTGTTCTCACAGTTTGGGAGGATACTGGATGTGGTTGCTTTGAAGACTCCTAAGCTCCGTGGTCAAGCTTGGGTTGCCTTTAGTGACGTCACCGCTGCTACTAATGCCGTTCGCCAGATGCAGAACTTCCCTTTCTATGATAAGCCTATGGTCAGTGTGTTTCTTTCTAGGCATTGTACAACACTGCTTCTTCTAGTCAGGTTGATATATAGTTTGAATTGTTCTAATGTTTGAGTGCAGCGCATACAATTCGCTAAAGAAAAGTCAGATTGTATTGCTAAAGAGGAAGGGACTTTCGTTCCCAAAGATAAGAAGAGGAAGAAACAAGAGAAAGGTAACTGATCCCTGACTTATGGTTACATTAAGATGATGCTGTTTTTAATTCATTAGTTTTCGTGTTCTGTTTTTCTTATTTATTATGATCCATATGAGGAAGCTTAGCTTAAATCAGTAACTTGTTTTTACACTCTGCATTTTGTCTTTGAGATGATGGATACAATGGTAAACTTGAAAAAACTCTCTTGCAGCTGAAAGAAAGCGTGAAGAAACCCAACGACCAAACACAGCTAATGGCCCAATGCCTCCACCCAACGGAGCCCCTGCGGTAAGTGCCCTTCTTCAAAACTATCTCTAACAGTAATCTTCTTTCTAATTACATCCCTGAGACTTTGTCCATAACATGAACGTTCTTTTGTTTTTTATCTTAAAAAGCCATCATCGTTCAAGCCGAGCGGACAAGAAGCGATGCCACCAAACAACATACTCTTCATTCAGAATCTTCCGCACAATACAACAACCGATATGCTCGAGTATCTCTTCAGTCAGTACCCGGGATTCAAAGAGATAAGAATGGTCGCCGCAAAACCAGGGATTGCATTTGCGGAGTTCGAAGACGATGTTAAATCTTCCATGGCTATGCAAGGTCTTCAGGACTTCAAAATCACTCCCCAGTTTCCTATGCTCATCTCTTTTGCCAAGAAATGAAGAGAGAAATGCTTTTGTGTTTGTTTGTCTTTTTTAAGATGCTGACAATGAGAGACTTAGTGTGTATAACCGACGGTTTAATGTTCCGGTTCGATTGACTTCTGTTTGGTTTAGTCACGCGGTTTTACATAGTTTCGCAGACGACTCTACAAAATGTCATTGGCATTGGTCAACCATTTATATAAATACTAAATTAAGAAATGATATTTTAGCAAAAGGCAGAAAAAGACAAGATAGCAAACCTTGCTCGATACGCAACCGTTGTCTTCTTTATCCTCTCCCCGTATATCATTTTTCTGAGGAAAGTTTCTCTTTTTTTTTAGGGAACTCATTTTGTTACTGTGAGCTTTGAAAGTTATCACCTTTTGTTAAACCCATGTCGTCGACTTCTTTCACCGACCTCCTTGCTTCCTCCGGCGTTGACAGCTACGGACAAGACGAAGACTTTCGTGTTTCCGGGTATCAAAATGATGGGTTTTATCCGGAGATAACCGGGTCGGGTTTACCCAAGTTCAAGACGGCTCAGCCACCTCCACTTCCGATTTCACAAGCTTCTCATGGTTTCGCCTTCTCGGAGTTACTTGACTCTCCTCTTTTTCTCAGCTCCTCTCATGTAAAGCTTCCAACTTTCTTAATCATCTCATCGCTTTCACCTATCTATCAAATTTTTCGTTTTGAAATCCATGACAATCCGTAAACTAGTTTTACTTCAAATCACAAAACGAGTTTCCAGTTTTTGTAATATATGATTCACTTGTGATGTTCTGTATTGTTCGTTTTGTTTACTTGCAGAGTTTGGTATCTCCGACGACTGGAGCGTTTCCGTATCAAGGCATCAATGGAACAAACAATCACTCAGATTTTCCCTGGCAGCTACAAACGCAACCGCAACCGCCAAACGCTTCTTCTGTAATATGTTTTCCCTTACCGTTTCTGAGACCATCAACACATCCCTTGTACTGAAACCAAAACTTGTTTCCTTTTACCCTTTCTTTTTACAGGCTTTACCAGAAACATATGTTGTTCAAGATCTCCAGAAGAAGCAGGAGGATCCGGTTCCTTGTGAGTTTGCAGCACACGGTTTAAGATCAGATCGCCAGGTTAAGGTACCATCATCCATGGTGAGTAGGAACTCCAATGATGGTTATGGTTGGAGAAAATACGGCCAGAAACAAGTGAAGAAGAGCGAGAACCCTAGGAGTTACTTCAAGTGTACGTATCCTAATTGTGTTTCCAAGAAGATTGTTGAGACTGCTTCAGATGGACAGATCACCGAGATCATCTACAAAGGAGGTCACAACCATCCTAAACCTGAGTTCACCAAGAGACCATCAACATCGGCTAATGCGAGAAGAATGGTTGATCCTTCTTCTGTTGTTAGTGAAACTCGTGATCAGTCAGAGAACTCGTCGATTTCGTTTGATTGCAGTGATCTTGAGCAGAAAAGCTTTAAATCTGAGTATGGTGAGGTAGAAGAAGAGGAGGAGGATCAACCTGAGATTAAGAGACTGTAAGTAGTTTTTTTTTTCCAACTATTGGAACCAAAAGAAAGAAAGAAAGAAAATGACATGTTTTGAGTTTTTGTGTGTAACAGGAAAAGAGAAGGTGGAGATGAAGGAATGTCTGTTGAAGGAAGCAGAGGAGTGAAAGAACCAAGAGTTGTGGTTCAGACGATAAGTGAAATTGATGTTCTTGTAGATGGCTTTAGATGGAGGAAGTATGGTCAAAAAGTCGTCAAAGGAAATACTAATCCAAGGTTATTAATCTTTTAACTAGTTTCTTGTTTTTAAGAAGTTGTTTTCATGTTGCTAATCGTTTTTGTTATGTAACAGGAGCTACTACAAGTGCACATACCAAGGTTGTGGAGTGAGGAAGCAAGTAGAAAGATCCGCAGAAGATGAGAGAGCGGTTCTCACTACCTATGAAGGAAGACACAACCACGACGTCCCAACCTCGCTACGTCGCTCATGAAAACAATACATTCTTGGGACTTAAAGTCACTAGTGATAACATTATAGGATTTGGTAAAACACTTCTCTGGCTATCTTTTGTGCTCATTACAGTTTGTTTATTTGTTTGTTTGTTTGTCTGTAACACAGTAGTAAGTAGTAATACATTGTGTTGTACAGAGTGGTGGTTAGCATTTTATTTTTATATTCTTGGCCTTGGAGAACCTCACTATTCATCTATGTGACTTTAAACACCTGAGTCCCATTTTAGTTTTTGTTTCGTCTTTTTCTTGATTTTTTTTGTACATTCCACATTCAAGATTGATAAGCGCTAATAGTGATATGTAATCCATTTTTCATGTTATCGTCATGTTGTGCATTGTGACACTCCACTCTTTAATTTTCTTTTTTTTTTTTGTTACAAAAGTTCTAAATCCATAATATATTATTAGAGCTTACAAGTGTAATTATTAACCACTAACAAAAAAAAGTAGTTGAAAGAAACAATACATAGAAACAACAAAAATATATAGGCTCATATTTCTTCTCTTCGCTCATATACCTCACTCTTTCTATATCTTCTTTATTTGACATCACTAAAGTCTTGGAACTAATCTTAAGTCATCCTTTATCACCCCAAGTAACAACAGAGTCCTCTGTCCTCTACTCCTCTTCTCCATTTCCTTTACATTCACATTGCACTCTCATTCAATGCATTCTCCATTACGTTTTCTCCTCAAAATGAAAATATAACTTAATAGTTTAACCCGAACCGTGCTCTCTCTACTCTCTTTTTTGTTCATGTGGGTAAGAAAAAAAACAATAGATTTAGGCAGAGAAGAGACGAACTCATCACATTGAGGCGTAGGGCAGGGTCCTCATGATGGACTTATGTGCCATCTTACTCCTTCCCGTTGTCCCACGGAAATCTCACGGTTCTGTTCTCGAAAAACATCCAAAAGTAAACTGCAATCGCAACATAAACTATAGGAGTTGTTTGCCTTTGACGATTAGTTCACTTGGGAACCTACCATTTATAGACCTCCATGCAAACACAAACACTAGAAAGTGCAAAGTGCAAACGTAGAAGTGTAATTGTGTAAAGTAAACGATTGGGTTGGTTTTACATCTAGTGTTTATTATTTTTGAATTATTATTTTTTTCATTTCCCACAAAAACACCTTAAAAATCATCTTCAAATGAACCATTGATTCTAGGAAAACATAAATACTCAATTCCATTAGTTACTGTTAACCTATAATTCATTGACACATTTTTTCGTATACATTTAGTAACATCGTGAAACATTTAAAAGATATTACATGCATAATCACTTGTAGAAGTAGTCGGCATTTCTATTGTGATATTTTCATTAAACTGATCAAAACATTAGGGAACAACTCCACTAACTTGGCGACCTATGAAAGGCCATCACAATGATCATAATTCATAAAGACCAATATCTATAATAATTGGTTTGTTTTGGTTCGAATATGCTTAACACCATCAGAAGGCGTATTAACTTTAATCATCCAAAAATTGAATGGGAAGCGAAAAAAATGGATTACGTCCAATCTGATTTGATTGGGAACATATGTCCTCCCAATAATCTGGAAAGCAGAAAAAAAACAATCTTTGCAGTAAATTTTCATTCTCTTAGTTTTATAATTCTTTGATTAGGAACATATAAGGCACAAAATATAATGGTAGACAAATTTTGTATATAATGTTCGGAGTTATTTTTCTGCTATATTCTATGTTGATTATGTATCACCAATTCGACTTTCTGAATCAGGGTCTCTCATTAAAAAATTTAGATATTATTAGCAATAATTATGATAATTCTTTGATCGGGAAAAATAAATCTCAAAATTTTAGCTAGAGTAATCTGTTATGGATGATAGACATTAATGTATTTAAGTTATATATACAATTATTACTATTTTAGAGAGTTTATCTTATCTAATAAAACAGAAGTCATAGCTTTTTCATGTGTAATTTTTTATTTGGACCACTCCTTAGAAAGTCATGATTTTTAATTAAACTATCATGTATATTTTTAATAATATAACCTAAGAATCTCATCAATAAATCATCTTACATGAACTGAACTATAATATTTAACACAAAATATACAAGAAAAATTGCTTGAAATACACTAAGTTAGTTACTATTTTTGAAAAATAAACTCAATCAAAAATACCTTAACATTTGGATTAAGGATTTAATGATTAGTGTTTAAGGTATAGAATTTAGGAAGTAGAGTTGAGTTTAGTTTCTATAAAAATTTCTTATCATTTATAAATGATTTAAAAGAGTTAGTTTTTTTTTTCATTATAAACTTAAGGTATTTATGAAAATAATTATCATTTAAATATAAATTTAAAAGTGGTATCAAATTTGATGTAAAGTTAGAATTTCTTCTGTATTCAACTTGTTTTCAGTTAACATCAATACTTAGGAGTTAGGAGAAAGTCAATAGCATTTTTTTTTTCAAAACCATATACATTTTCAGTAATTTTGTTTTGCCAATTTCTTTTGGTAGGCAAGAAAATTAACGGAAAAGATGCACAATATATTGAAGTAGTACTAGTATACTCTTTTGTTTCTTTTATCCACTGTTATCGGTTCCTTCATGCATAATTATTGAGGCCTTTATTAATTTGTCCATATATAGTAAATAGTATTAACTTTCTTGAACGTTATATGAATGAAAATTTTATATTATTTGAACCATATGGTTTGTTTATCAGCTTCAAATTAATGCTTTACCATTGGTCCACCTACATGGCTACATCTACATGTGATAACCTGCATGATTGGTCCACTCTTTCTTTAAACCCTTAGTTTGCCGTCTTGAGTTCGTATTATTATCAATAAGTAATCAAAACAATATTTATATTTAACCACCGAAGCTTTAAAACAAAACAAACTGGTCTAAATACGTTGCATTACAGTTGAACATGCAGCTCTTCTAATGCTTTCATACATTATTTGGATATTATAATGAGTTAAGAACACAGTTTAAAGAAAGTCGTCATTTATAATTTAACTAGTTGGTCCAATACAATGATTCAGTTTCAGTTTAACTATTCAGTTTCATTATTACTTGACATTTAACTATTTAGTTACTTCATCTCAACCCAAATATATCTTCAATGAAATATTAAACAATATGATTGTTTCTTACCCACACACACACGATTTTACCTTTCGTAGTTCGAGTGAAAAAAAAAGAAGTTTTGTTTGGTATTTGGGAATTCTATCCTTAATTGTATTACAATTCGATTATTGTCCTAAGATCCAAGTACATATGCATAGTGTTTTAAAACTAAAGATCATATGATCTTGTCCTCATTGCCACGGACGACTAAAAATTAGATTATCGATTTAACATAGATCTTGTCCACATTAGTACATTACAAAAGTTTTTTTTTTTAACCATATACCAAAATAAACTTTAAAAATGAAAATATTCTCTCCGGGGATGTTAATAAGAATCTATTTCCGGATCTGAAAAGAAATTAAGAAAATAGAGACAGAATTAACGAAGAATGAAACATTAAAAAAAAACACTAGTTAAAATCCTCAGAGATGCTATCGAGGCGAGGCCGCCACATAGACACCGACGCCGACCGACTATGTCTTCGACGGTGACGATTCTCTTTACCGGCCGAACAGTTCTTCTCCGATGACGACAACATAACATCTTCCAAATATTTCTCACACAACGTCAAATCAAGATCCTTATTAGTACTTACCATGTGATTACTATTGATGTCGTTGGCGTTTCCAAGAGTCTTTCTCCGACGTCGGACATCCTTTTTCTTCTTTGTTTTCTTCTTCTCCGGCAAGGAAGTATCTGGTATAAGAAAATAGATGCTCCCACGCTTAAGCTCAGATTCAGCAGACAAGATCAAGATCTTACGTACAACTCCTTGAGAACATGGTTTGCTTAAGACATGGTTAGGGTTCGCCTGAAGGATTTCACCGGCGGTCATTGGACGAGTGATCTCATCGACGTGGCCGTTGAGATGTACGATTCGGATCATATCTAAAGCTCCGCATGGAAGCACACAAGCTAAACAGCACCGTAAACTGTTTCCCATATCTTTTTTTTTGCTAACAGATCTTTCAAGTTTTCTTAACAAAATAAAAGAGAAAGATTGAATAAGTTTTTGAAATGTTCTTTGTTGTTAATGTTGTTGTGGGTGTATTGTTTTTGTGAGGGAAACGAGCTTACATATATAGAGATTAGAGAAAACAAAAGCTATTCATTCATTAAGGGAGCTTAACCATACGTATACAGATGTTTTATTTACTGGAATACCCTTGCTTCTTGTTGTGATTAACTTAAGCAGCCCACCTATTAGTGTTCATTTTTGTATCTTTTATTCCACTCAATTAATCTACCTATTAACCACAAAATTTATATAACACTTGTCCTTTTCAGTGGTCAATGCTTACTTTAAGTTTTGCTGTCTAATCTTTTGATAACTAAAAACTATTGAAAATTTATCGTTTGACAAATGACTGAAAATATTAATTGATTAAATATGATTATTTCCGGAACTAGTAATAAAGAAATGACATTTTAGTCAAATCATTCTGCACAGAAAAGACCAACACCAAACTACTAAGTGTTTCAATATATGCTTATCCAATAATGAATTTGTAACAGATAATTGCGGACCCTCATATTATTGCATCTTCAAACACTTTGGAGTTGTAATGAGTCCTTTTATATATATATACGCGAAACACAATTAGTCTACAATACAGGAAAAGAAAAACATATATACCTACCTAAACCTATGTATAATCTTCATTAGTTTACGAAAAAATGGTTAATACATTGTTAATCTGGATATTGGATCGTAATAAATATTATCAAGCAGGAAACTGAAATAGTGCTCGGAGTCCAGTATTGCAAAGCTCTAAGCTTTTGTTTGGAAAATTAAGGCTCTTCACAATATGCACTATCTTATATGGCAGTTGGTAACATGATAAAAGTTAAGGCTCTTCACAATGTGTATGTGTTACCATCATCATAGGCAATGTGATAATCACTGTTGTAAAATTAGGGAACCTGATGAATCAGTCACTCATGCCATTTTTGAATATTCCTTGGCTTTACAAGGATGAGCTTTATCGGCTATGTCTTTTAGTCTGAATATTTTTCTGATTTCGAGTATCTATACCAATATGATTACCTATTCTAGCGGAAAAATAATATTAAAGACCCAGAACTTAATAGAAATTCTCATCCGTAGATAATTTGGTATCTCTGGAAAGGTAGAAACGATAAACTATTCAGAAGAATTGATAGAGATCCACTGGAACTAATAAAATATATGAAATGGAAAATGTCATGTTTTGGTCTAAGCAAATACAATAGCTCTTTCAGTGACACAATCACTGGATATTATTGGTTCACAAGTTGTATACTTACAAAACAAATCCTTGGTGGATGGTTTTAACATTTATACCTTGTAATTAAGTAAGAGTGTATGGATCTGGAAAGACATGTCTGGATATATCTAAATAATGGGAACAAGGAACCAAAGCAGATGAAAGTCTTCTGATACGTGCTCAAATTAACCTCAAGCAAACTCTCTCAAATAAGAGATCATATATAGTACTAAAGGATCGAATCCACAGGGAGCGTGGGTACACAATAGAATAGCTAGATATATGATTAAGCTAGGCAAGCAATGTGATTAGGAATAGCAATTGTAAATAAACAAGTAATAAAGCATATAGTTGTGTTGCACGAAATAAGATAAAAGCTAGACTTTCAGGTTAGAGGTAATCTCAATTGTGATGTAGCTACTAAGTGTATGTGATAATCAATCCTAGAACTCGAATACTAATGTAAGATTTCTGCTCTCACTGCGACTCTACAGGTCTGAACCCAAGTCTACGCGTTCGCGTATAACAAGGAATGAGTGTCAATCGATACACCTATAGGGTGCCAATCGATACGCTTCCAAACAGGTGTTATTGATCAGATCAATATGTTCACTAAGTCGGTTATCCTGAGCCAGCTACAGCTCATGTCTAACAACTTAGCTCAGCAAAGTTACTATCAGGGATGAGCCTACTCTCGCAGTTGTCAACTTCTAATTCATGATTCTAGTTAGCAACTCTAGAATACAAGCAATAAATTCTTAACTATGTGAAGGATTAGATTTATCACCTTAGCAGTTCTAACAATCAACAATTCATCAATACCATAATAAACCCTAAGTCTAACAAGGTTACTACTCAGACATGACAAACAAGACATAAAGATAAACTGAATGAATTGCATAATAGATTAGAGATAGATAAACCGGAGTTCTAATACAATACTCTGAAGGAGTTGTTGATCTTCTCTCCAGAACCTTTAGCTTAAAACCCTAAATAATTATGTGTCTTTTGCCTAAACAGCGGCGCAAAAAATATATAGCATCTAGGTAAAACTCGTCAGGAGCATCCTTGTAATTTGTGTGGTCTTTTGAGCTCAAGTCATGTTTCGGTCCATAGGGTCTTCACGCGTCGGGTGTCGATCACCACCAAGGATGAGTGTCGACCGACACTTCCCCTGTGTGTCGACTCTGTCTCCTCTGGTACGGACTTGCACTCCAAATAAGCTCCATTTAGCTTCATAAACTCCACAACGTATAGAATATACCTAAACCTGTAAATACACTAAAGTAGACTCCAAACACAACACAAAAGACTCTAAATAAGATATATACTATAGCATAAAAAGTGGTCAAATCCATAGTATAACATCTTCTTTACTCACGGAACTAGAAGCACTAATTTGGAAAATAGAGAGTACGCTACGATATTTTACCTGTCAAAACTTTGGAATAGACTACCAGAATTTGACCACCATGATTTTTGAACCATGTATGACCAAACTTCTCATCAAAGCTGAGGAGATAACAGTGCTACAAACACGATTTTACTCATTCAGGCTTTCATACATTCCCCGAGACCAGAAACAACTGCTAATTCTTTAGATAAAATTGCAATATCTCGCTATAGAGAAATTTTTATGTATGTTGTTCTATTCCGAACTGATTTTTCCGACCACCTCTTGTTTGACTAATAGAATAGTCGTTTGGTGTCAAGAAAACTTCCACTAATTTTTTCCAGTGCTATCAAATTGAGACTTACGCGACGGTCAGCCGTATAAAACTGTGAACCATAAGCATATTTGGATTGGGTGAATTAAAATCAAAATCTTTTTGTAATTTGTTATCAAAAATTAATATTGTTAATTAGTTTTGTTTTTTAAAATCATACGAACAAAAACTTGTTTATTTTTACTATATTTATTTATTTATAAAAATTCATAACTCACGGTGGTTAATATTTATAACCAAAATATTAATTTATATTTATATTTAAATTTAAATTAGTTTTGTATTTAATTTATCATGGTCTTCACTTAATTTTTCATAAATTTTTCTGGAGTGAGTTTCAATTTTAGAGAAGAACTAAAATTTTCATAATAAAAGGAGGATTTAACATTCGTGTTGTAATTCATGAACATCCTCGACAGACAATGGACAAGTCCAGCTAGAAATGTGACACTGCGATGAGAAAACTGACATTCGGCGATATTTACGATTAATTTTTAGACTACTTTTTTTCGAATTTCTTTTGTGTTTAAATATAATACAGTTAAGGTTTTGTTTCCGTCATGATCAATGAAATCGAATAACGATAATCATTTTAAAGCCGAGCATTTCGAGAGAAAATTAAAAATAGGAAGAAGAGCTGTCCTAAACTGCAAAACAATAATGCAGAATAACAATTTTAAATCTATTGATATCTAGAAGACTAAAACAGAAGACATTATACGCCGATATTCCTTTCTGTATCATGAGTATTCCACATAAGCTAAAGGCTCTAAATCAGCGCTACTATATAGTTTGTGAGTCCAGTCTAATACCTCTTGAAATGAAACATTATTCTAATATGTGGGTAGTATTATATTTGAGTGCCTGATTATATAGTGTTGCTTATGGTAGTTTTATGTTAATTGCCATTTATACTTTCTTTATTTTAATATGAAATTATTCTAAATCGAATTGTAAGTGTGAATTTTCATAAAACGGTTTATGATAGTATAGTTGGACATTAATTTTTATAAGACTTATAGAATTGTCAATTATAGAATCTTTATATCTCTAATAATTAGCGCTAATTTGTTTCTGAAATCTTTATGTTGTATGTTATTTGTATCTAGTTACCACTAACATCCTCGCATCAGTGACTTCATATTTTTTCTCTAAACAAATGCATCAGTGAACTAAAGAAAAATAAATCAAATGTATCAGTGAAATCATTACTATACACTATGGTGAAAGGACCCATTCTCGAAAAAGAAAACGAAGAAAATTCAGTTAAAAGATCCGTTAGGCTGACTGGTTACGAACTTACGATATCGAAAGGAAATACTACATATAGCGTCACTTCCAAATAAGATATAATGATGCTCCAAAATACGTTGAATTTAGCTGATTTTCCTATATAATTTTCCAGCAACTGATGGAGTGATGGGTAAGAGATCTTCATCATAGATAGATCGTAAGTTCATAGTTTTTTTATAGTGTTCAAATCCATCGTAAGTTTGGATTTGATGTGATGTTGTTAAGTCCAAAATATCTAGTTCAACAAGAAAAGAAAACAAAAAGATAAGCTCTGAATATCAAATCCAAACTTAGGATGGATTTGAACACTATATATCTCTGTTGTTAAATAATAGAGATGTTATATATAAGCTCTTAATTGTTTCGAAAAGAAAAGAAAAAGATAAGCTCTGAATAAAATGAAATTATCAATCTAAAGGTCAAAGTACGTATTAATCTAAAAGCTTAGAAATGCAGTTGGATTTTTTTTTTTTTTTGAAACACAAATTTTTATTCAATAAGCTAATATATCCATTGTTAGTTGAGGCCATTAATACAAGTTCAGCAGACAACATCTGCTATGCCCAAAAAAGAAAGAAAGAAAAACATCTGCTTTGCCAATACATGATATCTGCTTCCTTATTTCTCTCACGAGAGATCCAAGCGAGGTGTCCGTTGGATATATAGGTATATCCGAACGGGAGCGGAATCAAAATCCTATTCAACACTATTAAGCTACAATTGTTACCTACTATAACATCAATGTTGCAAGAAAAATACTATATATAACCAAACATTAAAGTCGAATTATTTGAAGAATCTTACGGAGAATAGTGCTTTGTCCTCATTTTCTAATAGGAGTATAATTTTTTTTTGTGCACTGGGGTATAAATTTATTTAGAAAGCTTTTTATCACATGTATCTTCTTGAAAAGACAAAAAAAAAAAAATTCAAGATTTGAACAACACTTATAATAGTATTACGTTTTATTCGATGTTAATTATGACGCTGTTGCAACGAGATAGAAAAGTCATGCATGTACCAAAATGTACGAGTAGGAATCTTGCTATTTTTTTTTAGGGTCAGGAATCTTGTATTATTTTCGTGATTCTCTCATTTTCAGAATTACATACTATTAATTACAGTTCTCGACGCGTTAACTTCACAAATAAAAATTGAACAAATCGAACTTTGATAAACCCATACTTCAAATGATTAACGCCCCCAATAAAAAAGGGACTAAGGAGGTATGAGGAAGCTTCGTAGCACGGAAGTTACGGGCACCGACTACGTAAGAGCGGCGCTGAAATTGTTTAATTACGAAAGTAATGTTTTTAATTATTTTATACTAGTATAAATGAATATAGTATGCTCCACAAATATTTTTGGGTGCTAACTTATGATTGAAGCTTAATTAATAAGAGCGTGAGCCAAGTCTGTCTTTAATATATAAAGGATTAGGAAATTACAATTTCCCATCTTACCATTTGTTATTGTTTATGAATATGTATAACGTACTGGTCTAAAAATCTTAGTTCTAATTGTCTACTTCTATAGTTGAAAAGAATCTACATAGTCGTTCTATAGTCAAAATTTCTTAACTATTAGCATTTCCCAAAGCATTATCGGATTAACAAAAAAACAAATCATGCATATATGTTAATTTGTGTAGCTTAGTGATGTACACATGGACTTCCAAAAATAAACGAGAATACTGTTTTAATATTCCAGTTTGTGGTATAAGACTTTATAAAAATTGATCTAACTATCTAGGTTACCAAAATATATTTATCTTTTCGGTCTCACGTCCAAAGAGAATTTTGAACGAAGTGTGCTTGAGCTGTAGTAGTGGAACAATCGGTAATCTATTAGGAAATTTTACGATATCGTGTGAATGAGGCCAAACATGGAAAAATGTCATGTGATGATTGCAAAATCATTAAATAAGACTAATGAATCTTAGGGAAATATGACATAAACATAAACCAGATTTTTTATTTTTATCTGAAACAAAACAAGACTTTGAGTTTGTGCAAGGATTTCAATCACATTTTGGATTTGATAATCTGGTTACCGTGGACCCAATTGGGAGGAGTGGTGGACTAGCTCTATTTTATAATAATGAATATCCGATTAAGATTCTATATTCAAGTAACCGAATGATAGACGTGGAAGCAGTGACTCTTGGTAAAAAGGTGTTTTTAACCTTTGTTTATGGTGATCCGGTACAAAAATTAAGGAACAAGTTTAGAAACGGTTAACTAGATATGGACTATCGAGATCCGAACCATAGTTTATCATTGGAGATCTGAATGAGATCACTGGCAATTATGAAAAAGAGAGAGGCTCTTTGAGGAGTGCAGACTCTTTTGTTCCTTTTAACAACATGATAAGAAATAGTGGTTTATTGGAGTTTCCGACTCGGAGAAACAAAATGTCTTGGCAAGGAAGAATAGGGAAAGAGAAATGGGCAGTGATGATTAGATGTCGTCTAGATCGCGCTCTAGGTAATGAAGACTGGCACACACTCTTTCCATGTTCTTATACATAATACCTAGGGATGGTAGGGTCTGATCATCGTCCGAGGCAAAGAGGACGATTTCGTTTTGACAATAGATGGATTGGAAAAGAAGGTCTTATGGAATCAATTGCTATAGGATGGTCTGAAAATCATGGAGGTCGCGTTAAGGATATTGTTACCAAAATTAGCAATTGTCGATTGCTAAATGGCGGAAAAACAATCCACCATATGGGAAAGAAAAAATTAATGAATTTAAAAAGCTCTTGAAGAAGTACAAACAGACAACAATAGGTCTCACGAGAAAATCTTAGAGATATCGAGAAAATTGCAGGATGCGTACAAGGATGAAGAGGATTACTGGTACCAGAAAAGTCGGAATATGTGGTACACGTCTGGGATCTCAATACAAAATTTTATCATGCCTTAACAAAGCAACGGCGTGTTCGTAATAGGATTGTAGAGCTACATGATGAACATGAAAATTGCATTACGGAGGATAAAGGTGTTGAGAAAATGGCAGTGAACTATTTCGAGGATTTATTTAGCACCACTTTCCCTTCAGAGTTTGATAGCTTCCTGGAAGAGATCACACCGTGTATTACCTCTCAGACGAATCAAAGGCTATTATTACAGATAGCGACTGAGGATGAGGTACGACAGGCTTTGTTTATGATGCATCCGGAAAAGGCTTCCGGACTGGATGGAATGACGGCTCTCTTCTTCCAACACTCCTGGCATATAATTAAGAATGATCTGGTGGAGATGGTGAATAATTTTCTGGTTTCAGGAGAAATGGACTCTAGGCTAAACATCACCAATATTTGTATGATTCCAAAGACGGAAAGGCCTACAAGGATGACAAAACTACGGCCAATAAGCCAATGTAATGTTGGGTATAAGATTATTTTGAAAGTATTATGCCAGAGATTGAAACTATGTCTCCCTACACTTATCTCGGAGACTCAATCGGCATTTGTGGCTGGTAGACTGATATCGAATAATATTCTTATAGCTCAGAAAATGTTCCATGGGTTGAGAACCAATAAAGCATGCCAGGAAAAGTTTATGGCAATCAAAACGGATATGAGTAAAGCGTATGATAGAGTGGAATGAGATTTTATTCAGGCATTCCTACACAAAAATGAGTTTTGATTCTCACTGGATTAAGTTAATGATGGAGTGTATATCATCGGTTCAATATCAGGTTTTACTTAATGGTCAGCCACACTGTCTTATAATTCCACAAAGGATTTTACGTCAAGGGGATCCATTATCGCCTTACTTATTTATTATGTGTACCGAGGCTCTAATTGCAAATATCAAAAAGACTGAGAGAGGAAAACAATTAACCAGATTGAAGGTAGCCAGAGCTTGTCCATCAATATCTCATTTGCTCTTTGCAGATGATAGTCTCTTCTTTTGCAAGGCACAAAAAGAAGAGTGTCAAACCATCCTCAGGATTTTAAAGGAAGGAGTATGAGGCTGTTTCAGGTCAACAAATAAATTTTCAAAAATCTTCGATTCAATTTGGACATAAGATTGAGGAAGCTAGCCGGCAGAAGTTGAGGGATATCTTGGAAATTCAGAACTTAGGAGGAATGGAATCTTATTTGGGACTGCCAGAGAATCTCGGAGGATCCAAGATAAAAGTTTTTGGATTCGTTCAGGAGCATTTGAATAGCAGGGTCAATGGCTGGACTTTTAAGTTCTTTACTAAAGGAGGGAAGGACGTGATCATTAAATCAGTGATTACGGCCTTATCAAATCATGTGATGTCTTGTTATCGTCTACCAAGGGCAACCGCAAAGAAACTAACGAGTGTGGTAGCACAATTCTGGTGGATTCCAGGTGGTAGTACAAAAGGTATCATGAGACAAATTATGTCTAAATAAGGATGAAGGTGGCTTGGGTTTTAAGGATCTAACTGATTTTAACACGGCGATGCTTGGTAAGCAGCTATGGCGTCTGATCGAGAAACCAAATACTTTATTCTCTCGAGTTTTTAAAGGACGGTACTACAGGAATGCTTCACCCCTGAAGCCGATTAGATCATATTCTCCGTCGTATTGTTGACGGAGTATTATTTCTGCTAGATCTCTGGTTAGCAAAGGACAAATTAAAAGGGATCAGGATCATCTATCTCTGTATGGAATGATCACTGGCTCCCAACCACTCGCCTGAGACCAGCAAATAAAAATCAGCATAACAGTTACCCAGATCTTACAGTTGACTCTCTCATTGATTCAGCTTCGTGAACTTGGAACTTACAGGCAATTCGGGCTTTAGTGGATCCACAGGATGTAAAATTTATAGAAAGTATACCACTGAGGAAGACTCATATGATGGATAGGGATGGATGGTATTTCATACAAAATGGAAAATACACGGTCAAATCAGGTTACCAAGTAGAGAGGGTTTACCCAGACAAGGAAAAACCTACAGTAGTGCTTGGACTCACAGTTGATTTACTGAAAGCGTTCTGCTGGAAAGCACGATGCCCACCAAAGGTTAAGCATTTTTTATGGCAATTGGTGTCAGGGTGTATAGCAGTTAAGAAAAATCTGCAAGCGAGAGGACTACAAGGGGATATATGTTGTGCCAGATGTGGAACTCCAGAGGAATCGATAAACCATGTGTTTTTTGAATGTCCTCCAGCGTGACAGGTTTGGGCACTCTCACATATACCATCAAATCCAGTTATTTTTCCTACTGGATCCCTCTTCACAAATATGGATCATCTATTTTGGAGAGTTCAACCAAAAATGGACGATCATCAATTTGCATGGATTTTATGGTACATTGGGAAAGGAAGGAATAATAAAGTTTTTAGTAATTTAGACATTGATCCCAGGAAAACGCTCAAACTTGCTCAAACAGAATAAATACTTTGGGCCGAAGCACAAGTGTTGACCACACAGAAAGAAACACAACATGTAGAGGTTTTAAATCTACCGTCAATCCCAGGGCGGTGGTGTTTCACAGATGGTTCTTGGAAAGATAATGAGTTTTTCTCAGGACAAGGTTGGTATAGCACTTTAGAAGGCTTTGATGGTTTGATGGGGGTGGAGGCGAGTCTCTCCCCTCTACACTCGGAGGTGGAGGCGCTACTTTGGAAAATAGAGTGTATGAGGAATTTGCGTCAGTTTCGGGTTACATTTACAACGGATTGTTCTCAATTGGTGAAGATGGTTTCGGAACCAAAAGAATGGCCCGTGTTTGCAAGTTATTTGGAAGACATCAAGACCCATGCAAGAAAGTTTCCTCGGCTCAGAGATCATTCATGTACCACGAACGCATAATTTGAAGGTAAATAGTCTAGCACGAAGTGTCAGGAATCAACCGTCTTTCATCGTTCACATGGATGTGGAGTTACCAGTGTGGTTTACAGAGTCTGTTTTTAAGTTGATGACAAAAAAAAAGACTAATGAACCTCCAAAAAATTAATATACTGTTCATCGCACGAAATAAACCCAGATGATTAATGAATAGATGTGAGAAATCTATTAGATGCGGATGATCAGGGTATTACACATGCTCTCTTAATTCGAATCCACTTGGGATGTATGTTCAAAAGAACTGTGCACCGATGATCCCGACTTACATTTATTATGGGCCATATTTTTTTAAAAAACAAATATATATATATATATATATATATATATATATATATATATATATATATATATATATATATATATATATACTAGTATTGAGCCAATGCTATGCATAGGAATAATTTTACTTACAAACAAAACCACATTTTAATTATATATAGCTAAATTAACATGTATTTTTTTTTTTGCCATCTAAAAGAATTTATTGATCACAAATTACAAGCTGTTTTATAAAGGAAGGACAAGAATGAAACAGACTCCAATCTTGACTACTTAAGATAACTTTGATTTTCAAAAGAATATGCATAAATATAAGAAAATATTAACATTCTTATTATTAATTAACCACAAAACATACTTTAGAAAATGACATTATATTTGTTTAACTATTCTCACACTGATCTTAATTAGCTTGTCTGATATAAATATTAGATTGAAGCTTTCCTGTTTCACTTATTTATGTTTTTTTTTGCTTTCAATTTTTTCTCTAATTTTTGACCTGTAATTTTTGTTTTTGGCTAATTAAATTTAGTAATTCATTCAGTATTTCCATTTACAAACAAAACTAATATTATAAATCTAATGAAAACAATAAAAAAAATTAGCATGTAACAGATAATAGTTGATTTTTATCTCTTAGTGTATGTTACTATACCTTTTAAATCTATATGACATAAATGATAGGCTCATAGCAGACATAACTAACCATGAAAGCAGAGCAAATAATTATAATGACATGTTTATTAAAAAACATAGTAAAAGAATTATAGGTAAAATGGATAGCCACACACAACACACGAACAGAACAAAGAGAAACATTATAGAAAACAGTAACAAATACCTAGTATTTTGCTACTAAAGTAATTCAAAATTTAGAAGTTCAAAGGAGATGTACATGACACGAGGAGGAAGCACGCCTTGTAGCTCCAATCTATCTTATCTCAGTCTTTTTTTTTGTCATCATCTTATCTCAGTCAAAGAAAGGTTAAATTTTGATCTCTTCTTCTTATGCTCCAAAAGAAGGTTTTGTTTTTTGATAGATTGAGTTTTCTCTACTGTCTGTTTATTGAATAGATATAAGAGTATGAAAAATTTAAATGATTGTGGATAAATAAGAATGATCATGGAAAGTGTACGTTGTGACTTTTGAAGTAACTGTTATGTTGTTGCTTTTTACTTTTTAAAATTATTATAGTTTTAAATTTTTTAATTTGTGAATATTTATTACTTGGCAGGATATGATTCGTGACATGTGTTTTAATATATAAGGGATATATAAAGAAACGTCTATTTTTAAAAAAGCGGACATGAAAAACACGAAATAAATTATAAAATCTTTCACATCTAGTATTCTTTAAATTATTTATACTCTCTCTGTTTCATAAAAGTGTCATTCTACTATTTTCTTCATTTTCAAAAAGAATCATTTTATAATTTCAGTGCAACATTTCATTCATAATCTTTTTTATCATTTTAACTAACCACTATATATTTATTTAAATCATGTTCATTTAAATAAATATATATTAAATGAAGGTATATTAGTATATTTTATCACTTTCTTAATCCGTGTGAAATTTGTTTAAATGACACTTTTTATGAAACGGATGGAGTATCAAATATATTAACATTGCATTAAATAATGTTAAATATTTTATAATTAATTATATATTTTAAATCCAAACTAATTATAATTTTTACAATGATAAATCAATTTTCTGAAAAAGTAATTAAGAAATTTAATTCTATTGATATATCATCATTTTAAATATTTTGAAAATTTAAATCAATTGTTCTTTCATATCACTTAAGTTAGTAATTTAAAGGAAAATTATAAAAGAAAAGGTGTTACTGAACTCAAAAACAACAAAAATAAAAAAAAGATGACAAAAAAAAGAACACGATCTATTACAATTTTAAAAAATCATTTTACGTACTAGCAAAGTCAAAATGGAACAAATATGGACAATTATATGTATATTTAATGGTGAAATAAGTATATAATTTCAATAATAATAAAATAAATAGTAAAATTTTAGTAGTAACTAGTGAAAATTAATATTAATTTTAGTTGATAATAAACTACATATTTTAAATGTAATATATTATTTTGCTCATTTGATTACCTGTCTGTAGGGAATGTTGAACCCTAGTTTTACATATAGATAAGAAAAGTGATCAAACTAAAAATAAGATAAAACTATTGTGTTCTCGCATAGTCGTATTATTACCAAATATGTCAATTTATTGTTAACCTAATTTGTTAAGAGGTCTACCTGATTTGGGTGTGAGTTAATTAAGCTAGTGATTTTTCCTAATACTGTAATACACATGCAGATTTACTTAAATATTGATGATGATAATTATATAGTTTCTTGTAAGTAATGTACAATAACTAATTTTAGTTAGTATATGAAGTAGCTTGATTATCCTTCCTCCTCACTATTATAATCAACGTTGAACATAACCAATTTGATATGTACGCTTGTCCTTTTTTATTTTTATTTTTGGTCGAAATACGCTTTTGTCCTTTAAAAAACATGAAGCATGGGATCTAAATTTCTGAATTGACCTTAAAGTTTAACCTTATGTTTCTTTAAATTATAACGGAAGACAGAAGACATTGTTCAAACATTTAGTCTATTTTTATTTATAAACATATATAAAATATATAAGAGATAATTTAGCAAAAGAAAAATATAGAAGAGGTGCGATTTACTGCGAGCATAGGTGTCATGTCATGTATGTTAAACGACTGAAAAGGTCAACTAACAGTTTTGTTTAAAATTAATAAAATCGGTAAAGGTTAAGCTGCTTATACCAAATCCATACCATAAATTTCAACGCCCATCGAACTACTTCTTTCTTAGTTTGATCTTCACATTATTAGTTTCACTGGTTGATTATTGTCAATTTTAAGTGTTGTTAGGTATTTTCTTTTGCGTCCAAATCTTCCAGCTATCACTTAATTATTAGGTTTCTTCTATATTCGCTGGTAAGTTTCGTATTAGAATTAGTCAAAAAGCTTTCTGATATGTACAGAAATATTACATGGATTTTTTTATTACATGGAATTTAACAATTACCTATACATTATTTGAAAATGATTTTGCCATATGTATTCTCTGCAATCATTTTCACAAAAATAATATGACATGACTACTAAAATTATGACATGATTTATAGCTTAATATGACATGGATATTTACATTTAATGTTAATTTATATTTTGGTAAATTTTTAAATATGGTAATAACTCATATATTATGTTTAATGTTGATTTATTGGAATTTTTTTTTAGAATATGATAATAACTCATACATCATCATTAAAATAAATATATTCAAATATGACATTACAAATTTCGAAATATCATTTAATTCTATATTTTTTGATGAAAAATAATATTTAATTCTATATTTTTAAATTATACAATTTAATTACTAAATTTTCAAAAATATATACAATTTTTAGAAAATTATAAAATTTTAATCGTCAAATCATTAGTTTCTTATATATCTACAGATTTTATAAATACTATTTAATTTTAATTTTGATAATTATGCAATTTTATAAAAGTTTATTTAATATATTTAATTAAAATAAATAGATAGAAAATCTTATAAGACTATAATTTTAAATATATACATGCATATTCTTAAATATAATTTAAAATAAACAAAATTATTTTATCTTAATTTTTATGTTTAATTAAATAAAATTTATATTAGATAATGATAAGAAAAAGAAAATATATATTATTAATAAGGTTTTATTTTTAAATATAATTTAAATATATCTGTTAAAAATTAATTTAAATTTAAAAATTTTATTGCACATAGTGCAGAAAACACCTAGTTTATTTATTTATACTATTATTTATGAAGTGATTTTGCTGATTTGTCACATTCTCCATAATTTTAGATAATTTTGCTTATTTTTTCACATTCTTATTAGTTTTTAGATTAAATTGAATCATCAATTTATTAAAAAATTTCTGATTTGTCACATTCTCCATGATTTTAGCTAATTTTGCTTATTTGTAATATCCTTATTAGTTTTTAGATTAAATTAAATCATCAATTTATTAATTTAGATAATATAAATATTTTGAATTTTCTAATTAATTTATTAATTTAAATAATATAATTATCTCGAAATTTCTAATTGTAATTATGATTATAATTATTTTAACTTTCACAAGATTAATCTTATTAGTTTTTAGCTTAAATCATTAATTTATTAATTTAAATAATATAACTTTTTCAAACTATTTTAACTGGAATTACAATTATAATTATTTTAAACAAGTTAGTACCAATTCTTATTTTCATATGATGTAAGATGTTTTAAACTCTATAATTTCATTTTTTTCATTCATTCAAGGTTGTCTTGATTATAGTTTTTGACATTTGTATTTATGTACTTTTGATATTTGTTTTTTAGTTGGAGTTCCATGTTTTCTTCTTTCTTTGAGTTTGAAAGACTAGGAGCAAATTGGTTTTGTTACATGGAGTTTGGAATTATGAATTAGGTTTATGAATTACTTCGGTAGTTATTTCATGTGTATGTTTTATTGCTGTTTAATTTATAAGAAAAATATGCTTTGATATTAAGTTTATAGAGTTGCCTATGTAATCATGTTATGAACATGTATTTAACGGTTTAATTTCTAAAACGGCTAAAGTAGATATATTTTTAATGAATAATTAGATTTATCATTATATAATTAACCATAAATTAACTTTAATAATAAAACTATCATTATATATTTTTCTTTTATTAGAAGTAAACTTATGAAATATTAAGTTAAGTCGATGTATATATTGATCAAGTAAACCAATGAAATATTGTTGTCTTATCTCAGTTCGTTTTTAAAAAAAAAAATTCTAAATTATCATTCAACTTTAGTTTTTATTTATTTTGTTCTCATTTTGTGTGTTTTAATGTTTTTGGTAATTTAATACATTTTTCTGGTTCAAAAATACAAAGTACACTAAGAGAGACCAAAAATTCACATTCTTACTTTATTTTATTGAGTGAAATATTTTTGATGTGTAATTATGCTCTCATGGTCTCATAGTTTTATAGCATTCCTCTGTGTTAAGAAGACATAGAGTGAAATAAAAGTCAGAGAAAACTAAAAAGATTAATAATAAAAAAAATTAGTTATCATGATATTTAAATCATAATATATATATATATATATATATTAATAACTATTAGCAAAATGATTATGTCCGCATGTGCGGGCAAAACACCTAGTAACTATTATATGGGAAGTGTAAACCAAGTTTGGTTCCTTTACCACACATCATTTACAAATCCAAAAACGACAGACTCGTGAGTCAGTTAAGTGGCAAAATAATTAGATAGTTATGTTGATTAAATTGCAAATTTGGTTATTTTGCTATTTGTGATTTGTGCTGCATCCATTTGCCATTGGCAAAAAAAAATACCCACCATTACTACGAACAAATATTGCGATGTAGATATGGACTTTGCAAAGAACATTCATATATATGAGCTATCAACTCCACAATGTATATTTGTGTGTGTTTTATTTTAAATTGGACACATCCGAAAGTGAGAAGAATATTTACCTACATATCTTCCTTAGTTACCGTGCGTATAAAGTATTTAAGTCAACAATAACCCTAAAACTTACTGGAGTATATGTGACAACATAGATATTGCGTTTGCATTTACGTACTTCTGAATTGCTTTTACTGAGTCAAAGCGACCGATGCAAATTGCATGGCGATTCTCAACTTAATCCATTGTCATATATAATTTTTAAAAAGAACATATTAAAATGAATCTTTGATAATAATTATATTAATTAGAGGATCTTAGTAACAAGTCAGTCCAGTGGGTGCACCAAATCAACTAAAACACTTTGTGAATTTTCATATCATTTTCTCCCTCCTGCTGACTCTAAACCTAATAGTAGTACGATTTTAGGTTAAATATAATAAAATTTTGTCAAAATGCTAACGAATTCACATAAAGCTCTGTTGTTTCAGCTCTAATCTTTCCCGCTTAGAGTGTATATATACCACTCTTCCTTCCTCTAAACTCACACAACACAGAGCTTAACAATACAGCCTAAATGGAGTCTTTCCGACGGTTCTCCTCTCTAGCCTTCATCGCACTTCTTGCCTCCTTCGCTTTTCTCGCTTCAGCTGAACTTCACGTTCGTGAATTTGTGGTAAGCTAGCTTCTTTGCATGTTTTTTTGCATTAACGAATGTTCTTGATTTAAGTTTAATCTTGTGTCTGTTTTTCTCTTTGTGGATGACTTTAGATCCAGCCAAAACCAGTGAAGAGGCTGTGCAGAACTCACGAAAGCATCACCGTGAATGGCCAGTTCCCTGGTCCAACGCTTGAGGTCAGGAACGGTGACTCTCTCGCAATCACCGTCATCAACAGAGCCCGTTACAACATTAGCCTTCACTGGTAGTTAAATTGACTATATCAACAACAAACATATGTTCTGTTCTGCTCTGTTTTTATACTCTGTTTTGCTCTGTTTTTGGGACAGGCATGGAATCAGACAGCTGCGGAATCCGTGGGCTGATGGTCCCGAGTACATAACACAATGTCCTATCCGTCCGGGACAAAGCTACACTTACAGATTCACAATCGAAGACCAAGAAGGTACCCTTTGGTGGCACGCTCATAGCCGCTGGCTAAGAGCAACCGTCTACGGTGCTCTCATCATTTACCCTCGTCTCGGTTCTCCTTATCCATTCCATATGCCCAAACGCGACATCCCAATTCTTCTCGGTAAGAACTTACAACTTTTCTGATCACTTTAAATTGTATTTTCTTTCGTCAAAACCAAAAATGTGATCATATTTGTGGTGGGAACAGGGGAATGGCGGGATAGAAACCCAATGGACGTTCTGAGGCAAGCACAGTTCACAGGAGCAGCAGCTAATGTCTCGGACGCTTACACAATCAACGGCCAACCAGGTGATCTCTACCGCTGTTCTCGGTCCGAGACCGTTCGTTTCCCGATCTTCCCCGGTGAGACTGTCCAGCTCCGTGTCATCAACGCTGGATTGAACCAAGAGCTCTTCTTCTCTGTTGCCAACCACCAGCTCACAGTTGTTGAAACCGATTCTGCCTACACAAAACCATTCACCACAAGTGTCATCATGATCGGTCCGGGCCAAACCACTAACGTCCTTCTCACCGCAAACCAGAGACCTGGCCGTTACTACATGGCAGCTCGTGCCTACAACAGCGCAAACGCCCCATTCGACAACACCACCACAACCGCTATCTTAGAGTATGTCAACGCTCCAACTCGACGTGGTCGCGGCCGTGGTCAGATCGCTCCGGTATTCCCGGTTCTTCCGGGGTTCAACGACACTGCAACCGCAACCGCTTTCTCAAACCGTCTGCGGTACTGGAAACGAGCTCCAGTACCGCTTCAGGTCGACGAGAACCTCTTTTTCACCGTCGGTTTGGGACTAATCAACTGCTCCAACCCCAACAGTCCGCGTTGTCAAGGTCCTAACGGGACTCGTTTCGCGGCCAGCATAAACAACCAGTCCTTCGTGCTACCACGAAGAAACTCCATCATGCAAGCTTATTACCAAGGGATGCCCGGTATCTTCACGACCGATTTCCCACCTGTCCCACCGGTGCAGTTTGATTACACCGGTAACGTAAGCCGTGGGCTATGGCAGCCCGTGAAGGGAACTAAAACGTACAAGCTTAAGTACAAAGCTAATGTTCAGATTGTGCTACAAGACACGAGCATTGTCACTCCTGAGAATCATCCTATGCACTTACACGGGTACCAATTCTATGTCGTCGGATCTGGTTTCGGGAATTTTAACCCGAGAACTGACCCGGCTCGGTTTAATCTGTTTGACCCACCGGAGAGGAACACCATTGGTACACCTCCAGGTGGTTGGGTTGCAATTCGGTTCGTTGCTGACAATCCAGGTGATTAAATTTATTAATCTTGAATTAAACGAGTTATCCATATTAAAAACAAAAATTTTGACATAATTTTGTTATAATAATGCAGGAGCATGGATTATGCATTGTCACATTGATTCACATTTGGGATGGGGTTTAGCAATGGTTTTCTTGGTTGAGAACGGACGTGGACAATTGCAATCTGTGCAGGCTCCACCGTTGGATCTTCCAAGATGCTAATAAATGTTCTAACGTTGGTTCTATAAGGTCTTGTGGGATTGATTTAGTTTTGCTTTATTTTAATCAGAAAGGCTTTTTGGGTCTTTGAATCTGTTTTGTGTGTTGGAACTTGTTCATCATCTGGTTTCCATCTACTCTTTCTTGTTACTTTCCTCGTAATAGAGTGTCTTGATATAATCCGATTTAAAGATTATCAATGAAAAGCGTATGTTGCAACTTGATATAATCATCCTCTTCTAGCTTACTTTCCCAAATCTCATATAAAATTCTTCTCTGCAGAAAAGCGTATGTTGCATCTCTCGTTTCTGTCATTGTAATATGCCAGTCAAGAAAACTTTATGTTCTTCTAAACAAAAATAGTCAGCAGTACAAAGCTACAAAACTTTATAAAGCTTTGTTAGAGATTTAAGCTTTTTTTACAAGATGCGTTGTTAAATGAATTCGATCTTGAGGTACATTTAGTTGTGTCAACAAGTCTAAATCTCCAAATGACAAAAACATCCAGTTTTGTATTATATAAAAAAGTACTACAATATTGTATTAGTAGTCTAAGAGAGTCTGATGATTTAATATCAAAAACTTTAACATATTTATATGTAAATTCAGTTTAACATATTTACATAAATGAATTTTAACGAGAAAATTTTTCAACTAAAAATTTACATAATTGATGCAGATAGATTATTAAGCGGAATAAAACCGTACCCGTGAGCGGTTAAAGGCGATTGTGAAAGCGATCGTCTTCACCAGTTTTTCTTCTGCAATTCTCACTATCTGCCATTTTTTTTTCCATTTAATCTTCCTTTTTATTTCATGGTTTCTACAATCTAATCAATTTTATTCCATTTTTTAGAAAATTCGCAAAAGAGTTTGTCTCATGCAATTCCATTTTCACCGCATGCATGTTCATTACGGTGAGTCCGTTTGTGTATTGCATATACATACACTCTACGTAATGACATTTCGGGTTCCTTTTTCAAAACAATTCCCATGTATTTTGTTCTTCATTCTAATGGGGAACAAATTCAGATTTACTCACAACAAATTGGGTGCTAATTACTTTTTCTCTCATTTTGTTGTTTCAATCTCCGGAATGGACTTCGTGGCTATGACCAACGACAAATTGAATTCATAATTAAGTGGTAAGGAACTTATCCTTACTGCTTTACTTTGGAAACAATTGCCATAGAAGCCACCATGGAAAGAATATACTAGAAATAGGGAATTAAAATTTTCTTTGTTGCATGGCAATGTTTTTGGAATCGTTGAAGATTGGTCGTTCCAACTTTTATTTCTTTCGATAGAATCATTATATTGGATTCAATATTGATTGACATCTATAGATCCAAGGTAGAAATTGACTAATGTTATCCAACAAAGAAAACACGAAAATGAAATTTGGAGTTTCATCGCATGGTGAATATCCCGAAGATTGTATTAAGAAGAATTAAAAGAAAACTTCTTCGGATTTTAATTCTATGTATTGCAATATTATATTTTATTTTAAATTTGTATTTGGTTGTATTTTTATTATTATATGTGTAATGTTACATTATATATAAATAAAATAGTTGTTAAAAAAACTTAACAAATTTTCGATCAAAAAACATTTTTGGGTCTGTCTGAGAGATTTTTTTTTCTGTTGTAAGAGGTAACTAGGTAAGAAAACAGAAACGGTTGGGTGGGGTTTGGTTCTGTCAACTTCCTCCATCTACCATCTTTCTTCGTTAGCTCCGCTTAAATCTTTTTTATTTTTTATTTATTTTAAAAAGGATTCTACTAATTTGTCTGAATGTGCTCACTGCTTCACCGCACATCTATCCTACGCACTCCTCCTCCTCCGGCTCATTCTCTTATCCCGATGGCCACCGCCGCTTCTTCCTTGCTCCTCCCTTTCAACAACCTCTCCTCCTCCTCCAGAAATGGCTCCTCCCTCGGATTCTCCGTCAGCCGATCTAGGGTTTCTATGAGCGTCTCAGCTGCTGGATCTCAGACGACTACTGTCAACGACTCTCTGTTCGCCGATTACAAACCCACCTCTGCTTTTCTCTTTCCCGGTCAGGTAATGTATGTGCGATAAATTAACTGTATATTAAATTCGCCTCAATTTCGAAATGCCAAGACTTTAGATTCTGCTATGTGAAAGGTTCCACCTTTACAGATTTTTTTTCTGCTTTGGATTGTAATTGTTATGCAAAGTACTGTCCAAAGAGTTCAGACACTGTATCTGGAACATTGTAATCTAAAAGAATGAATTTTGGAAATATTAGGGAGCTCAAGCAATAGGGATGGGCAAAGAGGCTCAGAGTGTTGCTGCAGCTGCAGACTTGTATACCAAAGCTAACCATATCTTAGGGTATGTATCTATGTTCCCTTTTGCTTCTTCATACCTTTTTTGTTTCTTTGTTTGTTTTCTGAGTGAATCAACCCATATTCGGTGGGGCCTTTCAGGTACGATCTTCTTGACATTTGTGTTAATGGACCAAAAGAGAAGCTTGATTCCACTGTCATCAGCCAGGTTCATCTTCTTTCTGTTCCCTGTTTTCTTTTGAATCTCAAATTTGCAATCTTGTTTTGTGGGAAGATTCTAGCAGAACTGAATCCTTTTTTATGACGTTCATGTATGTATGGTCTCTTAATGGTTTTTCATTTTTCTCAGCCTGCTATTTATGTCACAAGTCTAGCAGCAGTTGAATTACTTCGTGTCCGTGAAGGCGGCGACCAAATAATTAACTCCGTTGATGTGACTTGTGGTCTCAGCTTAGGAGAGTACACTGCTCTCGCATTTGCTGGAGCCTTCAGGTTAGTTTAACCATACAGCATTGTCTCATCTCTATAGGATACTGACACTGTACTCACATAGTATTGCGTTTGTGTTTATTGTAAGAAAAACACATGTTACCTTTCTTTTGTTCCCTTTACCTGTCTTGTCTGCACAATTGACTTGTTTTCCTCTGTTATTTGCTTTTACCCTCAAGCTTCGAGGATGGGCTAAAGCTTGTAAAACTCAGAGGAGAAGCCATGCAGGTAAGATTTTATAAACTTCATTCTGTCTATCCTTCTTTGATTATGTCAAAGTTTAGGTTCATGTTGTTACCTGTCTGAACCTTATTTTACCATTTATTTGAACTTGGAACTGCGGTTTGATCACTTAGTTTTTGATATTAAAAAATCATCCTCTTTTAGGCTGCTGCAGATGCTGCTAAGAGTGCTATGGTTAGCATCATAGGATTGGACTCAGAAAAAGTTCAGCAGTTGTGTGACGCAGCAAATCAGGAAGTAGAAGAAGCTGACAAAGTTCAGATCGCTAATTACTTATGTCCGGTATATATAGACATATCCTCCATCAATCTTTTGCATTATACACTTGTATAAAAAACCATATCCACATAATCAATCACACGTTCTATTACAGGGTAACTACGCAGTATCTGGAGGTCTTAAGGGAATCGAGGTTGTCGAAGCCAAAGCTAAGTCATTCAAGGCTCGAATGACGGTATACTCGATTATCTTCTGTTATGAGGCGTCTTCCTCGAGGAAGCTATAATAAAACATGGTTGTTGGCTGTGTAGGTTCGTCTAGCTGTAGCAGGTGCTTTCCACACTAGTTTCATGGAGCCAGCAGTGTCGAGATTAGAAGTTGCATTGGCAGCAACGGAGATCAGAAGTCCAAGAATCCCAGTGATCTCCAACGTCGATGCACAGCCTCATGCAGATCCAGACACTATCAAGAAGATACTTGCACGCCAGGTAAACAAAATCAATACTTAGTAGTAACAAAGATAAAATAAAGACTCAAAAGAGTGTTGAAAACCGCAGGTGACATCTCCAGTCCAATGGGAGACAACGGTAAAGACTCTCTTATCCAAAGGGCTCAAAAGCAGCTATGAACTGGGACCTGGAAAGGTGATTTTCTCTAGCCGTGTGATCCAAGTTATAGCTTGAAGTTTCTTCTTCTTCTTCGTCTAAGTTATGTGTGTTTCTGTGTTTCAAACACTCAGGTGATTGCAGGGATATTCAAGAGAGTAGACAAAAGCGCCAGTGTTGAAAACATCAGTGCTTGAGACACTGTGGCTAGCTTTTTGTTCATGTATTTTGAGTTGAGAATCTCATCTCTCTGGTGCTTCGGAATTTAATGTTTTGTACCGAATATTTATGTAACACTTAGCTTGTTGAGTTGTCTTTTTAAAAAGAATTTCCAGTTGATGAAAGGGCAAACACTTCATAGACAACAAAAAGATTGTGTGTTATATTATCTAGTGGGTTTTGTTTTTTTACTAAATAAAGTAGTGTGTATTTCAACAATACTTGGATTCTGCTGTTTTGTTTCCAGAAGTAAATTTCTTGCTGGCTCTAGTCTCCGGGTGTAACGGGTTACTCGCCGGCTTAGGTTTTCATGTCTGTAATCCTCCCTTGTTAATTGTTATCAATCAATGCAAGCTTTTAGTGTTAAAATAAAATAAAAAATTGTTGGCCAAAAAATAACTGGAAAGGATGAGCTCAGGTTAAAGCGAGGTTTATATCACATCCGAAGATTCATCACCACAGCTCAAGATATTTTCATCATCGCTCATCCTAATATTGCACCAGCCGGGAATCGAACCCGGGTCTGTACCGTGGCAGGGTACTATTCTACCACTAGACCACTGGTGCTTGGATGACCAAAATAGTGCAACGTCTTAGTATTGAATTAATCTATGTAACACTAGAAGATTTAGAGAATCATTTCGGAAAAGGAATAAAAGGATTTAACGAAGGCCAACCAACAAGTATAATCAGAGTAAGAAGATAGATTTAACCGGCTAGGATAAATTTAAAAAAAAAAAAAAGAAAAAAAAAACGTACAAAAAAAAAGGGGGGAAGTTATCGACAAGAATAAAATGGAAGACCACATGGAAGAATTAAGAGAAATGTTAAAAAATATTACTCTAATAGATAACCCTCAACAACTTGAACAAAACGAAATAATAATTGATCACTCTTCTTCATCAGAAGACGAACCATCTATTCCTTTCCTAAACCCCGTAGAAGGAGAAGGAACAGGTAAACAAGAAATTATTGATCAAAAACCAACTATAAAATTTGACGACATTTACAAAAATAAACGAGGATATTTTAGATCTGAAACTGGAACGCTCGAAAAGTATCAACAATTTAAACCGAAACCAGTAAAATATAACGACTTCTTAGATCTTGATTGTGTTAATCACCAAGAAGGAAAAATAAGACTACACACTTGGGTCGCAGAACAAGAGATGCAGTTACAATTAAATGAAACAATTCAAAAAATGAATGCTGAAAATTATTTAAATCTTTTAATATATAATACAACTGGAATTGTGTTCACATACCTTGTTGGAATGAAAGATGCTAATAAAATTCAACTACAGAATTTTAGAGACCATCAAGAAATCCTTGTCACTGTAGTCGAGCAACTAAATAAACAATTTCTTGGTGGAATAAACCTATTAGGAAAAGAACAAACTAATGAAGATGAGGAACAAATAGCAAAAGTAAGACATATATTAAACAATATAGAAATATGCAATATGAAATATTTAGATGAATTTATATGTCAATATGAAAAGAATTATTATGAATTACCTCACGATGATTATGTTAAATATATGGAAGTATTTATACAAAAACTACCATCTCCGTTTAATATAACATTACCTAGATTATTTAAAGAAAATATAGATAAAAAAGTAGTATCTGATTCCTTTGGAGGAATGATACGAACACTAAGGGAATACGTAAGAACCTTATGTATTCAAAGCCAAGAAATCAAAAGAGTAACGAGAGCGTTTGAATTCAACTGTAACAACTATGATGATATACCTCAGAAATTTGGTTGCGAAGAACAAAGAAAACATAAAAAACGTAAATATAAAAGATATTATAAACATGAAAACAAAAAGTTTAGATTCAGGAATAAATACTTTAGACCAAGAAGAAGAAAATGGTATAAAAGAGAAAAAGGAAAAAATTACTATAAAGAAAAAGAAAAGAAAGCAATAAATAACGAAAAGTATTGTCCACAAGGCAAGAAAAATTGTAAATGCTGGCTATGCCATGAAATAGGGCATTATGCAAATGAATGTCCGAATAAAAAATCATATAAAAAAGAAATAAAGTATCTTAATCAGATTAATTCAATTGGACTAACACCAATAGAATCATTAAACTCATCAGACAATGAATCATCATATTGTTATGAAATATTATCTTCATCTGAATCTGAAAGTGGATATAGTAGTTCAAATGAATCCGAATAGTACATTCATTCAGATACAAATAATGGATAACAAAAGAACAACAACTTTAGCATTGTTATAAATCCATTGTGTGGATTGCCATTTAACCAAGTAGAAGTCCAAGGAGGTTTACATCCGATCTGACTATCCGGTCCATCTACACCCGTCTCCGATCCGTCTACATTCCGGTTCGAGATTAGAAGACTCAGTCAACCTCGTTATCATCACCTTGACCAAGTCTTCATGTATGACATCAATGTAGTCAATAGCAATTAATGTGTAGATTTACTTCCTTGTAAAGCATTTGTAAACCCTTGTATCAAACCACTATATAAAGTGGTGTTGGCTAATGAGAAAGATATACAACACATTCTCACAAACATTCTCTCAAATTATAACACGTTATCAGCACGATTGTTCTCTCCACCTGAGAAGTCTCTCTCCACCTGAGCTCTCTTTTCCGGCCATCTCTTTCGGCCAGAATTCAGGCGCAACTTTAAACCACCGTATCTCTCAAACCCTGTGGAGCCAGACGACGATCCACCTATCAATCTGAAGCCCAAGAAGAGAGGAATCCATTTTCGAAGACGGCTTGTCGATCTGATCTCAGACGCGTCGTAAATCGCATATAAAATCCACGCCGGCCATCTCCCTAGTTATATCCGCCGGCCATCCCTCTCTCTCATGGTGGTCCATTCAGATCAATGTGGTAAAAGGTAAACAAATAAAAACCTGAAAATCTAAGAACATTATATCTGAAACAAATCTAGGATCTATATGAATCCATGATATATAAACAATCTATGGATCCAAAATATTAATCTTGTTTCTATGATCAATATGATCCATATGAAACTTGATTCCAAAATTATTTGAGTCCATAAACTTATAATTTTCTAAAGGTTCTAAGTATCTCTAAATTATTAAAACATCTAAAGATCTATATGAATCTTGTTTCTAAGAATTCTTGAAAATCAGTCAACCAAAATAAAATCGAAATTAAATCCAATCAATGCATATCTTTTCCTATTAATATTTTTTTTGTAACTGTCAAAGTTTTAAAAATCTTTTATGATTTTTATAAATGTATATTCGATTTTATAAATGCTTGTTTGATTTTATTGAATACATATCTTTGACTGAAAATTATTTCTAAAGTTTTATAAGCCATAGTATCATTATATATTGATATGTCATAAGATAGAATAAAATCAATTGAGGCAAATGTCACAAAGACAAATGAGTTCAAAGAAGCCTTTAAACAATGGCATGAAAGGCTCGGCCATCCTGGTCTAACCATGATGCGCAAGATAATCTTGAACTCAACTGGCCATCCCTTGAAAGAAAGTAATATTATCCCTATGGGCATTACATGTATTCCATACTCACAAGGGAAATTAATAATAAGGCCATCACCTGTAAAGGTAGTTAAACATTGAACTTTCTGGAAAGAATACAAGGTGATATATGTGGACCAATACACCCACCTTGTGGAACATTTCGATATTTTATGGTCCTCATTGACGCATCGACCAGATGGTCGCATGTTTGTCTATTATCATCTCGGAACTTGGCATTGGCAAGATTATTGGCTCATATCATAAGACTGCGAGCCCACTTTCCAGATTTTCCATTAAAGACTATGTCTTGACAAAGCAAGTGAATTCAGTTCCCAAGCTTTTAATGATTACTGTATGTCCATGGGGGTAAGTGTGGAACACTCCGTGGCACATGTACATATACAGAACGGATTGGCCGAATCCTTCATTAAAAGAATCCAGTTGATTGCTCGACCATTACTCATGAGGTCGAAGCTACCAGTATCAGCTTGGGGACATGCGGTATTACATGCTTATTCAAATAAATTGCTTAGGTCCAATGCTCAGGACAGAACATACATCCGACTAGTTCTTGATCCATGCATTTACCCTTAGACCATTATGATTGATTTTCATCCATATTGCTTTATCTCAATTAAATGATGACTGATCCTTATTCAAATTCTAAAGGGCTTTAATACCCTATATATAATCAATCCAAATTTGAATTATGATTAAAAGGGATCACTAAATGCAATGATCAATTGATCATTGTCATACTAGAAATAATTAATGCAAATAGATTATATGATTTGGGGGGAGCATTATTGAAAATTTGTTTGTATAGATTCTTTATGCTTGAAAGCAATGATAAATATTCAGATGTTGAAAATCTAAATCTTGGTGATTGTATCTAAATATCTCACTTTTGAGATAGATACAAGACGATTTCTCTTAATCATACGCCATTCCTAAGGTACCAACCAATGGGTCTCGGGACGCCGAGCCTCATGGTACTGATGATGAGATCTCCATCCGAAAGTCTCATAGATTGTCCAGACATGGCCGACATGGCCATTCCTAAGGTACCAACCAATGGATCTTGGGACGCCGAGCCTCATGGTACTGAGGGTTCAAATGATGAGATCTCCATTAATTATCTTATGTCTGGGACAAGATGGAGGAACCTAAAGATCCAAGACTATAAGTCTGTGGATGAGTTTAACTCGGCTCTTTTCATGATAGTCTCAAAGTTGAAACTGTGTGGAGAGACTATCACATATGCTGACATGTTAGAGAAGAAATTCTTTACATTCCACAAGCAATGTTTTGCTTCAGCAATAATACCGAGAAAAGGATTCCTCCACATATGTAAATTTAATCTCTTGTTTGTTGCTTGCTAAGCAAAACAATGAGTTAATCATGAAGAATAGTAAGATGAGGCCTCCTGGAGTTATGCATTGCCTAAGGCACATGCTGCCACAGAGCCATATGAAAGAGTCAAACCATGGCCATGTGAAAAGGCCATGGAGGATGGCAAGGATGTGCGTGGATATCACCCACAGTCACTCCATAGTCGAGACCAAGGCTAAGGTTATCAACCAAGCCATGGGTATAAGTCCGATATCAAAAACCATGCCTCGACCAAATCTGCTTGCCATCAGTGTGGAATGAACAACCATTGGTCCAACCAATGTAGAACTCCCAAACACCTTATTGAACTCTACCAGGAGAGCATAAAGGGATAGAACCCTATGGCCCATTAGGTTTATCACGATGGTGCGAATGATTTCGACCATGAGTATGATGATCATCTTGGATATGAGACTTCATATTGCCTTAAAGAGGCCAATTAGATTTCGACATCATTCTACTTTGTCTTTGCTCTCTATAGTGGATTAAGCCACACTATATTAAGAGACAAAAGATACTTTATTCAAGGCCACGGCCAGGCCAACCTCATGATGCCTAAAGGCACGCATCTAGAAATCTATGATGCATTATATTCCCATAAATCAAAGTGGAATTCGTTAGGTTTCAAAGACATTCGTATGAATGGTCTACATATTGAAACTATGGGCAAAGGAAAGAAAGAATTCCTTCTTATTTATGAAAATCCCCAAGGCCAAAGGAAAGTCCTAGAGACTATACCTACTATATCTATAGGCCTTCATTGGGCCAAGATAAATATGATTGAGGATTAATATCTCAACTCACTTTTCAAAGAGTTCAAAGAAGCCTTTAACAAATGGCACGACTTGCTCGGCCATCAAGGCTTAGTTATGATGCATAAAATACTCTTTACTCATTCCTTGAAAGAAAGGAAAAAGAAGCTCGACCATGGCATTGCCTAAAAGGCATTATATTCACCCTATAAGGTCCATTGAATTAAGAAGAGAAAATGGTTTCCAACAATGGACAAAAGGGAATAAGAGTACCTAAATTAAAATCGCCTTAATGGTCGTGACTACATTCTCTATTGATCTAGAGATCAATATGATATTAGGCATAAGCCAGGGCAATCATGTTTGATTGACCCACGAAATTTATCACTTAGATGGCATTACCATAAATAGCCATCCAGATTATGATGCAAAGATTTAAAAGGGCACAAAAGCTATCCCATAAGATCTCACGTTTGTGCAATATGTATCTATGCACAAGGGAATTTATTGTCCCAGCACCACGAATTAGAGTATGTTCATGAGAGGAAGTGGGGACAAATCCTATGATACATGACCATACTAAAATCCATGAAATATGGTCCACAACCATAATTACATATTGGTTGAATTATAAAAGATTAACTTGCATCAGGCCATTGATATTATATCAGGCCATATAAGTGATCACAGATATTCCCACCTCAGACTAATACGGGTCATGAGTCCAGACATATATCATCTTAAGATATTGAGAATGAATCCACCACAAATATATGTGCCATCTAAGATCATATGACCTTAGAATCTCATAAGGAGGATTGGGAATATATGTTGGGTATATATATATATGAATATACTTTCTCCATAAGTTTAAAGAAACCTTGAGCTAAAATGGGTGATTTAATTATAGGCCAAGGTACAAGGATTACATAAGGTTTATGAATCCGAATATCCAACATTTGAAAGGAGAAAAGTAATAAGCTGGTAAAGAATGGTATCTACCATCTGGTATCAACCATCAATGTCTTGGCAAAGATCCTCAGACTAGAAAATAAGTTATAGACGTCCATATGCTACAATGATAGCTAAATAAAATGCCAGACACATTGATCCGAGAAAAGAATGACTAAGTCATCCCAGCTTAGCACCACACGGTTTTGATGTCTTAAAGACTCAACCAAGTTGCTACAGAGTCTAATATAAGACCAAATAAAGTTCCAAATAAAGTTCCATAATTCAAAGGAACCTCGGAAAGAAAGAAAGGTGCATGAGATAAATTCCGAGTTTTATAAGGGAAACCATTCCAGACATTGAGATATAAGGCTGGCCAGCTGAACGGCTAGGTACCATACCATATAACTTGGGACGCCAAGTTATAAGGTTACAAAGGTCCTAGATAATGAGAATCTCAAAATCGATTTTATACCAAGTCTGGAATTAAAAGGAACCATATATATAAGTGTGTCGACACATACATTCATAGAAAAGCGCAAGTGTGTAGCACATGAATAATGAAACGAGGATCATGAACCCACGCAAGAGTACTCATAATTAATAATGAAAGAAACGTGGGGTTTCTAAAAGTGATATATAATAGGCGTGTTGTATTGGCCATAAATATGTAAACGCCATAAGATGTCCAGTGAATAGATAAATCCTGAAAGAAGGATAAAATCGTGAGACAGACCAAGAGAGGTCTATATAATCCAAAGTGGTGGATACTACTACATATGTCACTACATATAATGTCTGGAAGAAATTCAAAAGATGTAGTATGTTTTATATGACTCACTGGATGATGATAATATTATTGGTACCTAAAGGTTTACCAAAATGTGTTGAGCTCAGAATCATAAGATGAGAAAAGAAGTTCTCATGAACAGCATTTTTCTAAAGTTGTCCATGGACTGAATTAAATTGCTACATGTAAGCAAATGAAGAGTTCTATAAGAACAATCCAAATCAGTCCATAGAGGAATTTTTAATTCCTTGTGTTTTTATACTAACCAGCCTAAGATAGGTTAAATGGTTATTCATTAAACCTTATAAAGGTTATAGATCATCACCACAAATTAGCCAAATTTTGGTAATGCTTATGGTTGGTTAAATTCTCAGCATGAACCAACCAAGCTGTGGTATGAATGAATAAGCTATCATAAAGATAAGCTATAAGATCAAAGTTTATCTTTGAACAAAAGGTGTAGGACCGCATTATGCGTCCATATGCGACCCAACGGGTCCGACCATATTGTAAGATTTTGTCCATGATAAAACTGTAGATCATAGATGCCATTAGACATGAGTTTGATGATCTATTAGATCAGTTCTATGTCAAGGCCATGTCCGGCCTAAATCTGTCCAATCGTCCATATATATATGTGCACGAACTGCCGACATATTAAGACTGAAAATGTTTTAGATTGATCATAGATAAACTATGGACATATGTAAACAAGGATCATGATCTAACCGATATGACCTATGTATAAAAGTTGTCTATGACAAAGAATATTATACTCATAAAGCTAAGGCATGTCCATAAGTCCTAAAGAGCTAAAATATCTCATACTTGATACAATGATGATCCATATCATATAAAGGATCTAAAGTACTAGCCGACCAATATGTATGGAAAGGCATATAAGAATGATTTGGTCAAAGACCATAATCAGATGACCAGAGTATAAAATAGTACATTTTATTTAAAGTACTAAAAGTGGTCGATATCAAAGTGGTACATTTTCTAAGTACCATCAGGATTCTAAGAGACATGATATGTCCGAACATTACAAGATTGTTCAAGTAAGAATCCATGAACATCTATTCAGCAAGTGATGTTCAAATCAGGGGGAGTAATGTGTGTTGTACTCTTTTTCCTTAACTATGGTTTTGTCCCAATGGGTTTTCCTAGTAAGGTTTTAATGAGGCAACATTAGCACATTACAAACCCGATATGGTTATGGCATCCAAGGGGGAGTGTTATAAATCCATTGTGTGGATTGCCATTTAACCAAGTAGAAGTCCAAGGAGGTTTACATCCGATCCGACTATCCGGTCCATCTACACCAAGTCTCCGATCCGTCTACATTCCGGTTCGAGATTAGAAGACTCAGTCAACCTCGTTATCATCACCTTGACCAAGTCTTCATGTATGACATCAATGTAGTCAATAGCAATTAATGTGTAGATTTACTTCCTTGTAAAGCATTTGTAAACCCTTGTATCAAACCACTATATAAAGTGGTGTTGGCTAATGAGAAAGATATACAACACATTCTCACAAACATTCTCTCAAATTATAACAAGCATATATTGATACTGGTGCTACGTTATGTATTGCAAAAGAAAACGCTATAGATAAAGTACTATGGAAAAAACTAGAAAAACCTTTAACCATAAGAGTAGCAGATAAAAGTGAGCATAAAATTAATTATGGAGCCTTCATAATTCATATAAAAATAGCAGAAAAATATTCATAATACCAAGTGTATATAAACACGATACGGGAGTACCTTTTATCATTGGAAATAATTTCTTAAAATTATATAGACCTTTCTGTCAGTATCTAAAACATATATCATTAACGTGCCCAAAAATAGGAAAACAAAAGAAAGAAGTGGTAAATATACCCATATATAACACTAAAAAGGAAAAATTAAAAATTCAATTAGTAAATAAAATAGAATCAATGATGAGTTATGAAAAGGTTATGAAAAAACTAGAAGAAGTATGTAGTGAAGATCCATTAGATATCAAAAACACTAACAATATGCTAATAGAAATTAAGCTAAAAGATCCCAACAAAGAAATAAGAGTCAATTATAAGATGACTTATACCGAACAAGATGTAAAAGAATTTCAAGAAGAAACCAAAATATTACTAAAAAAGGGATTAATTCGAGAAAGTTTTAGTCAACATTCTTCACCGGCTTTCTACATTAATAATCATAACGAACAGAAAAGAGGCAAGAGAAGAATGGTAATAGACTACCGAAAAATAAATGAAGCAACAATAGGTAATGCCCAAAACCTGCCTAGGAAGGAATACTTAATTAAAAAATTAAAGAGGAGCTAAGTATTTCTCAGCGCTTGATGCAAAGTCGGGATATTGGCAAATCCGACTTCATGAGAATACTAAACCATTAACGGCTTTTACATGCCCACCTCAAAAACACTTTGAGTGGAATGTATTACCATTTGGCTTAAAACAAGCCCCAGGAATATTTCAGCAATTTATGGATAATAATTTAACCAGATACGAAGAATTTAGTTCAGTATATATAGATGATATAATAATATTTACTAAAAATAACGAAAAAGATCATCTTGAAAAAGTATATAAAATACTCGAAAGATGTAAAGAAAAAGGTTTAGTACTAAGTATAAAGAAAGCCCAAATACTTAAACAAAAAATAGAATTCTTAGGATTAGAAATAAATAGCGATGGAACAATTGTTGCACAAAAACACATACTTGAGAAAATAAATCAATTTCCTGATCATCTACAGGATAGAAAACAAATACAACGCTTTCTAGGAAATTTGAATTATTTAGCTGATCAAGGATTCTTTAAGAACCTTGCAAAACAAAAACAATCCTTACAACAAAAAATATCTGAAAAGGTTCCTTGGAAATGGACCAAAGAAGATAGCGATGTCGTTGTGAAATTAAAAGAAATGTGTAATAACTTACCTGAATTGTATAATCCAAGTGATGATGATATACTCATTGTCTCTACTGACGCATGCATAACACATTGGGGAGCCACTTTAACGGCATTATGCGGTAAAAAGTCAGAAACAACTGAAAGAATAAAGGAATTAATAACTCAAAAAACTTCTTTAAAACAAGAGAAACTAGTAAAATACAATAGTGGTACTTTTACTAATACTCAACAAAAATATCCGATACATGAATTAGAAACATTAGCAGCTATAAAAACGTTTAAAAAATGGCAGATTGATTTAAGACCAATAACATTTTATTTAAGAACTGATTCAAAGTACTTAATCGGATTCCAAAATTATAATATAAAAGCAAACTATAATCAAGGAAGACTGATAAGATGGCAAATGCAAATATCACAATACTCATATGTACCAGTATACATAAAAGGAGAATTAAATTCAATCGCTGATTCATTAACTAGGGAATTCAGAGATGAAAACCCAAAATAAACAATTATATTTATCAATAGTAGAATTGATAAACTATCATTAATAATCACCTATCAATGATAAATTTATCAATCACTATTTGATAAATACTCTTGATATAGAGATTATATCATATGAAATAATCAGCCGTAAGGCAGACAAATTATTTCAGTTTCAGGAAACCATGGAGACAGCGATAAAGACGTTAGAGAATCAACTTAAGCAGAAAAAGGAAAACCTAAAGAAACTCCAAGACGAAATAAATTCTCTCGAGTCAGTAATCCAAAGCCTAAAGCCAAAAAACCAAACCCAAAACAATGAAACCATAATCTTACCAGAAAGTCCACCTAAAAGCCCAGTTACTAAAAACCCCCATAAATTTTATGTCATATTCAACGGACCAATGAAGGGAATCTACGACGAATGGCATAAAGCAGCTCAATTCATAACAAACAGAAACGTTATTCATCAGAGTTATCCAACAATCGAGGAAGCCAAGCAAGCTCTCGAGGAATCAAGCAAAAAAAATAAATCAATTGAGAACTCATTCAGAGATCGCCTGCTTCTTGGCGGGGGAGGAAGTATGCAACCAACAATTAAGATGACACCCATCGGAAAAATCCCAACCATCGCAACAATTACTGGAACAAAGGAGGTACAAAACCAAATAAAACCTACCCTTGAAAAATTTCTCGATAATTTCGAAGAAATAAATACCTACCCAGAAAATACCAAATACAAACACATCTACCCTAAAAACCATCAAGGCCTAGGCCCAAAAGCTATTGTATTACCCGAAGCAAGCCCAATAACCACCATAAATTTACACAGTTTTGGACTCATCGAAACACTTTATATCCAAAACCCTGACCAACAACTTAAACATTTTCCCCAAGGCCTAAAAACAGCTGTCTCTCGGTATTTCACCAGATACGCAAAAAGCAAGGAAGTATTTATGCAGTACTACAGCAACTATCCGGAGTTCCAAATAACAAAGACAGGAGAATCAGGGGTTAGCTGTCAAGCATCAAAAATAATCATTATGGGAATAAGCAACAGACAGTATCCAACAAAAGACGATCCAGCAAATATAGAATACACCAGCGAAGACAGGATTCGAGTAGATGCCGAGCTAACAATCGGAATGCTCAGAAAAATCTTGTACCTAAGCAGCAATCATCGCCTCAACTACAAAAGCAATTCGACGTTACTACTCACCAGAGTAACCGAAGAAACAACAATCAAAGAAGAAATAAGCCCATTTATCTTCAGAATATGGGACAATATCCTCGTCAAATGCCCAAGGTATCATCAACTAATGTGTGAATTACTTAGGAAAACACAATTTGAAGTCAAACTTGGAGAACCACATACATGCGCAATTTGCGGAACCAAAGACGAAGAACCAGAAGACGAAGTGATTGAAGAAACAGAGGAACCAATAAGTGAAGAAACAAACAACAAGATGTAACGTTCGACAAGACACCCGACAAAAACCATGTGAAAAAATGTAAGATAAAATTACAATAAAAAAAGTAAAATATAAATAAAGTGGAAAATAAGATTCCACACTATCTTTGTAAAAGAGTGGACAATAAAAGAGCCATGCGTCTGTTCTCGTTGTGTAGAAGAGTCTGTCCTTGTCCCATGCATGCTATAAATATGTGTAAACCTCATTGATGGAAGGCAGAGTGTAATAAAAATTGAACGAGTTTCGTTTAAGAGTTGAGAAAAACTTTCTCTGAAAACTCTAGCTGTTGAAGGTTCCAACCTTCTGAATAACAGTTTTTCACTTGACAAAATTTATAAACACAAACTAAAAACACCCAAAAATTAAAAAGGTCAATCAAGCCCAGGCGATCACCACAACCAACAAAGGTTCAAACTATAATTATTTCAGGTATGTCAGATAACGAAGAAACTCAAAACATAGCACAAAATAACCTGTTAGATTATATTAGTAGTATTGATACTAATAATTTCTTTGAAAATGATATATTATTAATCCAAGGATCAAAGATTAAAAACCTTGAAAAAGAAGCAAAAATAACATTAAAAGATGATCAAGATGTACATAGAAATAGACTATCAGAAATATTAAAAAGAAAAAATGTTTTATACTTTGGAAAATTTATACGAGAATTTCCCTTACCAATTGAATCAACTCGTGGTGAATTTACATTACCAGTAATTTCGTCCGAAGCTATAAATGAAAAAAATAGTAAAATGAAAGCAAGCCATCAGGAAAAAATATCCTATATACATATAGGAACAATCCAAATAATAGTAAGATCAACATTTAAGAAAAACACCGATTCTCCAATCAGGTTAGTGGTTAGTGACGATAGAATCCAAGATGAAAATGATAAAATTATTGGAATAGTAGATAGTAATTTAAAACATTCAGTTGTTAAATTTAATGTGGTCTGCCAGTATGGCATTCCATTAGCAACAAAAAACCTTAATAATTCAATCGGAATTATCTACGATTTCCAAAGACATGATCTTATGGAAGACGGCGATCATCCGCTATCAATTACTTATGCCGTTGGATACGCTCTATCCTCATCGGCTCATAGCATTGAATTTGCAAACAAGAATGATATATACCTTGAAAACCTGTTTAAATAAACAACCACGGTTAAGTTTATACCAAAGAAAAATATAAGCGATCAAATAAATAAAACATATACCCCACAGATAAAATTCTTAGAACCAAGCTCTAGCGGATCAAGAATAGCTAGAAGCAAAACCTACAACGAAAGAAGAAAATCGATTAGTGGCTTATATGAATTGCAGCAAATTAGTTATAAACTAAATAAATTAGATCGGACCATAACAAAGCTAGATAACAAACTATGAAAAAACAGAGCCAAAATCGGAGTCAAAACCGTAAGAAAAAATTGGTATCAGAGCCATCCAAGCCCAAAAAAGATAGCAATAAAATTGAGAAAATTAATGAACAAAAGCAAGAACAGATAAAATTATTATGCGCAGTCGTAAATAAAAATAAAGGACGAGCATTAGAATACTCAGAAGAGGAAGGAAAATTAATAAACGAAAAAATTCAAGAAATAAAAATAATAGAAAAATTGATAAATTTATAAAAATGGACGAATTTATAGATCAAACTATCGAATATCACCCAGAACTATATGCTATACCAGGAATACCATATAAAGAAAAAATTATACCTCTAGAAAGGAATATGATGGAAAATACAGAGTATACAATGGGAGCAAACATAAAGGAAGATCATAAAATGAGCCATTCGCTAAGAATAATATGCGGAATATTAAATAACCAAACCGAAATAATTAGTAGTATAGCAATAAACCAAATTAAAACAAACAGAATATTGCAAGAAAAACTAGATAATATTATAAATTCAGTTAAAGACATAAAATTTTTACAAAATGATATTTCTGAAATTAGAAAGAATATAGAAATGTTAGATGAACTAGACAAACTACAAGGATTAGATGACATATTAATAACAGTAAAAAATTTAAAGAAAACCACTGATAGATTAATTGAAAAACTATGACAGAAAAACTTGGAGATCAGATAAAACTAATATTGGAAAAAATACAAAAAATAGAAAAAAAACAGAATAATGATTTAGAACGTTTAAAACAACAAAATAAAGAACTTCAAGAAAACATAATAGATTACAAACAATTAAATAGTATCCAATTAGAAAAAATAAAAGAACTAGAAAATAACAAGTGTGTAACACTAGAAGATTTAGAGAATCATTTCGGAAAAAGAATAAAAGGATTTAACGAAGGCCAACCAACAAGTATAATCAGAGTAAGAAGATAGATTTAACCGGCTAGGATAAAAAAAAAAAATTACGTTTGATGGTTCTGTTTACAACATGTTAAAAATGTTTCATAAGAATTTTTTCATTAATCTGTATTATAAGCATTTTTTCATTAATATGTTTGATTTGTAGTAACTCTTCGTAAAAAAACAAAAATTAAAGAGCTCAGTCATATGGCATCACATCTGGATTAATCAGAAGAATGCAATGGACCCAACCATCGCTACAGCCTAATATCATCACAGCTATTTATTGCACCAGCCGGAAATCGAACCCGGGTCTGTACCGTGGCAGGGTACTATTCTACCACTAGACCCCTGGTGCTGTTGTCTTTGCTATAAACCAATTTTTTACTTATAGTATAATCTATACAAACTCATAGAGTAACAGCCACATGATGGATGGAAACAGAGTAGACAGTAGACGCAGAAAGAGAACAAGACGACGATTGTTGCAGGAAAATGGCGATTCCGATGACAAGAATAATGGTTCCTCAGGCAAGCTCTTCGCTGACTCTATCCAAATCCACTCGCGTTGATTTCCTCTGTCGCTGTGCTCCATCAGAACTCCAACCACTTCGGTCTGCTCTCTCTTTCCCCTCTCAAGTTGAACTTACTTTGTCGGAACCATTTTGTCAATTATGTCTCGCAATTTTCCTATAGGTCTGGACTCTCTCTGTCCGCAGGAGTTCACGCTATCCCGCATCCAGATAAGGTACTTGTGTATTCTTCTTCTTATGTTGTGTAATGATGCCAACAATAAAGAAAAGAGACCTTTTTATAGGTAGAGAAAGGTGGGGAAGATGCTCTCTTTGTAAGTAGCTATAGAGGAGGTGTCATAGCTGTTGCAGATGGTGTTTCAAGGTAACTTATTTTGCTTATGATAAAATTTTGATGTGTAGTTCTTCTGGGTTTATCCTGATTTTGATAAAGTTTGTATCTTTTATACTCAGCTGGGCTGAACAAGATGTTGATCCTTCCTTGTTCTCTAAAGAGCTCATGGCTAATGCTTCTCGTTTAGTTGATGACGAAGAGGTAGTTTTGTCATTTGTGGAAGTCTTATTCTATCTTTTGAGTGTTTTGTGATTACGTTTTGGACACAGGTGAGATATGATCCTGGTTTCCTCATTGACAAAGCTCATACCGCAACTACTTCCATAGGTTCTGCAACAATGTGAGATTTTTGAATTATAATCCTCAATGCTATTCTCTTCTAAGGTGTTGTTTAGCCATGTTTTAATAGCTTGTGGGGGTTGTTGGTGAAGCAGTATTGTAGCCATGCTTGAGGAAGTTGGTGTTTTGAAAATAGGCAATGTTGGAGACTGTGGACTTAAGCTTCTTCGACAAGGTTTTTTCTTATCCTTCTCTTGTTTCATTGTTCAGCCTTTGAGGAAGAGATTTTGATTCACCTCATTCTGCAGGTCAGATCATATTTTCGACTACTCCACAAGAGCATTACTTTGACTGTCCCTACCAACTAAGCTCTGAAGAGTCTGCTCAAACCTATCTAGATGCCTCGGTAAATAAATCTCTACCAGTCTTCATGATTTTCTTTAGTACTGTCCGTCTGTAACACTCTTCTTATTACTACAAGCAGTTTAACATAATGGAAGTAAAGAAAGGAGATGTGATCGTGATGGGTTCAGACGGGCTATTCGATAACGTATTTGATCATGAGATTGTTGATATAGTGACCAAACATACAGATGTGGCTGAATCATGTACGTGTATCATTTAAGTTAACTAATCTGCCTTCGTATATATAATCTGAAAGTTCAGAAGTAACATTGTTTTTTTGGTACAACTATGACAGCGAGATTATTAGCTGAAGTGGCGAGTAGCCATTCAAGAGATCCAGCCTTTGAGTCTCCATATGCATTGGAAGCAAGAGCCAAGGTAGGCTTTAATTAAATCAAGTATGGATTCTCCGGTTTGCCTTCTGACTGCGCTTTGACATGAAACAGGGGTTTGATGTTCCTCTCTGGAAGAAGGCATTGGGAATGAAGCTTACAGGTAAAAGAAATTGACAGTTCCATTATTACAGAAAGAGCAGGTTCTGAGTTTGATGTTTGGTAAATGCAGGAGGGAAGCTTGATGATGTGACTGTAATCGTTGCCCAAGTGGTGGACTCTTGAGAGTCTAATGTGATCTTTTCTCATTCTTCTCTTGTACAAAGAAACTTGTCATTGTATTGGAGGATCTTATCAGAGAAATTGAATCTCTTTAGAGCTCATCTATTCCTTTTAATATATCTCATAAAAAAACAAATTAAAATACAAAATTTTCTAACGACAACGCAATTCAGACAACATTATTGCATGAAAACAGATTAGTATACAAACAGAGATCTCTCTGACTCTAACGAGCTAGTGTGTTAACACTAAGAACCAGCAGCTCTATGAAGAAACAATTTACCTGAATCAGGCAGGCAAGCAAACATAGTAAGCATAACGCATGTTTGTGTATCCGTCTTCAAGCTGCGCCATTGACATCATGAAAGAATGATTTGACAGTTTCGTAAGTGGACCAGCAGATGGCAGCTGCTGGAGCATGGAAGAGCATCCTTGGTAGCCATCCTCTAGCAAGTCCTCTATACCCGTCTTTCTTAATTATTGTGCGAAACACATCGCTTATAGAGCTGCTCTTGAAACGGTCACAACCGCACACACCCTGAAACTCCACCAAAGATAAACTCTCAGAACAATCCAAGCAAGTAGATGAAATGGCTTGTAATTATCGAAACTGCTAGACATAGCATTAGTTTGATGTTTCCTTTATCTTTCCCCTCATTAGCCCCTAGATTCAGTAAACTCTATTCAAGAAATGATCAAAAGCCTACTACTGTTTAAACCTTGGACACTTAAAACTCTACACCTATAGTCACAATCTCATTATTTTGAACTCAAACCATAACTGGTCAAAGCTAAAGAGCTACATAACACTATACCATGAACTGTGCTCACTCGGACAAGCTTTATAGATACAAAACATAACCAGACAAATCTAAACAGACAAAATATGTAGCTTTTTCCCTCCGTAAAGTCCCAATCTTGGACGCAATAAATGAGTCTCATGATCACAAAGCTTAAAGCATTCTACACCACTGCACACACATTGGTTCTCGGACACACAGAGAGAGTTGCTTAAATATCGAATGTTCCAAACTTCACCTGACATTGCAGCTGCGTCTTGACAACATCAAGCGGAGTCGTCAGAACAGCAGCCAAGCCACCACCCGCAGCTCCAGCAGTAGCATAGACCAACAACCCTTCCTCCTCCTCTCCACCACCACCACCAACATACTCCGGCGAAATCTCCCTCAACCCCCTCTTAACCGCCTCATACGTCGCGAAATGAACAGCCGTAAACGGAGCATTCATAAGCACCGTCGTCCTATAAGAAGCGTAGAAAGCACCAAACCCTTCCTCTCTCATCACCCTCCTCACACAATCCCAAACCCCTTTATACATCCCCTTCCCAATCTGCAGCCTCTGCTTCACCATATCCATCGGAGTAAACACAGCGTCGCTCGCCACGGTGGCGAGCGCGCCGGAAGCCGCGTGAGCCGCGGAGTTGTTGGGATTCCCGCCGGAGAGATACTTCTTGGAGACTTCGTAGAAGGAGAAGTAGACGGCGTGAGCTGGGCCGGCGCCGAGCCCCATGGCCCATATGCCTCGGTACAGAGCGGATGGGCCCTCTGTTTTGATGATCGATCGGAACGCTTGGGCGATTCCGACGGGTTTGATGGGGCACGAGCGGATGGTTTGCATGTGGGTCTTGATCGTGTCGACTGGAAACATCGCCATGTGTTCGACGGAGCCGGCTATCGAACCGGCGACCATGAGGTGCCAGAAACGGAGTTTGTCGTTTTGAGATGGGATGAGAACCGTTGGATGGAAATCCGGTGGTTGGGGGATCGGACGGAGGTCAGGTGTTGTGGCGGCGGCGGCTTCTGTCGCCATTGCTTGGGAAAGGTTTGTGGGACGGAGAGTGTTGTGAAATTTAGGGTTCCAAGATAGTTGGAGAGAGCTATTCCCAAATTCACTCTGGAATCTCCGACAAGAGAGCGGCGGTTTTAACTCAACTTGGGCTTTATCATCTTTTCCCCTTAAGTATATGTATATTGTCTTAATTTGTTTGTTTTGTGAGAAACCATATTGTACAACAATTTAAAAAACCCACTCACTCCGTCACTCGCAGAAATAAAATTTTTAAAAAATTACTTTTAACATTTTTCACAGATATTAAAAAATTAACTAAACTAGGGATTTCGTCCGCGCTACGCGCGGAAAGGAGTATTATGATCAAATATTTAACACATGTTTTATTTTTAATGTGTGGACTTGAGTATTTTTTTGATAATACGTATTTCATTCTCAATGAACCATAAGATGTTTAAATAAGTAGTGCATAAAAAGCAGAAGTAGAAAATACCATGTTTGAAAAGCTTAGAATCAAAGTATATGAAAACCATTTTAATTGGTATAATAATGCAGTATTTTTCTAAGATGATCCACTTTCCATTAAATGCAGCTGAAATGAAAAGTATCTTAAATAATCTACAAAATAATATCAGACAATTATCATAAATAATATTTATAATTTTTCTTATTTTACGAATTTTGTTATTTTTTAAATTTGATTTCTTTTGATAATTGCAACAGAACTTTTTCTTGTTTTATTATTTGACATCTCATTATATTTTTAATATTCTTAAACTTTATAAAAAAAAAAGTAAATCCGTATTGCTTTGAAAATAAGTTTTACAAAACGCATGTACATCTAAGTTATTGAATAACTTAGACTGTGCATTAGATTTTTTTAACAAAAAAACAAATCTATGGAAAAATAAAAACAAAAATGATGAATAAGGATTGGTTTACCTCCTAGATCAACATTTTTTATAGGAGATGGCTTCCCCATTTGTTTGAATATGCCAAACCTTGAAAATCAATGTGTAAAATCATAGAGATGCACCATGAGCTTGAAACTAAGTATAGATAATTAAGAAATGAACAAATAATTTGCTATGGAGGGACTAGAAAATGAACTTACGTTAATAGAGAGATGGTAAGGATTGGTGAAATTCTTCTCAAATAACACCTAACCTTTAATTTAAAAGATGGTCAAAGCTATAACTATGATTTTGGAATTTTCTTTTTCACCTTGTGATATTCTCACCAAACCACGTGAAACCTAAGTACAATTAATTTTATTTCATTTGGCAAATGTGCCAAATAATCCGTATTATAATTTTGCATTCAAAAAAGTTTTGTAAGTTAAATAAATAGATCCATTCAAAAAAGTTTTGTGACACAACAAACTTAGCAAAAGTTGAAAGATAAATAAACCCATTCAAAAAAGTTTTAAAACTCAACAAACTGGAATGCAGAAATAGTCAAACAGAAATAAAACTTGCAAATAAAGATAAAGATAACCCATCTATTCCTTCTGTTGAAGAATTGAACCCTTAATCCCCACGCTTAACACGTTTGCTGTTTCCAAACTCAGTACCATCACCCAGCTCCTTAGCCCCCATGGTTGCAGAACCCTCAGAGCCTTCCAATATCACACCATCGCCATCTGCAGTAAGCAATGGTTCCTCAGTCGGTGGAGCAGGTAAAGGCAGAATCTTGGTAACTGTTAGTGATCTGCTTTTTCCTGAGAGATTGTGTTGTGAAACTTTGACACTGAAATGGTGTGTCTGCCCAACTGTGCTAAGTAAAGCTTCTGGAACAGGCACATGAGTTCCAGCTTCCTTGTCTTCATTAGCCTACCAAGATAATAGCAGATATAAGTTTTATAAAGAGAATTTGAAGTCAATAAGCAGCTAAAAATCAACTACATTATAGAAATGACGACATATTAGCATGGCAATGCGTTAAATAGAAAGATGTACCTCAAAATAGTTTCTCACCAACTCAGCAGCTGGCTTCCCAGTTAGCTCAGTTCCAGCATCACCAAGTAGGACAAAAACAGCTTCTTCACTCTTGTCATAAACAGAGAGCTTCGCAAGGTATCTGCATGTTTTTTTTAAAAAAATTAGTAGCTCTTAAACTTTAATCTTAAATTAAGAAAGTGTTTGAAATCGAAACTTACTGAGCCTCCCCAGTGATGTCATTTTTCCCACATTTGCCACACATGAGAGAGGTTGCACCTCTGGTTGCCTTAGTCTTGCAGCCACCGCATCCGATGTAGTACCATGCAGCGTCATGCACGACGTCGTCGATTGTGGCCGTGCATTCAAAAAAAGCAGGCTGCACCAATATTAAACTTTGTTCATATCATACTTACTAACAACGCGAGAAACAAATTAAAAAAGGAACTGTTACCTTAGCTGATTCCTGCTTCATGTATGCAAAAATCTCTCCAATCGTTGCAGTCTCTCTCTTAGTCACAACTTCAGCATTCACTTGGTTCACAACATCAGGATGAGAGACCAACCTATACAACAGTTATAAAAGATTACAAAGCTCATCTCTACGTACCAGTGCTACACAAAACTAAAGACAACATATGTGGATAATAAACACTTACCAAGCTAAGTAATCCCTTGTTGGCTGGACATCGCCATCGAAAAACACACGGGAAGAGGACATGGAAGAGAGAGCCAAGGTGCCTGGGTTGGTGTTTTTAGGGTAAAACACAAAGAAAAAAAAACCCAATAAGCATAAGTTATACTTATAGTACTACTGCATACTACATGAGGGTCAAAAATACAAATCAAAATAAAATGCATGTGTAGATGCTCACCTCCTAAACGCTTAGGATTGACGGTTGTCACCAACACCACAGATGGAGGGCTTTCAAAAGCACGGAACTTTTGACAGAACTCAATAGCAGCGTTATCCCACAGATACAACTTCATTACAGGTCCCCTAAGTTGTTAGCAGAAAAGTTAGTAATTAGCGTTGAAACGCTTATAATTATCATAAGCAGAGTGAAACAAAAGGAACGTATACCAAAAAACTTACTCATGTGGCTGAATGTGCACCACCATGCGCCTACTGGTAGCTACCTCCGACACCTCGATGGTTGGTTTCCCAATCATACTCTGTCCATTGACCAACTTCATATGTCCCACAACATCTTGCACATTAAGAAACCAGTGTGTATAAGATAAGTAGGAAGAGTTAGGCAATATACTGACTAAAATCAGTGTAAGCCTAATCAACTCATTTCCTAGGACTCTATATAAATAAGAAATCATTTGGCAAACACAATAAGAAACTGTTAGTTTACAACCATTTACGTGAAGAAAGAAGCTATCTTACCATACAAATCACCTTTGGCATCGCAGTTGGCTTCGAACTCCTCGTACGAATAGAACCGGAAATGGTTCTCCGGAAATGCAACAGGGCTGTCCTCAATGACGGAAAGCTCAGAGTGGTGAGCGAAGGAGACGGTCACGTTATGTGCAGCAACCCGGAACTCACCATTGCTTCTCGATCCATAGAAGTTCACCAAACTGTAGAGAGCACCTTTTCTTAACCGGGGACGGAACTTGTTGATTCTTCCTGGTGTAATAAAACCCTTGATAACGGTACCCTGAAAAGAAATAAACATCACAAAGCCGAACATTAAGCAGAATATTTCAAAAGCAAAAAATATAGATGAATAAGCAGAACCAAAGACTAAATAATTTCATAAACAAAAAAATATTTCAGAGAATGGGACGATTAAGTAGCTTAATAATTTAGAACCGTACAAAAAAAATCAGACTTTTACATATTATCGAATAAGAGACGTTCTTAATTATCAAAACCACACTATATGATTCACAGGACATTTACTATCATATAAACATCACATGATTCCTTTTTTTGCAAAGCGTACAACTAAATTTAAAATACATAATAGGGGAGGAGTCAAACTACATACGTTTTAAAAACAGGAGCCTAATAATATCAAACTACTAAGGGAAGCAAACGTTTGTTACAAAATAAAACTTTACCACAAAGCAAAAAATCAGAAAAAGGGGTTCAATACCTGTTCATCAATGAGAAGCAGTTCCAGACCCAGCAGTGTGTTCTTCACCGGCACGCGAGCTTCCCAAAAGTGGAGGAGTCGGAATCTCAACTCCGCTTCTTGTGGACCGTAGGTGATGTCGCGGAACATCATGAGGTTGAATCTGTTGGCGGAGATGACATGCGAGGCGGGATGGCTTCGATTGGAGCCCTTGTCAGCAGCGGCGTTACCGGAACCTGAGTAGTCAATGGCTTTCCCGTTGGCCTTCATCGACATGGCTTTGGTTGGAGCAGAGTATTTCCCGATTCAGATGTTGGAGAATTAAAAAAACAAAGCGAGAAGAACTCGTCTTTATAATAATCCATCGAGGAAGGCAAATCGAACTAAGAGACGTTGACAGAGTATTGAAAGAAAGATTGATTGCAGGAGTAACTATCGAGTAACGGAGAATATCAAAATCAATAGAGTAAGAGAGGAAGACGAAAGAACAATCGCAGATCCCCTTTGTTTCTCAGACTCAAGATTTTCAGATTAGGGTTTCACGCGTGTGCGCTTACCAAGCGAAGGCATCATCTTATCATTTGGGCCGAATTTAGACCAAGCGATTCCGAAGCCCATCTGCCCGTTCCATTTGCTTAACCAAACGCGCGGCCCAGCCCATTTGCAGCAGATCTGACTTGGCAGTTTCTAAAGATACCATTGGTTGAATTTTTTTTCTGATGTGGCTAGCCTCAAAAGCCTTGATATCTTCCTTTTAATAGTAGTTTGATACATTTTATTTTTATTAATTATCATATTTAACCAAATAGTTTTTGACAAAATTATAATTTATTAGAAAAATACATAAATTATTTTATAACAAAAATGTTTTATATGAGCAAATAATGGATAATAACAAGTTGGATAACAAAAAAAAATTCATGAGTGTAACTTATTTTGTACTTGCAAATATATAAGTTATAATACTTTATACTCAGCTTGACAACAATGTACTTCAAAAACCAAGACGGATACATGGCTGAGTATTCATGCCCGGCTTTACATGGTTGCACACTTTTAAACCCCAGCATCACTGAGCATTAAGATCAACTACTCAGCTATATGCTACATCTGAGATTAGCATAAGAGTTTCTGTAACTTGTCATATTGTCACTGATGTAAATTGTAGAGTCCTCTTTACCGTCCTTTTACAAAAATAAAAATAAAACAAAGATATGACCAAAAGAGTCTAACAAATGATACATACAGATTTAATACATATCTCTACAGAGTTTGAGTCTTTACGAACACAGACATATTCTCTAATATCATAATCTAAAAACAACAGCAGAAAACTCACACAATCTTGGTAATATCTTTCAAGAAAGAGTCAATATTGACATCAGAAGAACCAGTTTTCACAACCGATCCACAACATATCTCACTAAGATCACAAGCCCTTAATCTCATCTCTTTCCCTTCTTCACTCTCTCCATCCATAAATCTCTTCACCAATTCCTTTATTTCGTCTCTCCTTATCAACTCCGTCTTCTTATTGCTCTTGATCCTCATCCCAACCCTCCAATCCTCAACAATCATCTTAGCATTCAAAAACTGATCCCAAAACAACGGAAACGTCAGCATCGGTACTCCAGAATATATCCCTTCCAACGTCGAGTTAAACCCACAATGTGTCCAAAACCCTCCTACAGCTGCATGGCACAGCACACGCAGCTGATCACACCAGCTTACCACAACACCCGAACTACCTTCAAGAGCCTCCTTAAGCTTGGACTCTCCACCACGAGCCACCCAAAGGAACCGAACCCCGCTCTCTCTCACTCCTCCCACTATCTCCTCCATCTCAGCTTCCGAGACGGAAAGAAAACTCCCCTGAGATATGTAAAGCACAGAGCTTTCAGGCTGTTCATCAAGCCATTGAATGTATTCAGGTTTGCTGACGTCATTTCCAGCAGCGAGTTCCTCGAATGGTATCAACGGACCGGTGGTGTAAACCGGGAAATCAAACTTGGAAGCGAAAAAGTCAACGGCTTTTGGTTCCAGCTCGTATGCAGAAGGGAAAATAAGATACTTAGCTTTGGAGAGCTCATCGAAACAGGGCTTAAACTTGTTAAAAACTTGGTGGCTGAAGCCGTGGTAGATCTCCGGCAAGTCACGGAGTCGTGTCGGAGATAAACCGGGAATGTAGTCAACAACTTCGTCTTCTTTCGACTCTAGAAACAAAACCCATATTCAAGAATCAAGGATTATCGATAAAACACTAAGAAAGTTTGAAACTTTAAACTTTACTATCGATAAAACATTAATAAAGTTCCTTTCAAAAAAAAAAACATTAATAAAGTTTGGAACTTTACCTGATGGGTCGACGGGAAAATGGCCGTGAGCTGCGAGAAGATCGGAATGAGTGAAGAGGGAGAGAATCGTGGCTGACTCAGTCCAGAAAGAAGCTACCGGGATATTCCTCCGTGTGCCGACACGCACTGCCCACACGACGAAAGTGTCGGAGATGATTACGGTAGGAGGCGGCGAGCTGAGGCGGTCGAGTAAGTGCTCGAACGGCTCCTCCAAATTTGTGTAGATGGCGTCGATGAAGCCGGTGAAGTTGTTGGCACGGACTAGCTCGGAAGGGATGAGGTTGGGGAGAGTGGCGAAGTGGATCCTATCGGGTTTCGGTTCGGACCCGATGAAGCCGAGCCATTCTTCGGTGACGACGAAGGTGACGATGAGGTTAGGGTCTCGGAAGAGGAGGCGTTTGCAGAAGTTCATCATGGGGTTGATGTGGCCTCTTCCAGGCCAAGGCATGGCCACCACGTGGCAGACTCCGAATGGTTGTGGTGTGATAGGATCCATACGGCGGGAAGTGAGTGGTTCTGATTACTGAGACTAATGGGTGGGAAGAGAGCAAGAAGACAACACGTTCGTGAGCTTGTAAGTAGGTATAGGCGTAAACGTTTTCAGATATGCAACAAAGTAATATCAATAAAAATATTTCTGATGTACATTTAGATGGCTTGTGTTTGTGATGTTGATTAGAAGTTTGCATTTTCCTAATATTGTTGTGATCTTTTTTTTTACTAAATAATACTTTTCCATTGAATAAACCAGTTACACCAGCATAATCTAGATGACAATGGCACTATTATATACTAAAAGGAGTATCAAGCTCAATCAAGGGCACCACCAAAAGATAAGACCCACAAGCCCTTACCCAAAAAGATCAGGGGAACCTGGTGGCCACAAAAGATTGAGCAAGATTCCAAGTAACCACATTGTTACACACCCTCCAGCTTGGCTATCTTTTAAATGGATATCTTCGTCCATTAGAGTTTCTCTTCTGCGTGTTCAAAAATAAAAGAGTTTCTCTTCGGTATATTATAGAGTGGAAATTGGAGAAAGGGAGTAGGCCTTTTGTTATTGGAGCTTTCCGTAACAAATGTTGTGGTCTATTCGATGTATTCATGAATTGTTATGTAAGGGATTTATATCAAATATATCTCTTACACAGACCTTTCCATTTTTAATGTTGAATTGATTGATGAAATAGTTTTTGATTCTAGGTTTATCAATTGAAATTAGTTGTTGAATTGTCTGAAAAGAATTAGATAAGCAAAAGATCATTAACCCATAAAATTTAAGGAGATTTGATATAAATCCAAAAATATCATAAATGGCTGAAATAATATACCATTTTTTGTGCACAAATAACATACCAATTTTTTTTAACAAAAAACACAAACTTTCAAGGGAATACTATTTTTGTCAGATTTCAAATTATATTTGGTAGATTTCAAAATCTACTGGATGGATTTTTTTATTAAAAAATCTGGAAACATGCAAAGCAGATTTGCGGTAAACTCATATATATCTTTTACAAACTTAAGAATTTTGTAAAGTAGAATGAGGTTTAACACTTTTCGATATCCTAAGCAAATTTTTAACAATATAGCCTTTTATGTTTTAAAAGTAATTTGTCTCTATTAGCGATTTGTGGAGATTATTCTATGAAGTTAAAGCTATATAAATGTTATTCAATGTTTTCATAAACATTGGTTCTCGTCGAGATCGCATGCACTAGGTCTGCTGTTGAGCTTTTTAAGGTCAAGCAAGCTTACCGAGCTCGTTACAAGAAATCACTCGAGGAAGATGTTGCTCAACGCATTTCTGGTGACCTTCGTAAGGTATATATTATAAGCCGAGTTTGCCTGTTTGTGTTTTTTTATTTTCTTGACGGAACTCTTGATAAACATCTTTTTGTGTGTGGTGTGTCCTCTTTTTTTTTTCCTTGTAGCTATTGCTTTCTCTGGTAAGCACTTTCAGGTACGAAAGAGACGACGTAGACACGACGCTAGCTACATCGGACGCCACCTTATTTCACGAGAAGGTCTCTGAGAAAGCTTTCAACGACGATGAATTCATCAGAATCTTGACTACAAGAAGCAAAGCGCAGCTCGGTGCTACTCTCAACCACTACAAAAGGGTACATAAAATCCATCAACAAGGTAAAAAAAAAAAACTAAAAACTTCCAACTGTTTTCTTGTAATGTTTTGTTCAGATAACTGATTGTGTGTTTGAATAATGTTACAGATCTTAAGGAAGGTTGAGATGATGAGTACATGAAACTACTGAGAGCTGCAAGCACGTGTTTGACACACCCTGAGAAGCATTTTGAGAAGGTTCTCCGTTTAGCAATCACCAATCAGACGAGTGGGGACTAACCAGAGTGGTGACTACAAGAACTGAAGTTGACATGGAACTCATCAAAGAGGAGTATCAGCGTAGGTTGTACCGTTCCGTCGCCAAAGCCACTTCTGGTGATTACAAGGACATGCTTGTTGCTCTTATCGGACATGGAGATGCTTGAAACTGATTTTCCGTTCCTTTTGATTTCTCCTGCTTAGTTAATTTGGTAAAATATTGAACCGAAACCAAATGTTACCCATCGGGTGTAATTATAGACGGTTATTATTGTGACAAAAAAGAAAAAAAAAGACGGTTATTATTATTTAAAAAAAAAAACAGATCCGACCCGAAACCAGTCAGAACAATCTGAATCCAAACCATAAGCTAACCAAATACTATTTGACAAAAACTATAATTTATTAGAAAAATACATAAATTACTTTATAACAAAAATGTTTTATATGAGCAAATAATGGATAATAACAAGTTGGATAACAAAAAAAATTCATGAGTGTTACTTATTTTGTACTTGCAAATATATAAGTTATAATATTTTATACTCAACTTGACAACAATGAGTACTTCAAAAACTAAGACAGATACATGGCTGAGCATTCATGCCCGGCTTTACATGGTTGCACACTTTTAAACCCCAGCATCACTGAGCATTAAGATCAACTACTCAGCTATATGCTACATCTGAGATTAGCATAAGAGTTTCTGTAACTTGTCATATTGTCACTGATGTAAATTGTAGAGTCCTCTTTACCGTCTTTTTACAAAAATAAAAATAAAACAAAGATATGACCAAAAGAGTCAACAAATGATATATACAGATTTAATACATATCTCTACAGAGTTTGAGTCTTTACGAACACATACATATTCTCTAATATCATAATCTATAAACAACAACAGAAAACTCACACAATCTTGGTAATATCTTTCAAGAAAGAGTCAATATTGACATCAGAAGAACCAGTTTTCACAACCGATCCACAACATATCTCACTAAGATCACAAGCCCTTAATCTCATCTCTTTCCCTTCTTCACTCTCTCCATCCATAAATCTCTTCACCAATTCCTTTATTTCGTCTCTCCTTATCAACTCCGTCTTCTTATTGCTCTTGATCCTCATCCCAACCCTCCAATCCTCAACAATCATCTTAGCATTCAAAAACTGATCCCAAAACAACGGAAACGTCAGCATCGGTACTCCAGAATATATCCCTTCCAACGTCGAGTTAAACCCACAATGTGTCCAAAACCCTCCTACAGCTGCATGGCACAGCACACGCAGCTGATCACACCAGCTTACCACAACACCCGAACTACCTTCAAGAGCCTCCTTAAGCTTGGACTCTCCACCACGAGCCACCCAAAGGAACCGAACCCCGCTCTCTCTCACTCCTCCCACTATCTCCTCCATCTCAGCTTCCGAGACGGAAAGAAAACTCCCCTGAGATATGTAAAGCACAGAGCTTTCAGGCTGTTCATCAAGCCATTGAATGTATTCAGGTTTGCTGACGTCATTTCCAGCAGCGAGTTCCTCGAATGGTATCAACGGACCGGTGGTGTAAACCGGGAAATCAAACTTGGAAGCGAAAAAGTCAACGGCTTTTGGTTCCAGCTCGTATGCAGAAGGGAAAATAAGATACTTAGCTTTGGAGAGCTCATCGAAACAGGGCTTAAACTTGTTAAAAACTTGGTGGCTGAAGCCGTGGTAGATCTCCGGCAAGTCACGGAGTCGTGTCGGAGATAAACCGGGAATGTAGTCAACAACTTCGTCTTCTTTCGACTCTAGAAACAAAACCCATATTCAAGAATCAAGGATTATCGATAAAACACTAAGAAAGTTTGAAACTTTAAACTTTACTATCGATAAAACATTAATAAAGTTCCTTTCAAAAAAAAAAACATTAATAAAGTTTGGAACTTTACCTGATGGGTCGACGGGAAAATGGCCGTGAGCTGCGAGAAGATCGGAATGAGTGAAGAGGGAGAGAATCGTGGCTGACTCAGTCCAGAAAGAAGCTACCGGGATATTCCTCCGTGTGCCGACACGCACTGCCCACACGACGAAAGTGTCGGAGATGATTACGGTAGGAGGCGGCGAGCTGAGGCGGTCGAGTAAGTGCTCGAACGGCTCCTCCAAATTTGTGTAGATGGCGTCGATGAAGCCGGTGAAGTTGTTGGCACGGACTAGCTCGGAAGGGATGAGGTTGGGGAGAGTGGCGAAGTGGATCCTATCGGGTTTCGGTTCGGACCCGATGAAGCCGAGCCATTCTTCGGTGACGACGAAGGTGACGATGAGGTTAGGGTCTCGGAAGAGGAGGCGTTTGCAGAAGTTCATCATGGGGTTGATGTGGCCTCTTCCAGGCCAAGGCATGGCCACCACGTGGCAGACTCCGAATGGTTGTGGTGTGATAGGATCCATACGGCGGGAAGTGAGTGGTTCTGATTACTGAGACTAATGGGTGGGAAGAGAGCAAGAAGACAACACGTTCGTGAGCTTGTAAGTAGGTATAGGCGTAAACGTTTTCAGATATGCAACAAAGTAATATCAATAAAAATATTTCTGATGTACATTTAGATGGCTTGTGTTTGTGATGTTGATTAGAAGTTTGCATTTTCCTAATATTGTTGTGATCTTTTTTTTTACTAAATAATACTTTTCCATTGAATAAACCAGTTACACCAGCATAATCTAGATGACAATGGCACTATTATATACTAAAAGGAGTATCAAGCTCAATCAAGGGCACCACCAAAAGATAAGACCCACAAGCCCTTACCCAAAAAGATCAGGGGAACCTGGTGGCCACAAAAGATTGAGCAAGATTCCAAGTAACCACATTGTTACACACCCTCCAGCTTGGCTATCTTTTAAATGGATATCTTCGTCCATTAGAGTTTCTCTTCTGCGTGTTCAAAAATAAAAGAGTTTCTCTTCGGTATATTATAGAGTGGAAATTGGAGAAAGGGAGTAGGCCTTTTGTTATTGGAGCTTTCCGTAACAAATGTTGTGGTCTATTCGATGTATTCATGAATTGTTATGTAAGGGATTTATATCAAATATATCTCTTACACAGACCTTTCCATTTTTAATGTTGAATTGATTGATGAAATAGTAGGTTTATCAATTGAAAATAGTTGTTGAATTGTCTGAAAAGAATTAGATAAGCAAAAGATCATTAGCCCATAAAATTTAAGGAGATTTGGTATAAATCCAAAAATATCATAAATGGCTGAAATAATATACCATTTTTTGTGCACAAATAACATACCAATTTTTTTTTTAACAAAAAACACAAACTTTCAAGGGAATACTATTTTTGTCAGTTTTCAAATTATATTCAGTAGATTTCAAAATCTACTGGATGGATTTTTTAGATTTCCGGTAAACTCATATATATCTTTTACAAACTTAAGAATTTTGTAAAGTAGAATGAAGTTTAACACACTTCGATATCCTAAACAAATTTTTAACAATATAGCCTTTTATGTTTTAAAAGTAATTTGTTTCTATTAGCGATTTGTGGAGATTATTTTATGAAGTTAAAGCTATATGTTATTCGATATTTTCATAAACATTGGACTATAATAAATTAAAATTTTATTAAAATAACAAGGTAAAATAAAAAGAAATTATTAAAATTGCACCCATTACTCCATTGTAAAGATTTTATGCACCTTAAGTTTACATCTAGATTCACCACTGGATGAAGCGTTAATTGTTTTACCTCATGTATATGCGTCCAATCTGTGCGTTCGAATCGCTTTCCATTGTTGGCGTTCTTGTTAACCCAGAAAAACAGAGTATGAGGGGTCGATTAATTAGATGCCCTGCATTTGGAGCTTAACTGATGAAATTATAGGTCGGATTATTGACAACATGAAATTTCAGTTTGTGTTTCAGATAGAGGACGCACTTAAAAAGTTTTGCGAAGAGGTCTATGGTCTTTTGCTGATTGGATGATCGTTAGGAGACATTGGGATGTCAGTGTCACTGAGGAAAACTTAAAGATAGTTCAATTCTGGGTTCAGAAAAGGGGAATCCCTCCCCATTATCTATCGAGGAATAATCAAGTTCATTGGAAACGCACTTGCACAAGTTCTTGACACTGAATAAGAAAATACCAAAAAATTATCTTAACAGAGACTAAAAAGATAGAAAAATTGACTAAGAATACTAAGAAAACCAAATATTCTTCGTAAAAAAAAAAGTCTGATGTAAAAAGTATCTTGAAAAGGTACATTGCTTGCTACTCTAGAAGGTATGTGTTATTTGATAAAGAATCTCTTCAGAGAGGAGTTGCGACAAGACAATAGAAATTTAAACCAATATAATTTAGGATCTTTAGATAACATATCAGACAATTATGACCTTGAATTTTAACTCTTTATTTTTTAAAAAATATATATTAAAATTATGAAAATGTATGTTTGTTTCTCTTAAAAGGATGTGTTGTTTAATAGATAATTGTTCAAGGAAGAGTTGCCAAATATAACTTCTTGATGACATCAACATTCATAGCAAGAGTATTTTATATTCCTCATATCATAAAAACAGAAAATCATGACCGTTGAATTGAAGTTTTATTTTTTTCTTCTAGAAAATGATTCAGCAATTTGGTTTTGCTATTATATATATATTTGTTAACAAAATTTCAAATTTAAAATAAATTCTTATTTAAAAATACACTTATTCAATATATTTATTAATAAAAGTTTCATAAACAATGTTACAAAATTTTACAAATATTACTATTATCAAAAAATTACTAATTTTGTTTACATATAAATAAAATAGGATCCAAATATAATCTAAAAATCAAATGAAAATATGCCTACTCAAATATATGCAATGATCGATTGTTTGAATTGCTTGTTTTCTGGACCACCCATGGATTAAGGTTTTACTCTGCGTATATTTATAAACTTGATTATCTTTGTGGTTTGTTAAACTTTTTGTCCAAGGCCTTGTTCGTTTATTAAATGCTGCATTGTGATCAACACTAGTGACTGAAATTTGTTGGAAATTTTCTCCTGCAGTGGTAGCTGGTGAAAGAAGAAAAGAAAACGCGCGTTAGAATAATCAACGAAATCCGGTAATGCTTATGTTTCTAAAATAACTAGCAACATTGTTCATCTTTTCTCTCTTCTCTGCGACTGAGAAACATGTATATTCTTCCATTCTTCTTTTCCCTTTTCTTTAAGTTTTCTAGTTTTCTTTTTAAATTTCAACCGTTAGTGTTGCTCCCAGTGTTTAATAAACGAACAAGGTCTAACTAATAGATTAAGATGTGGTGAATATTACTGCATCGTTACATGTTTTTGGTAGATTTCAAAAACTTAAATTTAAAATTCTATTTTAGAACATCATTACTAGAGAGTTTTCTGACAAGTACTTTCTCATAAGGGGAATTAGGCGACATGCCCGTAGTAGAATAGAAATTAAAGAAATACACATAACAATGCTTAGGCTACGATATTAATATATATTATCGTGAAACTGGACAATAATGCCTTTAACTGCGCGTGAAAAGAGATGAGATAACTTCATATCTTCTTCCATGAAACTGATAGAAAAGATTTTGAGCAGCAAATTGGAGAACGGAAAAGGGGTATATCAGAGAGGTAAAGTTGTGGAGTGTTCGCAGAAATAGGAGAACTACTTTCAGAATTACAACGGAGATTGAAAGTTTACGGCGGCGCGACTACCAAGAAACGAGTTGAATCTAAATAAGTTTGATATGATTAAATAGAATTAGGGGGTCAAGAAAAAATTTTGTTGCCAGTAAGGTAAACATGTGAATCAATACCTGTAAGAAGATGACGAATAATGCGATGGATTGAACTAGGGAAGATAAACAGTATCTTGTGTCATATATTCCATACTATTTTTACATTACAGTATAGCATAATACATTTTTCCATCTCTTTTGCAAATTGTATCTCCTTCTCGGCCTCCTGATTCTTCTCTTTCACTACTTCATTAGTTCCATTGTTTTGTCCTTCAAAATCGTCGCCACTCATCATCTCCTCTCCGTCTCTTCTTCTATTCTATTTGATAATCACAGTATATAGTACAATTTTTTCCTCCTCCTCGCCAAATTTTATCTCTTTTGCTTCTTGATTCTTCCCCTTCACTACTCCATCAGCTCCACCGTCTTTTCATTCAGCAACGTCACCACATATCACCACCCCAATCAGATGTTGGGTTGCACTGGAGAGCTGTTCTATTCAATAGTGTTATAACAAACAGAATATAATGCAGGTTCATGGTAACATTAAGTTATAATGAGGTTTCGTTCACTTAGAGATATACTTTTGAACGCATTTTCACCATTTCTTTTCACGAACAATACATTTAGATGAAGAATATACACAAATTCTCCAAAATTCTTGTTAATATTATAGTATACTATTCTATTTTATCTTAAAAGTATAGTATAGTATAATATTTCTTCTTCTCTTTTGTTTCTTATTTTTCATCCTCTTCCTCAACCTTCTCTTCTCTTAGCTTCTTCTTTTCTTCCTTTTTATCTGCAACATTTTCCTCTACAACAACAATGCAAATAAGTTTTTTTTTCTAACATAATATGTCTTATGTTTGTTGTTATAGTACTGGTATAAAGAGATTGTTCTTTTCTATTTATTTAATAACATAGTATAGTAGCGTGTTAATTGTGCACATCACAATCTAACTCGCTCATTTTTTCTGCTTTTTTTCTTTTTCTTCTTCATTCACCTCGAGCGTTCCATTGTAACCATCACTACTACTGATTGTTTCGGCGCCGTCGCCATCTTCTCTTCTTCCACCACCGCCACCACTCATCATCTCTTCTTCTTTATGTGTAGGTTTGTTTCCTATTCTTCTCTTTTGCTTTACATAGCAACAACAATATCCTTCATTTGTAGCTGTTATTTATACCTTCACTTCTACCCCTAACTAAAATGCTCTAAGAAGATGAACAAATTGTACTTTTGGTTCTATAATATTAGGATTGATTGAAAGGAATGATACCTAGGTTTATACCTTCCTCTCTCTCCCTATGTACAAAGTATGTGGTTGTATTGAGTATTTTATACTATGTCATAATCATGTATAGTATAGTTACGTAATTTATGAAACCCAATCTTGTAACTAGTTTACCTCTTTTGTGCGACTGACTATACTATATGATATGTAATATAGTAAGATGGTTTTAGTTTTGGAGTGTCAACAATATCACGCGCACATGCTTAGAGGGAGATTTTAGTCATATTTGTGTGCAAATTGTCCCATATGCCGAATACAGCTATAAAAGAGTTGTATTCTTAATTCTTTCCTCTATTATGTATATTGTGAAAATTCACCCTTCTCACAATATAAATTTATAAATAATTTGTACATCTTATAAATTTTTGAAAATTCATGCCAAAGTCTCAATTTTCTTTTGTCATCTAGGATAATTATCTATATCTATATATATATATATAATATAATAATAATAATAATATAATAATATAATATACTAAAAGGAGAATAAGATCATCATTTAGCCTGTCCACGTAGGCACGGAAAATCAACCAATAAGAGAATTTGAAGTTGCCACGTCACCTCCGCTTGAGACAAGAAAAAAAAACAATGCGACAGAAAGGATCGAACCCGGGTTAGTATGACATAAATATTGGACAATTACCACTAAGCGATTGAAACTTTCTTGGACACATATACAAGAATCACTAATTATATATGTACGTATTTAAAAAATCCAAGATAAACCTAAAACTAGGCCCCGAGTAATCTCCGCTTAATCTCCGATTTTTACACTAGGCGCTAGGCCCAACCCGAGCGTATGTATAGCGCCTACCGAATTTTCGAACAAACTAGGCCCCGAGTAATCTCCGCTTAATCCCCGATTTTTACACTAGGCGCTAGGCCCAACCCGAGCGTATGTATAGCGCCTACCGAATTTTCGAACAGAGGCACTGATAATCAAACCTCCTCTTTACTCTCATCTTTAATGTCTTTCGTTTCAACTCCCTCTCAATCTATTTCTTATAAACCTCTTCACCATTTTTTTATTCCAATCAAAATCCTCTCAAGAAGTCGAACCTGCAATGAAACCCGATGGAAAATCCCCACCGATCAAAAACACCGGCAAAACCGGAGTCTCCTCCACCAACCCTGTCTCCGGCGATCCTATGTCGAAGAAACCAAACGGCAAGGTGGTTCTCTACTCCGACTCCTCCGCCAAAGCCGATGAAGTGTTGTTCTTCAGAGATGTCGAATTCGGACCACAAGAAGGCGAGTTAAGGTTTCGTCTGATCCTATGTCGATTAGCTTGGTCTATTAATTAACTTAAATATTTTTGTTTGTTTGTTTACCCTTAACCTTTCTCTTTGTGTTGTAATCAGTGAATTTGAAGTTGCCACGTCACCTCCGCTTGAGACAAGAAAAAAAAACAATGCGACAGAAAGGATCGAACCCGGGTTAGTATGACATAAATATTGGACAATTACCACTAAGCGATTGAAACTTTCTTGGACACATATACAAGAATCACTAATTATATATGTACGTATTTAAAAAATCCAAGATAAACCTAAAACTAGGCCCCGAGTAATCTCCGCTTAATCCCCGATTTTTACACTAGGCGCTAGGCCCAACCCGAGCGTATGTATAGCGCCTACCGAATTTTCGAACAGAGGCACTGATAATCAAACCTCCTCTTTACTCCCATCTTTAATGTCTTTCGTTTCAACTCCCTCTCAATCTATTTCTTATAAACCTCTTCACCATTTTTTTATTCCAATCAAAATCCTCTCAAGAAGTCGAACCTGCGATGAAACCCGATGGAAAATACCCACCGATCAAAAACACCGGCAAAACCGGAGTCTCCTCCACCAACCCTGTCTCCGGCGATCCTATGTCGAAGAAACCAAACGGCAAGGCGGTTCTCTACTCCGACTCCTCCGCCAAAGCCGATGAAGTGTTGTTCTTCAGAGATGTCGAATTCGGACCACAAGAAGGCGAGTTAAGGTTTCGTCTGATCCTATGTCGATTAGCTTGGTCTATTAATTAACTTAAATATTTTTGTTTGTTTGTTTACCCTTAACCTTTCTCTTTGTGTTGTAATCAGTGGATCAATAACTACGTTGAGAAAAGGAACTATACCACTTTCATATTCTAATGGTTTTCATCTTGCTTATGGTGTGTATTGTCTCTCTCTCTCTCTCTCAAATACTTGAAACATAAACCTTTAGCTCATTCAAGTCACGATATCAAGTTGCTCTCATAAAATCTGATGCAGCTTCTCTTTGCTTATGAAGTTTATAATGTTTTTTTTTCTTACAGGTTATGTATATCAACTCTGTGAAAGAAATACAAGCTTAATATAGAAAAAAATATTAAATACAGAAAAATCTAAAAATTAAAAAAAAAACTAATAAAAATTAAACTATGATATCACTTGAAAGCTTCTTAGACAATATTAATAAAATATTTAAGCGATAATTACACAAGTTTGATTTTTTTTTTTCCGGCCAAAAGTTTATTATTAATTAGCATCAGTTATTTCAAGATGTTTAAGAAAGGATGGACAAAAAAAGGATAGACATAAATAATATATCGAACTATGAGTAGTACTTTGTAAAGCTGACTTAGATAATAAATCTGCACATCTATTTCCAGTCTCTTTTTATGCATAAATTTAATTTCTTCAAAGCAGTTCTTCCACAAAGAGATCGTATGAGATATTGTTTTGATATTCAGATTTGTTTCTTGATTGTTAAGAAGATTGATAACTGTAAAAATGTTTCTTTGGAATATGATATGTCTATAACCGAGTCTCCAACATGAGACAAGTTTGTTTAAAAGTAATTAATTTCAGTTTTCTTATATTATATAATAAATATATATTATTTACTGATAATAAAAATATAGTTATTCATCTATCACAAATATTTATGCAAATATGTGAATCAAGTACAACAATCAAACAAGATAATGATATCCACAAAGAAAAATTTAAAAATATATTAATGTTATGTAATCTTATCTTATATTCTTTAAATAATGTAATACAATATTATACATTATTCTTTTAGAACTGAAAAATACATATAATATCTTTTAAAAAATCTAGTTAATGGATAAACATCTATATATATATAATAGACTTTTCTCTCTTCATGTGACATGTGGAAATGGGGTTTGTTGACATGTGTCTTCTTTTATTTTTATTTTTATATTTTAGGTTCTTCTTTTTTTAAATTGTTGCAATTTGGTTCATCATTTTTTAATTGTGCACATCTAATCATTCTCACACTAACCATCATCTTTTGAATTTTTATAATCTATTTTATTAGTCATAAAAATGAAAGATAAATAATAATTAAAATAATATAAATATATTTTAAATATTTATTTTATTCACAATTAAAAATAACATAAACTTTTACTATTTTGTTATTTTTTTACTATTTTTATTATTTCATTATTATATATTTATTTATTATTAACCAAAACAAGAAAAATAAATTACAGCACAACACATAATCTAAACATAAAACCTCCGTAATCATAATAGAAAAGTAAAATCCAAAGTAACACTAATTCAATAAAAATCTATAACTGAAAAGAGATAAAAAAAAAAACAAAGACTATACCTCACTTTATAGTAGAATTTATTGGCAATAAGAAAAAGAGGTTAGAAAATGGTAGAAAAGATAAACTTTGAGATAAAACAATCGTTCGAACATGAAGGAGCACGATTAAAGGTCAATGCAAAGAACCAAGAAAGCGGATTAGAGGAAGAATAATCATCAACTAAGAGGTAAAAAGTACCTCACAAACTAAACAAGCACAAACAAGACGCCTATGCATGTGAAGAGCCGCAAAGCTCTGGTTAAAAGAGACTAACTCACCACACTTATACTCAGAGAAGTTGGAGAAGAAGAGAAACAACCCGAAAGAGGAAGAATGAAGCCAACCACCAAAAAACCAAAGCACAAGCTTGAGACCAGAATTAACATTTCAAACCTATAGAACATACACGGAGGAAAACACTATCCAAACTTAGAGTGGCAAACATGGCGAAAGGCAGAGCCACCAGAGACTCGAGCAGTGATGAGAGCTGCAACGAGATGAGAGAGCAAAGATGGAAGGATAGACGAAAAGAAATCAGCAAACCGTAGAACCGTCCTCGAGCTATGGAAAAGAGCATAAAAGTCAGATCACCAAAAATCTGATTTTGAAAACTTAGACAAACATGGACTATCAACGGTAAGCCAACGACGAGAAAACACAGCATCAAAGACGACTAAACTCTGACCCAACTCAAGGAGATGCACTTCCTAACATCAGCCAAAATCTAAGGAAGAACATAAGCATCCAATATTGACAGGAACAGCCTACAATGCCGTAAGAAACAACCGAACAACTGGAAACTTAAAAACAGAGATCTATAACAAATACTAGATAATCTCACACGAGAAAAAGATGAGGAATAACAAAGGTGAATCCTTTTCCGGGTGATTGTGAGAAACACATCACCGCCGGAAAAGTAAACGAAATACATAAATTGTGACGGCTCAATGTCAAAACATAGGGAAAGGGTACAAAATATCTTAAAATAATAACGTTCCAATAATTGAAAAAAATAAAATACAATTTTAACGCAGAAACTCTAAATCTTAAATAAAAAATGTCTATATACAAAATTATTGAAATTTAATATGCTTTAAATCAGATACTTACTTCACCACTAATAAGTACTACTATGCACACAACAACACATTATTGACAAACAAAAAAAATCTACTGACATATCACCTATTACTATATAATACAACAAAAATACAAAATAATGCTCTTAATAAATAAAGATGACTACATAATTCAAAAATCATACTTAACAATAATAAAATAAAGTTCCGCGCGAAGCGCGGACACACCCCTAGGGGTTACAACTAAAGGCCCAGAGATGCAGACAAGTAATATACAAAGAGGCACATAGGGCTAGCTAGCTAGTCTCAAAATTTTATTTAACGTCCCATATAAAAATGTATGTTTCTCTGCAGATAGAATTGAGTGAACTGTTGTGTCAAGTTCTAGCTGCTCCAAGAAAGAGTGTTTTAAGAACATAGAGTATCAGTACTATATTATACTCTTTATCTTTGAATCTAAGAAACTTGAGAAAGATCCGAACAAAGAATAATTCCAACTAATAAAAGATATCTCACAAGAATGAATATTTTTGAACATGAAAAAGAAGAGAAATAGCAAATATAACAGATTAAGATAATCACAGCATCACAAACTTTTGTTATCAATTAAAATGTCGAATACTATTTCATGGAACTATTTAAACTCTTGAACATACACCGAACTTCAGTTAGATACATAGATCTCTAACCACTAACTGTAACAACAGTGTGCAAAACAACAACAACAACAACAACAACAAAGAACTTATTGAGACTTAAGTTGTATTGTTAATATCCCTTATGAAAGCGTCAATGTTAGCATCAGACGAACCCTTTTCCGCAACCGCTCCACGACATATCTCACTGAGGTCACAAGCCCTTCTTCTCATCTCCTTTCCTTCTTCACTCTCTCTATCCATTAACCTCTTCACTTCTTCCTTGATCTCCTCTCTTCCTATCAACAACTCCGTCTTCTTCCTCCTCTCAATCTTCATCCCCACCCTCCAATCCTCAACAATCATCTTACCATTCAGAATCTGATCCCAAAACAACGGAAACGCCAGCATCGGTACACCAGAATATATCCCTTCCAAAGTCGAGTTAAACCCACAATGAGTCCAAAACCCACCTACAGCTGCATGGCACAGCACACGCAGCTGATCGCACCAGCTCACCACTAAACCCGAGCTACCTTCAAGAGCCTCCTTCATCTTCGACTCTCTCCCACGAGCCACCCAAAGAAACAGAACTCCACTCTCTTTCACTCCTACTACTATCTCCTCCATCTGAGCCTCCGAGACTGAAAGGAAACTCCCTTGAGATATGTAAAGCACAGAGCTTTTCGCTTGCCCATCAAGCCACCTGATGTAATCAGGTTCATTTTCGACAGAGAGTTCTTGGAATGGTATCAAAGGACCGGTAGCGTAAACCGGGATATCGAGCATGGACGTGAAAACGTCAATGGCTTTAGGCTCGAGCTCATAGGCCGTAGTGAAGAGAAGGCACTTAGCTCTGAGAAGCTCATCGAAACACAACTTACTTTTCTTAAAGACTTGGAGGATGTTACTGCTGAATAATGGCGGAAGATCTCGGAGTTTGGTCGGAGATAAACCGGGTATATAATCTACAATCTCCTCTTCTTTTGCTTCTATATTCAGTAACAGTTTAAAGCATCAAATATTTTTGAGTTTCTATATAAAAATGAAAATATGCATTTAATTTTTAAAAATATTAAAAATATTTATTAATTTTTTTTTTATCAAAAACTTGGTTTGCTACCTGATGGCTCGAACAGAGCATGGTCGTGACGTATGAGAAGATCAGAGTGAAGGAAGAGGGAGAGAATCGTGGCCGACATAGTCCAGAAAGAAACCACCGGAATATTCCTCCGTTCCGCAACACGCACCGCCCATAAGACGTAAGTGTCGGCGATAATCACCGTCGGAGGAGGCGAGTTGAGGCTGTCAAGAAGCCGCTCGAACGGCTCCTCTAATATGTTGTGGACGGCGTCGACGAAGCCGGTGAAGTTGTTGGCACGGACGAGCTCGGAGGGGATGAGATTTGGGAGAGTAGCGAAATGGATCCGGTCCGGTTTCGGGTCAGACCCGATGAGGCCGAGCCATTCTTCGGTGATGACGAAGGTGACGATGAGGTTAGGGTCTCGGAGTAGGAGGCGTTTGCAGAGGTTCATCATGGGGTTGATGTGCCCTCTTCCGGGCCAGGGCATTGCCACCACCTGGCAGAGTCCTCGGACTGGCTGAGATTCAGTTGGATCCATAGGGTGAAAAGTGAGAGATTATGGTCACTGACTCACTGTCACCGAGGAGGTGGAGATAGTTTTATATATGCGACCGAGTGAGACCAGAGCTTACGTTAAGTGATTGGTTCATTGCAAAGTTTGAATTTGCTTTTTCTTTGGATAAGACAAACAAATCGTTTTGCGTGTGCCAGATCTGGCAACGTGGCAATGATTGGCCTTTTCTTGAATGTCATTATTACATATACAGTACAGACAAGGCAGGGCCCCCAAAAATAATGGAGTCTAAAGATTTGAAAAAATGTGACAGCTAGTAAGATCTTATGTAATATTTTAAGGCCCAATACTGCACTAATGGGCCTTCCTAAATATAAATATCTTCGTTGGACGGGTGTCCTATATACTTGCTGCAGTATTTTTGGTTATTAAATTCTGTATTTGGAATTTGGAAGAAAGTCGAGTCTGCGAGATGTATTTTTGAGTTGCTTATACAACTTTAGACTTGGTCAATATTCACTAGCACTCTTTTGATGTTGTTAAATTTTAAAAATATCTAATTTTCAACCATAATTTTTATAGGAAATTTTTGTAAATATTCTTGTGAATTGTTTTGTTGTAACATAACATACGCATGGGTATAAATAAAGCTATGTTTCAGAATGTTTGGAAATTATTCACCACCTTCAACCAATAATTTTGATAGAGAATTTCTGATTATTTTTCTCATGATTTTTTTGGTATATATGAAGTTATGTTTAGACATTTTGGAAAATTTCTTCCCCCCCCCTTTAACCAAGAACTAGAGTTTGATCCGCGCTTTCAAAGCGCAGAATAGTTTTTTTTTGTTATACTTTTATGTAATCATTATGACATTAGATATTTATAAGTTCATTGTTCGCTTCCATACGTTTTTTGTTATGTGGTATTAATGTTTTAAAGCCAGATTACGATACACGATTTATATTTATTCACTCGATCGTTAATATTTAAAATCGAGAGTTAGATAAAACAATGAATATTGCTAAAAGTTAAATTGTTGTATGTTTTGTATGAGTTAATATTGCTAAAAATTAAATTAAACTAATGCCGATGTATTATATCCGAACCTGATCCGTACTTACAAATTTATCATAATGAGACCTAGTAGATGATATAAATTAGAACCAAAATTCAAAATACCCAACCTGTATTCCAACAGGTACCTGAATGGTCAAACATAAATTAAAGTATATTTTATGTTTTCTTCAATTAGTTTTATATTTGATAAATATTTTACCTATTTATTGGAGTAACCCGTAAACTATACTCATAAAAATATCAATAATAACATAATAACATGTTCCATCATATCATTAAATATTAATAGTAACTAACTATTCATATTTATTTTATCTAATATATATATATATATCTAATTTTAATATTATATATATAAGAATTATAGTATTATGTATTTCATACATTTGTATTAAAGTACATTGTATATTTATGAATTAGTAAGTATATAATTTTTTATCACTAAATAAAAAATAATTGATTGTTTACTTCAATTTAGTGAGTATATAAATTTTATTCATTATTTTTAAAAATAATATATTAGTTATTTCGTTCCTTAATTTTAGGTTAGAGTATATATTTAATAATAATTAATCAAAGTATAAGTAGATAAATGTATTAAGTTATTTATATTTATTAACTGTTATAGTAATTTAATTATGAATATAAAATATGTATATATAAATATTATGGAGATGTTATTTCTTATTCTATAAATAAAAAAATGAACTAATATTCTTTTATTATTTTAGCTGATATTAATTACGAATTTTACTATTAAAAAGTAAATATTAAAAAGAGCTGTATATTTAAATTTTAAATAAAAAGATATTAAAATATATTATTAAAATGTAATCTTAAAAAAGATACTTGAGAATATCTTTTTAGAAATCTTGTAATGAAATATTAAAATAATAGGTTAGATATGGAATATATTTAATTATAACTAAGTATGAGAAATAATATGAAGTTAAATAAATGTTATGGTCCAATATAGACTATTTGTGAGTAGATAAAAAGTTCTCATGTTTTAATAGTATAGATTTTCTGACTATTTTCTCATGAATTTACTAAACGTGACTGCGGAAAGTTGGTCGAATATTTTTTCAACCAAATTCTGGATGGAAAAAGTCGAACATGTTTTTTGTAGCGTATATACACATACTGATCGATTTTTCTTATGTATTTCATCTATTAAGAGCATGATTATCCATGGAGACTCAAAATGAGACTCTTACTAAATATTTAAATAATAAACTTAAGTTAAGAACTTTTGTTAAGAGATAATTAGTTTGAGTGCTCCAAAAGTAGAAGTAAGGGTATGACTGGTGTAACCGCAGCGGCTGCGGTTGCGGTTGCGGTTGCGGGAGTTTGCAGATGCGGGTGGTTGCGGTTTTAAGCGTTTTCTAGAGATTTGTACGACTGGTACATCGGTTAGAAATTGGTGCGTTTGTGAGACTTTTATGACTGGTAAACTACCAAACGCAACAGCTGCTAAATAATAAATTTACATTATTTACATTTTATATACTTATAAAAGTATTAAAAATCATAATATTATAAGAAAATAAAAATTATATTTATAAAATCACAATATTATAATAATATAAAAATTATATTTATAAAATCATAATATTAAATTTTAAAAAATTATAGAAAATATTTTTGTTTTAAAGTTTTATAATATAAATTAAAATGTAATATATATATACATTTTACAATTTCTGTTATTTCAATTTAAAATTTTTATTGAATATTTTTTGTTTTATTTTTATTTTTTAAGAAAAAAAATTACCTTCCTGCAACCGCAAACGCTAGCTGGAAACAGCTTTTGATTTTAAGAGGTTCAGAGCGGTTTGAAGCGATTTGTAGTGTTTTCTGTAATTGTTTCAAAATGCAGCAACCGCTACCAACCGCAAAAGCTGCGTTTGCGGGTGGTAGCGGGAAAACCAGTCAAACCCTAAATTAAGGGTTCTTAAAAAAAAATAAAAAAGCTAGAGTACCATGAGAAGAGAACCAAAGTCAACACCAGTGGTAGGTTCAGAACAAGAAGTTTCTCATTTACCTTGAGTAAGGTCCTTGAAAAGAAACTTCCATAAGCTGTAAAGAAAACGCACACATTGAAATCGACATATTCAGCATCATAATGTATTCAATGTGTACATGAAGCCGACAAAGAAGGGATCAAAAAAGCATACCAGACAGCAAATTCTCCAGATTGCTCCCCAAGAAATGCCTCCAAATAGTCTTGTGACTGCCTCTGACTCTTTCCATTACAAACAATCACCGTAATATACTCCTGAAACAAGCTGATTCATCATCAGTGCACACCAAAAAATACCTAAATCTCAGCACAAAATATAGATTCACAGACCTACAACTCTGCTCCCAATAGATCAGATGTACAACACAACAAGACCAAACGAGTCTCAAACAAAGCAATTACGCACGCACGGATAGATCCTAAAACTCGCTTTTGAAGTTTTTCTAAATCCAAACGCATTTGTAACCTTATACGATTCAGCCATATGCTACACTAATCTATCATCCAAGAATACGTACAAGAGCACAACGAAACCAAAGGATTCAAAAATTCAAAATCCTAGGAAATCGTCTACAGAGCTAGACGAAGATAAAGGAAGAAGAAAATGACGAACAGTAAGGATGTCATCATCGGAGTGCTGTTCAGAGAAGAGAGAAAGCATATCGGAGATGATTCGTTTCAGTCGAGAAGCGGACTCCGATTCTCTCCACTTCGGAAACGTTAATCCTTCCACCATTCTTCGTCTCGCTTCACTCGTAACTCTCGCCGCCTGCGATTCTCGGATTATCACTCGTAGCCAAAGAAGATTCGACGGGAAGCAAGAGAGAGCACTCCGACGCCACACCTATCTTACAAGAGGCGTATCTTGTATCCCTTAATTAAGAGACTGCTTAATTTAATTGCTATTTTTCTTTTTTTGTTTAATTTCTAATTAAACTTAAAGACCCAACTAAGAATCCCAATAATCATGGTCTAAGTACTTATGATAGCACAAAAAGTTAAAGTACATTGATACAGCACAGCATCTATATCATTGCGCCAACATAACAGCAACTTCAAATAATCCTTCCGCTTTCAACATTTACTTTAATTGGTTTTCTTATTTTTAAGCTGTTTAGATTTTCTTATTTTTTTAGTTTAAGCTGATATTATCCTTCTCTAGTTCTCCTAATGGGATTTTGTCCAACGGAATATGATTATACAAACAAAGGCCTCGATTGGTACAGCATATGAAGAAGCAGCAGCAGTATGCTGTAGAAACAATATGCTGCAGAAACTGTATGCTCTCATTAAAAATTTTAATAAAGTGATTGGTAGAGCAGTAGCAGTATACAATTTTAAAATTATCATAAAAGTTAGTATATAATATATTTATTTTAAAATAATATATATTAAATTATAATATATATTAATAATATATGTTTATTAAAAAATAACGAATCTTATTTAATTATAAAATTAAATTAAATTTTAAATATAAAATATTATTATTTAAAAAATAAATGTAAATATTATTTTACAATATATATTTATTTTTGGATATAAAAATAAGTTTGATATTATTAAATAAAATCAACTAATTATATATATATATAATTTACATATGAATTATCATTATTTATCTATTGGTAGAGCAGTAAATGATTCATATAATATTATCAGAAAAATTAATATATGACATATAATTTATTTTTTATAAATAATATAGATATGTTTAATTTCTAATATATTATATATAGATATATATTATTTTATTATATTTATTAAAAATAATGAATGATATGTGTAATTATATAAGTTATATTATATTTCAAATGTGAAATATTGTTCTTTTAAAATAGTTAATCACAACTTTTATTTTTTTAAATGTAATTTTTTTTTATTACGAACATAATTTTTTATATTATTAAATAAAATATATTAATTATATATAATTATTTTTAAATTTTTATATATTCTAACTGCAAATGCTCTACCAAAAGCTCCATATGAGAGCATTGAGTAAAGAGCATTTGGAGAGCATTAGCATCTTGTAAATGCTCTTGTAAATGCTTTTGTGATAAATGTTGATTGGATAATGACGAGCATAATGCTTATGCTAATGCTCTGCCAATCATACCCAAAGCCGAGGCTTTTGTGTTTTCAGTTAGTCTCGAAAAAGCTATATTCAAAAACTATTTGATTGATCCAAAAACATGTCTTTCATAATCTATGATTCTATGATGGACCGTTCAACCGAGTCGTACGCTGTGTCATAGATCCATTATCTTATTAAACTCCTATATAATAATTGAGAAGATACTTAAGTGGATTTTGCTTATGTGTTCATTTATAGGTGAAGTTTAATTTTTTTTTAAATTTGATTAGTTGCTAGTATTTAAATTTTCATCTATTTAATTAAATATTTTAAAAGAAAACTAATCATAGAATTTCCTAATCTAATCTATATTACCAAACAAACAATTCAAAATCTTAAATATAGATTAACTAACATACTTTGTTTATGGAAACAATTAAATATCTTAGATTACATTAAAGATATTTAGAATATATATATATATATAAATACATATGATATTATAAAAATAATTATATAAATGATTTTAATCATATTTTTATTAATTATTTATTAATAGTGAATACAATAAATCTTATGTTTCATAAAACTAATTAATTTAAACCGAATAATATTTCTTATACTCACATACTCACTCACTATATATGTTTTTCTAACAATATGTCAAATGAATGCAAAACAGTCAAATATACAATTTAAAACAAATTCAATCATTTTTCAATGATAAATGTTGATGGTATAGTTGAGTTATCACTTTCAGAATGATTGAAGTATTTGTATATTTAAAAAACATAAAAATTATATGGTTAGTTGTTTAAAATAATATTAATAAATAAAAATTATAATATAAAATTGAAAAACCTGAACATTATACTAATGCGAGACTAGAGTTAATACTCTATTAATATAATTCGTATAGCGTTGATTATAGTAAAGTTATATGGTAAGTTGTTTAGAATAATATTAATATTAAAAAAATTGTTATAATATAAAATAAAAAATTGGAAACATTATATTAATACGAGACTAGAGTTAATACCTATTCATATAATTTATATAGCTTTGATTATAATAAAATTGACATGCTTATTTTTAAATAGAAAAAGAGAAAGAAGACTTATAAACACGAGTGAAGAATAATTAAACTTGCTTATTGTTTTTTGGTTTTTTATATTTCACATACTTAATTTTTCATTTGTTTGTCAAAATACATGAGTTTTACGTATTATTATCAGTGTGAATTAATTAGTTTTGTGTATTTTTACAACATGAAGATATTGACTAAAGAAAATCAGTATAAATGATAAGTTCCAAAATTGATAAGGTCGAATATAGAAAATATAACTTAAATTGAATGTAAAAGAAAATTAATAACGATACGTATTTTTACGGTATAATAAATTTTTACAATGTACGATAACAAAGTTCTAAAAAAATTTTAAAATAAAAAGATGTTATTTTTATGTAATAAAACTATTGAATCTCACATTAATATTAAGTATATATATGTCTAAAATAATGATATTATGTTATTTAAATATATAGATATTATTTTCTGATATATAGTTAGTTAACCAGATTTAATTAAAATAGGATTTATTAAAGTATTTTTTTGAATGAAAATAATACTGTTTAAAATATCTAAATTATGAATACTTTTAATGAAAATATTGGTCAGGAATCAGTGTCTGATAAGATTAGGCCTGGGAATTTGACTCTTTACCCGCGGATCCCGCCTCATTTGACCCGTTGCGGGGCGGGCGCGGGTCAAAAAATTTGAAAAAATGCGGGGCGGGTTGTGTGCGGGTTGGATATATTTTCTGCGGGGCGGATGCGGATCAGTCAAATTTAAATCGCGGGTACCCGCCAACCCGCAATTTTTTTTTTTAATTATTAAAAAATATGATTTTATTTTCAAAAATAATTAAAAATTACGAATATAAATAAAATTTTAATTAAAATATATTATTTATATTTTTTTAAAAAAAAAGAAAATTAATAAAAATATATAAAATAATTATTTTTGTAATTTTTAATATAATCTGCGGGTCCCGCGGGTTATCCGCTAATGTAAGCGGGGCGGGTGCGGGTAAATTTATTTCTATTCGCGGGTCAAGCGGTTTAAATTTTTGAATCAAAAAATGATTCAATCCTCAGCGGGGCGGGTTGGGGCGGGTCGACCCGCGAACCCAGGCCTAGATAAGATAGTATAGTGTGATGTTTAAAGAAAATTAAGGATGAATTTGTTTGGTTAACCAATTGTGAGCTTTATGTTAAACATTAAATCAAAAATGTGTGAGAGAGTGATTTGTGATTTGAAAAAAATTAAGAAAAATTTGTAATAAATTTGCATCTAAAGAAAATAAAGTGGTAGACAAGATAATGCGCAAAATAGAAAGTGTTTATTTGTTCATTAATCCTCGTAGTCAAAAAGACTTTTGGATACTTAAATTAAAATTTATATAATTATCACTGTATTTTTAAATTCTTCTAAAATTATATAACACCAAGACTTTTGATTTTTAAATATTTAAAATTTAAAATTTAAATTAATAATTACGGTTATTATTTAAAATCACAAAATTAAAAATATAATATATAATTTTCATACAATATTTATACCTGCATAATTGCGGGCAACCACCTAGTTTCAATTTAATTTCTCATTTATCAGTCCAATCTGCCATTTTATTAACATCCTTATATTATATATATATAAGTAAATTTTAAAGATCGCTTATGTAGTTTTCCAAAAAAAAAAAAAAAAATCGCTTATGCAAAGCTATAAATATGGTTTCTACTTGTATATATTCTGTTAATTTAATGACCAGAGGTCGTTAGTCCTTCAACGGAAAGTTCGTTGAAGTCTGCATAAATTAATTTTGATTTATGTAAAGCTTAATTTTTCTGCCACTGTAATCAGACCATTCATCTGGCATGTATTTCTCGTTTTTAATTTAACTTAGCTCTGACAGATTAAGAAAGCACTAGAGAACACATGGCCAATGACTCAGTATAAAAGTTTACGTTATACCAAAACAAAAACAAGTTTACATAAAATGTTTTCTTCCTTCACAAATTTTTTCTTTCATAATTTTAGCACGTAGGCGAGAATTGCAAATGTTTACATTACTCATTAGTACGTTAGACGCATGTATACAACATCTAAGAGAATACTAATGATTAATGTATACATTTGCAATTCTAAGAAAGGGTTTCGGGCTAACGCACTAAAAAGAGTTTTGTTCCCTTATAAGAAAAAAGGAAAGGTGTTACGCGTAAAATGTCTAGATATATATCATCCCAATAATTAAAATATTTATTTAAACGTATGATGCGAATAAGACAGTTATGAGTTATCTGGCTTGGTACGATCATCAAAAACAAGTTAAGGGCATTAGAACAATTAAATAATAAATTCTGAAGGCTGATCGATTATTTTGAGTCATAAGATTCTTTTTTTCGTGTCGACAGGCAATATTATAAATTTTCATCTACTGATCACATGAACACTAGCAATGGAGATAACATAATCAAATTCAACCCACCACCTCATCTTTTCTAATCGAATTTATGAATTATAATTCATATGCTTAAAAAATGATAAGTACAAAAGCAACAGCACAGGCGACTTTACGTTCTGACGTGTTGCTTATGATTAATCAAATCGTTCGGTCGAATAAATCTATATAGTAAGTCAAACAAATTGTAAAGGTTGAATCATGTAGATTTGTTTTTAAATAAAATGTTGATTTCAATTTCAACTCCACTTTGTCGCAAGTAGAAACAAAATCTACATTTAGTATGTATGTATGTATATATATAATAAAAATTATTTGCTTGGTTTTCTAGGATAATTTTATTAAATAAACATCAAGTATCTTCTTCTTTAAACTAGTCCATTGAATCATGTAAATTTTCGTAATTTGAACGCTATAAAGTTTTGAGTCGTTTTTGGGAAAAATTAGTGTAGTTGGTTTATTGAAGACTTCTTTTAAAGTGATAAATCATAAAAAATCTTGAAGACGTGAAGAAAATTAAACTGGGGTTTGGAAAGAGATCTAATTTTCACCGTTTAAAGGATGTGAAGATGAAAAATAGAAATGGTGAACTAAATTAGGAGGGAAAAATAAAAACAGATCTCTAATTGTAAAGCTTCTAACGACATACATCTTATCACCATCACATGCATGCATTTAAGTTTTTGATGACTTATACAGTTAGACTATTACTTTCCTTACACGAAACTTGTTCCCATCTTCTCTTTTTCAACATAGCCAAGAAGCAAGTTTCAAAAAAAAAAAACATAGCCAAGAAGCAAACTTGTCGAGAGTCGAGACTTCACAGAGTTTTCCAAACAACAACGCTTAATATTATAATAATAGCTTAAGTCAAGTCCAAAGAGATTCTTGCTTCAGAGGGTCTTGCATTTGCATCTGCATTTGCATTATACTGCTCGGAGAAGCAAAGTTAGAGTTGAACTGCCCAGAAGACATGGCATAACCCAAGTTGTTATTATTGTTGTTGTTGCAGTTATCGATGTTGTTGTGTAGCAAGAGAGCTTTGTCGTCTTGGTCTAGTTCAAGTACTTGATGATGAGACTGTAACGTTGGCTCGTGTTGCATCTGGATGCAGAGAATCTCAGCTTGAGCTACTGCTAGTTGCATTTGAAGCTGTGAGACTTGATTTTGTAAGTAAGAGATTGCTCCTACGCAGCCATATACCGGATCTCTAACTCGTGCGTTTGCTTCGAAAACCAGACTATTCACCGCGTCAGCTCTTTGATGAACCAGCAGCTCCTGTAACAATTTATACCATGTAACCATTTTTGTATATAAACGAAGTTGCCATTTTTAATTCTTATGTCTTCATATAGTTTTTTTAACCATAATACGTCAACCAGTTCAACGTGAATAAATAATTAAAGAAGCATATGCAAAGAATGTTGAAAGCTTTCAACGGAATAATTTTCCATGGAAGAAAAAAAAAATATAATATAGTTACAGCTGGCTAATAGGAACGAAATGGAACCTGCAACATTTTGCTGACGTTGCTTGCGCCGAAGACCTTATGAACAATGGCGAATTTGTGAGGATCGTCAGGAGGGAAATAAGGTGCAAATATGCAATCTTTTGCACAGCGTCGTCGAAGAAGCTTACACGAAGCACATGGTGATGATCCAGGACCGCCCATCTCTACTTTTATCACGGTCACGCCGGTCTTAATTAGTTAACAAAGTAATGAAGTCGAATCGTTACAGCTTAAGGATAGAGTTCTCTTGAAGTTTGTGAATATTGAAGGAAGAAATGAAAGCTTAGAGTTAAAGGGAGATAGTCCGAGAGGCGTGTATTTATAATAGGTTTTTCAAGGCTTTGTAGGGAGCGAGCTAGGTTGGTGTTCACATGTGTTCATTTAATTTTAACTTTAAATGTTTGGCTTATAATAGTGTCTAAATTAGAAGTTTAGTACAATTATTAAATTTAAATATGAAAACAACCATCCTTAGTTATTTTTTGTTTTTTTGCGACAAGATTATTTGCTTTTGTTTTTCATTTATCTTTTTTTGTTTCTTTGTTTTATATTCTTTTGCTGGATCCATTTAGGATTTGGCCACAAAATGGCTCCAATATTTTATTCTTGTTGTAGCGGAATGTCCTTTTTAGTTTGTATTATAAATGATATGTTTAAAAAAATTGTACCTTAATCAATTATCAAAATTTTACATTATTCCTGTGAATTTTCTTTTTAATAATTTTCGTCTCTTTCATACATATTTTATTTTCAACTTTCATTCTCTTTGATTATATATAGTTATTGAGAGAAAAAAACCATTTGAGAGCAAAAATTTCTTATAAATATTTATTTTATTCAAACTAGTTTGTAACTTTGATGATATGAGTGGGGTTTACAACCTAGTGATGTATCTCATTCTACAATTAGTCGTAATTTTATTTGCTGATTTATACAGAGTTTAAAACTTTGATTGTTCTTCGTATTTTTTTCCTCAAGACAACCACGCGTATGTGGTCGGATGATCATGGCTTTCCGTGGATTCCTAAAAGATTCCGAATTTGAATCCGCATCACACCAGATTTCTACACGCGTGATCATTGGGGTTTTTCACATTCTTCCGGGGAATGGTTTACCATTTTTTTTTCCTCGAGACATCCATAATTTGGACTACGGGATGGGAATACATACACATTACATGTTAATAACCGATGGCGTTAAAAAGACGTGTTTAATGACGTTTTGACCCTGATTGAGAACAATATGGTGAATTAGGAAAACGGAGTGAGCACCGCAAAGGCGCGTGATAGGTTGGCGTCCAATGCATTTTGAGGAGAAGTATCCCCACGTTGTCATTTGACTCTTCTCTTTTCTTTAACACACGACAGTCGTATACTAATACTAACCTCTTATCTTTCTTTATTCGGTATTTATAAAAATATGTCAAAATATTAATAGCTTCTCGATGTCTCAATTTTCTCTGTTTTTTTTAAAGAAAAAAGTCGAGGAAGGTGAGATGGGTGGGTTACAAGAAAAGATATTTACTATATTGTGTAATAATATAAGGGCTTTTATTATCAAGCAACCCTGTATTCTTCTGTTTTATAAAAAAGTATGTATTATTTCGAAGTAAATTTCATATGTAAAAATCGTTAATACCTTAAATTATATACTATCATAGTCCAAATAGGTATAACTGATCTGAAACGAAAAAATATTAATGTTTTGTCAACTGACGAAAACAAGTTAGAGATCTTATATCAAAAGTGAAAAGAACCAATACTAAATAAAAACACATTCCTTACATAGATAATTTATCTGTGTAACATTAAAATGAAAATAAATTTCACCTTATACATAACCAAAAGGTCCAAAACAATTAACAATATATAATCCAAACCCTTTTTCAAAAAAAGACAATATATAATCCATATATAGTATTTCATGGTTTGAAAATAAAATTATGGCGGCCTGTATTTGACTTTTTCTAACACAAAAGGAAACACGAACAGAAAAGTTGGTTAGGAAATTAATTAATAAATATAAGAATGGAATAAAATCAAGAGAGAGGAAGTGGTTAATGTTAGGATAATACACTATCTAAGTGAGAATGACGTGAAACCCTAATTAGGACCGAGACTCCTTAAGAAATGGCCTCCAATGTGAATGTTTGTTGGCTTGAAAGACATTCACATCAAAACTTCAACCAATCTCTCCTTCACACAACACTCCCTCTTTATACTATTAATTAATTCATCTCACACTATTTTAAACTTTGTGAAGTGATTATGAGAATAATAATATTGGGGAGGCCCGAGTTTTCATGGGAAGACACAGATTTAAATTAGAGTTATTCTTGGGTTCACCTCTAGGCAACCAATAGAATTGTGTTATTTCAAATTTGATATCTTTTAAAAAAGGAAACAAAATCTTGTTAAATTATATTATATTTTTAAAAATAAAAATACAAAATAAATAAATAATAATAATCATTAATAAAAACGAAAATAATTCTTTAAAAAAAATATTTTAACACTAAACCCTAAACTCTAATTCTAAACCCTAAACCTTTGGGTAAATCATAAACACTAAACCTTAAAATCTAATTCTAAACCCTAAACCCTTGGATAATCATAAACACTAAATTTTTAACACTAAAATACTAAACCCTAAACTCTAATCCTAAACCATAAAACAGTAAATCCTAAACTCTAATCCTAAACCCTAAACCCTTGGGTAAACCATAAAATAAAAATACAAAAAAATAAATAAAAAATAGTAATATTTACAAAAAACAAAAAAAATATATTTAAAAAAACACTAAACCCTAAGCCCTAATCCTAAACCCTAAATCCTAGGGTAAACCATAAACCCTTTGGATAAATATTAAACATTAAATCAAAAATTAAATATTAAACATTAAATCAAAAATATTTTGCAATTTTTACTTTATTTATTTATATTTATCTTTTTATTTTAAAACATAATATAATGTTACAATATTTTTTAAAAAGATTTTTTCGTTTTTTATAAATATTTTTTTTGTATTTTTATTTTAAAAATATAGTATAACTTAACAATAACAAGATTTTGTTTCCCTTTTTAAAAGATATCAAATATGAAATAACACTATCCTATTGATTGGGACAATTATAATTATTTCTCCTTGTACAGATTATATAGAAATACATGAGGACAGAATCTCTGCGAAGCATCTTAGGATAGCCTTCGATGCGTGAAAAGCAACATTTGTTTTTATCGGATTACGGAGAGCCATATAAAAAAATTCATAAACTCCATCGTCGGTGATAAACCTTTGTCTTATTTAACTATAACCAAAAGGAAGACAAAACCATGGTAAACGCCTCAACTATTTTATTCATTAAATGTTTTACAGAAGAAAAATAAAATTATACACTAGATTTAAGCCATCAGTATTGTTGGTGATATTTTTTTGTTGAATCTTTACAAAATAGAAAAACTAGAAGAGAAAGAGAGAAAATAGAATCACTCTTTAGTATAACATTTAAAGGCTTTAACAAATTATAATAAAATTATAATATGATTAAAAAAAGGCAAATCTCTTAGATAGCACAAAAGTTATGATAACGATAACATACAAAGGATAATATCCAAAAGAGTATTAATTAAATATTTAAATGACTATTGTAATATTAAATCTTAAATTTAAATGACTAAATTCAAATCCAAAAAATAAAATATTATTTTGATTTTTAGTTAATGATATTTTGAATAAAGAAAATTCTCTGTATGTTATTCTGGAACAAAAAAAAGTATTTTAATGTTACATATGATATTTTCTTATTATAGATGGTCAATATCAAATTCATTATAAACTTTAATACGTTTGTCATTTTGGAATGGCTAATACTTTAAGTACTGAAATATTTTCTCCATATTTTAGAAAAAAAAATTGTTTTAAAAAGATACCCTTTCAACGCAATTTTTAGAAGATAATAATGGTAAATTGAAAATTTCAAGAGAATTAATAGTATTCATTGAATTTTGATTGGTTAAAAGTTATTGAAAATAGTTATTACAAAAATTATGATTTTAATACTAAGATTTAATATGTTTTATTAATAAGTATGAAAAACCTATAACATTTACTCATTCTGTTTCATAAAGAGTGTTACTTTGACTCTTTTTACACAAATTAAGAAAATTAATAAAAAAATATTTTATCCATCATTAATACATTCAAAAAATTCTCTCTTCAATTAATACATTAGATTAATGAGGTTAAAACTGGAATATCATTAATATATTCAAAAAATTCTCTCTTCAATTAATACATTAGATTAATGAGGTTAAAATTGGAATATTATTAACAAATTTGTATTGAAAAGGTAAAGTGATACTTTTTATTAAATAAAATAAAAATGCTAAAATGACTTTTTTATTACGAAGGGAGGGAGTATATTTTAAGTAAGAGTTTATAATAGATACTCCCTCTGTTTCACAAAGTTACATATTTTAGAAAAAAATTTGTTTCAAAAAGATACATATTTTGTATTTTTAAAGCATATTTTATCAAGTTTTAATGATTAATTGCAAATTTCAAAAAAATTAATTGCACTTATTGAATTCTTATTGGTTAAAATTATGAAAAAAAAATCAGCACAAAAAAATATGTATTTATTATATGTTTTATTAATATGCGTGAAAAACCTAAAATATACTATCTTTGTGAAACGGAGGGAATAATAATGATGCCCATGTTTTTTCTTCGCACCAAAAATGAAATTAATGTCTATATAGCATTAACGAATGCGTGTGGTTGCACGATGGTAGTCAAAAGTGGTCTTGCTTTTACCCTTGGAACGAAATCAAGAATAACTTTTTGCACATAACATTGAAAGTCCTTATCGCCTTGTTAATAAAGATTTGATTATTCAACTCCGGGAAAGGTAAAAGATAATTTAAAGTTCTGTTTTTTTTGTGTAGTTAAATGGGTTGGGGCTGTAATTTCTGCCACCGGAGTTCGATTTATGCTGAAGAAACACTCTCGTTGTTTTATGATAATATATGTTTTAGGATTTTCACATTTATTAATTAAACATATTAAAACTTAATTATTAATGTATAGTTTTTATAATTTTAAATTTTCTATATTTTTTAAATCTATAAGATTTCAAAAAATACAATTACTGTTTTTAAAGTTTACAGTTTTTCATTATTTGACAAAAAATATATTGAAAATATAAAAATATATTTTTTTAATATTTTTTTTCTTAGAATATATATTTTTCTAAAGCAGAGGAAGTATTCACAATATTTGGATTTCCAGTAAAAATTAAAAAAAAAAAACTTTCAAAGTTCTGTTTTAGACATTATAAATACATTTATCTGACTCTAACACCACAAAGGGCTTAAATGACATCGTTAATAATATGGATGTGAAGTTTGGAGGTGTGATTACTATTATTGGAGATGGGGATAATATTTAATCCATACAAATTCGCAACAAGACAGACCTTTAGCATCGTTTTGCGCAATCTAATTAATAACCTAATTAACGTCCAAATTGTAGATGTAGTCTCTATACACAGTATTCAAAAACCTAACCTTTTTGAATCCAAGAAGAACAAGTATTTGTGCACTTTTTCTTCGATTTGCTGGCTACATGACTAATAGCTTCTACATACCAAAAACACAAAGATCTTTGTCAATAAAAATATTTAATAAGACTGAGTTGAATGTTGAAATCTATTTTACAATTTTTTTTTGTTAAAAGCTCTTTATTAAATTCATTTTAAATATATCGGTTCACTTATCTAATTATAATTATCTGATATAATTAAAAAAGATAAATAAAAACAAAGACAAATCTTCTAAATAATACTTTTTAGCTTCTTTTTTCAAATAACCTCAAAAGTCAAAATGATAAAATTAGCTTTCATGAAAGTGATAAATACAAAACAATAGAATTGAAAATTACTTTTCAAAAACATCCTGACTTTTTTGGGAAACATTTTTTCTTTTAAAAAGTTTAAGAAAACACTTTTGGTATGTATGTATGTATGATATCTTCATGAATTTGTATAATCAAAATTCTCAAATTCAGAAATTCAGAAATGCATTCATAAACATTTAACTAGACTTTTTGTATATAACTTGTATTTATATTTAGGAAGCTGTTTCTAAATGTATGGCATCTTCCTGAATTTGACTTATATATTTATATAATACCTATATAAATTTTAGATATAAAATTCATTACAACTCTAGTATGCATATTCAAGAATATCTTACTAAACATATATAAAATTCAAATTCAATAAAATATTCTTAAATATATATATTCAAGAAGGTTTTCCTAAATTTAAATTTAAGAATGTAGTATTAGATACACATTTAGAAAAAAAAAATCTTAAATTTTATTAAAATGTTATACATATTTATCAATATTTTCTAAATTTTAAGAATAAATTATACTTACTCAGTATTTTCCTACACACACACATATATATATATATATATATATATAACTCTAATGGGAAATTTTCATGTTTACCACATTGTGGATACCATTATTCATGTTTACCTTCACTAAATTAACACTTTCACAAATACCTTCTTCATTAAGTGGCAAAAGAATATTATACTTCTGTTATAGATATATATAATAAATAATTATTTAAATAAATAAAAATAATAAAAAATTTATAATTTTTGAATTATACATTTTCAAATCCAAACTTTTTAAAAAAGCTTTTTTGTTTTTTTCGATTTTTTTTTTTTAATTTTTTTTTGAAATTCAAAAATTCTTTTTGAAACTATTTTTAGATATTTATTTATATATTTATTAGATCCTATACTCTACATTTAAAAACCCTACGCCACCCCTCAACTCTAAACCTTAAGTTTATTTTAGTTAACCCTAGGACTCTAAGTATCTTTTTACCTCTTTAAAAGTGAGGATAAAAGTAGTTAAAGTAAACATGAAAAATAGTACTATTAAGAGTGTGGTATTTTTGGCAATTTTCCAACTCAAATTCAAGGATTATACATACATATTTAAGAAGATCTTCCTAATATTTTTCAAAATATAAATCATTTTAAAAGAATTTTTTGAAAAGAAAATTTAGAAAAAAGTTTGAAAAATTGAAAAAAAAATTGAACTTTTTTTCTTATAAAAAATTATCTTCATATTATTATTTGAATATTTATTTATTTAATATATATGTAGACAACATTATAATTATTATTTTCTACTTTAATAAAATATACTTTGTTCATTTTAATCTTTGTGAGCTAGTTTGGAAACAAACTAATGAAATATATTTTGGTCAACAGTCTAATGTTTTTGAATGTCCTAAACAAAATTTTAACAACATATATTTTATGCTTTTACCTAATATCACATATATAATATAAATTTTGCAAAAAAAAATTGTAAACTAATTCTATTTTACTAATAATTGATGAAGATAATTTCATTAAGTTAATTGTAAAGCAGTATTATTAAACTAGGTGTTTGCCTTCACTTGCGGGCTTAATAATTTTACAAAGATTTGTAAATAGATATATTATCAATTCAATTAGATAATGATGATAATCAAAATAATAAAATTCATTTATAATTTATCAGTAATTATATATTAAAAATATAATCTAATTATTTATTAAGATTAATAAGACTTTCAAAGCTCTAACTTTTAATGTGAGATCGAAAAAATCACATCGCAAATAATAGTATAAATTTTTTTGAAGTCTTTGTCAATTTTTAAAAAATTATCACTATGAGTGATTTTAGAAATTTATCTTAAAATCGATTCATTCTTATGTGATATATATATAGATTAAAATAGAGCTGGTTTAATATTACGAAATCAAATATAAGATAAACACATATATAATATTCTAACTAAATTAAATATAATAGTATAAATTTAATTTTAATATTATCATTATATTTTTTAATTATTCTCAAGATAACGATAAATTATTTGTTATATTACTAAAATTATTTATTAAGATTAATAATTGAGCATGAAATATAACTAAAACTAAAATTACAGAAGCATGACAGATCAGCAAAATCACTTCATAAATAATAGTATAGATGAATTTTATTATAAATATCTGATTATAGTCAATCATAATTTTACTAAAATAATTTGTTAATACAAAATTTTTATTTTAAAATTTTTTTATTGTTTTACAATACACTTACTCCATAAATTTATTAGTGAAAGTTCCATAAATATTGCTAAGGTATCTTTAAAATATTACTCTTATCAAACGTTATAAATTTTATTTACATATTAGTACCAACAACAATTCTTAATATGATAAATTTAAACGAAAAATGCCTCTTTAAATATCGTTTGGGTCTACTACTCCCTCTGTTTCTAAAAGATCTATATTCTAGAGAAAATTTTTGTTTCTAAAAGATCTATTTTTTGCATTTTCAATGCATGTTTTATTAAATAATTACAAATTTCAAAAAACTTAATTGCACTTATTGGATTTTTATTGGTTTAAAATTGTGGGAAAAAGATAATAACAAAAAACTATGCAAATTTAATGTGTTTTCTTAATATATATGAAAATCTTAGAATATGGATCTTTTAAAAACAGAGAGAGTATTACTTTGTAGACCGACCATGGCTTTCGAACTGATCTGGAAAGTTAACTAAGGAGTACATGACTCCAAAGGAAATTAATGCAAGACCCACAAAACGAGAAAACCCTAATTAATGTCTGAAGAGATTCTTAAAATAAACGGGTTTTTGATAAAAGCCTCAAGAGAAGTTTCAACCACCACATTAAGTGAAAACCACGTGAGTCCAAGCTTCTAATCCTTGTTTCCGAAATGAAACTCTTCTCTTTTACTCTAATAGATTTTATTGGGCTCCTTCCACCCTTCCCCCCCATTTAAATTCATTTACTATATTTAATTTATCTCATTTACAGGATTTATTATCGTTTCATAAGAAGAAAAAGATGATCAGCCTGAACTAAGTTCCAAATATTCCAGTTGTTACATATAGAAAATCCTCAATAGGGTAAAGTATATATATGTACAACAAAAAATCGATTTGGTACGTGAACTTAATCCAAAATTTTAAGAAAATTCTTAGTTTTAAAATAAAATATCATCTACCAAGAAAAACATGCTCCATGCCATAACCCCACAAACCATAGTGCTAGAAAGTGGTTATGATTCTTAATAAAATATCAGTACATGTGGTGCATCTAAGGAATGTTTTTTAACCCCAAAATGCCGGGGACATGCATGAAAAACCATTTGACTAGTTTGTGACCATCGCCCACAATAATCTCTACAAAGTTGTTCGCTTGATAGCAAGATTTCATATATATATATATATATATTACGATTTTATATATTTCATGTATATGTTAATTAATGATTAGTTTTTATCCACGAAAATCTATCAACTTGGATGTGTTAGGCACCCACAGGTAATGAATGTATCATGCATCAGATTTATCCAAAATTTTCTCTTTGCCCCTCCAAACTCATATCAACTTCTATTCAAAATAGCATGCACCTAAAGATTTGCCTAACATATCTAATTAATCTAGAAGTAGTTCAAATTATGTGAACAAATCACAACTAACCCATAACGTAGGCTACAAAACCTCTGTCATTTTCTACTACACCAGTGAATGAACAGATCTTTTCTACCGAGTTTCCAATTAGTTGAATAACACACTTTTGATCTGATTGCCAACATTAGTTTGTCCATGGATTTTTTTTTTTTTTTTGGTTTGAATTTTCAGGGTCTGGTTTTTGACTACTAGTTTTAGTTCTTACAGTAGATACCAAGTGTTAACGCCATATATAGCTGTTGAACTTTTATTAAATATAGTAAAGATAAAGAGGTTTTAAGGAAAACTAACAAGCCTAATTGGGTATACAATCTTCTATATTTTTACAGTCATGAGATTACAAAAGCTCTTTCTAATCAAAGTTTATGTAAGATAAAATCCTTCAATACTTGATGGAAGAGTTTGTCACCTTATTTTGGTCAAGAAGAGTTTGTCACCTTTTCTTGCATTATTGCATTCTAAAAAGAGATATCTCTTTCACATACTAGTAAAATCAAAGGACCCAGTTTATACTTTATAGTAAGTACTACCCTAGAGGATGAACAAATAGTTTAGGTGCTAATGGATGCATATATTTTAGAATTAGAAACTGTCGCATTGGGAAGTGGTTCTTGTTAATGTAATTTTAGATTCATTCATAAGAAAACCTAAAATTTGAAACTTAAAAGAGAACGAAAGAAAGAAGAGAAAACAGACATCTTTGGGCACCTCGGAGAAAAATAAGCATGTGAGACTCGATGCACATCATTAAATGCTTTACGAATGAATGACATGGAAGATTCGGTCCTCGGTATTTGCTCTTTTGTTTTTCTTTCTCTTTTCTAATCAAAGGAAAAATTATAATCTCTTTGGAAACGATGGGGAGACAAGAAGCAAGGTTTGACGAGTGAGTGAAAATGAGTTTCTGTTTTTGTCGGAATTCCAGACTAAAGACCATTTCATATCAATTTTTTAAAAAAGTCTGTAACTGTGAGATTCTGTAAGAAACAAAAAGAAGCAATCTGAAACACCAGGGCTTCGTGCTAATCCGTAGACTCGGACTCTAGCAGTTGCTGCCTCATCTTAGTTATTTTATTATTTTAACTTTAGTTTTCAATTTAAAAATTACCATTTCATTTCAGTCGTTCTATACCTTTTTCGATATAATTGACTAAATAATTTCTCTGACTATTTTAGAGGTTGAAATTGTTAAAATAAAAACGAATTTTTTTTTAATTTTAAATTCAAGACAATAATGTTGAGCAAAAAAATAAAATACAAAACAACAATATATATATATATCAAACTATTATAACAACAGTACTATAAACGAAAAAGTACAATGGAAATAAAAGTAAATTAGCAACTAAAGGGTATAATACTATAATGTTATACCTCTTATCGGTTTTAAAATGTTTGAAAGTTTAAAGCATTCGTTTTTCTATCTAGGGTCTGACTAGTTTTCTCACTACCATCCGCAAACGCAATTTTTGTGATTGCTAGTGTTTGACAGCGTGTCGAAATAATTATACAAACCACTACAAATCGCTTCAAACTCCGAACCTCTTAAAATCAAAAACTGGTTCCAGCTAGCGTTTTCAGTTGCGGGCGGTTACGGGTGGACAAATAAATATAAATTTATGTTTTAAATTTTTTTAAGAATTTTAAAATTAAAATTTTAAAACTGAAATATTATAAACAAAAATATATACATATTTTATATATTAATTTAAATTCACAAACTTTATCATAATTTGTTTTATAAAAACTTTAAACTAACTATTCATTAGATTTTTTTTTTAAATTAATATACATACATATATAAAGAAATACACTTATATAAAATGAAATTAAATATTATTTTAAAAGTTTTAATATAAATCTTAAAAACAAATTTTATTAAAATTATAACTTTCAACTAATTAAAAAATTAAATAAATAAGCATAATATTTTTATTGATCATATTATATTGATACTTATTATATTTTATTAAAATAGTTTTTTTTAATATTTTTATGATGTTATAATGTTAATATTGGTAATTTATTATTAAACTGCTGCAATATCTTATAATCAACCAATCACAAATATCCTGCAAATGCAATAACTTTCAAACGTTGTACCAGTCATACAAAACGCTTAATAACGCTTGAAACCGAAACCACCCACATATGCAAACTTCCACACCCGCAACCGCTGCGTTAAACCAGTCGGGCTCTTAGTTGTGCCAACTATACTGTATATTTGAACTAATTAATATATGTAGATTTGTATTAAAAGCCTAGTTTTCTAATTGTTGTACCTTTTTACTTTTAAGTATCATGTGTGAATAATTTTATAACAATATTTATAGCTGATTATGGGAAAAACTTACAAGTACTATTCAGACAACTGCAAAATAATATTTCATCAATGATATAGTACAGGATTACTATACCGCGCAGCTATGGATATAATACTGATTTAAAAGCAGATTTGCCAATTACCTTAGTACTACTATATCACACAACCATGATCTTAGTCAACCCTTCTAAATTTCATGTGGTAGCTTTAGTTAAGGGACCAGTTACAAAAAAATAAAGCTATAGTTAAGGGAATCAGCAGATGAGCATATTCATGATCTGGTTATATATGGTCATATATATAACAGAGCTATTGATAGTGTGGTTCAATATTAGAATAAATTAGATTGGTGATAAAAATTAATTAAATCTAAAGCTAGCATACATCGTAAACTTCATTAATACATAAGGTTACATAATATCGCATTATCCAGCAAAAGAAAAATCACATTTTTAGCCTCATAGCTTCAAATATGGATGTTGCAGAGATCATGGAATATTCTTGTATAATTCCTTCTCATAATTAGATCTCAATCCGCTCAACCGTGAGGATATTAATTTTTATTCTATTTACATAAATATATGGTTTTTACTTCAAGAATGGTATATTATATATATATATATATATATGTATATATATTAATGCATTATACAAACATAAGTATGTTATTCAATTGTCTTGTTTTCCATCAAATCAATTATTTCAAAATGTAACATGTTTTGTATCTTATTTTATATGTTCTTGTTTGTTGAATAAGTGTTTTATTTTTAAATTCATCAACATACGAAAAAATTGGTAAAATAGAGAATAATTTTCATTACCAAATACATCGTAACATTTCACAAAATTATAAAGTTTAACAAAAATTATACTTATATGTTCTTTGATTATAATTAAAAAGTAGGTAATTAAACAATTAGTATTTGTTTTTGTTATTTTTAAAAGTGAACTATCAAATATCAAACAAATAACATTGCATTTAAATTATTTTTAGCCCAATATACAATTATTGTAAGCCTAAATTAATAATCTAACTGATTCCGGTTTTGTAGGGGTTGTGGTTATATTAGAAATGATATATTATAAAGCTATATTATTAGTAATAAATGAATGAAAACTGATTTCTAGTGAGATTCATTTAAAAAAAAAAATCTCACATGAATCAATGTTTTGACTTCTATTTTAATATATAAGACTAGGGTCGGCGGGATATATTTTACTCTTGATTTAGATTATTATTTTTTTTTTTATGATTTTGGGATCTGTGTTTTTGGTTTGCATTTGCAAGAAATGTGTATGATAATGATTTTTAGCTTTTAGAAAGTTTTAGGTGAAAATGGATTATATGTGATAAGATATATTTTGCTTGTTTGCAATAGTTGTATCTTTATTAGAGAGTTGTGGCATTGGTATGCTGTGAAGGCTTCAAATGGCCTTCATGTTGTTTCCTTTTACAAAAATTTGATTTTGTATATGGTGCGTTATTCGTGGTTTGTAATATTTAGGTTCGGACAGATTTGGTTGTGGGTAAAATTCTTTTGTGTATATCATAAAAAGTATTTACATTTTATGTTGAAATCATAGTCTTTTGGCATGCTTCTAGAGTGGAAGTGGTGATTATTTGAGGTTGCATTTCTTATTTGAAGTGGTGTTGTAGTATAAGTTATCTTATTTCATTTATGTTAGTTTTTGTTTGTTATCATGATTTTATGTTATGTCTTTTGTTGGACTATGCAAGTCTATATATATTTAGTTGCATATCAATATTAAAATTATGGTGGAGCTTTTTATTTTAGAATTTTTTTTATAAAACAATTCACATTTACTTCAATCACCTTACATTTTGTATTCAAAATACCTATAAAACATATACTTATTTTTCCCTAAAACCCAATTTAATGTAGTCTTCTTAAAAAGTTTAGTTTATTTTCAATTATTTGTAACATGAATTTTCACTATTTTATAACAAATTTCATAAATAAAAAAACTTTTAAGATGGTTGTATTAGTTAAATACACTAAAACTTCTATGAAAAATATTAGTATTTACCATATTATGTGTTAAACTATAAACAGAAACAATATATTATATTCTAATTATAGTTAAATATAATTTTGGATTAAAGCTAAGTGTAAAAAGAGAATCAAAATATTCTCAATATATATGCACAATTTATTTAATTTTTATTATTAAATATTATTTTGTTGCAGACAAAGAAAAAATATTATTTTGTTTTATAATTGCTACCTTTTCTAAGTACCAATCATGGTATTACATCAAACAAGTAATAAAAGGAGAATATGAAGCCTTGTGAGACTGTCCACGTAGGACAAAAAAATCGTCCAATCAGGTTTTAACGTTTTGCCACGTACTCAAGTGATTTCAGATGTTGGGCTTACATTTTTTTTCTAGCTGGTATGTTGATCTGAATGGCCCAGAAAGCCCATTTCTATGAAAGCATGGTGACCTTATTCTTCACCGACGCTTAATCTTTTGCAACCTATCTCTTCGGTTTCTTCCTGAAGTCAATTTTTCCCTTCAACATTCATCTTCTCAACTCCTTCCCTCTAAATCCGTAGCGGTTTCTCCCACAATTACTTCCATTAGTTAATTTACCAAGTGTTATGATTCTTTCAACTTTTTCGATTCATTAACGATTGATTTATATAAGATTGAACGATGGCCAACTCAGATTCTCACTTTCTCTCCCCTTTAGATTTCTGGCTTATTGGTATGATCTTATTGGTTTCAACCCGTAAAATCAATGCGTGGAGGGATTCAGATTTGTTATCCTCATGTAATTTTAAGTTAGTACTCTCATTGTCTTATCTTTTCGAATGAACATTGTAATCGAGTTGTTTGTGTGTCTAAAGTTTGTAGATTGTGGATCACTGGATCAACATGGGTTTGCAAGGGACAAATGTAATCGATGACAATCTACCTCCTCTTTAGTTGATCTTCATCAGCATGGGTTCTTAAAGCCATCGTTAGTTGATGTTCATCTCATACCATCAGAAGAGGCCTTAAAGCAATGGCCTGACAGGTAAAAGTAAAACCATCATCATGCCTTTTATGTTCTTTATCTTTATCGATCCTGAATTCTGTATGTGTTTCCTTTTTGAGGTTCCGGGTTTCACTTGCTATAGATGGCATGATTTATTTAGAAACATCAATGGCAAGCCCTTCAGATTCTCATTTGCATATCATACTTACCTCGCTGTCTCAGATATAAGGTAATTGTCCTCTTTAAAAAAATATATCATCAGCAAAATATTCTGTGTTTGATGAATCATTCAACGATTGAAGGGTTAGAAACATTTGACAACTTGGAGAACCTCAGCAAAAAGGATCTTTTGACAGAACAATACGACAGCAACAACCTTTGGATCTTAGGTAAGGATGTAAACATTGATAGTGAAGAACAAATATCGTTGGTTAATGCAGATCAGAATGTTGCTTCTTTATATTTAAGATGGACAGGACTTACCTTGGATAGCCCAAAGTGGTAGCAGACCATGAACGGAAAAGAACATATGTTATTGGAAAAGGACTTCTAGACACGGTAAAGAATCATATAAAGTTTTGGTTTTTTTTTCATTACTAGCGTTTTGCACGATATGGGTTTTATTAGTTATGATAGCGATGATGCAGTTGTATGAAAACCATGGGGAAACTCGAAAACTGTGGTGAATTTAGGGGACAATGAGTACAAAAACATACTTTGTCTGGATGGTTATTACTTTGAAGCCATGAGAAGAATAGACCAGCCGGGTTATATTAGCTGTTAAGTCCAGTCTCTGCTTTGATCAACTTGAACTACAGGCAAAGGATTCTGATTCTGTCTGTTTTAGAATCCCATCCTAAAAATATCATCCACTACAGAGATCATGCAGAGGAATAAGCTTGATTATGTGTTTAACTAAAATCTTATTGCAGGTGCTGGATTTTGCTTACCAGTCTGACAAGACATCCAAGCAGCTCAAAGAGGCATTTGCAAGTTGAGAACTACCACAAATTATTACAGCCATTTATTCCACGGTACTCATCACGACTTGAGGAAAAATGTTTCAGAAGGTTAGTTTTGATGAGCTGGTTTTTTTTGTTAGTTTAGAGTGTATAATAGATTTTCGGTGAGGGTTTATGACTTTTTCTTTTTGAATGTGATCCGTATAGTACAGAACTGGATAAAGTAGGGCATGTGGTGGAGCACTCAAGGCACACCAAGTTGAGAAAAGAAAAGTAGGACGAAGTTTTACTTACGTTTGTTTGTCTAATGTGTTTAAAATTTTAGTGATGCACGTTTCTGTAGTTTGAATATGTCAAAATCGTGGATATTTTTTTAATGTGTGCAGCTGCTAATTAATATGTTAAACCGTGAAATAATGTGTGATATATACTCAAGCGTTTTGTTGCCATATATATTACAAAACGTTTAGTTGCTGTAAAATATGTTTAATACTAACCATTCTGAGTCCTTATACTAAAGTATATCTAAAAATTATAATCATTTTTCAAGTTTAAAACTTACTGAATGGAGTGCATCAGTATACCAAAATTGGGTTATGGGTTTAGTATTGTCTTATGAAATCAAAGCAATCTGATTACTCAATTAAAAAAAAAAAGAAAATTATATTCGAACAACCATCCCGTTTTATATACAAATATATTGTAGATCAAGTGGTTAAGTAATCTCTATGGGACAATTAAGTATCGAAATCCAAAGAATAAAAAAGTCTTTTCAAAAGATAAAAAATACATAGAATAAGTATTTTAAGAAAAAAAGAAAAATGAAGTTGTGACAATCACAAGCATTATCTAAAACATATTAAGGCAACATAAACACACATTTTAAAATGTAATGCATTATAAGAAACTGATTCAAATTTACAGAGAAACTGTTACTGGCCTCATCATCAACTACACAATTTTCCGTTTTACTTTGACAACATAATGAAAAACTTAATAGTGGACTTACAAACAAGAGCTAAAGCTAAACACTTTCACCTACAACTAAAAAGAAGAGCATCAAGAAAACCCTTTCTCTTTTGATTGTTTAAAATTTTTAAAGTCCGTATTTATGTTTTTTGCCAGAACTAATAAAAATATCATAATTTCTTATATATTTAGAAAAAGATTGTAATACAATTTTCCGCGCGTAGCGCGGACACGGATCTAGTTGTTATTAAATATACAATTTTATATACTTTCTAACTTAAACTTTGACTTTTTATTTTTTGTTTACAGTATTAAGTATTAATGAATCTGTTTAATAGTTTTGAATATATTAAGTCCAACATTATGATCCAAAAACATTATTTTCATATTTTTATTTCCAGTAAAAACATTCTACAATCTAACAAATACATAGATATTCTTTGGGCCTAATATTCTTATCCTATTTAATGTAAAATACTTTTCTCCTAATTCTGATAAACATAGTTTTAAAAATTTGAATTGGACAATCTAGTAAACAATAAAAATGGTAGGTTCAGTTCTAGTTTCCAATAGATTAATTACAATTTTGAATGATATTGTGGCTGAAAAGTTGGCGAAATCACATTTTTAAACTATGACAGTTTGATAAAATTCTAAAGTATTTACCACCTGTGTTTTCAAGTAACATTTGCTTTTTTTACACTTCCAATAATTCTAAAGACTAAAACAGAGTTTCCTACAAAATTGCTAAATCAACCAAAAAGACAAAACAGGAGAACTAACAGAGTCGACCGTCTGTATAAAAAGACATTGATTAAAACTACTGCGCTCTTGCATCAAGCATTTCTGCTTTCTTGAGCAAGCATCGACTGCAACCATATTGGACCAGCCACAGCAATGTAGGACTGATGCCTATTCTCGCACGTGACACTCTGTGCGATAGCATCTGCTGGTATATCCTCCTTGGAATAACATGTTCAATAATCCAAGACTCCAACCATATAAGAAAATTTAGATTATGATAATATGGTAGATAGTAACTTATTTCTCGACGTTTTTAGTTTTTATAACTTATTTTGGCCGTAAAGTAAATGTGAGCAATAATAAAATTGCTTTAGCATCTAAAATTATTGCTTTACAACAAAAAAGAATTTCTAAGTGGAAAATCATCAACACACATACTACTTTTGCGCTTCTCTCTCTCATCACCTGCAACACATTTAGTATATTCTTATTCTATGTCACCTCACGTACAAACCATCTATTTAATCAAATTTTCAATACGACCATGATAAAGTATTCTCTTTATCATGTGTTGTGTGATATAAGAAGAGTGTGTTTACCACTTTGCAGATGTTTTTTTTCCTTTCAATGTCTTTGAAGCTTCTTAGGCATAAACTCGAGCAGGTTCTGCTGCATCTGCTTCCTTTGCAGCTTCTTCAGCCGCTGTCATGGCAGCTTCTACCTTTGAAACTGCCTGTTCTGCAGCTGCTTCTGCCTCATGTGCGTTCTTCTGGCTAACTCTGTATTAATCTGGACATTTTTCTGAACACTCCTATCATATCTCTGTTTTAGGCGAAGGTAAAGAAAGAATTCTATGATTTCCAGACGATGTTCCCAAATTTCTTCTCATGTGGGAAGCCAAAAAGATGGGAATGTGCAACTCTATACTTGTGTTTAACTTGTAAAGAGAGAATTCTGATCAATAAATGTCCCAAGTAGCTGTGACCTGTGAGTGAAGCATGCCTCAGTTCTACTAACAGCCAACGAAGCAAATTGATTGCACAAAGATTACATGCACATGATACCTGTCTTAAATACGTTCAAATGGCTGTACCAACTGATTAATTCTTAACTTGATAAGTCTATCACAAGCAATCAAGTACTTTAACCTGGTCGACTGCAACCGTTTTCAAGTCTGGCCGAGTGTTGTTGTTCCTACACGAACAAAAAAAAAGCAATACATATACAGTCAATCCACTAAGATTTTAAGAACGGTTGCACAGTTACTTAAGGCATAATCACTTATATATATATATATTTAAAAACTATGCTGTTTACCAAAGCTTTTAGAATGTAGTGACAACGTTTGTAGTAACCAGAGAATTACTGTAACGGAGAAAAAAAGAAAAGAAAAGCAAACCATTAACCCTTGGATCATGGATAGTAATGGTGTGGTTGCAACTCAGGGGATGTTCTCTTTCTTTTTTTTTTGTTTGTTCAGATGTAGGAATTGAGTCAAATTCCATGAAAATTTCCCTGTTTAAACAAAGTTTATGCACTTTAAAATTTGGCTCATAAGAAGATCATGTTACAAAAAAACGCATTGGTCATAGTTACCAGGATGATTGTCTTTTGAAAAGAATGTATTTCCAGGATAGTTCCAAAAGAACACCAGAGAGACTTAATAACTATGAAATTTTCATGCAAGAACAAATAAGAGTATTTATAATACTCAAATAGCATCTCCCAGACTAAGCAAAAATAATCAGTAAAGATATATCATCACGTACTTGTTATCATGGGCATGAACTCCCCATTCTTCATCATGGAAAGCAATGCAAGATTGGTCTTTAACATGAAACAACCCAAAAAAAAAAACCATCAGGTCAAGGTATAGCAGAGGAAAAGATTCAAGGTGAGATAGTTAAGGAGGACTAAGCCCATCAATGTAACGAACAAAGCACATGAGTTGGTACGACAAAGAAACGAATCATGTTTATGTGGTCACTGTACAATAGATATCAAGTGATCACAATTCAATACTCAAGATATGAGCTCTAGCTCATAATCATAAGAAAGACAGTGAATCTTACCAGATTTAGGAATGATCCAAGCGCATTTTTTACGACCATAAGAGAAGCAATCACCGGCCTTTTCATCTCTCTCCTCTCCCAGAACCGCAGCAGCCTAGCCTCGACGATGGAGGAGCACCTGCCGGACTTCAGATCGGAGAAGAAAACTCTCGAATTAGCCATAACAATTCAAATCGGTAATATAGAGAAGTTATAAACTCTAGAACTCCCCAAGTGGTGAACCCTAATCTTGACAGATACGTACATAATATGATCACAATTAGAATTCCCCTCAATTAGCATGCTTTTACTTTCTCGATATCTCCAATGCTACTGCCAAGTGTTCTTTCACTCTCATGCTATATAAATGGGCCTTACCGGTTCTAATTTGGGCTTAGTATGGGCCAAGCATCTCTTAAGTCAGCGCTAAGTCAATAGCCCAGAATCATATATAAACATAACAAACACGTGGCTACTCTTAGTGCGCATTTTAGCTTTTGATTACAATGCTTACATTAGCAACGAGCGTAGAACGATAAGACGATTAGCGAGCGAGTAGGGCACTTCCGCCGCAACGGGAGAAGACAATCGGAGATCGGAGACTGGCCGTTTAGAATGGCCGGAAGAGACCGTTATCTTCCATCTTCTTCCTCTCTGAGAGTACCGGAATCTCAGCTTACCGAATCCGATATGAACCGTACCCGATCCGCCCTCCTCGAGGAGAAAATCGCGACTCAGCACCGCGAGATCCAATCCATCCTGACGGACAACCAGAAGCTAGCGTTGGCACACCTCGGAGTCAAGGATCAGCTCGGTTTAGCCAAGCGCGAGCTCGCTCGGCTGCTCGAGACCGCGGCGGCTGTCAAGTCCGACACCGAAGCTAAGGTCCGCGAGGTTTACCAGAACTCGCTGAGGATGGAGGCGGAGGCTCGCGTGGTCAACGGGATCGGAGCCGAGCTCGATCAGGTTAGGTCGGACGTAGAGAGGCTAGCTGAGGATAGGGGGAAGCTAACGGCGGAGCTGGCGATGCTTAACGGCGAGATCGCTAAGGCTAAACCTAATTCGGATCGAGCTGTGGAGGTTAAGGCGGAGATTGAGAGTCTTAGAGAGGAAGTTAGTAAAGGAAGGTGAATAATTGAATTGAATAATCCCTTTCTTGTTGTTTTTGGGATTAGTGATGAGTTTGGGGGTTGATGCAGAGCTGCTCTTGATCTGGAGAAGAAGACACGAGCGAGTAATCTTCACCATGAGCGTGGTATGGAGAAGACTATTGATCATTTGAATCGTGAGATTGTGAAACTTGAGGAAGAGTTGGCTGAGTTGGAGACCAAAGCTAAAGCAGCTGCTGAGGAGGCAGCTCAAAGCCCAAGTAACCTTCGTGTTTACTCATTAAGTTTGAAGCTTTTAGATTGATACCTTTACTTGAAAAACTAGCTTATTATAACTTTGTGTAACTTGTTGTTGTAAGGCCCTGGATTGGTTGCAAGTTATGGAAACTCAGATGATATTTATGGAAGCCAAGGTCTCCAGTACCCTGAAGCTAACGGTTCTCACCAGGTACACTTATGAGATCTTGCTTGTTAAATAGTAGCTTAACATTATCATAGTATTATTGTCTGGAGTTGATGGAAATACAAAGATATTGGTCTAATCGTCTGTAATGATTGACACTACCGAGCTCTGATTGTCATGGAGATCTATCACTTCTCTCGCCCAACAATCTAGTTCTTGAGAAGAGAGTTGCGTCCATAAGTATAGTAGATATTGGAATAAGTATATCCATAGGTCCGTGAGAGTTGTTGCAAACTCATAATGGACTGAATACAATGCCCTTTTTCTTTCCTTTTCTGTAACACTCCTCTGTTCTGCTAGCCGGTTAACATCGCTCAAAACACACTATTCAGGTACATGGAGCCTTGGACTGTCTTGCTCAACAACCGCCTAACAATACACAACACTCTAGTGTACCATAGTGTACCGTGATAGAGCTAGCTGGCGGGTTTGTGTTGTACAATAGTTAAGCAGGTCTTAGGTTGTTCTTTCAATAACATGTGATCTTTTTTCACAGTTCTGTAGGATTAGTATTAAAACATTCTTTTTCTAAAACTATAATATAATTCATGAGCTCTCCATCTACAGACCAATTGTTAAACCAAGTCATAACAACATTGTTCAGAGGAATAGTGATTTAAACTGTGGCCATATGATGTAACCATATGATATTACATTGCTAAACGGCTTTTTCGTATATTTAGAAAAGATGCAACTGCAAGTTTAACAGATGGAACATTTTGTACAGTACAAAATCTTCTTAGACCATATATAGAATGCTACCATTTCCAAGCATTTGATATATCCATTCTTAAAGCACTTCGAGATGCATTTTGATATATCCCCTTTAAAAGCACCTCGAGCTATATTATAATGTTGGTTATAACTTTGACCAAAAGGACATAAAAAGTACATGCAAATGTTGCTAAAGAAGTAAATGAAAAACTGATGACATATTAACATCGCCCCATATCATAATTAATTATTTGTGTAATAGGATAGTATTATATCACGAAATTGATTTAAGAATTTATAATGGAACCCAATTTGGGGATAGAGACAAAATATTTTAGATGAAAATCAAAATGATATGTGATGAATGAAAGCTGCTCTTCAACTAAATAACAATCAAATCAATCCAAAACAGACATCAACCTTTATATGGATTTATATACTAACAAACTCGTGTATACACATATAACTCCTTCGTTCATCTTCGGTTATCCCTCACCACTTTCACAAATTTGAATAGACGTAAGTAATTTCTCATAGAACCAAAAAAGGAAAAAAAAGAATATAAATTAGGAACAAATTCAAAATACTAGAATGACGCAACTGAATAAACTCCGTACAGTTGACTTTTCACGATCAAATAAGAGCATGGCCATTAGAGATCTTTCACATAGTTTCTCACAATTAAATAAATAAAATAGTGAACAAATAAGAAAAAAATGGTAGAGTGTTTCATTCAGAGATTCCCATATATTTTTGAGAAATTCATCTCTTATATGTCACTTATGTAGTGATTCATTTATTTTTAAAATAAATAAAATAATTGTAGAAAAAATATTGGTTTTTTAATTTTTCAGACTCATAAATTTTTACGCTCTAAGAAAATAAATACACTCTTGCTACTTCAGTGAAATAGTATATGTTACTTTAATAAAGAGAAATATGATTTTTATACAACAAATATAGGGAAATATAAGCAAAATATGTATGATTATTATATGAACCTATGGAGGTAAGGTTCCGGAAGCAGCCGGATAATCAACCATTACTCCCGTCTCCGACGACGATTCCACACGTTTAATCCACATCTAGTCTGACGGTAGTAACGGTGGGGTTCCGTCTCCTTTTCTGATAAGTAATTCCTCGAGCCTTAGCTTGACTCCCTTTGACTTCCCTAAGGTAAATCCTAATGGCGCGTGCAGCAAAGGGGTTCGTATCCGGCCTTCCACCGTTTTCATCGTAAGCGGCTCTAAGTCGTCCGATCAACGAGTCGAGAGATCCCCAAGCTTGTTTGTTCGGACAAGCGCAAGGAGATGTTGGGTCTGAGTGGCCGAAGAAAAAACACGTTGTCACGTGGACTTTAGTTTTTCCGAATTGGTCTAGGTACTTGAGGAACTCGAGCACGTGCGCGCCGCTGCACAGCGGTAGCGTTAGAGGGGGTTTGTGGTTTCTTAGGTATTGTAGAAACGTGTTCCAGTCGCGGCGCTTCTGTGACTCGTAACGGCTTGGTGGTGGTGCTGACGCGATTGAGGGTTTTGGGTCGGGGCAGCATGACCCAGAAGTGGCTGGTTCCATGGAGTTTTACTACTTATTTAGTACGTTTTTGTGAGTATTTTTAGATCTAAAGTAAAGAGAGAAAGAGTGTAGAGTTTTTTTTTATTTAGAATCTGGATGGTGTGTAGGAGAGTTATTTAATAAGAGAAGATACAGAACTCAGAAGAGTAGCAACTTAGGTGCTGACAAAACAAAAAGAGTAGAAATTTAGGAACGTTGAATTCACGTGGCTAATGTCCCTACCTAAAGTTCACCTGACTAGTTTTGTTGAACCGTAGATTTCTTTTTAATAATTAGTTTACACCTGAAATGGAATCTATCTTGTCTTACCATTTCGAACTGATTAGACTCTACCACCCTTATATGGGAAATGAGAGAAACAACTAAACGTCTCAACTAATCCATATATGCATAATAAATCAAGCACACAATTTGGTCATTTATTCTCCAAAAGTAGTAAACTGGTCTAAGAAACTTAATTATCCCCTATATATTATTTTAGAAGCACTCAAAATAAATAACCTTCACTTGATGTGTGATTTACATGAGTGCCATTTCCTACGTGGCAGCCTCACAAGCACTCTCACACCTATTTTAAAACAAGCCTTAGCCTACTAGAATTATTACATAATGTGCCATTGATCATTATGATATCAATGTCTACGATTTATGTGGTATTATAAAGTGGACGATATATTTCTGAGAAGACTGCTTACAAAATTATTTATTACACATACCACTAATTCTTATCAGTATTATGCAATAGTTCTATGGACGATTTGTTATAAAACTAATATTCATAAGAAATATATTAGTTTGTACGCTTAGAAGAATTTTATAACATTAGGAGATTTGATAGTGAAATATTTATATTGTAAATATAATTCAAAATCTAAATATATTAGGAGATTTGATAGTGTAATGTTCCAATATTTTATGTAATATATTCGCTTAGAACGCAGCTTCAACAATATTTAGATTTTATGTATGAAAAATAAACATGGTGTCGATATGGTTGACATGTCGTAAATTAATATTCAAGAACAAGAATTTTGTTTTAGTCCGTCATAACACATTTTCTAATAAATATATCGACCTACAGAATCCAAAGTTCACAACAGCCATAGATGAGTTTTGTGTTGGTCCATTATATTAACTCAGAATAAGCGAAGTTCAACCTATAATTAATGTTCTGTAGGTCGATATATTTCAACCTATAATTAAAATCATTACAATAAGATGACGTGCTAATTTGTTCAAAAACAAAAAATTGTAAAGGTGCTAATTTAGGCAACACATGATTAGAAACGCATAATGATTTATTATATCCATTTATTACATACCTTTTTCCCGAGAATGGATTTTTGATATGGACTTATTTACGTGATTACACAAGATTTACGTGATTACACAAGATTTTTTATATGGACTGATTTACGTGATTACGCAAGATTTTTGATATGGACAGATTTATGCAAGTATTACCACCTAGACTGATTTACGTAATCTTCATATATTTATTATGTACCAATTAATACCGAATAAGGTATTATGGCTTTGATTGTATACGTTTAACTTTACAAACAAATGGAAACGTGATTCAAATTATAATGAATCATATTTCTAAATATACATGTGACTGCCACTGATTGCTTGCATAGATTAATTGAGAATCTATTTCTGTAGGTTTTTTTTCCTATAATTGATACAACCTTGCAACAGATATGTCATGATCAATATTTCGAATAACTATAAACATTTGTAATTGGATTTTGTCACCACAATTCAGGTGACCACCTAAGTCTAATATATATAAAAATATATCTCGATTTTGTCATCACAATTCACTTTCTATTTTTAAAATTGTACTACCAGTCAATATTTATTTTTCTGTACTACCAGTCAACAATTGACAGACGAATAATATATCTGTATTGATAGATGATTAATAAATATAGATATAATAACAGTTGACAGACGAATAATTATTGACTGGTAGTGCAGAAAAAAAAAGAATTTTATAGTAAGTTCATGCAGTCCCTTAACTTAACCAATCCTTTGTAATTAAAACAGAAAATATAGTTTTTATGTACATAAAATGATATGTTTGTATTTTTACTCTGTTTTATATTTTTGCAAACACAAAATATCAATGCTAATAGACGAAAATTATTGACTGATAGTACAAAAATTTCTAAAAGGAAGTCCATAGTACGTTCATGCAAACCCTTAACTTAAGGACCAATGATTTGTAATTAAGAAATCTTCATAAATGTTAATGAAAAATGATTAGATCAGTTAATGAATTTTCGAATGAACCAAAAATAACACAATTCATGTCTTGATTAAGCTATATTTCCTTTCTAATACACTGGTATGCCATTAGTTTTGTGTTATTTTGAAAAGAATATATGAGTCTTAATATCAGATCACCTTAATGCTGATTGTATCAATTACGAAATATAAATACGGAAGTCAATATATGATTGTCGCCAATTAATCTCTAAATTTATTATCGTTTGGTTGTAAAATCGCTTGAGTACTAATGATTCACGTCGAGGTATAGTATATATTTAACAGATAGACATCAACTTGGTAAAACGATTTCATTGTTCTTACATTGCTTTGCTATGGGTAGTCATACATTATTGGGAGAATTGAGTTTTTTTAAACCTTTACTTCCAGTCCGGGTTAAGGTTATCTGCAAGGGAAAGACAGAAGTTGGATCAAGGTTCTAGAAAACCAAACTTATAGTAGGAGATGAGAAAGTGAGCTTTTTTATTGTTAAAACTTACATGGATTCGTTGTGTTAATTTTTAAGTTTTTACTAATGCATTTTTACGTGTCTAAAAAAATACCATACAAACCACATTTTTTCTTATGTTGTGTTTTTTTTCAGTTTTTTATAGACTTTTCCTTATAAGTTATATATTTCATATTTTATTGTTATATTGCATATGTTTGGTTTTATCTTAAGAAATCAATAATTCGATTGTCTATTTTTTACATTTTATCTGAAATTCATAACTAAGTTTATATAAGTTTTTGCTTACTCTATAGATTTACTTCCACAGATTAAACTTTGATTACACCTAATCAATAACACAATTTTGTAAAAAAATATATAATTTACCTTATATAAATATAATTAATTTAGTTCAATTTGTCATTATATAACATGTAATATATGTGACCCACACTTTTACCTTTCGAATATCTATAAATTAAAAATCATAATTTTTTTTAGTTCATTCATCCTGCGCAAGGCGCAGGTAATCACCTAGTGTAAATATAAAGTTAGAGAAGTATTTATCCTTATCATGGTATGCTACACAAATGATACATTGGTTTCGTAATGAAAAGTATCACAAATGCTAGCAGATACATTTTGACCAGAAGTATTGTTTGTGATCTACCATTTTTACAAATTACCAACTGAATTCACAATATCATTATATATAATTTATGTAGAACTTACGATATTTTCTTAGCCTAGACATGCACGCTACAGTTTTTGTACCTTCATAACATTTGTCACAATATAACACTTATTAAAATCTATTAACTAAATTACAAAAATCTCAGTTTTAATATTCGCTTTACACCCGTAAGAAAATCCGGTAATTGAGCTAGTCAACGGTTACATTCAGTCGGATGCTAGTTCTGATCAGTCTCTAATTATTATGTTTAAACGATAGTTTCCGTTAGGCCTGGGCATCCGGGTTCTAGGGTCGGGTTCAGGTCGGATCTTGTTGGGTCCGGATTTTTCGGGTCCTAAAAATTTAGATCCATATAGGTACCTATAATTTTTCGGGTTGGTTCCGGGTCGGGTCTTGTCGGGTCCGGATCGGTTCGGATCTATAATTAAAATACCCATAATTTTTGGATACGGGTCGGGTCTGGGTCGGGTTCGGATATTTAGGATTTAAAAAGAAAATAAAATACTCAAATTCCATCAAATTTAATCAAAATTTGTCATATATATATCTAAAATTTTACAAAATAACTTAAAATAAACTATTAATAATTAAGATGAAACATTTTTAACTCTATATTTTAGATTTAAAACTTCATGTTACTTAAAAATATTACAAAAATAATAACAAAGATTGTTAATAAAAATATATGTTAAAGTTTTTAAGTCGGGTTTGAATCCGTTCTTATCGAGTCGGATCTATTCGGGTTCGGTTCTTTTTGGGTCCGGGTCTATTCGGGTAGAAAATTTTTGGATCCAATAGGTACTTGTAAATTTTCGGTTCGGTCTCCGATCGGGTATTTTAGGATCAGTTCCGGTTCGGATTTTCGGGTCCAGGTTAAAATGCTCAGGCCTAGTTTCCGTGTTGTGTAGACTTTATTCTATATAGTTATATGTGTAATACTTAATTTTAGTAAATACTATATGAATTTTGATGTTTTAATTTCATGAACACAAGAAAGAATAAAAATCTTTTTCAAATTAGTTCTTGGATTTTTCATTATATACAGGTGACTTATTTTAATAATAATAATAATCTATTTTCTTCCATAAAATTTGATTAGTATTTTTGTTCAATAATCACAGTGTTTTAAATAGTATATTAGTTTTTTTTAACAAATACTTCAATTTTAATTATTTTTCAAAATAATATTAGTTGTAGTTAATTAAAACATATAGAACTGTAAACTCTCTATATTGTTTATTGCTTAAGACAAATTAAAAATAGCACAATCCAAAATATTATTGTTACACAACACCAATCAATATGTATTATTGATAGTCAGCTAAATATCAAATATATTGCTAGATAAAACATCAAATTTGATTACTTTAGCATCCATAGTGTGATTTTAACCTCTTTTTCTATAAACTTCTTGATATATAATATTTTATAGAAAATCATTGTCGTTATGTTTTAAAACTCTAAAGCTCTGTAGTTATAGTGATTTTTTATAGTGCGGTGTATAATTGTAAAATTGGACTTGGCAAATATAGATAAACTTTTTTAAGTTTCGACCTTAACTCTTGTTGACAATCATTAGATAGAAAACTCATATAGGGAATAGATCTTTTCAGTTTGAAATGCCATCTTGCATATGTTGGTCAAGGAATAAAAATTCATTTTTCCATATAACTTTCGATTAGGATTTCTGCTTCAGTAATCATGTTGCATAGATCTTCTCTTTGATTTAAATTCTTTAGCAGTATGACCTACAATAGCATAAACAATTTTCTTAGTAGCATGGAGAAATCCATCTTTCTACATAACTTTCGGTTAGGATTTATACTTCAATAATTAGTAATCTTGTTCCATTGCAAAGTCTTTCACTTTGATTTAACTTCCTTAGTAGCATGACCTACAATAGCATAAGCAATTTCATATGTTGATAAGAACAAACACACATAAACATAATCATAAATAAGCATAATAGTCACATTAACTTTCCTCATTAACTTACGTACACCAGCATAACATCTATATGTACAAATGCCTAAGTATAACTGTGGCAATAACTAAAGTACAACATGACAATTCTAATTTTTTTTTAAATCAACATCAGTTTAATGTGAAGATCGCGATATATATATAGTTATTTCTTCAACATGTGACACCCTTAAAAAAAAGAATATATGAAGATGTGAAAAAACATGCAAAAATATTCACCTAATATTTTCTAGTATCTCTTATTATGTTTGATATCAAAATATGAGAAGTGATAATATATGAGAGAGCTTAATCATATATATAGATGTGAATAGTTGTAGTTTCTTTTGGTTTATGATTTTTAAAAAGGAAATTAACTATTTAAATAAGAAAGTTGATTATTTATAAAAAAACTATTTGAAATAATTATTCTACAAATACTTTTTTGATTAGGATTTGAAGAAAGAAAACCTACTATTAAACACTCTTTTATAATTTTCTTCTGCTCAAGATTATAGAGAAGGACAATTACTATCAAATATTTTTTACAATTATATTTTATTTAGAAGTTAAGAAAAGGAAAATTAGTATTAAATAAATTATTTGACAAATTTTTTACTTAAAATTTTAAAAATAAAAAGTGGAAAATACTATTAAATAATTTTAAACTACTTAAAAAAAATTCCTCTCTTATCAAATACAATTTTTTCTTATTGAAATTATATGGTAATTTTCATTTTTAAAAGAATCTGGTGATAAACATGATATTATAAATTATTTATTTAACAAATACGAAATTTTCCTTAGTTTTTGTCAGCTATTTTCCTTATATATTTTTTGTTGATTATGAACATGATATTATAACTTATTTACTTAAAAAGGTCTCAATATAAATAATATTAAGAAAAAATAAATTTATTATAGTTATATAAAATAAATGATTGCATAGTACCTTTTTATAATATAACCAAAACATATTTGTAAAAGTTAAAATAAATTATGCCATAGTAATTTTCCTTTTTATATTATAACCAAAATACTTATATAAAAAAGTACGTGGTAGTTTTCATTTTTCAAAAAAAATTTTCATTATCTAAGTATATATATTTTTAATCATTATATATTTAAACACATCTAAAATTATTTGAAGAAAAATTATTATCAAATAATCTTTTGTTTACGAATTGAAAAATGGAAAAATTTCTATTGATAATATTTATAGTTACTTTTTTAATAAAATTTGTTTTTGTTATTATCTTAATATATATGGTTTTAATTATGAGATAGATTAACACATGTCACAATCTTAAATATTAATTGTCATGTGTCGCGATCATATTAATTAGTAACTTCGAGAAACCAAACTTTATATAATAAGAAATTATAATTTTTAATTTTAATATTTTTATTTATTTATTATTATATTTTATATATTTACCTTGAATAACTAAAACTATTTTTATATATCATGAGAATATTTCACCATAAATAGAATAATATGTGATACTATCAGTTTTATGACTAAAAAAGCGTTGAAAAGATATTTCCATTAGTACTTTTATTATTCTATCTGAATTCAAATTCAATTATAGGAAAATTTTTTTTGCTTAAAATTGGAAATAAATAAATCAATTATTTTATTCCTAATATGAAATACTGGTTTAGTAAAGTTATTTAATAAGGATAAGTTGTGTTGTACTATAACAAAGTTATAATATACATATTTAAAATTAGAATGAAAATTAAATATTTTGTAGCTTTTTTAGTTGCGACATGAACATCAATTTTTCTGAACATATTTTGGTTGAAATATTAAAATCTTTTCTTGTAGAAATTAAAACACAAGTATTTTCAATAAATTAGAGCGAAGTAAATAATATTTTTACAATAAAATACAAATTTTTGGAAATGGTAAAATTATTGAGGATACTGAAAGCATATGGTTGTAGAATTTTTTTTTATCATATAAAAAACTAATATTCTTTAACTATCTTGGTTCGATTATTCAGATTGGATACTAGATAGAGCATAAAACACAAGTATAAACAGCAAAATAGGCAGATAAATAAAATTTTAACGACAAAATGAAGAGAATTGATTTTAACTTTTCTAACATTTCTTCCACGTCTTGGGATTCACATAACGTGTGCGGGGTGGATTCACTAGACCGCTCCAGTAGAGTTGACCAACCTGAACCGGATCGGTTATTTAAATAATGAAACCCCGCGTGCCCGGTCAGAAAATTGCCGTCACAAGTACGCAATTAAGAAGGAAAAATCAAAGCTTAGTCATAAAACGACATCACTTAGGCATTTCCATATTCCAAATCCAACCGAACCCCTTTTCCTTCGTCAATAAATCTCTGTGAAAAAAAGGATCAGATCTCATCACTCTCGTCGATTCCAATCTTCCCTCGACTGTCTTCCTCAAAGGTACGTTTTGCGTGTTGCTTCTCTTCGTCTCTGAAGAATCAATTCCAAAATTTAGGGTTTAGCTATTTCACTTTCCATCGCTTTCGATTTTCGTTACGAATCTCTTTCCTCTATGCCTGAACCTCCTCTCGTTTTGATCTCTATGGCGTTTTCTTACGTTTTCCTCAGGTTCCTCCATCACTTTATGCTTCACAAGCGAGCTAGTGAAGCATCTGTTGCTAGCGAGATCATCAGTTCCGATTTAGCATCGTCTTCGCCGATCAAGAGACGCCGCATCGAGATCACTGATTCCGCGTCTGAGAACTCTTCGATCGTAGCTTCTGGTAGTAGTAGCAGCGTCGTACAGCAGCAGCGCGACATGGCTTTTGGTAATTCGAATCGTCAGGAGATTGATGAAGATCTGCACAGCAGGCAGCTCGCTGTGTACGGGCGTGAGACGATGAGGCGTCTCTTTGCTTCCAACGTCCTCATCTCGGGGATGCACGGCCTTGGCGCTGAGATTGGTATGTATTTATTTTGATGTTATCACGAGATGGTGTTCTTCAAACTTGTGTAGTTATTATTATTATTATTATTATTATTATTATTATTATTATTATTTGGGTTGTTTCAGCCAAGAATCTGATTCTTGCTGGTGTGAAGTCTGTGACACTTCATGATGAAAGAGTGGTAGAGCTATGGGACTTATCTAGCAACTTTGTTTTCTCTGAGGATGATGTTGGCAAGAATAGGGCCGATGCTTCTGTTCACAAGTTGCAGGATCTTAACAATGCTGTGGTCGTCTCTAGCTTGACCACTAGCTTAACCAAAGAGCATCTTTCAGGTTTCCAGGTTTGTATACTAACTCGTTTTGTTTTATATCGGTTCTATCTGGTTTGAATCTCTGTATTAACTGTATTGACAAAGTACGTTGCTTATTCCGAAGATATATATACCATCTTGTTAGACGTTTCTCAGGTTCTATTGTTTATACGTATTGATATGGAAGATTGATGTATACCTTTGTGTGGGTGGTTCTTGTTGGTTGGTTTCACGCTTATTCTTCTACTTTCTTTTGAAACAGGTTGTTGTTTTCTCTGATATAAGCTTGGAAAAAGCAATTGAGTTTAATGACTATTGCCACAGCCATCAGCCTCCTATCGCCTTTGTCAAGGCTGATGTCAGGGGTCTTTTTGGCTCCGTCTTTTGTGATTTTGGGCCTGAATTTGAAGTTCTCGATGTTGATGGAGAGGAGCCACACACAGGCATCATTGCCTCCATCTCTAATGAGAACCAGGCATTTATCTCCTGTGTCGACGATGAGAGACTTGAATTTCAAGAGGGTGACCTTGTCGTTTTCTCTGAAGTTGAGGGTATGACGGAACTGAATGATGGGAAACCAAGGAAGATAAAAAGTGCGCGGCCTTATTCGTTCACCCTTGAAGAGGACACGACAGGCTATGGAACATATGTGAAGGGTGGTATTGTCACTCAGGTGAAACAGCCAAAGCTGCTGAATTTCAAACCGTTGAGGGAAGCTCTTAGTGATCCAGGGGAATTTCTGTTTAGTGATTTCTCTAAGTTTGATCGGCCCCCGCTTCTTCACTTAGCATTCCAGGCACTTGATCGGTTTACATCTGAAGCTGGTAGATTTCCTGTTGCTGGCTCGGAAGAGGACGCTCAGCAGCTTATATCTATTGCCACAGCCATCAATACGGGGCAGGGTGATTTGAAGGTGGATAATGTCGACCACAAGCTTCTAAGACACTTTGCCTTTGGAGCTAAGGCTGTCCTGAATCCCATGGCTGCAATGTTTGGCGGTATTGTTGGACAGGAGGTTGTCAAAGCTTGCTCTGGAAAATTCCATCCCCTCTTTCAGGTGATATTTCTTTTTCATATTCTTGGTTAGGGGAACACATATTTAGTCTGTATGCCTAGTTAGGAACTGTGGATACGACAAATAAAACTCAAAGCTCTCTTATTAAAACCTTATCAAGAGCCGAAATTAAACAAAACTCAGGAGATCTATGTTCCTCTCCTTGCCTAACCCGAAAAAGCATCAAAGCACTCTCTTGCTTGGTTGACTCTTACATCCAAGTGTTCTATCCGTAAAGAGAATTAGGAATCCTCAGTAGTTTCTTAAAGCTAGAGATAGAAATCCAATGACAAAGGAACATTAACTAATACGCATCATTACTTCTTTTTTGACGCATTTTGTTTCTAGTTTCCTGCTGGCACCTGATGTTGAACTTCTTATTTTCTTTATCAGTTTTTCTACTTTGATTCAGTGGAATCACTCCCCTCTGAACCACTGGATTCTAGTGACGTTGCACCAAGGAACAGCAGGTACGATGCCCAAATATCTGTATTTGGGGCCAAGTTCCAGCAGAAACTCGAAGATGCTAAAGTTTTCACAGTAGGGTCTGGTGCTCTTGGCTGCGAGTTCTTGAAAAATATGGCTCTGATGGGGGTTTCATGTGGAGACCAAGGGAAGCTAACGGTTACTGATGATGATATAATTGAGAAGAGTAACCTCAGTCGTCAATTTCTTTTCCGTGACTGGAACATTGGACAAGCTAAATCCACAGTTGCTGCTTCCGCTGCTGCAGCTATAAACCCCAAGTTCAACATTGAAGCCCTGCAAAACCGTGTTGGCGCTGAGACAGAGAATGTTTTTGATGATGCCTTCTGGGAGAACTTAACTGTTGTCGTCAATGCACTGGATAATGTCAATGCGAGGCTCTATGTTGATTCTAGGTGCTTGTATTTCCAGAAGCCTCTCCTTGAGTCTGGGACTCTTGGTGCAAAGTGTAACACGCAGATGGTTATTCCACATCTAACTGAAAATTACGGTGCTTCAAGAGACCCACCAGAGAAACAGGCCCCCATGTGTACAGTGCACTCATTTCCACATAACATTGATCATTGTTTAACTTGGGCTCGCTCTGAGTTTGAGGGTCTGCTTGAGAAGACTCCCGCTGAAGTGAATGCCTATCTTTCCAGCCCTGTTGAGTACACTAACTCAATGATGAGTGCTGGCGATGCTCAGGCAAGAGACACATTGGAGAGGATTGTTGAGTGTCTTGACAAGGAGAAGTGTGAGAACTTCGAAGACTGTTTAACCTGGGCTCGACTTAGGTACTGACACACTCTTAATTAGTACAAGTCGTATGTAGGTTCATAGTAGCGTAGTGGTAATGATGGAATGAAAGATTTTAACCTGTGCTTCTAAGGTTATTTAGTTCTTTTACGTCGACAGCATTTCAGGATTCAGAGTTGTTTAATCAGAAAATAAGTAGGAAGCTAAATAAAGCTTAAATAACGTTGTCAGGAGGTAAGAAGTCCTTTGTGGAGTACTAATTAATGTGTTTCTATTTCACGTGACCAGGTTTGAGGATTACTTTGTTAACCGCGTCAAGCAATTGATATACACATTTCCTGAAGATGCTGCTACAAGTACTGGAGCTCCATTCTGGTCTGCTCCAAAAAGATTCCCACGTCCCCTCCAGTACTCCTCTTCTGATCCAAGCCTCCTTAACTTCATCACAGCGACTGCTATTTTAAGAGCAGAGACATTTGGGATCCCTGTGCCTGAGTGGACCAAAGACCCAAAGGCAGCAGCTGAAGCTATTGACAATGTGATAGTCCCAGACTTTGAGCCAAGGAAAGATGCAAAGATTGTGACAGACGAGAAGAGAAAGCCACCACTTTAACCACTGCTTCGGTGGACGACGCTGCAGTCATCAACGACCTCATTGCTAAGCTCGAGAACTGTAGGCATAACTTGTCTCCAGATTTCAGGATGAAACCAATTCAGTTTGAGAAGGTAAACATTTTCCGATGCTATTCTCACTAATTCGTCTCTTAAATGAAATCTAATCGTTATCAAAGGTAACGAAGGAGTGTTGTTATTTTGAATCCTGATGTGTGTTTGTAGGATGATGATACAAACTATCACATGGATGTGATAGCGGGTCTTGCCAACATGAGGGCGAGGAACTACAGCATACCTGAAGTCGACAAGCTGAAGGCAAAGTTCATTGCAGGGCGAATCATCCCAGCCATTGCGACCTCAACAGCCATGGCCACTGGTCTGGTCTGCCTCGAGCTGTACAAGGTCCTTGATGGAGAACACAAAGTGGAAGCCTACAGAAACACATTTGCCAACCTGGCGCTTCCACTCTTCTCCATGGCTGAACCGGTTCCGCCAAAGGTGGTGAAGCACCGCGACATGGCTTGGACCGTATGGGACAGATGGGTTCTAAAAGGAAACCCGACACTGCGTGAGGTGTTGGAGTGGCTGGAGGACAAGGAACTTAACGCGTACAGCATCTCTTGTGGAAGCTGTCTCCTGTTCAACAGTATGTTCCCGAGGCACAAGGAGAGGATGGACAAGAAAGTGGTGGATCTTGCTCGGGATATCGCTAAAGTGGAGCTGCCGCCTTACCGTCGCCATCTTGATGTAGTGGTGGCTTGTGAGGACGAAGATGACAACGATGTCGATATTCCTCTCGTCTCCATCTATTTCAGGTGAGAGTTTATCAAATAAACCAAAAACAGAAGAGAAGAAGGATGAAACTCTTTTGAAAAAGACAAATGCGGGTTCTGTTTCTTTAAAATGTTTTTTTTCATGTACTATTTGCTGGTGTGGGTAAATCCACACGTCACCATCTGATGAACATGCGTCTTATCAATACTTGAGTTTTCGTTTATCGCTGAACACATCTAGCTTCATGGGGGTTATAAACATCATGGCATCATCATCATCGACTATGTTCATTTACATCAACGTAATCAGCAAATGCTTGCTTATTTAGATTGATCCTACTTGTAAAAAAAAAAAACGAAAGAAACACACTTGTAAAAACGTAATCACCAGGTTAAACAGTCTTCGAAGTTCTCACACTTCTCCTTGTCAAGACACTCAACAATCCTCTCCACTGTGTGTCCATCTTATCTCAGCCAACAACTCATCCAAACCTTTAACCACTCCCCAGCGCGTCTCCTTTGGATCATACCTGTTTAAACAGATCTCAATATAATCGTAGTAGTAGAGAACGTCATCAAGGACGCACACACTTTGATCCCACTCCTTTGAATTAAGCACCTCATCTGTTTCCCATTTATTTTCCTTTGGCACATAAACAAAGTTATTCAGAACATGCCTCGTGTTCGTGTATATTTTATTAGCCATCACCGCCATATAACCATATGATGAAACGTCTCAGCTGGTGAAGTGTCTGGCTTTATGAGACCAGGCTCCCACATTTGTGTTTCTGTATTGAACACCACCATCACGTCTGACATCATACTACAGTATCCAAATACGTAAAACTTTCCCGTCAAGGAAGCCAGCACCCGTATCAGCCATGGGTATAGGCATGTCTGGGAGTGGTTTCACTTTCACCGTGTGCGATCTGCAGTCGATGCTAGACGCACTCGATGACAGTGGCCAATCATCATCATCCTCCGGCCCACCAAACCCATATATCATCGAACCCGCTGCGACAAAGCTTTCACCGCTAGGCAAATCCAAAAGAGAAGAGATATGGACCAAGCAGCGGTGGCCGTTGGCTTTCCGGCGAAGAATATACAAACCAGCCTTGTGTATTAAATTGAGGTCTATGTATGCATTGGAATAACTAATATTGAGAAGATCAACAAGTTACTGTCTCGAATCCAAGCAGCCTTGTGTATTAAATTAGATGGAGTTTTGAAGCCAAGAGATGGATGGAAAAGAAAGTGGTGGATCTATTCACTAAAGTTCATTGTCCGCCTAAAGTAGTAGTACTTGGTGGCTTCCAAGGATGAAGATGACAATTATGTTGACATTCATCTCGTATCTATAAACTCCTCAACTATATTACTTAAGAAAACACCAGGCCGACGTATTTTTCCAATGAAGTCTTTGTAATTGCAGGTGTTTCTCCTTTGAAGAACAAAAAAAAACGGTTTTTAACAATATGGATAGGATAATGAAAAGAAAAACTCATTTAGTTATCTGGACAACACAATAAAAAAAAAAAAAAAACACAAATTATATGAGTAAGAGTTCCTGCATCAGACCAAAACAGCTAGAAATTTCTTCACGTATAAATTATCAGCAGTCCCACCACTCAACTTTACCCCAAATCTCTCCTCCTTTACGTTTTCCAGAGAAATCTCCGCACACCAAATCTTCATTGTTCTGCACCACACTCTTCCTTTAAGATAACACAAATTACCACTTCCTACAGAAAAACACAAAGCCAGTTTAGTACTCTAGTACCTATACAATTTGGACTTCTAGTCATATGCAACACATCTCCCATACCTTTGACCACTCCCCAACGCCTCTGCTTTGAATCATATGCTCTTAACTCTCTCTTATCATTATCGTAATAGTACAATACATCATCTACGACACACGCATCCCGCCACGCCTTAGAACCCAGCATCGCTTCCCTTTCCCATTTACCCTCCTTTGGCTTGAAACAAAGCTTTTACAATGATCTGTTGTTTACAACTTATCAGCCATCGCGACACAACCATACCACGTCTTACTTAGATCTATGTCTGGTCTTAATATCATCCCAGGCTCCCACATTTGTGCTTTTGTATCGAACACCACCATCGCCTTCTTCTTCTTCATCGAGTCGTAGCTGTTTCCTATCACGTAGATTCTCCCACCGATGATGCCAGCAAATTTATGAGACATGTGCAAAGGCATGTTGGGGAGGTGTTCCACAGTGTGACATCCACAGTCAATTCTTGAAAAGCCATCTCTCCCACCACCAAGCGCATAAATTCTCGAGCCTACGGAGAGAATGCTTGCATCAGGCTTCACAGCTGGAAGCGAGTGGATAAGGAACAAGCGGAGAACATAGAGGCAAGGTTAATCACTTGATTTGTCGTCGTAGAGGAGAACATAGAGGCAAGGTTCGGTGAAGCCGAAAGAGGATCGTCTTACGTATAGACCAGGTGAAGCAACAAGTGATCGGAAATGCCTCGAAACGAGGGAAAGCGTTGGATACGTGCTAAGATGTCAAAGATGACGTCTTCCGGAAGTGACGTAATCAGAGATGGTGCTTGCGGCTCATTCTCTCTATTAATTTTGGATGTCATCTCCGGAAGATAGCACACAACCCTGATTTTAACAATAGGGAGAAAGAGAGTGGATGTCTATGGTTTTCCCTTGAACGTTTCTATTGTCTTCACATGTACAGTATGATAGGATCTACAATTCCGGGATCTTCTCTTAAGTTACGTAACAACTTTTAACAAACTAAAGAATATTCACATAAATTATGTTATGCTTTTTATTTGCATTATATCTATTATTGTTTAGTTTGACGGAAATCTATTGAGTGATCCTGAGTCTTGTGGATCTGACCTTTAAATACTACACTGCACCTCTGAATTTTAGAGTAGCTTGTTGACGACTCTTTGATTCACCATTAGATTTGGTGTAGAGTTTAGACTAAACTTTTTTTTTGTTTACTTGCAATTATCTCTCTCTTTCTAGTGTGTTTCAAGTGTATACATCACAGTACTGAAGTAAGAAGGAAACTCAGCTTTTGAATCTTTCGAATCAGGAGTTGATGAGAGAGTTAGAACGTACCAACCAGAAGGCAGAAAGATCTGCAGAGATAATTGATCCAGTGATTCTAATCGCTGATGCTGAAGGGGTCTTACAAGACTAAGAGGGTCTCATGCCAGGAACATAACAGTCATAAGATTGATGCACATGAAGATATGATTCTCGGTTGGCAATGCTGGAGCTGTTCGTGAGAGAACATTTGGAGACTACAACATAACTGATCAGTTATATGCTAACAAGTCTGTTTATTGACCTCTTGCATTCCAAATGAATGATTTTGAGCTAAAATTGCATACTTAGATGGTTTACATATCAGCTAAAGAAAATTCAACAATTTGTTTGTCTAAATATCTCCTTAGATTTTTTTTTTCTGTAAAAGCATTTATCTACTTAGATGGTTAGTTAATATTTTATAATTATACATTTTATCTTTTATACAACAAAAATAGATAAAATATAGTTTTTATACAGATATCAAAAACATGAAAACACTTTTGTAATCTAAAATCAAATATTGAACATAGAAAATATACTTCTGTATATTTAACATTTCTATGTTTTAGTTTGTATTAATTTTTTAAAAAATTACAATACAAAAGTAAGTTGATTTGTATTAAAATGACAAATCCAATGTTATTCAAATATGAATTTTAAAAACTCATTTAAAATCCAGTGTTATTGGACTTACATTTCATTAGGTGGAGTTTTAAAATTTTCAGGTGATTTTAGGGTATTTGGGTGGAATTTCTTGGTTTAAAAAATTAAAACTCAAATCTCATAGTTTTAGGTGATATTCTAGAGTAGTTTAACAAAAATGACCTAAATCTCTGCAGCTTATTGAAATCATCTAAAATTTCATTAAAAGTCAAATCACGTCAAATGTTAGATTGAATACCCCTGATAAATCAGTTCAATACACAATATACAACTAGTCTTCGATTAATTGGCTAAAATAAGACTTTTTGAATTCCCTTTTTTTAATACCCGATTAACGCCTTTTAATTGTCTTATAACAATTACAGAGAATTGGTGAAGCATAATACATTAAACACTTGTCAAACAATTTTATGACCATAATGTATATGGTTTGAATTAATTGGTAAACTTATAATTCTGGTCGCATGTAATTTGTGGTAACTAAACGATTAATAGCAAAGCTAAGTCATAGCCACACAGTTCTTATACAAGGACACATTAATTTGATAAACGTGAAGTTGCCCCCCTAATAAAAGTTGAATCTGAAGTTTTCAACCTCTATAATATCCTCGATATATCAGATTGGCAGATGGGTCTTCTCCTTGTTTGAACTGTGTATACCTGTGTCATTTCATTTTCGATATATATAGAGAGAGGGAGAGAGTGTGAAAATGGTGGGGGCAATGGTGGAAAGAAGACGATGAAAAGGTGGTGATCAGATGCTACAATGATCATAGGGATAGAACTGAAATGGAATTTGTAGAGAAAAGTTGTGAGATCGGTAACGACCAAACCTTTCTCTTCACAGACACATTAGGCGATCCCATCTGCAGAATCCGCAACACTCCTCTCTTCACTATGCTGGTTAGTTTCTCTCTGAATCGCTCTTATTAAATTCTTCTTCTTCTCTTAGTTATTCCTTGTTTTATATAAATTTAAATGAGAAAATATATATGGAGGCGGTTCTCTTTTTTTTTAATCTCAAAATAGTAAACTTAATAAAAAAAGGATGAATTTGAACTTCAATAAATTTGCGCATACTATTTTATATTTTACTTCCGGCTTTAAAAAGTTTTTTTTATATTATAATTTTAATATCCCTTGTTTTGATATTATACCTTTTTACTTTTAGAAATTATTGTTTTAAAGTTCGTATGTTTAGACAATTTTATAGTTTTTACTAATTATATTAAATAGATAGATCAAAAAATATAGTGTTCTTTGGAGTAATTAAGGTTGTACTAGACATTTAAAACCATCTTATAATTTTTAATAATGCTAGAAGAACATCGGTGCCAATCATATATATGTGAACACAAAGTAAAAATAATAACTGAAGTATTGGATTGATATTATAAAATTATGTACGTTATTTAATAGGTGGCAGAAGTTAGGAACAAGCTGGTTGGTTCCATACAAGGGTCAGTAAAGCCAGTCAAGTTTCAAAATAAGTCAGTGAATGTGGGTTACGTTCTTGCTCTCAGAGTCGTGCCGCGGTATCGACGCCATGGCATTGGTTCGATTCTCGTGAGAAAGCTTGAGGAATGGCTCATGTCTCACAATGCTGACTATGCTTACATGGCCACCCAAAAGGACAATGAGGCCTCTCTCAGTCTCTTCGTCGGAACACTAGGCTATGTCATCTTCAGAAACCCGGTAATTCTGGTCAATCCGGTAAACCCCAGAGGTTTGAAAATACCTTCTGATATCGGAATAAGGAAGCTAAAGGTGATTTTACTACACATTCATTAGTTATAAAATCTTAAAATGTTCAAACTACGGCCCATATTCATATAAAAGTTAGAACGTTTATTATTGGAGATTGAGTTCCTTTTTGTAGGAATAGTCTTCATGAAAAAACAAATCCACTACATATAAACACCATAAGCTAGAAAATTTAGTTTATGGTGTCGTTTACATTTATATTTTCGAAATTGATTTAGGAATATAATAATAATTTTATCACTCAAATGTGAGCTCACGCAGCCACAAGACATAATTATATAGCATAAAGTTTACTAAACTAAAGTAGGCTAACAAGGAAAAATTTAACATTTAATATCAATTCTGTAAGTGACAGGTCAAAGAAGCTGCGTCATGGTACCGGAAACACGTAGTATCAAAGACAGATTTCTTCCCGGACGACATAGTCAAAATCTTGCGGAACAAGTTAAGTATAGGGACATGGGTATCTTATTACAAGAACAACGACAAGATCAGAAGTTGGGCAATTCTTAGTGTATGGAACAGTAGCAAAGTATTCAAACTTAGGATTGGCAAAGCTCCTTTTAGCTTTGTGTTTCTCACCAAAGTTTGCAACTTTGTCGGTAGATTCTTGACTTTCTTGGGATTAACGGCCTTGCCTGATCTTTTTACTCCGTTTGGGTTCTATTTCCTTTACGGTATGCACGCGGAAGGTCCGTTACGTGGGAAACTCGTTAGGGCTTTGTGTGAGCACGTTAGTAACATGGCTGCTTTAGATGACGGTGGCGCGTGTAAGGTCGTGGTGGTAGAGGTCGACGGAGAAAGTAACGGCAGTGATGATTCTCTGAGGAGATGTGTTCCGCATTGGAAAATGCTTTCGTGTGATGATGACACATGGTGCATCAAACCGTTAAAACGTGAAGAGAATGCGACTAGTTTGAGTGACTTTACGAATATGTCTTGAGTTCAAAGTCGCGCTGTCTCTTTGTGGATCCAAGAGATGTGTAGTTAAGCTAGCTAGGAAAATTGATTGCATGGTTGGCTGATAACTTACCGAATAGAAAAATATATGAAATTATTTCGCTACCCCGTAGATTATAATGTCATAATATTAACTAGATTTTGATCCGTGCACCCGCACGGGTGTTTACTTTCTTTTTTAAACAAATATATATTTGTTGTAAGCAATGTTTTGAAACCCGACTCAAATCCGCGGTTGAACCGATAAACCTGGTGACTCAAGATAAATTTGGTTTGGATTTTGTGAAAAAACCCAAAATTTAAAAACCTAATAAAATCCGCAAAACACCACTAAAACCCGGAACCCGATACCGATTAAACCACTGGTTGAACCAATATATAACTTTATTATTTAGTTTTTAATTATATTTTAGTATTTATTTTATATATATTCTAAATTTTTGTAAACATTGGTTGTAAGACAGTGTTATATTATTATTTTGTATTAAATGTTGTTTTGTGTTTTTCTTATAAGTATAATATAAGATTACACATATTATTTTTTTTAAAAAAATATGTTACTATTTATTTTTCATGTCACTATTATATATCATATATGTGTCATCATATAATTAATCGTATTTTATACGTACCATCGTAGAAGTAATCATATAACTAATAGTATTATAATGTACCATCATATAAATAATCATATATATTATATTTTAAAAACTTAATGTGAAATATAAAACCATAATTTAAGTTTTTGTTTGAAATTGGGTTTTGAATTGCATTTTTCTATATATATTTAAAACATTTTAATAATGGTTATTGGAAAATATTTTAGTAAAAATCAAAATTTTAATATGTATATTTTTGATTGATTTTTTGATATAAATCAATTTTAAATTAATATTTTAATTTGAAATATGTATAGAAAATTTAAATTTTGTTTTATGATTATTTTAGATAAATCATGTTTTTAGGTAATTAGATTGAATCATTTTCATATATTTTAAACCTGGCGAGATATATAGTCTCTCATAATATAATGGACTTCCAATTTTTCTTAAACATAAACCCATTACTTTTTACTGCTATTCATGTTTCCAAACAAAGTTATATTCCTTTTTACTACTATTCATGTTTGCAAACAAAATTATATTCCCTTTTTACTGTTATTCATGTTTCCAAACAAATCTAAAAAGTAATTCTAATTTAATAAGATAGATGATGCAACTTCATGACTGTTTACTTGTTTAGCGACATTATGGCCTTTAATCAGATACTAAACGCTCTTGGATGTCAACCGCCAAATGCCCAACTGTCGAAACCGTACAAAATTAACGGTCATCAATCAACAAAACACAATCAAACCCCATCGACTCACAAAACGTTAAGATCATTAATCTATGAATCCAAGACATCTTGTGGGGTTTGAGTTTTTCTCTGCATTTTGTTTGGCGCATGACATAGCGAGAGAAATGGACCCTAGTTCATTATTATTTTTGTCTTGGTTCGAGAACAAAGGTGTGATAGTTTAGGTAAATCATCGTTCTCCATATAAAATCTGAAAAAGATTTCCTCAAGTAGGTGCCACCATTTGTTGTCCTTGGCATTCTTATTATCTTAGTTGGAGAGCTGTAAAGTATAGTTAAAGAATAGTCCTTTTCCATATGTATTTTATTTAATGAATACATTTGTTTTGTTTCAAAAAAAAAGAAAAAGAAAAGAATACATTTTGTTTTGAATCAGATTGTAATCATAAATTTTGTAATGTAGATATATCAATATTGTATGAAATCAATACGAAGGAAGAGATTGGTCGTGCCGGTTATGTGGTCCTTTTTATGTTCCCTTTTTATTAGGTTTAGAACCAGATTTTTATTGATGGGCCGTACTTTAATTTAAAGATAGATATAACTCATTCCCTGATTAGTCGAATTACTCCATGTGATACATATGAATTTCATATGGCTCCCACATTTTATAGACATTTACCTTTTTATGTATTTACTCTTACTGGCTTAAGTATGATGAATTCATTGATACTATTAAAAGGTGAGGAATCTTAAAAAAATCTACCTATGAAATTGTTTGAACTCTTTCATTTAGTTGTTTGAACCATTTCATTTAATTAATAGTATAAATGTTACACCTTATATTTCGCTTAATGATATTACCATAAATTACTAATTATATGTTGATGCTTTTTTAAAATAATCCCACATCTTTTGGTACCTAATAATATTAGGCCCAATCCAAAATCTATAATTTTTCAAAGTAGCTCTAAACTAACACGATCAAAGCTATAACAAATACACATATATTAATCTATGCTTTATAGTACACCTTATATTACACGATTATATGACACATTATGCACCATACTTTATTCAGTTGACCTCATACTAGACGACAAATATTTAAATCCTCCTGCAATGTAACAGGTTACATTATTAATTATATTATAAGATTAAATAAGACCTTATACACAATGCTTTACTTGGCTGACCTTATACTATAAGGTCAATATTTAAATCCTCCTTCAATGTATCAGTTTACATTATAGTTTCATTTAGATCTGTTCAACAATGGAGAATGGAGAATGCATCCATATATTTACCATTACATGTCTTCTTCTCCTTTATCAAAAAAAAAAGATGTCAATTACTCAAAACCATTACATCTATCTAAACATTATTTACTAGACATTATTTAATTTATACTATTAAAAGAAAAGGAATCTTTAAAAAACTACATACGAAAAGTCATTGGACCTATTAGTTAGACTAACAACACATAATTCAACCTATATTTAAGCTAAAGTAATATTCCATACATTAACTCATAATTTCCTTAATGTACGAGAAGAGATATCGTAACAAACTTAACAATATTCTACATATATATTTTATTATTATTCACTTAATATAGAAAAAATACTTAAGGAAATAGTCATAACAAACAGATCAATATCAATGATATTTTTTGGACGCTACATAGATAATCGAACATAATACATACCATTTTGATGTATACCTTTGTAATACAAACTTAACAATATTCATTGTACTTATTAAGTGATATGTTATTCATGTATTTTTTGAATCTATTTATGAAATATTATCACAACTTTAATATCTGAAATTGAAAACTATATCAATAATAAAAATAATTGGTTTTATAATAATGTAAATTGATAGTTATAACTATGATATAAATATATGTGAGGAAAATTTATTTTTAATTTAAAATTGACAGCTCGTATGTTAATATCAATATTTGGAAAACCGGACGGGATATTGACTCAGCATTGTAGCTGGGTCAATGGTCGGACCGGATCAGTAGTCGGACCGGTTTAATCTGTTTAACCATTTAATTTAATTTAATTTTAAATTAAGTAACTATATATAAGTATAAATATAAAATAGTTTTGATATAATTTTATATCAATGTTATATTCTAAAACTGATATGAGAATAAAATGAAAAATTCAAAAAATATGATAAAAGCTTCTTTATTTAGATAATATGAACTTTTGATAAAATCTTAAAAATTTGTTTTTTTTTTAAACTTGAATTTTAGAAACCCGGGGTTTAATATCGAACTAGGTCACATGTTTTAACGACTTTGACTGGTTTTTGACTGGATTTGCCGGTCTAACTCAAATTCGGTTTTAGCACAACCTGGAACCGGTTAGAAGAGCGAATCACAGTCCAATCGGTCCGGTTGTATGGTCCGGTCCAGTTTTCAAAACATTAGTTAAAACATTTCAATAATTAAAATATCTATTTTTAATATTGAAGATCTTTACTATTAAAAACATACATATCATCTTTAAATTTAATTTGAATAAATATCACACTCTGAAAATAATGAATAATAAAAACATTAAAATGAATAGTTATATTGCGAAACAAAAAATAATAGTAGTTTTAAAGTCAATTAAAGATTTTTTGAAAAAAAATTGAATCCGCGCTTTTAAGTGCGGGTCAAAATCTAGTTATATATTAATTAAGAAACATTATAACATATGACAATGGTATGTGTCATCATTATAATAATTATTAGAGTTTTATAAAAATCGATTGGTGCATTTAAATATATAGTATATTTTTCATTAAAGTAATGATAAAGTTAATTAGTAATCTACTTTAAAAATTCATTATTTTCTTAAATAAAGGTTACAAATTTATCTAATGTGATTAAATATATATATATATACATTAATGATTCGGAATAAGAAAGATTTCATATCAATTTATGTATCATTTATCACTTTTTTTTGGTCAACATATCATTTATCACTTTTATTAACTTTATATTATTAAAAACTAACAAAGGCAATTCTCCATAATAGCACCTCTCAAGTTTTTTTCTCAAAAATGACACCAGGGAGAGAAAGTCACAAAAATGATATTTTTTAAAGGGTAAAAAGTCCTTAGTACCCATATGTTATAATGAATAAAACAAATTAAAAAAAACAAAGTCTATCTTCATCCCGACGAATCTCTGCTCCATAGTCTCCGGCGAATCTCTGCTCCATTGTCTCCGGCGAACAGGTCTATCTTCATCCCGACGAATCAGACGAAGATTCGAGACAAAACGGACAGGTCTATCTTAGACGCCATTTCAATTTGATTCAATTTGAATCGTTGACCTCCTCTCTCGACACCGAGGTCTCCATTGAGACGCCGCCGGAGAAAAATCGAGCTGAACCACCACCGTCACACTCTTTACTCTCAAAATCGGACACAAATCACATGTAAGTTTTAAATTAGGGTTTCTGATTTAAAATTTGGGGATTTTTAAATTAGTGTTTCTGTTTTTGATTTCTACATTACATTTTCATTGGTTGTTTGTTCAACTCTATTGAAAATGTTGAATTTGAACTGTTTAGTTTAGCTTTCCTAATTGAAAAGTTGATTTTGATTTGTTTGATTTGTCATCATCGTAGCCATCATCTTTGGTAACACAGGCTTCTTTGACATCATCTTTCGAGGTAATGTTTTCTGTCCTTTTCAACTTAAAGTCGATTGTGTTGATTATCTGTGATTGCTTATGTTCGTGAGTGTTTGGCTTGTGAAAACTTGTTGTATTTTTTTTTTCTTTCATCTTCTGGAAGACGTTTCGAAGGTTCAGGATGGCTTTCCAGAAAATACGAATTTATGAAAAATCTGCTATTTCGAACGCCTTCTCTTCAACTTAAAGTAGATTCTGTTGATTATGTGCGATTTGATTATGTTCGTGAGTGTTTTGCTTGTGAAAACTTGTTAGTTTTTTTTCATATTTCATCTTCTGGAAGGCATTACGAAGTTTCAGGATAGCTTTCCAGAAAATCCGATTATAATTGAAATTTTTTCTCTTTTATTTTCTGGAAGGTGTTTCATGGTTTCAGGATAGATTTCCTGAACATCCGATTCTAATTCAATTTTTTTTTGTTTGGTTTCTCATGACAGGAACAATGGGAGATTCAATACCATAACTGCTTGGTCTGCCAGCACTCAAGTATCCACTTGGATCAGAGCCAACGCCAAGATTGACAATAAACCAACCTTGGACACCTATTTACGTCAAGACAGACGAAAACACTACAGTTCTCAGGGCAAAAGAGATTGAAAGAATGAGAAATATGTTTATGGGACCTTTGATAAAGCTCGCTGAGAGGAGTTTACAAGGACATGTGGAGTTTCAGCAAAGATGGTACAAGCTGTTCTCAGTAGAAGCATCAAGACAGTGAAGAAAAACGAATCCTGGTTTCATTTTGGTGCTCAGCCAATGCGTTTCTCGATGAGGGAGTTCCACATGGTCACTGGATTGAAGTGCAGTGAGGAAGAAGAAGGACCAGAAGAGGAAGAAGAAGACCAGGGATATGAGTGGGAATTTCTAAGCAAACCTAATAATACACTGATTGACGTGGAAGAGCAGCACAGAAGAACGGAGTCACGTGATGAGAGATTCTGCCTCGGGATGCTACTGTTGATCGAAAGTATATTGCTGCAGAGGAACTCAAAATCGACTTTCCCCTCGACTTATGCACAAAAAGCACGGAACGTTCATAGCTTGATGACATATCCATGGGGGAGAGAAGCATACATCCTGCTGAAGAACTCGACTATCAATGCTGTTGACAACCGCATGGAGAAACGTAGATTGGAATTGCAGGGATTCCCGTTGGCCTTCCAAATATGGATTTTGGAGTCAATCCCGCTTCTACAGTCTCGGTTCAGTGACGTGATTCCCATCGAGCGGCCTCGGCATCCTTTAGTAACATACCTGTGTGAGAAATACATCAGCACAGACTCTCCGATGCTGATCCAAATTACAGTTGTTCAAAAAGATGCAAATGTAAGCTTTCTTGTTTCAGTTTCTCTGTTTCTTATGGTTATCTTTTTTAACATCTAATTGCTTGGATCTTCTTTTTAAATTGTTTCAGTTGAAGGTTGCATGTATTCTACCTGCTATTCCTAACGATCCAGAAGGTGAAGTTTCATTGGAGGGCGAATATAGTGAAGAACTGGAAAACATGGCAGATATATCAAAAAGAGGATACAAGTTCAAGATTACAGACTGGGCAAGCAGGACCGTGAACGTACACGACGCTCTTTTTGAGATGACGGGAGCTGCAGGAGCTCCTCTTCAGTTCGAACATGTGGAGGTTGGCGAATCTTCGACTCCAAATGGCGAATCAGTGATTGGGAAGATTAACAAAATAGTCGAGACGATGGAAAAGAAATTCAAGCTCATGAAGGACCGAGTTTGTTTTCTCGAAGAAGAGAACAGGGAGCTTAAAGAACGTGTCTCGGAGCTGGAGGGAAAGCAGAATCTTGGTACAGATTTCTCCACTGACATGAGGCAACAGGTAAAAAAATCAGAAAAATCTCTTTACATTTCGACCCTTCTTACTTTTAGACCCTTCATGTTTTTTTTGTAAACTTTTGAACATGTTCTGGAATGGGTTCCTATTTTTTTTCAGGAGCCGCTGACTGGATTACCTGCATCTCCATTGTCTCAAATTAATGAGACTCAAGATTTTTCACCTAATTTAACAAGACACGTATGTGCTAAAAACATATTGTTTTTACAATTTGTGTGTGTTTGAGGCAAATGTTTGGAAGATCATGTACATATTAATGATAGCTTTCATGATTTTCTTGCAGAAAGAGTCATTTTCAAATGAGACACCTACTGGCCAGACTCCTAATGTGACACAACAGGTATATGCTCAAATGGCTACATTTGGATTTCACAATTACTTTTGGAAGCCTTTGAACATATATATGCCTTTCTGATCTTTAGCAGGAAGAAACACAGCCATCATCCGATGAGACGCCATCCAATCCTAATCAAGCAGAACAAAATCTTGGAGATGAGGTAATATTCATTGTGGAAATTATAGTTGAATGATTTTTGTAAAAGAAACAATTCATGATGGCCTTCCTGATAATTTTTTTTTTCAGATTGAGAAAGAGATATTATCGAATGAGACACCAACTCCTCGGACTCAGGTTTTGTCACTTAATGTAACACAACAGCTATATGCCAAAGACAATCTTTTTGGAAGCACTTCTACATGTTCATGATTGCCTTGCTGATGATATTTTCCAGATTGAGAAAAAGCCAATATCGAATGACACACCTGCTGCTCAGACTCAAGTTTTGACACCTAATGTGACTCAACAGGTTGCTCAAATTTTCTTTTATTGATTTGGAGTAAACATTTCTACATATAAAAGCCATCTCTGATTTTTGCAGAAAGAAATAGAGCAAACATTTGATGAGACGCCATCAAATCCTAATGGAGCAGATGAAAACCTTGACGATGAGGTAATATTTATTCTGGATTTGAATTTTGGAAGAGAAACTATTGGTATTGATATCATTATGAACATGTTTTTGCAGCATACTACTGATCCTTTGACTGAGGTCATTTCATCAATTGCTGCTCAATATAAGAATTCTGATGTAAGAAAATATTTTTAACTGTAAAAAAGATTTATTTTTCAACATAGATCTCTTACAGTTTTTTTTTGGTTTTAAAGGATGAGACACAGACTGGAACACAAGTTCTTACACCTAATATGACACAAACAGTATGCTTATTTGTTTTACAATTTTTATTTTTTGGAGTTTTAAATTCTTTTAGGAAGTTATAGTACATATTCAGGATCGTCTTCCTGATTGTTGCAGCAAGCATGTTTTGGTATTTGTTGCAATTGTTGAAAACTCTCTGATATATTTCCCCTTTTTTATAATTATTACATGTTAATACACAGGATGCGTACAGCACACTTGCCACTCCAAACGCTTCACTAATTTTTGATGAAAATCAGAATGTTGCTGTGGTAAAAAAAGATATATTGAAAATGTTTGTATAATACTTTTCTATTTAACTAACTCTTATGATTTCCTTTTGTCTTTTAGGCTGAGACTCAGACTGAGACACAATTTTTCTCCCTTGATTCGAAACAACAGGTATATGCTAGTTCTTCTTTTTCAAGTAGTGTAGGAAGGTTTTTAACATACACATGACTGTCTTACTGATTTTTGCAGAATGAGGCATAACCATCATCGAATGAGACGCCATCCAAGCCGAATCCAGAAGAAGGAAATCCAGAAGATGAGGTAAGATTTATTCTGAAAGTTATAGTTGAATCAATTTTTTGAAGAGAAACAAACTATTGGAACTTTTATAATTGTGAAAATGTATTTCCAGGATACGACAGAACCTATGACCGAGATAATTTCCACAAACATTTTGGAAACAACTCCACTTAGTCAACAAACAGAGGCTCTGAGTAAGACAAGTCCAATAGATTTTTCAGAAACAGAAAAGGTATTCCTCGAGTTTAGTTAATCTTTAATTAATAATCTACTTTTTAGCTACTGAATCTACTTTTTCATAGGCTGAAGAAAGCAGCCTTCCAGCCCTCTTTGAAATAGGTGCAGATGTGGAGATTGCTTCTAATGATGACACTACTTGTCGAATATGGTATCAAGGAAAGGTGGTTGATCAGAATCTGTGTGATGGGGTAGAGAAGTTGACAGTTGAGTACTCTACACTGTTTGCAGACCAAAAGAGAGTTCAGGATACTGTAACCACTGACAGAATCCGTCCTCCACCGCCAACTACTGAGCAAAAAGCTTATCAGTTATATGAAAAGGTAGAGGGGCTTTACAATAATGGATGGTGCAGCGGACAAGTTAGCATGACATTTCGGGATAACACATATTCTATCTATCTCAATAACTCTATGGAAACAATTAATTTCGAACCATTCCATTTGCGAATCCATAGAGAATGGACAGATGGAGTCTGGAAGACGCCAGATGAGGTATCAAATAACATATGACATAGATAAAATTGAATCATAACTCATATGAATTGTTGTTTGACATACGTTTTATTTTTATTTTTCCAGATGGGACCAGATTACTTCAAAAGATTATCAGAGACGCAGAGCCAGAAGCTTAGTCAACAAGATCATGTAATGGAGGTAAGAAATCAAACACTGTCTAATACTTGAGGATTAATTTAGGAATGCTTTCCTGAAAAAAGAGAAATGTTTCCTAACTTTTAACATTTTTGTATTTTTATTTGTTTGACTAAAGGAGAAGCCCGATAAAAAAAGAAAAGCTAATTCAACTTACCTAAGAAGGAGCGAGAGGGTGCCTAAACGATCAAGAGACACAAAAACTCCATTCAAGTCAGAGAGGAACCCTGCTTTAACTGTAACACGTGAGATGATACCTGAAGTTGATCCGTTCTCAACTCTTGCTGTTCATAAGGTTAAACGATTTCAAGATTGGTTGATGTCAAAGGGAGGTATTCATGGAGTGTAAGTATCTTTCTGTCATTGGTCTTAATTTGCTTAAAAAATTCTAATTGATACTTTACGTTTGTTATCAACTACAGGACCTTATCAATAAATGACACTAAAACAGGGAAATCCTTCTTCCGATCCATTGAAAACGAAAAAATAGATCTTAAAAAATCGGTAATTCGTTGAGAACATACTTTCTTACCCCCTGTGCTTAATAATTATTTAACAGATTGTATTTGGCTTTTTCTGACAGCACATAGAAGGAGCGTTTGCGATGCTAAATTGCAGAATAGTTGACAATCCTGCTTGGTTTCACAATTACAAGATTCCAAAAGCATGCTTTCTACCAATGACATTCTTGTCGACGTTGGGGTACTATGTTGATCTTATCGAAAAACGTAAAGCAGAAGGTAAAAAAATATTTGCGGATGGTCAAAGAGAACTTGTGAGAGGCGAAATCTATCCACACACGAAATGGGGGGAAGATGTTGAAGTCCTTTATGGTGCTATTACTGGACGATATGGAAACCATTGGATTGGTATGGCCGTAGACTTGAAAAAAGAACAATAACTCTCTTTCATTGTGGTCTTCCAACGGAAGACAGAGACAATGATATTGCTCAAATTCAAGGGTTGGCAGGTAAAAATATTTGTATTTGATTAAATATCTTTGTCTAATGTATGCATTTGATTAATATTTGTTGTTCTGTTTTTGTATTTCACAGTGTTACTTCCTGCACTGATGATGGAAGCTTTTGGTAAAGAGGTTGACAAAGTGGTTCCATATAAGATTGAGAAAGCTGAAGGTATACCAAAAACACATTCTAGTTACAACTGTGGGCTATTTGTTCTCAAGATGCTCGAATGCCACTCATTGAAGATTGAGAACATGTCAAAGATAAACGATGCCAATGCACTGGAGTTAAGGAGAAGCCTGTCTTGTGAGATCTTCAACCAGTTTGTGGATGAAAAATAAGGGCGATAAGAAATATGCAGATGTTTGAAACATTTTTTGTTCAGTTAAGAATGTTAACTTGCTCATGTCCATGTAGTTTCATATGAAGATTGAATGAGTGAATCAATTATAACTTCTTTTTCATTTATTTTGCTTTCAGATATTTTTTCTTCTTTGTCAACTTTCAGATATATAGAAGGCTTTCCAAAATAGTAGATTATAGGGAAAGAATCAAACTTAGAAAATTTTGGAAGGCCTTCCAGAATCGTAGACTATGAACTAGGGAGAGAATCAAACTTACAAAAATCTGGAAACCATTTTGCTGATTCTGGAAGGCTTTCCAGAATACTAGCCAAGGTCAATTTAAAAATAAATAAAAAACTACTCACCAACAGAGTATCGAACCCAGGATCTCAGTGATATTCTTAAAGTCTCGGAGAACCATTGGGCTGCGGTGAACCATTGGTAATGCTTAACGGATAAAAATACATAACAGTTTTAAATTGTCAAAAAAAAAAATTGGGCTTTATCAGGGATCGAACCAGGGAACCCAATGATAAACTTAAAGTGTCGGAGAGTGTTAGTTTAGCCACTAGGCTAAGGTGAACCACTGGGAACGTGTAATGAACAAATAATAATAACCATCTATTAGATTCTGGAAACCATTTTGCTGATTATGGAAGGCCTTCCATAATCGTAGCCAATGTCAATTTAAAAAAAAAACTACTCACCAACAGAGCATTGAACCCAGGATCTCAGTGATATTCTTAAAGTCTCGGAGAACCATTGGGCTGGGGTGAACCATTGGTAATGCGTAACGGATAAAAATACATAACAGTTTTAAATTGTCAAAAAATTAAAAAAAATTGGGGTTTATCAGGGATCGAACCCGGGAACCCAATGATAAACTTAAAGTGTCGGAGAGTGTTAGTTTAGCCACTAGGCTAAGGTGAACCACTGGGAACGTGTAATGAACAAATAATAATAACCATCTATTAGATTCGGGAAACTATTTTGCTCCTTCCAGAATCGTAGCCAATGTCAATTTAAAAAAAAAACTACTCACCAACAGAGTATCAAACCCAGGATCTCAGTGATATTCTTAAAGTCTCGGAGAACCATTGGGCTGGGGTGAACCATTGGTAATGCGTAACGGATAAAAATACATAACAGTTTTAAATTGTCAAAAAAAAAAAAAAAAATTGGGGTTTATCAGGGATCGAACCCGGGAACCCAATGATAAACTTAAAGTGTCGGAGAGTGTTAGTTTAGCCACTAGACTAAGGTGAACCACTGGGAACGTGTAATGAACAAATAATAATAACCATCTATTAGATTCTGGAAACCATTTTGCTGATTCTGGAAGGCCTTCCAGATTCGTAGCCAATGTCAATTTTTAAAAAAAAACTACTCACCAACAGAGTATCGAACCCAGGATCTCAGTGATATCTTAAAGTCTCGGTGAACCATTGGGCTGTGGTGAACCATTGGTAATGCGTAACGGATAAAAATACATAACAGTTTTAAATTGTCAAAAAAAAAAATTGGGGTTTATCAGGGATCGAACTCGGGAACCCAATGATAAACTTAAAGTGTCGGAGAGTGTTAGTTTAGCCACTAGGCTAAGGTGAACCACTGGGAACGTGTAATGAACAAATAATAATAACCATCTATTAGATTCTGGAAACCATTTTGCTGATTCTGGAAGGCCTTCCAGAATCGTAGCCAATGTCAATTTAAAAAAAAAAACTACTCACCAACAGAGTATCGAACCCAGGATCTCAGTGATATTCTTAAAGTCTCGGAGAACCATTGGGCTGGGGTGAACCATTGGTAATGCGTAACGGATAAAAATACATAACAGTTTTAAATTGTCAAAAAATAAAAAAAAATTGGGGTTTATCAGGGATCGAACCCGGGAACCCAATGATAAACTTAAAGTGTCGGAGAGTGTTAGTTTAACCACTAGGCTAAGGTGAACCACTGGGAACGTGTAATGAACAAATAATAATAACCATCTATTAGATTCTGGAAACCATTTTGCTGATTCTGGAAGGCCTTCCAGAATCGTAGCCAATGTCAATTTAAAAAAAACTACTCACCAACTGAGTATCGAACCCAGGATCTCAGTGATATTCTTAAAGTCTCGGAGAACCATTGGGCTGGGGTGAACCATTGGTAATGTGTAACGAATTAAAATACATAACAATATACTTTTAAATATCAAGGAAATCATTTAATGGAACAATAAGTTCAATTTAAAAAAAAAAAAGACAACGACATTCTCGTCTTCTCCGTCTACACCTCTCGACATCTCCTTCTCTCTACTCCGCCATCGCCTTCTTCTCTCGACGACACCGAAGATAAATCTTGGCGAATCTCTCAACGGCCGAACTCCGTATCTGCCGAAAATCAAACTAAGACAGGTTAGTACTAAACCTTTCTGAAAATTGAAAACTAAAATTAGGGTTTTTCAATCTAAAATTTGGGGTTTTCACAAATCAAATGTATATTCATTTCTCGATTACTTTGGGTTTCGATACCATCTTGTTGTTCATCTGATTCTATTGTAATTGTGAATAAATAAGTCACAATTTACTACACACTAGGGTTCTCTCAAACTGTTTTCAGTATAGGCTTCCGAGATTTTCTGAAACTGAATTAGACAAGAGAGATGGCAGAATCGTCAGCTCTTAGACTAGCTCTGCCTGAGTTAAAATATCCTTTAGGATCAGAGCCATTCCAGATAATGACGATAAACAAATATACAACGATTGGTTATATCGAAATTGTGAAGAAACTTCTCAAGCCGGAAGAGTTTGACAGAATCCGAGCGTCGTTTATGGGACCGTTGCTAAAGTTCAGTGAGAGGAATTTGCATTTATCAGCGAAAACAGTCCAAGCCATTCTCACTAGAAGCATGAAGACAGTGAAGAAAAACGAGTCCTGGTTTCATTTTGGTGCTCAGCCGATGCGTTTCTCGATAAGGGAGTTCCATATGGTGACGGGTTGAAGTGCAGTGCTGAAGAAGAAGGATCAGAAGAGGAAGAAGAAGACCAGGGATATGAGTGGGACTTCCTAGAGGGAACTCATATTTGGAAGACGTTAAAGAGCAGCTCGAAAAGACAGACTCAGAGTCGTATGATGAGAGATTTTGCCTCTCAATGCTCCTCTTGATCGAGAGCATACTTCTACAGAAGAACGTAGATACAAATTTCCCTTCGTCTTACGCCAGGAGAGCACGGAATATCAATTCATTAATGGAATACCCATGGGGAAGAGATTCGTACAAATTGCTGAAAGATTCTGCTAGCAAGGTTGTGGAGAATCACCTGGAGAAAAACAAAATCGAACTTCATGGATATCCTATGGCTTTACATCTTTGGATTCTCGAGTCAGTTCCTCTTCTTCAGTCTGAGTTAAGTACTGTGGTTCCTGTTCTAGATGTTCAACCGTCTAAACCCATCTTTTTGTGTGAGAAATATATTGTATTAAGTTCTCCAACGCTTAGACAGGTTCGAGAGATTGAAGGTAAACATCATGTAAGTTTTCTTTGTTTCTATATCTATTAATTTAATTTCGTTTTCTAAAAACTATTGGTCTAAACCCATCTTTTTGTGTGATTGATTTTTCAGTTGAAGGTAATATGCATCTTACCTCCGATTCCACATGATCCAGAAAACGAAGTTTCCATGGAAGACGAACCTAGTGAAGTTCTGAATAAGATGGCATTGTTTTCAAAAAGAGGATACAGTTTTACAACAGACGACTGGAAGAATAGGTCTATAAACCTACATGATGTTAATGAAGAAATAGGAAGAAGATCTTTACTGTTTGGAAATGTTGAGATGGGTCAAACTTCTTCGAATGAAGAGTTTGTTTTATCAAAGATTAACAGCATCAACAAGATGATGGAAGACGAATTCAGGAGCATGAACTGTCGTTTATCGTTGGTTGAAAAGGAGAACAAGGAGCTTAAAGATCGAGTGTCAAAACTAGAGAACCGACATGGAGTTACTTCAGATGAAAATCTTCACAATGAGGTTATTTTGAGCTTAATGTTTTTCTCAAAGTGTATTACTTAAGAGGATTCGTTTATAGGATGATCCACAAACTTGTATATAATTATTTAGGAAACCTTTGTGAATATTCAATAATGTGTTCCTGATTTTTTTTGAACTTGCGCAGAGTAACAAAGAGCCAGTGATTAACACAGAGCCGATGGTTGGGACTGGTTCCAAATCTAATGAAGCTGATCAAGCAAATGATCATTTTATCAATGAGGTAAGTGTAAGTTTTGGAAAATTAAGTTCAAAGTCTTCCTCAATGTGTAACCCATAAAGTTTCCTGTTGTCTTATAGGATGATCCAAACACTTGGACTGATATCCCTCCTCCAAATTTGACAAAAAGAGTATGTTCTCGTTCTTGTTTAATTTTTTTTTTGGTTTTAGGAAGACATTATAGATATTCAGGAATGTCTTCCTGAATATTGATTTTTGTTTGCACAGACCAACACTGAGCAAATGGACGAGACAGTTACTAAACCTGATGAAGCAGATCATGTTAAAGCATCTGAAACTGTTGAAAAAGTGGTAAGTTTTAGTTTTGAAAATTGAAGTTGAATATTCGTTTGCTAATATCAAAATAGACTGATATCATTAATCTAAATCATTACAGACAGAAGAAAGCATAGTTCAAACTACCTTTGAGGCTGATGAGGTCGTGGAGATTGCATCTTGTCGAAAATGGTTTCAAGCAATAGTGTTGAAGACAGATATACGAAATGGAGTTGAGATGGTACTGGTTGAGTACTCAACACTGTTTCAGAACAAAAGAACAAGACAAAAAGAATTCAGGAAACTGTATCCAGTGACAGAATCCGTCCTCTACCACCAACTGGGGAACCTGAAGAGATGAAAAGTTTGGAATTGATGGATAGCGTGGAGGCATACCACAATGAAAGCTGGTGTAGTGGAAGAGTTCGAGCTATTCATAGTGATGACACATATTCTGTGAGTTTGGACAGATCTACTAACTTCCTTCAATTTAGCCTTTCTGATCTACGCATACCTAAAACATGGATCAATGGTGATTGGAAGACGACAAAAGAGGTAAAACAAATGTCTTAGATCATTTGATTTAAATATTCAGGTCAGATTGTTTGTAACCATTAATATAAAGGTACTGGTTTTTTTTCAGATTGAAAAACAGCAGGCAAAGAGTGTGAAGCCAAGTACACAGAGTGTGAAGCCAAGTACACAGAGTGTGAAGACAAGTACACAGAGTGAGAAGTCAAGCCAAGCCAAGGTATGAAAATATTTGTGAATCATATTTTGAATACTTCCATGAATATAGATAAAATTATCATTGATTTCTCCTTTTTCTTTCAAAAATTATATATTTTGTATTTGTTTTCCATTAAAGGGGAAGACTATTGTTGGTAAGAAAAGGAAAGCAACTGGTCCGCCGGTAGATTATCTTCCTTTTCTTCAGCCAGAAGAAAAGAGACCAATAGGACCTAGAAACCCTCCTATGCCAGTAACACCTGAGGTTATCCTTCCAATTGATCCATTTGTGACACCTGAATTTCCTCGGTTTTCAAGGCTTCAAAAGTGGATGGACCTACGCGGCATATATCGTGTGTAAGCAAGTTTCTGTCTTTGTATAAGTATTCTAAGTTTGTTTGGTAAGAGTGTTGATTGATACTTGTAAATTTTATCTACTTCAGGCCGTTAAATATCAATGGAAGAAGAATAGAGAAAGAATTCTTTGAATACATTGACAATAATGAAAATAATCTCAGAGAAGAGGTAATTTACTATAATTATGCTTCTTATTCCCACAACTATTCTTTGATAAAGTGGTGACTGAGTGGTAATAATGATTATGTATATTTGATTCTGTCATGGGTTTAGGAAGATGCTAGGTTGATATATACTAGATGTTCTTGTTATTGCAATTCTCTATGATAAAGCTTCTAACTATATTGTTACATTGGCAGCACATAGATGCTGCGTTTTCAATGCTAAATCTTAAGCGAATTGATCAATCTACTTGGTTCCACGAAAAAAGTCTCCCAAAAGCTTGCTTTGTACCAGTCCACTTCTTAGAAATGGTTGGGTACACTTTTGAATCTCTCAAGACGACACCTAAGAAAGGAATACAGATATTAAAGGGTTATGTAAACGACATTGTTAGAGGTTTAGAAACTCCAAACAAGATTTGGATGGAAGATGTTGACGTTGTGTATGGTGTCGTTCATGAAAGATTGAAAGGTCACTATATTGGGGTGGAGATACACTTGTTGGACAACACTATCACACTCTTCCATTGTGGACTTCACAAAAGAGGAACCAGAATTGAAAATATTCCTCTTGTCAAGAAACTGGCAGGTAAAGAAAACAAACTCTATGTGGTTCATTGATTTAATTTTATCATTTGGTGTAGAAAAATAAGTTGACTTATTTTTTGTTTGTATTTGACAGTTTTGAATCCTGCGATAAAGTTGGAAATTATGAATGAAGAGGTTAACTTCAAAGATATTGTTCCGTTTCAAGTTAAGAAGGCAGAAAAGCTTCCAAAAACAAGATTCCCTTTCAATTGTGGTATCTTTGTTCTCAAGATGCTGGAATGCAAGTCATTGGGGTTGAAGAAAATGTTGGATATAAATGATGATACGACGATTGACTTACGGAGCAAGCTATGTTGTGATATCTTCAACCATTTTATGGCAAGTGATTTCGAGTAAGGTTTCAGAAAAGTGATCATGTAACACTCGTGTTTTAGCTTTGGATATGCTTTTGAACTTTGTTGTGACTTGGACAAGTAACAAGTTTGTAAAAGAAGAATGACATCGTGTGTTTCAATTAGGTTGTGTTATTGAAGAAATTCCATGATTTGTTGAAAGCATTGTCTGTATATTTTATCTTGGATATCATCTGTCATATGTAGGATGGACTTACAGAAAATGTAAAATGTTAAAAAAAATGGTTTTCTCAAGGAATCGAACCCGAGAACCCAATGATATACTTAAAGCTTCGGAGAATGTTAATTTAGCCACTGGGCTACGGTGAACCATTGGTAATGGGCAATGAGCAAATAGTTATAAACAATCTTATAGATTCTGGAAACCATTAGTCTGGTTCTGGAAGGCCTTACAGAATACTAACCCATGTCAGTTTAAAAAAAAAAAAAAAAAAATATATATATATATATATATATATATATCACAACTAACAGAGTTTCGAACCCAGGATCTCAGTTATAATCAAGTTTCGAAGATATTAGTTTAGCCATTAGGCTAAGGTGAACAATTGGGAATGTGTAACGGAAAATCTAGATAACAATTATAAATTGTCAAAAAAAAAAAAAAAAATTGGTTTTCTCAAGGAATCGAACCCGGGAACCCAATGATATACTTAAAGCTTCGGAGAATGTTAGTTTAGCCACTGGGCTATGGTGAACCATTGGTAATGGGCAATGAGCAAATAGTTATAAACAATCTTATAGATTCTGGAAACCATTAGTCTGGTTCTGGAAGGCCTTACAGAATACTAACCCATGTCAATTTTTTAAAAAATTATATATATATATATATATATATATATATATATATATATATATATATATCACAACTAACAGAGTTTCGAACCCAGGATCTCAGTTATAATCAAGTTTCGAAGATATTAGTTTAGCCATTACGCTAAGGTGAACAATTGGGAATGTGTAACGGAAAATCTAGATAACAATTATAAATTGTCAAAAATTAAAAAATATTGGTTTTTCAGGGATCGAACCCGGAAACCCAATGATATACTTAAAGCTTCGGAGAATGTTAGTTTAGCCACTGGGCTACGGTGAACCATTGGGAATGTGTAATGAACAAATGATTATATACAATCTTATAGATTCTGGAAACCATTTGTCTGGTTCTGGAAGGCCTTCCAGAATATTGCATTTGGAACATAAATATCTTTAAACGTCAAATTTATAGTCGTGTGTTTCTTTCTAGCAAAGAAGTATAAACTAAGAATTGAAATAAGATCCAAAACTAAAGGATTGATATCTGCATATTTGGATCATTTCAAATTGTGATTTGGAATTTAATAGAAAAATGCATTTAAACATAGGTTGTAAAGTTGCAAAAAATCGGAAAACATCATACTTATTCAGGATAGGGTTCCAAAAGGCAAGTTTATTTTTGGACTGGTCCTTATCTGGTAATTATCAAATAACCAACATCAAAGGGAATGATCATTAATAATGTAAATCATCAACAAATCGTTGAAATGAGAAAGAATAGAGCACAGATGCTGTCATGCATATTGTCTTATTGTGTAAGGGACTTCATCCAATAGGCCTTTTGCATGTTGTCTTGTTGTGTCCTCCTGTTCCACATCTGATGCACTTGTGGGACTGTACTTTAGAACCAGGAACACCAAACTCGCCGACGGATCTGATTCTCTTTGTAGCAGGACGTCCACTGCTCTTTTTGGTAGCTGGAGGTGGGAAAGAAAGTTCATCGATATTCACTGGATAAATTGCCGTTGTTAACTCTCCACCAGGATGGATGCTTTCGGCATATGCTTTTGCCCAAGTTTCTGTCAAGTGACAAGTATCAACGTAACGGTTTTCATCCCTCTTAGAACGCTTGGCAGCTGCAATTGCATGAATGCATGGGATCTTGTCGATGTCGAAGACATTGCAAGTGCAATGCCTCTTATCCAGATCAACAACAAACTTCATAGTCTCATCCTTTACCTCAAATTCGCTTCTATTAACCTGGTACACATTCAATACCATTGCAGCCGAAAATCTGGATATCAATTTCTTCACAACCTTTGGCGTAACCAGATGCTTGTGTTTCGCAGCTGCTTCGCGTCGCTCAAAAAACCATGTGGTGAGAGTCAATCTGATGGTCTCAAGGAGAGATATCAGTGGCAACTCGCGAGGCGTCCTCAACATAGAGTTGAGAGACTCTGAAATGTTGGTAGTCATCATGTTGTACCTGTTCGCAGGAGCAAAGCAACGTGCCCACTTCCTGAAATCCGAATCTTCAAGATACTTAGCAAGTTCAGGGCATTTATCTTTTATGTCCTTGAAGATTATCCAAAACTCATGAGGTGTGTAAGCATCTGCCGCGCTTTCCACCAGAGGTAGCAATCCTGTCTTGGAATATGTAGGAGTGATATTACGAAGCAGATGGACTCGGCAGCAACCATGGTGAGCCAACGGATAAACATCCTCCAACGCTGAAGCAATGGAGTTAGCCCTATCTGATATAAAAACTAAATCTGAAGCGTTTGGGATCATCATGGTCAATGATCTGAAGAACCAGTTCCAGGAAGCTGCATTCTCTGGATCGACGACGGCAAAGGCGAGAGGATAAAGATGGTAATCGCCATCTTGAGCACAAGCAGCCAATAGAGTTCCACTGAATTTTCCTTTCAAAAAGGTACCATCAACTGAAACAACTCTCCTCATCAAGGAGAATCCTCTTATTGATGGACCAAAAGCCAAGAATGCGTACTTGAACTTTCCAGCAGCATCCTTCTCTTGATATGTTAACGATCCAGGGTTTGCCACTGAGACTTTGTACAACCACTTCGACAGATTGTAATAACTGTCTTCAGGAGTCCCTCTAACCAAAAACCGAGCTTCTTCTCTCACTCTCCAAGCTTGTTTATAATTTATGTGAACGCCATGCTGCATCCTGACCTGTTCAATGATCTGTTTCGGTTTGAGCCCTTCTTTCTTTTCTCCAAAATTGCTGCATATCAAAGATCCCAACAACTTTGCAGATGCTTGCCTGTGGTTGGCATTTCTGTGTGTTGTATCGCATGTATGCTCATGAACATATTTCTTAACAGCGAATATATCTGAACAAGGTAGCTTCGTAGCACGCATCCTCCACGTGCAATTGTCACCAACACACCTCAGTATCAATCTTGACTTGTTAGAAGAGACAGTCATGTACTCAAACTTCCACTCTAGAGCCCATTTCTTCATCCTCAACATCAACTCTGCCTTGTTCTTAAAATAGGAATTCACCTTAATATCACCAGCTCCACTAGTGGTTGGTGAAAATCCAATATGGACAGGACTAAAATCCGGAATAGCATTCAGAGGAACTCGAGAAACACCTTCATATAGAGGAGTCTGCAAATGTCAAGTCGATCTGGAAGGCTTAGTAAATGATTAGGATAGCTATCCTGAAATGTATAAGAAAGCAACACAACAACAAAAAGACAGAAACTTGAATCGATATACCTGATTTTCTCTCTCCAAAGTAGAACGAAAGACTGGATTTGTATTCAATGGAACAGGAGAAGAAAATGTATCAGAAGCTTGAGTGTTACAGCTAGCTGAATCAGTATTAACCTGCAAAAGCCATGTAGATCAGGAAAGCTCAGTAAGTGATTAGGATAGCTATCCAGAATAATAAGTTGAAAACATCAAACAAACCGTAACGCATAAACGACAAGTTCCAACAAATCCTCTAATCTTGCCGATAAATCCTTGCAGCTGACGAGAATTGCATATAGAAATTGGTGGCAAATCTTCCACAGTAGTCTTCATGTTCAAAGAGATATCATAGCTAAGACTGATCTCTTCTTCTTTAAGACTGAAATCTTCAGTCACAATCTTCATCAAACCTTTAAACTGAAGATCTTCTTCAATGAATATCAATGATGCATTCTTCTTAACATCAACATGAAACTCCCACTGTCTCTCTTTTGAGATCCAATTTCCACAGACGAACAGAACTTCCATAGTGCTATAATGAAATAGATCTACATTATGTGAGGTAGAGGAAGGAAGACCGTAATCAAGCAATGAATATGAAATGTTTACCTTCAAAATCAGCGACGACACAGAATCAGCGACGATCGAGAAATCACAGAGAATGATCGAGAACGCAGAGGCGCAAGGAAACGTCGGCCGGCGAAGAGCAGAAGGACGGCGAAGAACGATGGATATCGAGGATCCTCTTCTCCCACATTTCAATTTCAAACAAATACCTTATTTTCTAGTTAATAAAAGAAAAGTGTAATATGGTAAATGACACCCTTTAATGAAACCTTTTTTTGTGAACTTGGACCTTGGATGCTAGATTGGGAAGAAAAACTTGGATAAGAGCTATCGAAGGCCATTTCTCAACTAACAATCATGTTAACCGTATAATAAAACTATAGATATTTTCGTTATATTATATTTTGAGTTTTTAAAAGCAACTGTAAATTACTATAATCCTCTCCGCGCAAAAGTATATATTTAATTTTTATGTCAATATGTGGTGGTTTTTAAAACATGTCTATACAGCCACACTTCGCTTAGCAGCTTAGCTAACCCAGTTTCGACCTTAAGATTTTGAGGTTCATAAATAATTTAACAAAAGTTTGGGGAATTATATATAGTTTAGATATATTAACTTTTAAAAATTTGAGAATATAAATTCAATGTTTCATCTGGTTAGGATTGTATCCAACTAAATCATTTATACACTTTCTCAAAATTGTTGTATCCCGATATTTAAGATTGTTTCTAATTTATATGTAAAATTTTCACTGTTTAATTTACTCTCTTCATTATCATTTATGATTTTACATACTATACATTCATTGATGACGGTGGGTACTCAATTATATATTATTTGGACTATGTGTTTAATTCACAGTATAGTATAATTACTCACTTCAATTTTCATTTTCTAGCGACCCAATAACTTGTGCATGACGACAACGACAATATAAGAAGTGCTACGAAAATGTCAATATTTTGTAATGAAATTATGAATTTATTGGGTCTAAAACAAAATAAAAGAGTTGTTGAAACAGAATTCATTTCAATGAGATTGATATTGAATTACATGTCCTGATGTCCCTCAATTAACCGTCGATGTGATGGAAACTCAGTAGGTTTATTCTCTTTTGAAATTGCAGACTTGACAAAACGTGCAGATGCTCTACCACTCGAGCTTAATACAGATAGAAGGTCCTGCCAGTTCAAATATTTTTTTTTATCTAAGCTACAGGGTTAAGACTTAACAGTCACTGGTATGTTCTTTATAAAGCATTCCGATCATATATATCCAACTATACTTGTGGACGTAATTGAGTAGTTGGTTTTGGTTCTTCTAACCTAAATATATCAAACCAGTTTCCTTCATCTTTTCATAGGATAAATCTCGATTTGTTTTTATGTTATAAATTAGTTATTATAACTTTATGGTCCATTTCATTTAATCATGTACTTTACATGTTAGGACGTGTCAATTTTATTACCTAGCCATCTGATACAATGTTTCTGTTTTGATAACATAAATATAAGGAGATTCTGATCAACCGATAGACATCAATCAATAATTTTCTACGGCGAGGAAATATTAATCACCTAATCACGCTTCCTTTTGTGTGGTGTGGGAGGCTTCAAATCAATCGTCATAATCTGAATACCCTAGAAGGATAAAACAGACCACAGTTAGGTGTTGATGTCATCTTGCCGAACAAGGAAGCTGAGTGTACTTTGCATGCCCCCTTTTTTATAAAAAAACTAACATGCCCCTTTTTCTGCGCAACTCGAACCAATTATTGGTTCATAATTTATCAAATTATTTATCAAAATTGTTTTGGACTTGAACAAATAAAAAAGTGCGTTCTTTACATAACTAAATGAAAAATTATGTATGATGTGAACATAGGTATACGAGAATGGACTGTAAAAATACCAAATTCACATATGCTACATAGTACATACAATAATTTGACATATTAGGTTGAACACGTTTTTTACAGTGTCAATCATGTATCAGATAATTAGTCTCACAATTTTGTGTTTACATTCACTACAAGAAAACACAACATTAGCGACGAAGATTAACGAGGAAAAATAAACCTCGTAAAATAACGTCGTCTTTACGAGTTACTTACGACGAAAATAAAAAGCAACGTCATTTCGTCGTAAATTAACGAGGAAATAATTTCCACGTAAAAAGGACGTAAGGTAACGTGGTTCTTACGAGGAAAATTATCTTCCACGTAAATTCCACGTAAAACTAGCGTGTCCTTTACGAGGAAAACTTTTGCGTGTAAATAATGACGAAATTTCGAGTCTACCAACTTTGTAGGTGAAACACGTTTTTTTTTCGGCTACCTAACAAAATTTCGTGGTTATTTCGTAGTAAAATCTCAACTACCAGATTCGAAAATTTTCTATAAATATGAACCTTTGAAGATCATTTTAAACACACCAAGAAGAAAAAAAAATATAAACGTGAAAGAAAAAAAATGTCGGGCTCCGGGAATATTTTCGAGTTGCGGAGGTGGATTTATATGCATAGAGATGCTAACGGGAGAGTGACGAAAGAATACCTTGCGGGGCTGGAGACATTTATGCATCAGGCAGATTCCACACCGCTGGCCCAAGAAAGCGGTAAGATGTTCTGTCCTTGTCGGAAATGCAACAATTCGAAATTGGCAAATCGTGAAAATGTTTGGAAGCATTTAATAAATAGAGGTTTCACGCCAAATTACTATATCTGGTTTCAACATGGAGAAGGTTATAATTATGATGAGAATCATGAAGCTAGTAGTAGTAATAGCAATTTTCAGGAAGAACAACCGGTTGATCATCATCATTTGCATAATGAACATAGTTACCATCAAGAAGAGCAGATGGTAGATTTTGATAGGGTTCATGATATGGTAGCTGATGCATTCGTAGCTCATGATGAAGATGAAGAACCTAATATAGATGCAAAAAAGTTTTATGAAATGTTAGATGCTGCGAATCAGCCACTTTACAGTGGTTGTAGAGAAGGTCTCTCTAAATTATCGTTGGCAGCTAGAATGATGAATATTAAAACTGATCACAATCTATCTGAAAGTTGCATGAATGAATGGGCAGACTTGTTTAAAGAGTATTTGCCGGAAGACAATGTGTCTGCTGATTCTTATTATGAGATTCAGAAACTGGTTTATAGTCTTGGCTTGCCTTCGGAGATAATAGATGTTTGCATTGACAATTGCATGATCTACTGGGGAGATGATGAGAAGTTAGAAGAATGTCGATTCTGCAAGAAGCCACGATTCAAGCCGCAAGGACGGGGACGTAATAGGGTACCGTACCAAAGGATGTGGTACCTACCAATTACAGACAGATTGAAAAGATTGTACCAATCAGAGCAGACTGCTGGGAAGATGAGGAGGCATGCCGAGCACACTCAGACGGATGGTGAGATGACTCATCCATCAGATGCAAGAGCCTGGAAACATTTCAACAAAGTACATCCAGAATTCGCTAGCAATAGCCGGAATGTGTATCTCGGATTATGCACAGATGGATTTAGTCCATTCGGAATGTCAGGGAGACAATATTCATTGTGGCCAGTCTTTCTTACGCCATACAACCTGCCACCGGAGATGTGCATGCAACGGGAGTTGCTGTTCTTGACCATATTAATACCTGGTCCGAACCATCCAAAAAGGTCTCTGGATGTTTTCCTACAACCACTGATAAAAGAGTTGAAGGATTTGTGGTCAACAGGGAAGAGGACGTATGACTGCTCAACGAAGACAAATTTTACGATGCGAGCGATGCTTTTGTGGACCATAAGTGACTTTCCTGCCTATGGGATGTTGTCTGGATGGACTACACATGGGAGATTAGCTTGTCCATATTGTAATGGAACGACAGATGCTTTTCAACTGAAGAATGGTAGGAAGACAAGTTGGTTCGATTGTCACCGTCGATTTCTTCCCATTGGTCATCCGTACCAAAGAAACAAGAAATTGTTTAGGCACAAAAGAGTTGTGAGAGACACTCATCCTCCATATTTAACTGGACAACAAATTGAAGCGCAACTCGATTACTATGGAGCTCTGGAAACAGTTCCCCGTGGTGGTAATTGGCATGTCCCCGGTAATATGCCTGATTTTTACGGTGTTCAGCACAATTGGCACAAGAAGAGTATATTTTGGGAGTTGCCATATTGGAAGGATCTTCTTTTGCGCCACAACCTCGATGTGATGCATATAGAGAAGAATTTCTTTGAGAACATCATGAATACAATATTGAATGTCCCAGGGAAGACAAAAGACAACATAAAATCGAGGATGGACTTGCCGGATATTTGCACAAGAAGTGAGTTACATATAAAAACAATGGTCAAGTTCCCGTTCCGATATTCAGATTGTCTTCAGAAAAAAAGTCGGTGTTGTTCAACTGGGTGGCATCAGAAGTGAAGTTCCCCGATGGGTATGTTTCAAATCTCTCTAGATGTGTTGAAAAGGATCAAAATTTCTCTGGGATGAAGAGTCATGATTGTCATGTATTTATGCAACGACTACTTCCCTTTGCATTTGCGGAGCTACTTCCAACAAACGTACATGAAGCACTTTCAGGTAATAAATTATAGCCCATTAATTTTATAATGGTTTAGTTTGCAATAATGTATGACTAATGTGTTTATTTTGTTTTGGAATTAGGCATCGGAGCATTTTTCAGGGATCTGAGCACACGCACTCTTAAAGAAGAAGTTGTGGAACAGCTTCAGGAGAACATTCCCATCTTATTGTGCAACTTGGAGAAAATATTTCCTCCGGGATTTTTTGATGTCATGGAGCATCTAGCTATCCACCTCCCATATGAGGCATTGCTTCGTGGACCTGTACATTACGGATGGATGTATCAGTATGAGCGAGCCATGAAATATTTGAAGGGAAAAGCCAAAAACCTCGCAAAAGTTGAAGGTTCTATAATTGCTGGAAGTTTGACGGAAGAAACTTCTCACTTTACATCGTACTACTTTGGGTCAAAAGTACGTACCCGGAAAAGAGCTCCTAGAAGATATGATGATGGTGGTGTCGCGCCAACATATGCAGTTGCTGGTGTTCCAGACATCTTTAGCCAGATTGGACGACTCGGTGGGAAATCAAAAGAAGTTTGGTGGTCGAGTGAAGAAGACGCCCATAGTGCACACACCTATATTCTACTCAATTGCGAGGATCCATTTATGCGTTATTTTGAAAGGTACATATATATGGACACTTCTAAAAACACATAATAAATATAAATTATATAATTGTGAAATTAAGATTAATTGATGTAAAATGTGATTTTACAGCTTATTTGTTTCTCAAGTCGAAGAAACATTCCCAGGTATATCCACAAGTGACGTAGACAAAAGGAAAGATCAACACTTTATTAAGTGGTTGAAGAATCAGGTATTAATTTTTACACCTAGCTCGATCAACTTATTTTTCCATACATTATATTTACTAATATTTCAATGTTCTATTTTTTTTAAGGTTGATTATGACGACGATGCAGATTATCCTAAGTGGTTACACGAAGTAATTCAATCTCCACATGTAAAGGTCACCACATCACAGATGTATTTCACACGAGGCTATACTTTTCACACATATGAGTATGGTAGACAGCGGGCGACCAGTAACTATGGAATATGTGTGAAAGGGGAAACAGATTTCTACGGGATCTTGACGGAGATTATTGAAGTCGAATTCCCAGGGATATTGAAGCTGAAATGCGTCATCTTCAAATGTGAATGGTTCGACCCTGTCGTCAACAGAGGTGTTCGGTTTAACAAATTTGGTGTAGTTGATGTCAATGGTGGACGAAGGTACAACAAATTTGAGCCTTTCATCTTAGCTTCACAAGCAGACCAAGTTTGCTTCCTTCCATACCCTCGGATGAGAGAATCAGGAATAAATTGGTTATCCGTGATCAAAGTTACACCTCGTGGACGAATCATAAGTGGAGAAGAACCACCATTGCAAGAAGAACAGGTAAATGTAGTCGAGGAACCTGAAGCTGCCACAGACGACATACTTCTCATTGATCCGCATAATCATGAGTACGAAGATCTTACCGACGATGCGACGGACGAAGGTGTTGAAGACGAGTTTAATGAAAATGATGATGTTTCTAGTGATGACGAGAATGTCGATGTATCCGATTGATGTATTAGTATTGATGTATGATTGATTTTCAGACTTAAGGAATTGTGGTTTTTGAATTTTGGAATGGAATAAAAAGATTGAGGTTAAAGGGAAGATGGTTGGGGTTTGGAATATATGAAGTAGAAGATAAGGAAGATGGGGTTTGGGGTTTAGGTTTTGGATTATAGGGATTTAAACATAAATCTCGTTATTTCCACGTTATATAACTTGGTTTTTACGACGAAAGTGAGAATTAAAAACACGGGCCTCGCGATTTCCACGTAAGCACAATTCGTCGTAAAGACCACGTTGGCTTACGTGGAAATAACGAGGAACATTTAATTATTAAAAAAAAAAAAGTCGTTAATTCCACGTAAGATCATTTCGTCGTAAAGACCTCGTTAGCTTACGTGGAAATAACGTGGTTTATATTTAAATACCTAAAATCCAATATCCAAAACCCTAAACCCTAAACCCTATCTTCCTTATCTTATCTTTTACTTTATATATTCCAAACCCCAAATTCTAAACCAAAATCCAAAACCCTAAACCCTATCTTCCTTATCTTATCTTTTACTTCATATATTCCAAACCTGAAATTCTAAACCAAAATCCAAAACCCTAAACCCTATCTTCCTTATCTTATCTTATCTTTTACTTCATATATTCCAAACCCCAAATTCTAAACCAAAATCCAAAACCCTAAGCCCTATCTTCCTTAGAGATTGATGGGTTGTATAGGTTATAAGATTGAAGTTATAAAATTATAAAAAGAAGGGGTTTGGGGTTTTGGGTTGTAAGGAATTAGAACAAAGCGTCGTTATTTCCTCGTGGAAATAAGCACGGGCCTCGCGATTTCCACGTGAGTTCACGTGGAACTAACGACGAATTCGGGAAACGAAGAGACCTCCCTAGTTATTTCCTCGTTAACTCACGAGGAATTAACGAGGAAATCTACATCTATATATACCAAGACCATTTTGTCACAATTCATAATTCCAAAAGAGGAGAAAGGTCTGGAATCACGAGTGCGAAGAAAGATTCTTTAAAAAAAGAGGAGAAAGGTCTGGAATCACGAGTGCGAAGACACGGTCTCTTCCCACTTGTGATTCCAGTATCTTTCTTCTCTTTCTTTGAAGAATTCTTTAAAAATAGAAGAAATATCTAGAATCACGAGTGTGAAGACACAGACTCTTCCCACTTACGATTCCAACAATTACCTAAATCTTAAAATTATAATTTGGGGTTTAGGGTTTTGGATTTTACGAATTTAAGAAATATCCTCGTTATTTCCTCGTTACTGGGAAACATGGGACTCGCGAATTCCTCGTAAAGGAAAACACGGGCCTCACGATTTCCTCGTAAAGAAAAAGACGGGCCTCGCGATTTCCTCGTAAAGAAAAAGACGGGCCTCGCGATTTCCTCGTTAATTTACGAGGTTTTTACGTGGTAATGTATCCTATATATATACCCACGAACCCTCTCACTTTCTCATTTCCTCTCTACTTCCTCTCTAAAATCATGGTAAGTCCTCTCTCCTCCCTTTGATTAGTTTAGGGTAGTTTAGGTGGTTAGTGTAGGGAATTTAGATAGGTTTACGGATTTTAGGTTAATTAGTGTTGATTAGGTGATTAATTAGGAATTTAATATATAAAAATTTGAAGTTTGAGTGCTAATTTTGAATTTTTTTTTAATAGGTACGAAAGAACAAACTTACTGCCCACTACAGACAGATGTTCGGTGTGCCGGGTAGTCGTTTACACCCCGGTTCTTCTTCTACAGCACCTAGTTCTTCGGGTCCGGATAGCGTCCCAGAGACTCAGTCTTCTCAGAGAGTCTCTCCTACAGCACCTGGTGTACAATCGGTTGCACCACCGGCTCATCATGATCATCATGTCCCAGAGGTGCCACCTCAAGTGCCTCCACCGATGGCTGCGGAGATGCAGGCGGAGATGCCGGCTCCCATTCATCCCGATCTGATGGTGCCGCCGAGTGCTCCTTACTCGCAGTACACTGTCGAGGACATTCTCGCTCAGCCGGGCAGAGAAGGTTTACCGGTCATAGACCCCGACCGACCGGACGGAACTTTGTGGTATGTTATATTTTTTTAGATTCTTTTAAATTTTTTTAATAACATTAGTATCTAATTTATACTTTAAATTTGTTTTTTTTTAGGTTTGGGATTGACGGATGTCTCGCATCAGATGTAACCGACACGATGAAGGGTTACTTCTCCATGCCACATCCGAACTGGAAGAAGACGCCCGTCTACATCAGAAAGACGTGGTTCAAGATTTTCGCTGTAAGTTACTATTAATTTTTATATATATATATACTATTATTTTTTAATTTAAATTTCAAATTTTTAAAAATACTAATTATTAACTTTTTTTTTTCTGTTACAGCAAAAGTATCATTGGTCTTTGGGGGTCAATGAGAAGGTGAGGAAAGCGTTCAACAGTAAGGTGAAAGCTCGCCTGTTGGACACGGTCTCCAACTGGAAGGGGGACTGGATCGTGAAGGGATATGAGCGTGGTAAACCCGCTGAGCTCACCACTGAGGTGTGGGATGGCCTCATCCGTTATTGGGAAACTCCTGATGCCATAAGAATCGCCCAGTCTTGCTCTGCCTCCCGTAACACGGTAGATGAGCACGGTCACGGGCCGATGCTTCACTCTACGGGCCAAAAACCCCACGCCGCTATCCGTTTGGAGATGGTATGTAATTAAATATTGAATTTAATTAATTTCTTTTATATAATATATTTATATATACTAACTCTCTAAAATGTTTTGTAGGCCAAAGAGACGGGACAGCTCCCGACTCTTATGCAACTTTACGAGAAGACCCACAAGAACAAGTCGGGTCGATTCGTAGATCCTAGGTCCGAGCAAATCTTCAATGAAGTTGCTGACCGGGTTCAAGAGCGTCAGACCCAGCTGACACAGCAGTCTCCCGACGGACTACCCGTCAACTTATCCACAGTTGAAGTGGATAAGATTTACGAGGAGGTAAATTTAAAAATATTTTAAATTTTAAATTATTCATTTAATTTAAATTTAAATTTTTACTAACAATAATTTTTTTGGGTTTTTAAGGTTGTCCCTAAGAAAAAGGGACGTACGTTGGGGATTGGTTCCGTCAACGATGTTCAGAGAGCGACATCTTCTTATGGTCATAGACGGGAAGACGAGGTCACTGAGCTGCGTAACGAGTTGGCCTCGACAAAAACTGCGTTCACAGCTCGACAGGGTGTAGTCGAGGGCTTCTTGGACGTCATAGCGGCCACAAATCCGGAATGGGAGACCTTGTTGAGGAACTTGCGACGCCAAAATCCAATTCCAGGCGAGTCGACTAGCGAGGCCCATAACGAGGCGGATGTAGAGAGGAGGAGTGAGGAGTTCTACCCGGCGATGAACGAGCCATAGTTTTTTTTCCCTTTTTATTCGTTGTAAATATGAATTCTAATTATTTATGAATAAATATATTTTTTTTTATTGTTTCTGTATTTTTTAATTCAAATTTTATAATCATAATTAAAATTATAAATATTTTTCTAATTATTTTTTATTTTAATTCTGTATATAAAAATCGAAGTAAATTCCTCGTTAATTCACGAGGAAATAACTTCGTAAGCTTTACGTGGTCTTTACGAGGATTTTTTTCGACTTCATTACGTGTTTTTCACGTGGAAAATTAACGTGGAAATGACGAGGAAAGTTAACGTCGAACTTACGAGGAAATGCTTTCGTGACATTTACGTGTAATTAACGTGAAAATCTTTACGTGATATTTACGAGGAATATTTTCGTGGTCTTTACGAGGAAACTTAGCGAGTTCCTTACGTGGAAACCTTACGTGGTCTTTACGACGAAATATTGTACTTGGTCTTTACGACGAAATATTTTCCTCGCTAAGTAACGTGGAATTGGCGAGGAAATACGCGTTACGACGAACGATTAACGACCAAACCATTTTCCTCGCTATTTCCTCGTAATACCTCATTAACGACGAACTCACGAGGAACTCAGCCGTCGTTAATCTTGTGTTTTCTTGTAGTGATTGTACAAAGTTAAAAACTTAACGGTCTATGATGATATATGTGAATATATCAAACAAATATATCAACCATCAACTAAGGCCTTGATTGGTAGAGCATTAGCATTAGCATTATGCTCTACATTATCCAATCAACATTTGTTAGAAAATCATTTAAAAGAGCATTGACTACATGCTAATGCTCTCTGGCAAATGCTCTCATATGAAGCTTTTGGAAGAGCATTTGCATTTATAATTTATAAATTTAAGAATAATATATAATTAGTTCATTTATTTGATTTTTAATAATATCATAAAATTATTTTTATACCCAGAAAATGAAATTTTGATTTCTAAAATAAATTTACCATATAAATATTTTTTAAATATTATTTCACATTTAAAATATAATTTTATTATATTAAATTAATTTTATAAATTATATTTTAAATTAATCAAATTATAAATTATATTTTAAATTACATTATCCAATCAACATTTGTTAGAAAATCATTTAAAAGAGCATTGACTACATGCTAATGCTCTCTGGCAAATGCTCTCATATGAAGCTTTTGGAAGAGCATTTGCATTTATAATTTATAAATTTAAGAATAATATATAATTAGTTCATTTATTTGATTTTTAATAATATCATAAAATTATTTTTATACCCAGAAAATGAAATTTTGATTTCTAAAATAAATTTACCATATAAATATTTTTTAAATATTATTTCACATTTAAAATATAATTTTATTATATTAAATTAATTTTATAAATTATATTTTAAATTAATTATATAAATTAAATTATATAAATTTATTAAATAAATTATATAAAATAATTATATAAACTATATTTTAAATTAATTATATAAATTAAATTTTAAAATATAATATAATTAAATTAATCACATAAATTATATTATATTTTAAATGCGAAATATTATTTTTAACATAGATATTTTAATTATAAAATTTATTTTTCAAAATAACATTTTCGATATAAACATAATTTTTGAAATTAGTAAATAAAATAAAATAATTATATATCTTTTATATATTAATATAATATATATATATATTAATATATAAAATAATATATATATATATATATATTAGAAATATATTTATTATAAATAAATATATTATATATTATATACTAATTTTAATAATAATTTTAAATAGCATGTCTATACTGCT